>JARQOD010000003.1:92002060-92034167 GCA_033576555.1 Oophaga sylvatica
AACAACGTTACCAATACAATAATGAAAGCAATATAATCCGCACACGCTCGTGAGAGCTTACAATTTACAAATATGTGGGGGAGATACAAAGTACAGGTGTTTATATACAATGGTGTATTTAGAATGATGGCCCAGCCATTTTGAGGGAGTGAGGGATGGATGGAGATAGTGAATGGGCTACACACACACACTTACACATAGAATGACTTTGATTAGTGAAGGTGATAGGCCGCTATTATTATTATAGATTTTTATAGCGCCATTTATTCCATGGCGCTTTACATGTGAAGAGATGCAAGTATAGACAAGTACAGTAAACATGAGCAATACAAGGCACACACAAGTACAGAAGGAGAGAGGACCCTGCCCGCAAGGGCTCAGAGTCTACAGGGATGGGTGAGGATACACTAGGAGAGGGAAGACCTTGAAGAAATGTGTTTTGAGTGAGCGCCCAATAACATGCAAATTGTGGATAGTTCTAATTTCTTGGGGTACAGCATTCCACAGTATTGGCGCAGCGCGGGAGAAGTCTTGGATTCGGGAGAGATGTTCTTTAGGTGTAGGCGGCAATAGCGGGCAACAGAATGTATATGGGAGGTGAAGGAGAGATTGGTGTCAAACATAACACCCAGACAGCGAGCCTGTTGACCGATATGAGCACAGACGTGGCCAAACGTCAACAGGCCGTCCTGAAATTAATTTCCATGGGGAATCAAAGCCACACAGCGCTGGAGCTCTGGAATGCCATAAAGCAAGAGAGCAACATGTGTATTTTGCCAGCGAATCTCCAGCCAGGCTTGGTAGTGTGTGACAATGGCCGAAATCTGGTGGCAGGTCTGGGCCTAGGCAACGTCACTCACATACCATGTCTGGCACATGTGCTAAACTTTGTCGTCCACAGTTTTTTGAGGGACTATCCGGATCTTGATTCACTGCTGTACAAGGTCCGCCTACAGTGCGCTAACTTGCGACGTTCCACCATGGCCAGATCGCGCATTGCAGCTCTGCAACGCAGATTTTGCCTTCCTGAACATCGCATCATATGTGACGTACCCACCAGGTGGAATTCCACGTTACATATGTTGGAGCGGTTGTGTGAGCAGCAGCCAGCAGTAATGGAGTATCAGCTGCATCAGTCGCAATCAACTCGCAATTTGCGCCGTTCACTTCACCACTACTGAGTGGGCCTCTACTATAATAATCTTTATTTATATAGCGCCAACAGATTCCGCAGCGCTGTACAGTTTAACAGTTTCATAACACAAGTCATAAGTGACAACGTTAACAATACAATAATTAAAGCAATATAAGCCGCCCCTGCTCGTGAGACCTTACAATCTACAATGAGGAGGGGGAGCTCCAAAGTACAGTTGTTTATATACAATGGTGTATTTACAATGATGGTCCAGCCATTTTCAGGGAGTGAGGGATGGATGGAGATAGTGAATGGGCTACACACACACACAGTTACACATAGAATGACTTTGATTAGTGAATGTGATAGGCCGCTCTGAACAAATGTGTTTTGAGTGTGGAAGTAGGGCTGTTAATGGGGATGTTGAAGTCTCCAAGGATAAGGGTTGGTACTTCTGAGGACATGAAAGTGCGGCAGCCAGGCAGAGAAGTGGTCAAGGAACTGTGTGGGCGAGCCTGGGGTCCGATATATTACCGCTACTCTGAGGGAGAGGGGACGAAAGAGCCTGATGGTGTGGACCTAATAATTTGCAAAATCTTAATCTAAAATTTACATGTTACATATTTACATCTAGTATAAAACATTTAACCATTAAGCCTACTTACAGAACAAGGAAGTGTAAAAAAACTTGTGCTTAAAAAAAAAAGTGCAAATAAAATGTGAGAAGGGCAGTGTAACAAATAATTTAGGAAAAAGATAAACTAACATCAAGTGCTGTGTGCTGTGTAAGAGCCAGACACATTAACATTAAATCAGTCTGGAATAGCGGTGATTTTCTCCCCATAACCCGAGTAACATTCTGGGGAGAGGGTGTAGAGTCAACGATCAGCAACTAGCTACGGTAGATCAAATACCTGAAAAAAAAAAAAAAGTTATTTAACATTCATAACATACATTTTATTTTATAAAAAACCAAAAAAAAATTATTTAACATTCATAACATACATTGTATTTAACCAAAAAAATAACAAATTTATTTAACATTCCTAAGATAAATTTTTTTTAAAACATAAAAACTATAATACACAGCAGGATCTTTAGTAAAAACCAGACTTACCACTGTAACCTCTTAATCCTTGCAAGCTTCAACACAACGTTGACAAGGTACACAGCAGGGGTGGTCGGCTCCTAGACAACGAGCAAACTCCTTCATGTTGAGAGAGGCCACCATCTCCTTAGCTTTCAGGTACTTTTCTGTGGGAATGAGGTTGTCTCCAACCAGCCAGGAATATCCATTGAATGCCACACCATGGTTTGGTATTAGCACCCAGCCAGTACCAAAAGTGAAGCCAACCACAGTTCCCATTTCTCATGAACTTTATTTGATATACTGGCTGGCCAAACATTAGTTTCTCACAAAGGAGCTGAAGACCCTGAGTGGCAGTAGGTGCAAGTCTCTCCAGCATGACCTGTTTGTTAGATATTTGCCGTCTACACACCTAAAGAACATCTCTAGAATCCGCCCTTTTCTCACCATGGAAACAACAAAAACCCTCACTGTAGCATTGATCCACTCCCGCCTGGACTACTGCAATGCTCTATTACTTGACCTCCCATTACTCGACTATCCCCTCTCCAGTCCATCCTTAATGCAGCAGCCAGGGTCATCCATCTGGCTAATCGGTACTCGGACGTGTCCGCTCTTTGCCAGTCCTTACACTGGCTGCACATTCATTATAGGATCCAATTCAAAGTACTGGTTCTCACCCACAAAGCTCTCCACAGTGCAGCACCCCCCTACATCTCCTCCCTCATTTCTATCTATCGGCCTAACCGACTGCTGCGCTCTGCAAATGACTTTCGACTAACCTCTGCAGTAATCCGTACCTCCCACTCCCGACTACAAGACTTCTCCAGCGCTGCGCAAATCCTCTTGAATGCTCTACCACAAGAAATTAGGACTATCCACAATTTGCCTGGTTTCAGGCGCTCCCTCAAAACACATTTGTTCAGAGTGGCCTATGACATTCAATAACCAAAGTCGTTCTATGTTTAAGTGTGTATGTGGAGCCCATTCACTATCTCCATCCATGCCTCACTCCCTCAAGATGGCTGGACCATCATTGGAAATGCACCATATATATACACACCTGTACTTTGTATCTCCCCCACCTCATTGTAGATTGTAAGCTCTCACGAGCAGGGTCGGCTTATTTTACTTTAATTATTGTATTGTTAACGTTGTTACCTATGACTTGTGTTTTGAAACTGTTAAAGTGTAAAGCGCTGCGGAATATGTTGGCACTATATAAATAAAGATTATTATTATTATATCAGAGGGAGAAGAGGATTGGGCCTTGACAAGGTGCCCGATTGCATCTTAAGTGTTATTGAATGTTGGAGCCAGTCCACCGTATAAAAGCAGCCATACAGTGTCCGGGTACCTGCTTGGATTTCGATCAAAATGAAGACTACTTTGATGTACATGTACACCAATTAGAGAAAAATGACAAGGATGAGGCAGTAAGACACGCTCAGCAGAGTACAAGCAGCATTGCTTGAAGAAGTAACTTGAGCGTGATCAAAATTGAATAAATTAAAATCTCAGACTACAGTGAACACAACTCTTAGCTGTGAAAGGGCTTTTTGTGTCCTTCTACAGTGTTTTCAACCAATGTATTGGATACGGATGAAAGCACGTCACACTATAATTTCAATTGAATTGAGCAGCAAGAATTACACTAAAGAAAAAAAAAAAAAAGAGTGTGAGAGTGACATGTGCAGATGCCTACATACAGCGTTGTATGCCGAGCAAACTGCAGCGCGTCACCTGCACTCACACACACACCTTGCAGACCTGTGAAAAAAACACTGCAAGGCAAAAGGAAGATGTACACAGCGGCTGGTAAAGTAGCCTGCCTAAAGCACAGTACACAAAATCGCAATCTCTAACTGTCCCTCAGAGTCAGCAGAGCAGCGTTCTGTCCCAAACAGAATTAACAGCACAGTGACGCTAAAATGGCGGCTTTATCCGGCAACAATACCTTCCTTGTGTCACGGTTAGGGTAGCATGTGTCTATTATATGAGTGTCTGTAAAATGTAACGTTACGCAGACTTATTCTGCCCTTGGGACGCCAAAAATAAGACAGCAGTAATCATTTACTGTATAAAACTCCACCTATGCGCAACAAAACAAGCACGTTCCCTCTTACGGTTCCTGCGCTGACATGTGAGTAGGGAGTTTGGAGATGTTCCTGAATTTATCCCAGGTATCCAAGCATATCAGGCCGATAGGAGAGCATTAAAATCACCCACGGTGGTGACTTAAATATGGTGAATCTAAACAGTGAAGAACTGTAGGTCGATGCGAATGAATGTGCGATCACATGACACACGTTTATAATAACCCTTGCTAGACACGAGTAACTTTGTAGACATTTTGACACACCTGAACCCAGATGGCAGTGAATATTCATTCTATTCGGCGCCACATGACTCTTGGTCCAGAATAGATTATATATTGCTAGCACACGAGCTATTAAGGGGAGTGGAAGAGGCAGATGTGCACAACGTAGCTAAATATGACCACGCGCCCGTATCAGTGACCCTGCCAGATATGGTGCAGATGGGGCCAAACCAAACTTGGCGCTTCCCGACCTATTTGTTAATAGATGAGAAGTTTCGACATCACGTGAAGCAATGGTGTTTTTAATATGTAAGGGAGAATGGAGATACTAGGGATAGGCCTGGAACTTTTATGGGCAGCAGGGAAGGGAGTAATGCGCGGGAAACTAATAGGTTATCAGACAACGCTAAAAAAGAAGATCGCAACAAACTACTCGCAGGCTAGCAGGATATTACGCGATAGGTACACGGCAAACAAGACAAGTTCATCAACACAGGTTAAAAATAGATGTAAGCAGGCTAAGGCTGACTTACACGTATGGGTATATCGACGAGAGACAAGCAGTAATAACAATTATAGAGCCGATGTATATCGTTATGGTAGCAAATGAGGGAGACTATTATCACGACTAGCGAAAGGAAATCACATTCGTCATCAACATATTACAGCGTTAACGAATAAACATGGGATCATGAACACAGACCCTCGAACCATAAACACCATTCTACAAGAATACTACTCAGACTTATATAAGGTGGAACATACGGATAGTGCGGAGGGTAACACCTTTGTAGATGGAATACGGTTACCATCCATCACAAACTATCAGCTTCTCCTTTTAAAAAAACAAATTGAGGTGACGGAAGTGACAGCGGCGATAAGTTACTTTAAATACGGGAAAGCTCCAGGACCTGACGGGTTTACAGCCAAATTATTTAAATTATTGAGTGAGGATATCCCGTCCACATTGGTACGCACCTTCAATCATATATTGGAGACAGGAGGGTTGCCCAGCCATTCAAACATGTCACACATGAAGTTGCTACTAAAACCAAACAAACATTCACATCTGCCTGGATCCTATCGTACATTCTCACTCATTGACCATTATATCAAGATTTTGTCCAGGATCATGGCAGATCTTTTGAGTAGCATTGGTCCTACGCTGATAGGGCGATCACAAGTGGCCTTTGTTTGCTACTTTGTTGGCTACTATCAGTCTCACTATGCATAACACATGTGTGCAGTGGGCAGTATTACCTTTGCCTTCGGTGGAGTAGGAAAACCCCTCTCCTATCGAAGTGTTTGTTGGGGAGATGGAAGATTTGACACCGGGACCTGAATTGTAATACTTAAATGTGACAGGTGACAAATTTGTTAAGGCGCAACTCCGCGGTCCCTACGTTGAGTCTAGCCCGTGAAAATTTACTGGTTGTCAATGGGGAGCCCCAACACCCCGGGGCAGCTACAGTATTTCAACAATTAGAGCTGAACCAAGATTTGCTGTATCAGGTTTATAAAATACATGTTGAAATTTTTTAACAATTGCTGCTACCGCAGTCATATCGGAGGTTGGTAATGGACTTAGCGCATGCGCATGTACTAGGGTGACATTTGTGCCAAAAGAAAACCCTACACAGAATTATACAACGGTTTTACTGGCAGGGGGTCTATCAAGAAGTTAAACGGTATTGTAACTCTTGTCGCATGCGCCAGGTACACAGTCCTCAGCCTCATTTAGTGAGTCCCTTGGTGCCATTAAAAATTTTAGAGGTCCAGTTTGAGAGAATACCCATGGATCTGGTGTAGCCGGTTAATAAATCAGCAAGGGGTCATCAACAGGGGCAATAAAAGGGGCACTGTGTGGGTCACCAGTTTTGAGCACACCCGAGTTCAAAAGAGAATTCATTGTCCAGACTGATGCGTCAGAGGTAGGTATGGGTGCCGTGTTGTCTCAGGACTAGAGCTTAACGGGGAGGAGCATCCCATTAGTTTCCTGAGTCGAAAACTTACTCCATCAAAAAACAGAGACAGCATTGTAGAGAGAGAGTGCCTGGCGATAAGTGGGCACTGGAGTCGTTGCGCTACTATTTGTTGGGGATAACATTTTGTTTTGTAAATGATCATTCCCCTGTGACTGGCAGTGTTGTAGCCCAGGGAGTAGAGTTCAGGTGGTAGAAAGATGAACATAACAGGAGACTTGGAAAACATTGGCAAACAGTTATTTAATCTGAAAACGGACAGGCAAATTCAGGTGATATCCATGCCTTGTTCATTTTCAGAAAAATAAGCCGGTCTACATTGTCTGAGGATAGTCGCATGCGACGGTCTGTTAGTACACCACCTGCAGCACTAAAGACGCGCTCAGATAATACACTGGCAGCAGGGCAAGCCAGCACCTCCAAGGCATACCACACATCAAATACAAATATAACAGTAATAATAATATTATTAATAAAAAATGAAATTGCACACACAGTACACAGAATGTCACGACGTATAACAGATATATTCAAAGATAGCAACCTATATCTAATGTGACATCATTCTAAATTTCATATAAATAGAGAAAATCAACATGTATACATAGTATCTGCCAGCAATGTCTCACCTGACATAATATCCTATGTATTGTGGGTCAATACTGTGTACGTGTCACGCTGTCTCTGGATAGAGGTGGACCGGGGTCTATGCTGACCCTGAACTGGGGTCCTGACTAGTCCCTCTACCTGGAGGTACTGTTAATGGTACAGAGGTCCAGGCCGCCAGCGTAACCCTGTCTCCTGTAGATCCCTGACCACTGTAATCTAGTCCTGAGAAGGACCCTGATTACCACCACAGGGAATGGGCAGGTCACAGCTTACACACAGTCTAAGACAAACGAGACAGACAAGGGGTAAAGAAAACACAGCCTTGCATACAACACTTCCACTACAGAGGAACACAAAAGGTTAAGGAGATAAACAATAAGCGAGGAGAGGAAAAACCACAACAGGCACTCTTAGCTTAAGTCTTCTCAGAAACGATCCGCTCTGCTGGTCTGAATGAATGCTTTCACCGGCAACTTCCCCAGCAGACCAGCAGGTATATGAAGGAAGCTAATTAACAAAACATCAATCGCAGCTGGGCGAGGCTGGTCAGCCCAGCACCGAGAGAGAAAGAATTAACTCCCTCAGTGCCGAAAAACACCCAGCACCAGAAACTCAGCTGTGCGAAGTCAGGGTGTGCAATCGCGATGATCTCCGCCGCGACACACCCGTGACACAGACACAGCTCATATGTGTGTATAAGAGAGAGTGTTTCTGTGTGTAGTTCATGCCTCTAGCCTAGAAGATCAGTCTTGCTAAAATCTTTAACACTGACCCTGTTCTGTTCTTAAAATGGTGGATGCTGAACTGCTTCTCAGCCCCCTCATACACAATCATTATGTGGCACTGCTGGGCTCAGTCAGAGGCATCAGATTGAACTAGGCTGTCCTGAGTCATTCTCAATTGAACATTTTGTTCAGCAGTTCATCTAGTTCATTTAGTTCAGAGGTCACATGATGCATTTCCTATCAGCTCCTCACAGGATAGGGTGGAGAAAAACTGAACTAAATGAACTAAATGAACTAATCTTTTGAACTAATCTTTTCAGTGAACTAGTTCATGGTGAACTAATCAACAAAATTAACTAGATTTCCCATTACTATGGTGTACACCTTGGTGGCGCTGTCACAAAACTTCGCCACATTTGTAACATACAGCTCTTGCCCTGTGCAGAGGCGCTGCTTGTGCCCCTCTTGTTGCAGAGGTGTCTACAATGCCTCGACGCACAGAGCTGCTATGTAAAGCAGTAGCAGCAGCAGCGCTCTCGGCTGGAATGGAGAACATTATGGATTTCAACAGTGTGTCTTGGTCCTCCAGCATTTTACGGTCCCGGTTCAACGGTGTGATGAGGCTTTGTAAGTTGTCCCGGTAACGAGGGTCTAGGAGGGTGTACACCCAATAATCTGACGTGGTGAGAATGTGGCCGATGCGGCGGTCGTTTCTCAGGCACTGCAGCATGAAATCAACCATGTGCTGCAGACTCACAACTGGCCAACAAACGCTGTCCTCTGGAAGAGCGTCACACTAATAGATTTTTGTAAATTTAAAATACAATAAAGCAGCAGCAATTTTTGAAAAATTACAAGGATGAGCCAGTGACAGACACTCAGCAGAGTACACGCTGCGGTGGTTGAAGTAAGTGGAGCGGGATCTACACTCCTACAAAAAAATTAAAGCTCAGACTAGAGTGAACACTGAAACACAACTGTTCACTTGCTGTGAAAGGCCTTTTTGTGGACTTCTATTATGTTTGCAAGCAATGTATTGTATTTTGATGGAAGAGCGTCACACTAATAGATTTTTGTAAATTTAAAATAGAATAAAGCAGCAGCAATTTTTGAAAAATTACAAGGATGAGCCAGTGACAGATGCTCAGCAGAGTACACGCTGCGGTGGTTGAAGTAAGTGGAGCGGGATCTACACTCCTACAAAAAAATTAAAGCTCAGACCACTGAAACACAACTGTTCACTTGCTGTGAAAGGCCTTTTTGTGGACTTCTATTATGTTTGCAAGCAATGTATTGTATTTTGATGGAAGAGCGTCACACTAATAGATTTTTGTAAATTTTAAATAGAAGAAAGCAGCAGCAATTTTTGAAAAATTACAAGGATGAGCCAGTGACAGACGCTCAGCAGAGTACACGCAGCATTAGTTGAAGTAACTGGAGCGTGATCTGCACTCAAAAAAAAAAAAAATCACAGACTGCAGTGAACACTGAAACACAACTGTTCACTTGCTGTGAAAGGCTCCTTTGTGGACTTCTATAGTGTTTGCAACCAAGGTATTGTATACGGATGGAAGCACGTCACACTATTATTTCAATTACATGGAGCAGCAAGAATTACACTGAAGAAAAAAAAAAGAGTCTGTGAGTGACACGTGCAGATGCCTACAGACAGCGTTGCATACAGAGCAAACTGCAGCGTCACCTGCACTCACACACACCTTGCAGAGCTGTTAAAACAACACTGCAGGCAAAAGGAAGCTTTACACAGCCGGTGGTAAACTAGCCTGCCTAAAGCACAGTACACTAAATCGCAATCTCTAACTGTCCCTCAGAGTCAGCAGAGCAGCGTTCTTTCCCTAACTGAGTTCACAGCACAGTGACGCTAAAATGGCGGCGGCGCCTTTTACACTGCATTCTGACATCATTTCAGCATCCAATCACAGCCATGCCATTAGTTAACATGACCGCAGCAGTACAGGATGTGCCCACACTTCTTAGGATTCCTCATTGGCTGACTATAATCACATTGCCTCTCAAAGAATTATGGGAACTTCCGATTCCGGTATACGATATATGAAAAATATCGGAACTAAGTATCGGAATTCCGATACAGCTAATATCGGCCGATACCCGATACTTGCAGTATCGGAATGCTCAACACTATCAAAGAGTCATTGGAGAAGGGTCATATTAGACCGTCCTCTTCACCCTTGGGTGCCGGCTTTTTCTTTGTGGCCAAAAAGGATGGTTCATTGAGACCATGTATTGACTATCGTCTCCTTAATAAGATCACTGTTAAATATCAGTATCCGGTACCCCTGATTTCTGATTTATTTTCCCGAGTGAAAGGTGCTAGACTAGTTGATTTACCAAGCTTGACCTTAGGGGGGGCGTATAATCTTATTCGCATTAAGCACGGGGATGAATGGAAGACGGCGTTTAATACCCCTGAGGGGCATTTTGAGTACCTAGTGATGCCTTTTGGGCTCACTAATGCCCCTTCCATCTTCCAAACTTTCATGAACGATATTTTCCGGGATTTTGTGGCTAAGTTTCTGATTGTCTATTTGGATGATATTTTGATTTTTTTCCAATGACTGAGATTATCATGTGGAGCATGTTCGGATGGTGTTCCATATTTTGAGAGAAAATGCTTTGTATGTCAAGGGATCAAAATGTCTCTTTGGCGTACAGAAGGTTTCGTTTTGGGGATTCATTCTATCTCCGTTCGCTATTAAAATGGACCCAGTCAAGGTTCAGGCTATTTCTGATTGGGTTCAGCCCACTTCATTGAAGGCTCTTCAGAGATTTTTAGGTTTTGCTAATTTTTTCTGTAAATTTATAAGTAATTTTTTTGGTATTGTGGAACCACTGACTGATTTGATCAAAAAGGGCTCTGATGTGGTAAATTGGTCTCCAGAAGCAGTTTCGGCTTTTCAGGAGCTTAAGCGGAGATTCACTTCTGCTCCAGTTCTGCAGCAACCTGATGTTTCTCTCCTATTTCAGGTGGAAATAGATGCTTCTGAGATTGGGACAGGAGTCGTTTTGTCCCAAAGGGATCCTGTAACCTCTAAGATTAACCCTTGTGCCTTCTTCTCCCGAAAGTTTTCCCCAGCGGAACGTAATTTATTTCTCCTCTGCGCTTCACCCTCAGACCAATGGGCAGACTGAGAGAACAAACCAGACCTTGGAAACTTATTTGAGATGTTTTGTGTCTGCTGATCAAGATGACTGGGTCTCTTTTTTGCCTTTGGCTGAATTTGCTCTCAATAATAGGGCTAGTTCTGCCACTTTGATGTCCTCTTTTTTCTGCAATTTCGGGTTTCATTCTCGATTTCTTCGGGGCAGGTGGAGGCTTCTGTCTGTCCGGGTGTTGACTATATGGTGGAGAGAATGCAGCAGATTTGGGACCAAGTAATGGATAAGCTGTCTCTCTCTCAGGAGAGGGCCCAACGGTTTGCCAACCGGCATAGGACTGATGGTCCTCGGTTTAAAGTGGGTGACATGGTTTGGTTGTCCTCAAGAAATATCCCTATGAAGGTTGCGTCTCCAAAATTTAAGCCAAGGTTCATTGGACCGTATAAGATCTTGGAGATTCTTAATCCCGTTTCCTTCTGTTTAGCTCTTTATTGAAAAGGTTTGTTGAGCCAGTGGTTCCTATGGCTGCGCCCCTTGAGCCTGTTTTGGTTGAGCGCAATCTGGAGTATGAGGTGGAGAAGATATTGGATTCTCGTCTGGCTAGACGGAGACTCCAGTACTTGGTTAAGTGGAAAGGTTAAGGTCAGGATGACAATTCTTGGGTGTTTGCTTCTGACATTCATGCAGAGAGATTGGTTCGCTCCTTTCACCGGGCTCACCCTGATCGGCCTGGTGGCGCAGCTGAGGGTTCGGTGACCCCTCCTCAAGGGGGGTACTGTTGTGAGTGCTCTGGATTCTGAGTTGGGGCTCCCTCTGGTGGCTGTTGATATTAATGAAGCTGCCTTGACGGACAGAGGCCCTTCAGCTGAGGATCCAGCTGCGGACGATTGGCAATCTGGGAGTGATGACTATGGATCCTTGCCGGTGATTAGTTGCCTCTTCCTGGTCCAGTTTGGAAGTCAGCTTGCTACAGTCTCCTGCAACTTTCAGATAAGCTATTTCTTGCTTGTTTCTGTGGTTATGTTTTCTTTTGTTTTTCTGCCTTCTGAGTGAGGTCAGCCGGGTCCCCCTGCTGGGGCCTGTGCTGGTCTCTGTTTCTCAGTTATCTCAGTTCTTTTGTTCAGTCCCTGTTATTTCAGTGGCTGCTGGGTAGCTACCTGTTCACACCAGAGTTCTGATATAGCGGGGAGAGATCGTGTATTTTTTGGAATCAGAAGTGTTGGAATTTTTCCTAGGGTTTTGCTAGATTTCAGAAAGTATTCTTTTCTGTCCTGTCCTATCTAGACAGTTCTGGGCCCCAGCGTTTGCTTAATCTATTTTCTGCCTGCGTTTGTATTTTATCTTGTCTCACCGCCAATATATGTGTGGGGGCTACCTATTCCTCTGGTGAGCTACTCCGGGGCAGTTAGCTTTCCCGTTTCTATCTTTAGGCTTAGCTAACTCTCCGGCTGTGTCGAGGCGTCTAGGTCATCGTAGGTACATCCCACGGCTGCTTCTAGTTGTGCGGTTAGTTTAGGGCTCTGCAATCCATTAGTTAAAACCACTTTGGGTGACTGGCTGCCTTGGCTATTTTTGTTACTGTCCTCCTTGGCTACCATATCATAACAGGTCTGCCAACAGTGCCGGAGTTGTGAACTGGTCAAACCACCGGAACAACGGGCCCCCACAGAGACGGTGAAGTCCTCTGGCCCTATGGACCTACTGGCCATAGATTACCTGACAATTGGACCAGCGCACCAAGGCTATGAGCACTGTTTAGTGATGATAGACCATTTTACTAAGTTTACTGTAGTGACATCAACACGGGACCAGACTGCAGAGTCTGCTGCTCACGCAGTCTGCAAACACTTCATTCAGGTGTACGGGTGCCCCAAATGCATCCAGTCTGATCAGGGGGCCTGTTTCCTCAGAAATGTGATGGAGGAACTGCACCACCTGTACAAAATCAATAAGTCCTGGACAACTCCTTATCATCCACAGGGGAACAGAGCTTGTGAGATTTAACCACACCCTAATCCAAATGCTGAGGACTCTGGAAGAGGACCAGAAGGCACGTTGGACTGAGTTCGTTCCTAAAATTGGTGTGGTTGTATAACAATCGGAAACACAGCACCACCGGCTTCACACCCTACTCTCTATTCTTTGGACAGTCCGGAAAGGAGTTGGCAGAGTTGGAGTTGGAGCCCGAGGAGGACTACCCACGGACGGGGGTGTACTCCTGGGTTCAAGAACACCGTCGTCGGCTACGGACTATCCATCAGCTAGTGCAGAAATGGCTGCAGGAATTGGAACATCCTCAAGTCACTCTCAAAAGGGGACAGCTCTGCGGCCTTGGTGAGGGAAAAGCGCACACACAACAAATTGGAGTGCCAAGTGGGAGAAAAGGCCGTACAGGCTGAAGCGGCGACTTGGCAACAAGGGTTCCGTCTTTGAGGTCCAGCCGGAAACGGAAGAAGGGGCCCCCACTCGCACGCTGCATCGGAATATGCAGAGTCATTGTTTATCTCGAGATCCCGAACCAGTTCAATTGGCTCCAGTGCCCCCACCAGCCGTACCAGTGGTCAATGTTGATGTTGAAGATGAGGGAGACACCCAATTTCCCCCAGGGAACCCGGAAACAAGGCTGGTGCCTGAAACTACCAACATGACGGGAGTGGCCCCGACTCCCGTCCTTCCCATAGCAGCTGACACCCCTGCTCCTGCTGAGTTGAGACGCTCTGAATGTTCAACAGCTGGTGCACCCCCGTTCGCTGCAATCAGGATGAGTTTGTATGTAACCCCTTCTCATGTACAGCACCATGGAATCAATGGTGCTATAGAAATAAACAATAATAATAATAATGAGTTAATCTGGCAGCAGATTGCGCAGTGATTGGAAGATTGTCAACAGGAACTTCAGAAACTCTCGCCCGTGAAATGGAAAGCAAAAAGATAGGGGAAATGTAAGGGTGTGAAGCACAGGATGAGTCAGAAGGGGGTTATCTCCTCTGCTCTGTGTCTGGAACTATGCAGCTGTACAGCGGGTTTCCTGGGAGGAGACTTTCAGACCAGGACAGGAAGCCAGACAGGCTGAGGGCAGTAAAGTTGGGTGCGCAGAGCTCAGAGCAGTGTGTGCAGCAGACAGAGCAGGTCACAGCTGCACGCAGGAGAGGAGAGAGAGCTCCCTGCCAGAGAGCTAAGACAGGAGGACGGGACATACTTACTGCTGTCTGTGTCTGTGAGTACAAGAATGCAGAGTCCCAAGTGATTAGAGCAAGACACCCTCCTGACCGTGCAGAGACGGAGACCCGCGCGCATAGTCACAGTGGTCGTGGTGACAGGCCAGAACCCCTGATTCTGGCAGATAGACTTGACAAAAGACTGAGTAATGTTCCAGCAGAGAAGCTTAAGAATAGACTGAGCATTGTTCCGACAGAGAGACTGTTAGTTTGGAAGCAGAGACTTAGAGCAAGGGAGACCCAGTCTGTCCCAGTGTCCCCCTGCCTCCCACCTTAACCCTCGAGATCCCGGTTACCATCCAACAGAGACTACAGCATTCACAGAGACTACAGAGACTACAAGTGCCGCTGCTGTCGGTGCCTACGTTGGAGAAGACGACCCTTCAAGCAAGATTTCTTGAGACTGATAAGTTTCACGAATACCCGTTAATTACCGTTATTCTGCTTGAATGTTTGATTATTTGTTCTAGTCCCCATATGCTGTTTAATACACTGTTTTAATATCAGTTTAATCCCCACTTTTTTCTCCCTGCGAGGTGAATCTTATCCTTGTCCTTTTCTGTGGTGACATACCCAGCACCTGCACGTTATTACACGTCAAATGGTTTAATTTCTTTGCTTGTCTGGATTGGATGGTTGTTACCAACATCTGGTGAGAATTTCATGTTTATAGCAACTTTAGAAATAAAGTGAGGTGTTCATTATTTTGTTCAATGTCCTTTTCAGACAGATTGCCCTGTTTATTCATTTGATGTGCAGCCCATAACATGATAATCTATGCTACTAAGTCTAGGATCATGAGTGTAGATTCTCTCATCCAACAGAATCGGGTCAAATTTGCAAATCAAAATCATAATCTAATCAAACTCATACTGTGCTCTGATTCTCTCAGATAAGGAGAAGGTAAAGAAAAAAATGTCTCCATCTTCTTCAATCTGTCAGTATATGGAAATCGGACTGATCCGAGTTTTTCATGAACTCATTAACTTGCATGGCTGATTGCATTCTAAATATCGGATAACACTTGGTGATGATTTTAATGAAGAGATGAACAATTCCATACCTCCCAACTTTTGAAGATGGGAAAGATGGAGAAAGGCTGCGGTGCGCGTAGCGCGCCGTGGCAAATTTTAGGCCACGCTCCGACCACACCCATTTCACAACTAGTCACACCCATGTCCACGCCCCAACCACACCCATTTAGCACTGGTGATCACACTGACTGGTACTGAGGGCACAATGGTTGGTACTGTGGGCACACTGGTACTGAGTAAAAGTAAGAAAGAACAGAGAGAGAAAAAAGAAAACAGAGAGAGAAAGAAGAAGAGAAAAAGAAAGAACAGAGAGAGAAAGAAAGAGGGGAAAGCAAGAAAGAACATCCAACTCATACACACAAGGCTCTGCTACATCCAACTCGTACACACAAGGCTCCGCTCCATACACCTCGTACACACAAGACTCCGCTCCGTACACCTCGTACACACACGGCTTCGCTCCGTACACCTCGTACACACACGGCTCTGCTCCATACACCTCGTACACACTACAGCACTGCTACATCCACACTGTAAACCCCTCCTGACCCCACACATAAACTTACCCTCATCCAGCACCATGGCAACCAGAACAACAGAGTCCTGCACACATACCGAGGAGCCTGACCATGTGACACCTGACTCCTCCCCTCCTGTGACCTCATCACAGGTCCTGTGCACACAGAAGAGGAAAGCTAGCAACGTCATTGCTAAATGTGAACGGCTGAGGTGGAGAGACAGGGAGGGCGAGGATGGGGTGCATGGGGGCGTGGCGGCTTCTCTCACTGCGGGAAACATAGCGTCCCGAGCGGGACAGCGGGTGGGAGGGTTAGAATCAGGACTGTCCCGGTCAATCCGGGACGGTTGGGAGGTATGCGATTCAATCACCCAACAAACAAGAATTATGTTTATTTGTCAGTTGATTGCTGGGATGTTTACACAGGCCATTAATCAGCAAACGAGTTCTCTAACAAACACATTATCGATTATCGTCTGGTCAAAAGGGCATTTAGGCCAAAATAGCAAGTCAGGTCTATTATATTTTGCTGTAAATTACTTTGCAACTGAAGGTGCATTTACAGCAATGAATCCACAAGACCTGCAGCTTCAGAAACGTTCGGTGAAGTCTTTCTCCAAACAACGAAACCAGTATTTACTCATCGCTTGTTCTCTATAAAACCACTTTTCTTTGACTGATGAAGCTGCCGTCAGATAATGTCATGTATGGCTCAGATTGGAAGGGCGCTCAGCGCTGGTTGAAGCACTTAGCATTCACAATGTGTGTTATTCATACATCTTCCTTCCATTGACATTTAAAGACAATAATACATTCAAATACAGCATTTCACGATATGAGCGGGTGAATGCGGGGTCAATGGAGATAAGAGGAAGCCATTAGGCTGCTATTTTAATTTCTACATGGGTGATGAGACCCTTCACACATTTGCCCTACAACACACTAAGTGAGGGATGAACACCAATATACTATAGGTAACGTCAGGTGGTGCATCAAAGTCTGTGGGTAAAGTACAATGACAACACCAGACACTTGTTGCTATAATTTGTTATATAAACTTTCACTGAAATGATTTTCTAACATTTTCTAGTCAACTTCTACTACCCCTACGTGCCATGCATTCTGCTTTGTTTATTAAAGAACAGCTAAGTCTGCCATGGGCCTAAGGAGAATATTTTCACTTTTTAAAGAACAAGATAGAATAAAAAAGAACAATTTCACATAACAAAAAAATGATCTGTCACAATAATGCATCCTATTTAGTGTTGAGCATTCCGATACTGCAAATATCGGGTATCGGCCGATATTAGCTGTATCGGAATTCCGATTCCGAGTTCCGATATTTTCGTCTTATCGGATACCGGAATCGGGATGTCACTGTCACTGTCAGTGTCCGTCTGTCGGGTCTGTCAGGAGTCAGCGGCACTTACCTGGCAGAAGATCTCCGGCGGTCACGTCCTGGACTGCTTCATGGCCGCCATCCTCTTCTCCTGCGGTCACATGCAGTTTCTCGCGATAACTGCAGTGACTGCTGGGTAATCCCGGCCGTAAAGCAGTCAGTCCGATGACGTCACCACCGGGGAAGCAGGTAATCAGCTGTGCTGCGTTGCAATGACAGGCTCTGCCTGTCATTGCGATGTAGCAGAGCTGGATCGTCGTGGGACAATCGTTACTATGGACTGCGTCGGACAGGTGGTATACTGTTGGTTTGTTTTTTTTCTTTTTTTACAGGAGATCGATGGCGTCGCAGGAATGAGTGTATAATAAAAGAAATGAAAACTGTGTTGTCTCTTTTATTTCATTAAAATACTTTTTTCTTGCTTTGTCTTTTTTTTATACATTTAATAACTTTGGGATTAATAATGGATCGGTGTCTTATTGACGCCTATCCATTATTAACCGGGCTTATTGTCACCGTGCAATCAACGGTGACATTAACCCCTTATTACCCCGCTTGCCACCGCTACAGGGCAAGTGGGAAGAGCCGGGTAAAGTGCCACAATTGGCACATCTTTTGATGCGCCAAATGTGGGGCTGCTGTAGCCTGGTATTATCAGGCTGTTGAGGGCCAAAATCCATGGGCCTTGACAGTCTTTTAATACCAGGCCGCAGCAGTCTGCATTTTACTTGGCTGGTTAACAAAAATAGGGGGGATCCCCACGCCGTTTTTTTTTCGAGGGGATCCCCTATTTTTGTTAATCAGCCAAGCTAAGCAGACTGCTGTGGCCTGGTATTATCAGGCTTGCAAGGTCCATGGATATTGGATCCTTACCAGCCTGAAAAACCAGGCCTCAGCGGTCTGCTTCATCTGGCTGGTTAACAAAAATAGGGGGGACCCCACGCTAATTTTTTTCGAGGGGATCCCCTATTTTTGTTAATCAGCCAAGATATGCAGACTGCTGTGGCCTGGTATTATCAGGCTGGCAAGGTCCATGGATCTTGGCTCCTTAACAGCCTGAAAATCCAGGCCTCAGCGGTCTGCTTCATCTGGCTGGTTAACAAAAATAGGGGGGACCCCACGCCAATTTTTTTCGAGGGGATCCCCTATTTTTGTTAATCAGCCAAGATATGCAGACTGCTGTGGCCTGGTATTATCAGGCTGGCAAGGTCCATGGATCTTGGCTCCTTAACAGCCTGAAAATCCAGGCCTCAGCGGTCTGCTTCATCTGGCTGGTTAACAAAAATAGGGGGGACCCCACGCCAATTTTTTTCGAGGGGATCCCCTATTTTTGTTAATCAGCCAAGATATGCAGACTGCTGTGGCCTGGTATTATCAGGCTGGCAAGGTCCATGGATCTTGGCTCCTTAACAGCCTGAAAATCCAGGCCTCAGCGGTCTGCTTCATCTGGCTGGTTAACAAAAATAGGGGGGACCCCACGCCATTTTTTTTTCGAAGGGAACCCCTATTTTTGTTAATCAGTTCCCTCTGACGTCACTGATTGTGTCCCTGGCTGACCTGAAGTGAAAGTGGAAAGCAATCAATTAAGCTTTCCACTTAAGGGCCCGTCTCACATAGCGATATCGCTACCGAGATCGCTGCTGAGTCACTAGTTTTGTGACGCAGCAGCGAGCTCACCAGCGATATCGCTGTGTGTGACATTCAGCGACGATCAGCCCCCCTGCCGGGTATCGCTGATCGTCGCTGAAATGTCAGGACCTTTGATCGCTGGTTTCCCGCCTGTCACACGCAGCGATGCGTGCCTGTCAGAGGGAAACCAGCGATCAAAAAAAGGTCCTGACATTTCTGCGACGATCAGCGATACCCGGCAGGGGGGCTGATCGTCGCTGAATGTCACACACAGCGATATCGCTGGTGAGCTCGCTGCTGCGTCACAAAACTAGTGACTCAGCAGCGATCTCGGTAGCGATATCGCTATGTGAGACGGGCCCTTAAGCGATGTTACCCGCAGTGTCGCTGTCCCAGATCGCTGCCTGAGCTGCCTGTTTGGCAGCTCAGCAGCGATCATGTAGCGATACACCAGCGATCCTGACAAGTGCATATCGTTGTCGGGATCGCTGGTGTATCGTTATGTGACACCCAGCCTTTACTCTCCTGTCAGGCAGGAGAGGAACTCATTCATTTGGGGTTTACTGTGAGGCTGCAGCATTAGCTGCGGTCCCTGCAGTAAACATTAACCCTTTCTGAAGGATTACACCGTGGGACCTGACTGTGCATGGGATAGGTAAGAATAATTTTGCTTTTTTATTTTATTTTTATTACAGGAAATGGTTTTTGCAGTAAAATAAAAGATGGTCAAAAACATGTGTCTTTATTTCATTAAAATGATTTTTAATTAAAGTGTGTGTGTTTTATTTTTATTTCATGCAATAGGATTAATAATTGATAGTTGTCTAATTGACAGCTCTCAATTATTAACCTGGCTTAAGGTCACCTTTCAATAGCAAGGTGGCTTTAACCCCATATTAACCCATTCGCCACCGCTACAGGGCAATGGGAATAGACGGGCAAAGTGCCAGAAAGGGCGAATCTAATTATAGATTTGTCTTTCCTGGGGTGTCTGGGGGCAGATGTTAGTAGCCGGGGGGGGCAAAAATAATGGTCCCTCTCTGGGCTATTATTATCTGCCCCCACTCACTGGCTTTGTCTGTCTGGTTGCGAAAATAGGGCGGGAGCCCACGCATTTTTTTTCAGCAATTTTACACCTCATATATATATATACATGTCATTGAATTTGTGACACATATATATATATTTTATATTTGTAGTTCATACACTTCTACATAGTATAATAGCCGCTAATTCAATTGCCGGCTTTTGTGAAAATGCAGAACCCGACATGAAATGACACTTGGTGTACATAGGGTTAACCATGTTTTTTCATGTCCTTTGCTATCTAATTTGCACAAACAATTAAATCAGACTATGTGTGCAAAATTTCACACCTCTAGGGGTTAATTAAAGGTGTAAATTCGTAGCAAAAAAGTCCGTTTTTTTTACAACGAATTTACACCTTTAATTAACCCCTACAGGTGTGAAATTTTGCACACATAGTCTGATTTAATTGTTTGTGCAAATTAGATAGCAAAGGACATGAAAATAATGTTTAACCCTATGTACACCAAGTGTCATTTCATGTCGGGTGACCCGACATGAAATGACACTTGGTGTACATAGGGTTAACCATGTCTTTTCATGTCCTTTGCTATCTAATTTGCACAAACAATTAAATCAGACTATGTGTGCAAAATTTCACACCTCTAGGGGTTAATTAAAGGTGTAAATTCGTAGCAAAAAAGTCCGTTTTTTTTACAACGAATTTACACCTTTAATTAACCCCTACAGGTGTGAAATTTTGCACACATAGTCTGATTTAATTGTTTGTGCAAATTAGATAGCAAAGGACATGAAAAGAAATGTTTAACCCTATGTACACCAAGTGTCATTTCATGTCGGGTGCTTCTGTCTTTTCACTGAAGCCGGCTTTACCCGGCAATTGAATCAAAGGATATTTTACTATGTAGAAGTGTATAAACTATACATATATGTATATATATATATGTCACAATGACATGTATATATATATATATGTATTCTATGTGTGTATATTTAGTGTTTACAAGGAAAGAATGGGGTTTTTTTAGTTGCGATATTTTGTTCCCATAGACTTACATGGGACTTCCGGTATCGGTATCGGGTATCGCCGATATTTTAGTGATATCGGCGATACCATTCCGATTCCGATACTTTAGCATATCGGAAAGTATCGCTCAACTCTAATCCTATTATTTACAAATGTAGCAGTCTCTGACCTGAATGAGGGAATAAGAGTACCTTATAAAAGGGAGCCTGTAGCGCTGAAAAGTAGATACACTTATCTAGATGAAGTGGAGTAGCTGAGGCAGAAAGATTAGACATGTGCGCACAAAATAAAGCCTCTTTACATTATTGTATTATACTCAGATCTGCACTCACTATTCTACTGGTGGAGTCACTGTGTACATACATTACATTACTTATCCTGTACTGATCCTGAGTTACATCCTGTATTATACTCCAGAGCTGCACTCACTATTCTGCTGGTGCAGTCACTGTGTACATACATTACATTACTTATCCTGTACTGATCCTGAGTTACATCCTGTATTATACTCCAGAGCTGCACTCACTATTCTGTTGGTGGAGTCACTGTGTACATACATTACATTACTTATCATGTACTGATCCTGAGTTACATCCTGTATTATACTCCAGAGCTGCACTCACTATTCTGCTGGTGCAGTCACTGTGTACATACATTACATTACTTATCCAGTACTGATCCTGAGTTACATCCTGTATTATACTCCAGATATGCACTCACTATTCTGCTGGTGGAGTCACTGTGTATATACATTACATTACTGATCCTGTACTGATCCTGAGTTACATCCTGTATTATACTCCAGAGCTGCACTCACTATTCTGCTGGTGGATTCACTGTGTACATACATTACATTACTTATGCTGTACTGATCCTGAGTTACATCCTGTATTATACTCCAGAGCTGCACTCACTATTTTGCTGGTGCAGTCACTGTGTACATACATTACATTACTTATCCTGTACTGATCCTTAATTACATCCCGTATTATACTCCAGAGCTGCACTCACTATTCTGCTGGTGCAGTCACTGTGTACATACATTACATTACTTATCCTGTACTGATCCTGAGTTACATCCTGTATTATACTCCAGAGCTGCACTCACTATTCTGCTGGTGCAGTCACTGTGTACATACATTACATTACTTACCCTGTACTGATCCTGAGTTACGTCCTGTATTATACTCCAGAGCTGCACTCACTATTCTGCTGGTGCAGTCACTGTGTACGTACATTACATTAGTGATCTTGTACAGATCCTGAGTTATAGCCTGTATTATACTCCAGAGCTTCACTCAATATTCTGCTGGTGGAGTCACTGTGTACATACATTACATTACTTATCCTGTACTGATCCTGAGTTACATCCTGTATTATACTCCAGAGCTGCACTCACTATTCTGCTGGTGCAGTCACTGTGTACATACATTACATTACTTATCCTGTACTGATCCTGAGTTACATCCTGTATTATACTCCAGAGCAGCACTCACTATTCTGCTGGTGCAGTCACTGTGTACATACATTACATTACTTATCCGGTACTGATCCTGAATTACATATTGTATTATACTCCAGAGCTGCACTCACTATTTTGCTGGTGGAGTCACTGTGTACATACATTACTTATCCTGTACTGATCCTGAGTTACATCCTGTATTATACTCCAGAGCTGCACTCATTATTCTGCTGGTGGAGTCACTGTGTACATACATTACTTATCCTGTACTGATCCTGAGTTACATCCTGTATTATACTCCAGAGCTGCACTCACTATTCTGCTGGTGCAGTCACTGTGTACATACAATACATTACTTATCCTGTACTGATCCTGAGTTACATTCTGTATTATACTCCAGAGCTGCACTCACTATTCTGCTTATTGAGTCACTGTGTACATACTGTGTACATACATTACTTATTGTGTACTGATTATGAATATCTTTTATGTACATTAATATAGAGAAAAAAATAAAATAGTACCTCTGTAACAATAAGGAAAAGCTATCACACACAGCTGCTGTCAGTATACTAATACTTACTTCTGCCCTCATTTATATAGGTTTTTTTTTGGCCCGATTCTAACAAACATACAACTAACATTTGACACAGTACACATACACTGTAAGTTCTGTAACGCTTCCTCTTTGTCACATTTTAGTCATATTATGTCCTCCCAAACATATGGCATATTTTCTGAAATTCCCAGTGTATTCTACAGTCTCATCCAGAGCATATGTGAGTAGGTGGATTTACTTAAAATTTCTAATTCATAACAACAAAGAGTCAAATTTTAGGCACTAAGTGCAGAAGTAAAATCGGTGGCTGTTTCTATAGAAACAAATGTCTATGCCACTAAAAGGTTTGATCCAAAAATACATATGAAAGGTATAAATACATATTGCTGGAATAGTACTGGGGACACGGACCCTGCGCTCCTCATTATCAGCACTTGATTCTCATCCACATCTTAGAATACAAACATCAGAAAAAAACACACAAAATTACGGAAAATTATTAAAAACCTTTTGGTGGGACTTAAAAATTAAAAGATAGCAGTAAGGTAGAAATTTGTGTTACTATGTTTTCTTCCAGATTAAACATAATAAACACAGCAACTAAAAGAGCTTTCTGATGGATGATAGGAGAGTTGAGTCTTAAGAGCACATAAAAGTTATTCTCATTATTATTTATCATTCAATCTGAGCATGTGCCGCCACCGGTGCAATTTCACTGAAGACTATCGGAGGTCGAAATGCGCATGCGCCACCACCAGCACCACTTTATTGAAGCTGTTCGTGAGATCAATCTGCGCAAGCACTGACTGTGACTAGGATGGTGCCAGAACAAAATTTAAAACAGGAAGACGATACAGACACCAGAGGCAGCAGGGGGTCCGGGGCGGAACCGAAGACCCTACCCTAGTCCTGATCCACAGTCCCACCCCAAAGCTTAGGAAACCAAAACTTCTAATGATTAAATGACAATCAGGCTATGGATCTCTGCACTGAAGGTATTAAATCAGTATAACAGCGCCATTATGGTAATACCTTTATTTTAACATACATAATCCTGATGACATGTTCTCGTTAATTGCCTATTTAGAAAGGCATAATATGCCCAAGAATGATCATTAATAGATCTTTCTTTGCATATAAGCTGACATTGTTCTCTGCAGTACGTATACCTAAGATGTGCTTTTGAAAATGAAGATCTTTTAGGCAAACCAAGAGATTGTTTCTCTGATGAACAACCATTTAGCTTGTTCGTCTGATGATTGGCAGCTTGTTTACACTGTTTAATCACCGTGAAACAAGTGCTCCTAGTAGTACATAGTCACGATAATCATGCAGTGTAAATTTACCTTTAGAACCTAAGGGCAGTGGCGTAGCAACTGTTTGCGGCTACCGGGGCGGTCGAAAAATTTGCCGCCCCTTTGTTAGAGTGCTAGCGAGTCTGCAGCGCTTGGCATGCATACCCTGGATAGAGTGCTAGCTCTGCAGTGCCTGGCATGCATGCCCTGGATGGGGTGCCCTTGCAGGGTGAATGTCACAATTCTCAGCTTTAATTAACATAAAGTTGCACCAGAAAAGTTGCACTTTGCGCCCTCCCCGGGGCTCGGCGTACTCACTGTGTGGAGCTGCCAGCAGGGCGGCGGGGTAGGAGGGCTCCCTGGCTGCGGCTGGCTTCCCGGGCCGGTTTGCTTTTCATGTGATTGCAGAGCTGTGTGTGTGTGAGCGGATCCCAGGGACTGAGCAGAGCACACAGCGCACAACGCTCTGCCCCGGCCTCACAGCACACAGCACAGAGGATCATGGGAGTGTGGAGAGCGGGGCTGCTGCTGCTGCACTGTGCCTCCACGCTTCTCCCACAGAGGAGAGGAATTGCTGCTGCCAGGGCCGGCTCTAGGTTTTTATGGGCCCCGGGCGAAAGAGTCTCAGTGGGCCCCTTTAACACAGACCACGATTCATGATGCACAGATACTGCAGAGAAATATGGGTATAGTACAATGCCAAACACTTCACTTCTTCCATTACATGAGTGATATCTATTGTAAATTCTATAATAGCTCAGAAACCGCCAAATCCTCACAGATCCACAGTACAGACTGGACAGTACAGTCCTCCATACAATATTATGGGCACCACATAGTCCTCCATACAGTATTATGGGCCAAATATAATGCTCCATAAATAATATTGGACCCCAAATAATGCTTCATACAGGATACTGGTCCCCATATAATGCTCCATACAAAACATGGAGCTCTCCTCTGCACTGTGCTGCGTTCTGCACTGTTACGGCTCAGGAAAGGGCTCTGTGGAAACACTCCTCATTATCATCATCATTTCGGATGGAAACGGAGAGTTGTGGTCATGGGGGATTCCCTGTTGAGAGGAACAGAGGCCGCTATCTGCAGACCGGATATAACCTCAAGAGAAATGTGCTGTCTTCCAGGTGCAAAAATTAAAGATGTGTCTGACAGGATATCAGGACTCTTCAGACCTAAAGATGACTATCCATTCCTGCTAATACATGTGGGGACAAATGACACCACAAGAAGTGACCTGGAAACCATCTGCAGTGACTTTGAAAACTTAGGCAAGAAAGTGAAAGAACTGGGTGCGCAGGTGGTCTTCTCATCCATCCTCCCAGTGGATGGCCATGGAACAAGGAGGTGGAATAAGATTCTGCAGGTGAACAACTGGCTACGTCGATGGTGCCGTCAGCAAGGATTTGGATTTCTGGATCACGGAGTGAATTACCTATACGATGGACTACTTGCTAGAGATGGGGTGCACCTTACGAAGACTGGAAAACATGTATTTGGAAGTCGCCTTGCTACACTCATCAGGAGAGCTTTAAACTAGAACAATGTGGGAAGGGAAGCAAAACGCCAGAAAAAGCCATAAACCTGACAAATGCTATCGAGAACTCGGCTATTAGAAGTGGAAAGGAAGAACGAAGACAAAACAATCTAAATAATAAAAATATTGGAGGAAGAGAAACCAATCACAAAATAAAATGTTTTTATACAAATGCACAAAGCATGGGCAACAAACAAGGAGAATTGGAACTACTAACGCAGGAGAAGAAGTATGATGTCATTGGAATCACTGAAACTTGGTGGGACGATACACATGATTGGAATACAAGGCTTGAAGGATACAACTTATTTGCAAGAAACAGACTTGATAAACGAGGAGGAGGTGTCGCATTGTATGTTAGAAAAGCGTATATTTGCACAGAGATTGATGCTTCAGAGACTGGTAGTTCTGTGGAAACTGTTTGGGTAAGAATACAAGGACAGAACAATGGAAAGGACACCATTGTAGGCATTTACTACAGGCCACCTATGCAAGCTGAAGATATGGATGAACTCTTTATGCATCAAATGGCCAAGATCTCCAAAAAATATGACATAGTGGTCATGGGAGATTTCAACTATCCAGACATTTGTTGGGAATCGCTCTCAGGCAAAACTAACAGGTCAAGGAAATTCTTATCCTCTCTTGCTGACAACTTTATCTTTCAAAAGGTAGGGGAGAAAACAAGGGGAACTGCTACCTTGGATCTAATCCTTATAATAGGGAGGAAATGGTTGAGGAGGTAAGAGTGGCTGGGACCCTAGGAGGTAGTGACCATGCTATTTTAGAATTTTGGATAACAAGAGGAGGAAGACCTGTGAAGACTCAGACGTCAAGGTTAGATTTCAGAAAGGCAGATTTTAAGGGACTCAGAAAGAGAATTGGAGGGATCCAATGGCAGGATATCCTTAAGGACAAAAATGTCCAGGAAGGATGGGACATCTTGAAAAATGAGATTCTCAAAGCACAATCGTTAACAATTCCAAAAAGAGGGAAGAATGGGAAGCTTTTAAGGAAACCAGGATGGATGAACACAGAACTTAAATACATGCTAAAAAGGAAGAAAGAAATGTTTATCAAATGGAAAGAGGGAGGCATATCTAAAGAAGAATATAATGCCATCTGCAGAACCTGCAGGGCACAAATCAGATTATCTAAAGCTGACAATGAATTAAGGCTTGCAAGAGATGTCAAAAGCAACAAAAAAGGATTTTGGGGATACGTCAAAAGTAAAAGAAAAGTCAAAGATGCTATAGGATTTTTACAGGATGAAAATGATGAAATGGTAAGAAAGGATGTTGAGAAGGCTGAACTTTTAAATTCCTATTTTGCATCTGTTTTCTCTCGGAAAGGAAATGTAACATCAACTGATCTTCACTGTCCTATTAAAGGAATAGAAGAATCCAGGATATCTATAAACAGAAAGACAGTAAGGAAACACTTAGCTAACCTAAATGAATTCAAGTCTCCAGGTCCAGATGAATTACACCCCAGAATACTGAAGGAGAAAGCAGAAGAAATTCTTGAACCACTGTCCATAATCTTTGAAAATTCTTGGAGAACAGGTGAAGTCCCAGAAGACTGGAGAAGAGCAAATGTTGTTCCTATCTTCAAAAAGGGGAAGAAGGTGGACCCAGGGAACTACAGGCCGGTGAGTCTGACTTCTTTACCAGGAAAGATCTTTGAACAAATTATTAAAGAACATGTATATAAGTACCTGCATAAGAATGAAGTGATTAAACAAAGTCAGCATGGGTTTGTAACTAATAAGTCATGTCAGACTAACTTAATTTCCTTCTATGACAGAATCACTGACTGGGTGGATCAGGGAAATGCTGTAGATATAGTATATCTTGACTTCAGCAAAGCATTTGACAAAGTATCTCACACAATCCTTATTGAAAAAATGACTAAGTATGGAATGGACAAGGCAACTGTTAGGTGGATTCATAACTGGCTTAGTGATCGGACTCAAAGAGTGGTCGTAAATGGCTGCACATCCAGTTGGAAGAATGTCTCAAGTGGGGTACCACAAGGCTCTGTTTTGGGCCCTGTATTGTTCAACATCTTTATCAATGATTTAGATGAAGGAATTGAGGGTAAACTGATCAAATTTGCTGATGACACAAAGCATCTGGGCAATAAAAATGAAAAAAGCATATACAAAATGGGAGGAATAGGGCTAAGTAACAGCACATGTGAAAAAGACTTGGGTATACTAATTGATCACAGACTGAACATGAGTCAACAGTGTGATGCAGCAGCAAAAAAGGCAAATACAATTCTAGGATGTATCAACAGAAGCATATGAGCTGCACAACACCAGGGTTATGGGGTACTCGGCACCGAGCCCATTGAAGTCTATGGGGAATGTCACAAGTAGCACAGCTCGGTCCGTTGCCCTGGGTGCTCATACAAAGGGGGATATTTACAGGGGATAATAGTAATTGTTCGTGACGCCACCTGTGGTTTCTGATCAAGGTGACCAGCGCTGCAGGGTGAATCCTCAGAGGGTTGTTACTGGGCAGCAAGATGTTAAGTCTTCCACAGGTAAGACTAGATAGATCCCTCAGGGTGATATGGCGGTGCAGGGGTGCAAGCAATAAGGTAGTCACACACAAATCATTCTCTTTCCATACCTTTACTGGTGATGGTTGCAGGTATGTCCCGGGAAGCTGCTCAGGGTGGAGAATGCACATCCCGGTAATCACTGTGTAGGTTTAAAGGCCTCCTTTCTCTTTAATGTGTGTGAGTCCTAACTTGAGTGAAGCGAAGTTTAACTCCTTCTCCTCTCTACGCCCGGCTGACCTTGTGATGAGGTCTTTTTGTGGACAGAACAGTGTCTTTATGGCGGTACCTGCCAGACTCCCGTCTTCCTAACCCCGGTTACGTATCAGCACTGAAGGGCCCCTCTGCGACCTGAAGTCCAGCAGGGATTCCGGTGTTTCTCTCGCTAGCCGTGAAGGTTCTAGCAATACTTCGGACCCGGTGTCCGGTTAAGTTGAGTGAAGGTGGTCTGTCACCGAAGTCACTCCTTCCTAGGTCACCACTCGCCTGTTGTCCTACACACACCTTAATGTGAGCACAGGCAGCAGTGGATGTCAGCCTCTCCTGAGGTAACTCCGTACAGAGATCTCATGTCTGCTCT
This sequence comes from Oophaga sylvatica, assembly GCA_033576555.1. NCBI lineage: Eukaryota > Metazoa > Chordata > Amphibia > Anura > Dendrobatidae > Oophaga > Oophaga sylvatica. Next base: position 92,030,947 of record JARQOD010000003.1, read on the forward strand.
CCCTGAGGTAACACCAACGACACCTCTAGCGTTCAGCTAGATTGTCTTTTGCTCACTGCTGTCTCAAGGGCTCCCTCTGGTGGAACCAGGAAAAATGTCAGGTGTTGTGTGCTTATCAGATATTTGTGATTTACCTTTCTGTGCACTCTCCAGGGAACATGTGTACCAAGCGCAGCTGGGCCACACATCCCCCCTAGTTATCGTCAGCACTCCCGGGCTGAAAAAGGAAAAAACAATTTTTATAATAACATAACAATAAACAACATAACTCATCCCTTGCGGGAGGTAAGGACACTTCGAACGTTACATTATGTACAAGTGCAATTAGAAAAATATCAAAATACTTTTCACAATAAATACAATATTCTTGTGGAGGACCCGCACCAAAAACCTCCCACGTGGGTCCTGGGTGGGCTGCAGGACTTCTTTGCTGCAGACCTCACTCAAGGCCACACCATACGGGTTTTTCTTCTGAGGTAGTATGGCTTTATGTAAAACCAAGAGAGGGCACTGAGTGCCAACTATTTACAATACAGTTTTTGGGCTGGCAAAGTCCTCAGCCACACAGTCCTTCAAAATAGCATTTATAGAAAATCACATTTCTATCATAATCACTTTATACAACACAAGTAATATATATACACAAATATTTACACATTTTTACACTTGGATATTGATGCACTGGATTAATTTGCTAGGCCTATTCTTGGTACCTAACAGGTAACCTTCCTTTCGTTGTACGTACTGACCTACGTGGTGTGGTGTCAGGTATAGTAGCATCTAGCCGATCTGTGCTGCGTGCTGGCAAACTGTAAATCCGCCCCCACCTCTCTAGAGATCTGGCAAGCATGCTAGCGACTGGGCGATGCAGTTCTGCTCCGCCAGGGGATTCTTCTACCTGAGACCCAACATCTGAAGGTTCCACATTTTGAGGTTCTACTTCTTGAGATACTACTTCTGGAGATGCTACAGGAGCAGGTTCTTCTTGAACTATTTCTTCTGCTGCAGCAACTGGCTCAACTGGACGTTGAAGCACTTCTTGTGGTTGGTAAAATTGAAGTACTGGAACAATCACAGCATCTCCGATACAAGGCCAATCTGCAGGAAAATCTCCTAGGTCCGTGTGTATGACTTCACCTGATTTCTCTTTTTCCATAACAAGTTCTTCCTCGGGAAATTTTAACATGTCTGGACACAGTTTTAGGTGGTCTCTGCATACCGTGGTGGTCGTTTTTTCCTCCATCTTTGCTAATGGTACAGGTTTTCCTGTTGTCAAATTTGGAATTTTGCACGACATATGGCTCTTGTTCCCACTGATCATCCAATTTGTGCATTCTTCTTTTTCTTTTTAGCACAATTTCTCCAGGCATAAAAGGCTTAGCTGGCGCACTTTTGTTGTACTTTTTCTCTTGCTTTTCCCTTACTTTATTGAGACTATCTTCCACGCAGGCTTGTACTCTCCTGTACTGTTCCTGTCGGTTTGTGTCCCAATCTTCAGTAGTAACATCAGCTTCTGGTTCTACAACACCAAGTTCCAAATCCATGGGCAGCTTTCCTGGTCTTGCTCGCATAAGGTAGGCTGGAGTGCAGTTGGTGGAGCTCACAGGTATGTGATTGTACAGATCTACCAGACCAGGTAGTAGTTCCGGCCACCGATTCCTCTCCTCAAGTGGTACCGTCTTCAGCAGATCAATGACTATGTGATTCATCTTTTCACAGAGACCATTGGTTTGGGGGTGGTATGGTGTGGTTCTTATCTTCTTACACCCGTACAAGTGACAGAATTCCTTAAACAGTTCAGCTTCAAAGGCAGGACCTTGATCAGTTAGCACTTGCTCTGGATATCCATGGGGTCTGCAGAAACACGCCTGAAACGTCTTTGCTGCTGTTTCAGCTGTCAGATCTTTAACAGGGGCGACCACCAGGAACCTGGAGTAGTGATCCACCATGGTCAGGGCATATGAGTATCCTGACCTGCTTGGTGACAACTTGACATGGTCCAGTGCCACGATCTCCAAGGGACGAGTCGTCTTGATGGGTTGCAGGGGTGCTTTCTGGCTACTGTAGTCTTTCCTTCGGAGGCTACAGAACGCACAGTTTTTACACCATTTCTCGATGGAACTTCGCATTCCCACCCAGTAGAAACGACACTTCAGCAGGGTTTCCAGCTTCTTCCAGCCAAAGTGCCCCGCTCGATCGTGGTAGGCTTCCAGCACCATCTGGATGTCTGTTCTTGGCACCACTATCTGCCATACCATCTCATGGGTTCTGGGGTTGACGTACCTTCGGCACAGCTTTTCTCGGTAGATGAACAGTCGGCTTCTCTCATTCCACAGCTGCTTCGCTTGTTGAGACGCTTCCTTCTCCAAGGAGGAACCTTCCTGAGTTATCAGTTCCTTGATGTGGCTGACAACCGGGTCACTGTTCTGGGTCTCCTTCCAGCTGTGGTGAGGTAAAGGGTTTAACGTCTTACCACACTGCCTCCTGTAGGCTCGTTGCTCGTGGATCATCCCATTTCTGTGGAATGCAGGTAGCTCAATCTCTTCTAGATCGTCCGATTCCTCTTCCGTATCGGATTCATGCGGCATTCTGGACAAGGCGTCAGCGTTGGCGTTCTTATGGCCCGCCCTGTACTTGATGGTAAATTGATAGTTCGACAGCCGAGCCATCCAACGTTGCTCCATGGCTCCCAGCTTGGCTGTTTCAAGATGTGTCAAGGGGTTATTGTCTGTGTACGCAGTGAACTTGCTAGAGGCTAGGTAATGCTTGAACCTTTCTGTAATGGCCCAGACCAGCGCCAGGAACTCCAACTTGAAGCTGCTATAGTTCTCTGGGTTTCTCTCGGTCGGCCGGAGCTTCCTGCTTGCATATGTGATGACTTTTTCTTGGCCATTTTGCTTCTGACTGAGGACAGCTCCCAATCCTTCATTGCTGGCATCAGTGTACAGCAGGAACGGCTGGCTGTAGTCAGGGTAGGCTAAGATTTCATCGCCTGTCAGGATCTCTTTCATCTCTTTGAATGCCTCAGTTGTTCTTTACCCCAGTGAAATGGAGGATTTCTGCTCTTGAGGGGTTGTCCTACCAGGAGGTCCTGCAGAGGCGCTGCTTTCTTGGTGTAGTCCTTTACAAACCTCCGGTAGTAACCTGTTAGTCCCAGGAACTGGCGCACCTCCTTGAGATTCTTCGGCTCCGGCCATTTCTGGATGGCAGTGACCTTCTCG
>JARQOD010000003.1:92034267-92090827 GCA_033576555.1 Oophaga sylvatica
TTGTGCAAATCAGATAGCAAACGACATGAAAAGACATGGTTAACCCTATGTACCCAAGTGTCATTTCATGTCGGGTGCTTCTGTCTTTTCACTGAAGCCGGCTTTACCCGGCAATTGAATCAGAGGATATTTTACTATGTAGAAGTGTATAAACTATACATATATGTATATATATATGTCACAATGACATGTATATATATATATATATGTATTCTATGTGTGTATATTTAGTGTTTACAAGGAAAGAATGGGTTTTTTTTAGTTCCGATATTTTGTTCCCATAGACTTACATGGGACTTCCGGTATCGGTATCGGGTATCGCCGATATTTTAATGGTATCGGCGATACCATTCCGATTCCGATACTTAGGGGTATCGGAAAGTATCGCTCAACTCAGTCTTTAGGTGTAGTTAGCTTCTCAGGCTGTGACGAGGCGTCTAGGACCAACGTAGGTACGCTCCACGGCTGCCTTTAGTTGTGGTGGTTAGTCAGGGTACTGCAATTCCATAGATTCCAACCTCTCTGGTGTATTTCCTTTTTGCCTGCTCTCCTCAGCTACCAAATCATAACAGGAAATCCAATGCAAGTCTATGGGACAGAAATATCGGAACTAAAAAAACCCCTTTCTTTCCTTGTAAACACTAAATATGCACACATAGAATACAATATATATATATATTATATATTATATATATAATATGTCATTGTGACATATATATATACATATATGTATAGTTTATACACTTCTACATAGTAAAATAGCCTCTGATTCAATTGCCGGGTAATGCCGGCTTTTGTGAAAATACAGAACCACCGACATGAAATGACACATGGTTTACATAGAGTTAACCATGTCTTTTCATGTAGTTTGATATCTGGTTTCAACAAACAATTACATGAGTGTATGTGTGCAAAATTTCACACTTGTAGGGGTTAATTAAAGGTGTAAATTCGTTGTAAAAAAAACAACTTTTTTGCTACGAATTTACACCTTTAATTAACCCCTACATGTGTAAAATTTTGCACACATACACTCATGTAATTGTTAGTGAAAACAATATATCAAACAACTTGAAATGACATGGTTAACTCTATGTAAACCATGTGTCATTTCATGTCGGGTTCTGCATTTTCACAAAAGCCGGCAATTGAATTAGCGGCTATTATACTATGTAGAAGTGTATGAACTATATAAATATATATATATATGTGTCACAAATTTAATGACATGTATATATACAGTACAGACCAAAAGTTTGGACACACCTTCTCTTTCAAAGATTTTTATGTATTTTCATGACTATAAAAATTGTAGAATCACACTGAAGGCATCAAAACTATGAATTAACACATGTGGAATTATACATTACACTTTGCAAAAAAGTGTGAAACAACTGAAAATATGTCTTATATTCTAGGTTCTTCAAAGTAGCCACTTTTTGCTTTGATTACTGCTTTGCACGCAGAAAAGGTGAACGGATGGACTCTACATACCTGGTTCCCACCGTGAAGCAGGAGGAGGTGGTGTGATGGTGTGGGGTGCTTTGCTGGTGACACTGTTGGGGATTCATTCAAAATTGAAGCGGTGAGCGGTCCAGCTCACCCCAAACCATCTCGATTGGGTTCAGGTCTGTGACTGTGGAGGCCAGGTCATCTGGCGTAGCACCCCATCACTCTCCTTCTTGGTCAAATAGAACTTACACAGCCTGAAGGTGTGTTTGGGGTCATTGTCCTGTTGAAAAATAAACAATGGTCCTACTAAACGCAAACCAGATGGAATAGCATGCCGCTGCAAGAAGCTGTGGTAGCCATGCTGGCAGGGGTGAATCTAGCCTCTCTGCTGCCTGAGGCGAACTGCAAAATGGCGCCCCCCCATTGTAAAATCAGTACAAAGCTCCGCCCCTTCTGAACGCGCGGTGAATCCAGATGTGCTCATTGAACACATCCGGAATCACCGCAGCGCTGCACAGGCCTGTGTATTTCCCTTGTCGGGAGTCATGTTTTCAAGTCCCATATAGTAACTTAAGTATTGCATTAATAACTAGTCACGACCTGACTTCTCCTAACTCTGGACATGAGGGGAGGGAGTCACAAGGATATCAAGGAAGCAGCACCGTGCGCAGCAGCCAGCAGCAGGAGCATGGGCGTACCCAGGATCAAAACTAGGGAGGGCAAGCCAATGTCACATCTTATACAGGTTACATCATATACACTGTACATTATCCTGCATATTAGGTATGGAGCATTAGAACTGTTGTATATTGTATAATACAGCAGTGTATGCGACACTATGCTGTATATACCATATATTATACATGGCACACTCACCTCTATACAAAGAATAAGAGGCATTATAACCTGTATATGAAAAATATAATACAGCAGTGTATATACACTATATACAGCACACGATGTGTATGACCCTGTATACACCATATACTACACTCTATATACCGCACACCATGTGTATGACCCTGTATACACCATATACTACACTCTATATACCGCACACATGTGTATGACCCTGTATACACCATATACTACACTCTATATACCGCACACGATGTGTATGACCCTGTATACACCATATACTACACTCTATATACCGCACACGATGTATATGACCCTGTATACAGCATATACTACACTCTATATACCGCACACGATGTGTATGACCCTGTATACACCATATACTACACTCTATATACCGCACACGATGTATATGACCCTGTATACAGCATATACTACACTCTATATACCGCACACGATGTGTATGACCCTGTATACACCATATACTACACTCTTATTTTGAAGTAAAAAAAAAAAGAAACAGGAACAAATACAATACTTAAAATAAAGAACAAGTAAAGTTAAAAATCAACAAACTTACTGGTATTTCAATGGGAACTTGGGCCTGCTTTTGGTTAATGAGATGGTCAATGTTCGGTTCCATATTTGTCACAAGTGAAGCAATTTTTCTCTTTCTTGATATCATTATTTCCTAGGGATTCCAAATTGCTATTAGTAAAATACCAATATATATATACAGCGCTACAAAAACAATATACCAGCAATAAAACTGCCCACACAGAGACATACAGCCTGCACTGCCCATCACTGCAGCCTTGCCAATCCATATCATTTCATCCTCATCAGTGCACATATTGGCGCAACTCCGCTTTTAGCTCAGACTCAGACTGGTGTGGTGCGAGAGTCCCTAATAGGCAGGTAAATGTCCCCAATAGGCAGCATTGGTCCCCAATAGGCAGCATATGTCCTCAATAGACAGCATAGGTCCCCAATAGGCAGCATAGGTCCCCAATAGGCAGCATAGGTCCCCAATAGGCAGCATAGGTCCCCAATACGCAGCATAGGTCCTCAATAGGCAGCATAGGTCCCCAATACGCAGCATAGGTCCCCAATACGCAGCATAGGTCCTCAATACGCAGCATAGGTCCCCAATACGCAGCATAGGTCCTCAATAGGCAGCATAGGTCCCCAATACGCAGCATAGGTCCCCAATACGCAGCATAGGTCCCCAATACGCAGCATAGGTCCCCAATAGGCAGCATAGGTCCCCAATACGCAGCATAGGTCCCCAATACGCAGCATAGGTCCTCAATAGGCAGCATAGGTCCCCAATATGCAGCATAGGTCCCCAATACGCAGCATAGGTCCCCAATACGCAGCATAGGTCCCCAATACCAGCATAAGTCCCCAATACAGCAAATCCCCCAATAGGCAGCATAATCCCCATAGCCAGCATAATCCCTCATAGCCAGCATAATCCCCCATAGCCAGCATAATCCCCCATAGCCAGCATAATCCCCCATAGCCAGCATAATACCCCCAATAGCCAGCATAATCCCCAATAGCCAGCATAATCCCCCATAGCAGCAAATCCCCCAATAGCAGCAAATCCCCCAATAGCCAGCATAATCCCCTCAATAGCCAGCATAATCCCCATAGCCAGATAATCCCCATAGCCAGCATAATCCCCCATAAGCAGCAGAATCCCCCAATAGCCAGCATAATCCCCCCATAGCCAGCATAATCCCCCAATAGCCAGAATAATCCCCATAAGCAGCAGAATCCCCCATAGCCAGCATAGTCCACCATAAGCAGAAGAATCCCCCATAGGACGGGCCCGGCGTTAAAAAAAAAAAAGCCAGTACTCACCTATCTCCCCCGCAGCTCTGAAGAAGCGCGCTCGACTCTGTCTTCTCCTGGCACAGGCGGTGTGACGTCATCACGGCGCGCAGGCGGCGTGGTGACGATCACGTCGCCTGTGCTGCATATGTGCCCGCGATTAAAGGGCCTGTGCTGCATTCCGCCCGCGATTAAAGGGCCCGCCGGCACTGAACTGTCAGTTCAGTGTCGGTGGGGCCGACGGACCGGATCAAGCACAGTGTGCGCCCCTGCTTTGGCCGCCCCCTAGCTGCCGCCGCCTGAGACAGAGGCTCAAGTCGCCTCATTATTGCGGCGCCAGTGCATGCTGGTTCAGTATGCCTTCAATTTTGAATAAATCCCCAACAGTGGCACCCCACCCACACCATCACACCTCCTCCTCCATGCTTCATGGTGGGAACCAGGCATGTAGAGTCCATCCATTCACCTTTTCTGCGTGCAAAGCAGTAATCAAAGCAAAAGGTGACTACTTTGAAGAACCTAGAATATAAGATATATTTTCAGTTGTTTCACACTTTATTGTAAAGTGTAATGTATTATTCCACATGTGTTAATTCATAGTTTTGATGCCTTCAGTGTGATTCCACAATTTTCATAGTCCTGAAAATACAGAAAAATCAGTGAATGAGAAGGTGTGTCCAAACTTTTGGCTGTACTGTATATATCAGGTGTAAAATTGTTGAAAAAAAATGCGTGGGCTCCCGCCCTATTTTCTCAACCAGACAGACAAAGCCAGCGAGTGGGGGCAGATAATAATAGCCCAGAGAGGGACCATTATTTTTGGCCCCCCCTGGCTACTAACATCTGCCCCAGACACCCCAGAAAAGGCAAATCTATAATTAGATTCGCCCTTTCTGGCACTTTGCCCGTCTATTCCCATTGCCCTTTAGCGGTGGCGAATGGGTTAATAAGGGGTTAAAGCCACCTTGCTATTGAAAGGTGACCTTAAGCCAGGTTAATAATTGAGAGCTGTCAATTAGACAACTATCAATTATTAATCCTATTGCATGAAATAAAAATAAAACACACACACTTTAATTAAAAATCATTTTAATGAAATAAAGACACATGTTTTTGACCATCTTTTATTTTACTGCAAAAACCATTTCCTGTAATAAAAATAAAATAAAAAAGCAAAATTATTCTTACCTATCCGATGCACAGTCAGGTGCCACGGTGTAATCCATCAGAAAGGGTTAATGTTTATTGCAGGGACCGCAGCTAATGCTGCAGCCTCACAATAAACCCCCGAATGAATCTTCTCCTCTCTTGGCTGACAGGAGAGGAAGTGGAAAGCTTAATTGATTGCTTCCCACTTTCACTTCAGGTCAGCCAGGGACACCATCAGTGACGTCAGAGGGAACTGATTAACAAAAATAGAGGATCCCCTCGAAAAAAAAAATGGCGTGGGTCCCCCCTATTTTTGTTAACCAGCCTGATGAAGCAGACCGCTGAGGCCTGGATTTTCAGGCTGTTAAGGAGCCAAGATCCATGGACCTTGCCAGCCTGATAATACCAGGCTACAGCAGTCAGCTTATTTTGGCTGGTTAACAAAAATAGGGGATCCACTCGAAAAAAAATGGCGTGGAGTCCCCCCTATTTTTGATAACCAGCCAGATGAAGCAGACTGCTGAGGCCTGGTTTTTCAGGCTGGTAAGGATCCAATATCCATGGACCTTGCAAGCCTGATAATACCAGGCCACAGCAGTCTGCTTAGCTTGGCTGGTTAACAAAAATAGGGGATCCCCTCGAAAAAAAAAATGGCGTGGGGTCCCCCCTATTTTTGTTAACCAGCCAAGTAAAAAGCAGACTGCTGCGGCCTGGTATTAAAAGACTGTCAAGGCCCATGGATTTTGGCCCTCAACAGCCTAAAAATACCAGGCTACAGCAGCCCCACATTTGGCGCATCAAAAGATGTGCCAATTGTGGCACTTTACCCGGCTCTTCCCACTTGCCCTGTAGCGGTGGCAAGCGGGGTAATAAGGGGTTAATGTCACCGTTGATTGCACGGTGACAATAAGCCCGGTTAATAATGGAGAGGCGTCAATAAGACACCGATCCATTATTAATCCCAAAGTTTTTAAATGTTTAAAAAAAAGACACAGCAAGAAAAAAGTATTTTAATGAAATAAAAGAGACAACACAGTTTTCATTAATTTTATTACACGCTCATCCTGCGACGCCATCGATCTCCTGGAAAAAAAGAAAAAAAACAAACCAACAGTATACCACCTGTCCGACGCAGTCCATAGTAACGAGTGTCCCACGACGATCCAGCTCTGCTACATCGGAATGCCAGGCAGAGCCTTAACATCCCGACGCAGCACAGCTGATTACCTGCTTCCCCGGCGGTGACTCATCGGACTGCTTTACGGCCGCGATTACCCAGCAGCATGCAGTTACGCGAGAAACTGCATGTGACCTCCAGGGAGAAGATAATGGCGGCCATCAAGCAGTCCAGGACGTGACCACCGGGATCTTCTGCCAGGTAAGTGCCGCTGACTCCTGACAGACCCGACCGACGGACACTGACAGTGACAGGAACATCCGATTCCGGTATCCGATATGACAAAAATATCGGAACTCGGAATCGGAATTCTGATACAGCAAATATCGGCCGATACCCGATATTTGCAGTATCGGAATGCTCAACACTATTCATCACCTATTCAAATAAAAGGGCGGATGTGCAGAACCCGGTTGTGGCCACTATACAGTGGATTGAACTGTGCTGTGCAGTTCTGTAAATGAGCAGTTCCGTCCGGCACTGAGAACAGCTGACCTGTGGTGGTGCGAGGTGTCACACCAACACCGATCAGACATGATGACCTATCCTAGGGATAGGTCAGTGTTAAAGTAGTGGACAGCTCCTTTAAATATTCATGTTTCCCTCCTTTGGTTCAGAACTGGCGAACTGGCTGATGGCTGACTTTTCTGGCTGATGATAATTATATTTTCTCACAGTTTTCCAGTTCAGTCTTGCACCAGGAGCTTATTTAGCCAAGGATACATGATTTCTATCAGTACTTCACAATCAGTCCCATATTAATCAGATCTTCACGGCCAAATAAGCTCCTGGTGCAAAACTGGCTGGACGACTGGCCATTTTTAGTAGAGGGACAACCCCTTTATTTTTTCTTTATGTGGTGATAGCATTAAGAGCTTGTTCACATGATTAATGATTGCCAATCGGATCGATTATGGTAATGAAATTGGTCACACTCTGATCCGAATTTGATTAGTGTCAGTTTACTGTGATCTTATTCATGAGATAATGATATCACAGGTGTGGAGGAGACGGAGAATCTAAATTTTTCCATCTATTCCATTCTCCATCTATAGACTTGTATGGGTAAGCGTGATTCGAATTTGGGAGCCACTCGCAGCATGTTGCAATTTTTTTTTTCTTTTCAAAACCAAAAATGTCAGCAGGGTCCCGAGGGCACAGGTGCAGTCACACTAAGCCGTGTCTCCCAACTTTTAAAGACAAGGAGGGACGTATATTGTAATTTCTCACCTATTTAACTCCCTTAGTTTTCTCACTCACAAACTCTACAGAAAAGGCTGCATAGAAGATACACTCCTATTTAATTGATTGACTTGTGTGCCAGGGCTGATTTTCAGTCCCAGTCCTGCCCTGGAAGCAGTAATCCTACAAGTCTACAAGTCATTAATGAGTCTTGCAATATGACCTAGTATAAAATCCTGCAGGTGGCGCTATAGAGTTCAAGTCCTCTTCTCTGAAGAGGCAATTTGCCTATATAAATATATTTCATTGTTCTAATGAATTTCAAATAATATGACTATTTTATTAATTTAAGTTACAGTAAGTAATTTATTGCAAAAGCGTCAGCACTCTGAAATGCAACGGATAACTGAGTTACTCATATATTAAATCGTATCTCATTTGTGCTTTAAGCAATCATTAATCTTTGTTCCAAAATTTTGATTTGATAAAATTCACATTCTGCTTTATGAAGAATCAAAACAATGGATTTAGCAGTAATCACTGATAACAGAGGCTCAGTCCGTAGAATGCTCTACTCAATAATCAATTTCTGCTGTATAAACGTGCAGAAGATTTTTTTCTTTCATCCGACATAAAACAGAAAAAAAATCATCTTTTTATACTCTGTGTATTCGTTTAACTTAATTTTTGTCTGCTTTGAACTGAAATGGCAACACAGAAATCAATAAAGATCTTGTTACTGGCCTCCTGTAAATCCCATTTATGATCAGGCATTACTCCGGTGAAGTGCGTTTCCGCGCTGTCGCCCCATCCTGGAGATGGAGTCTTCCCTCTAGAGAATAGTTTAGAGAGAATGCCTGCATGTTGTGTGCTTGATTGTGAGGCCTGAATCCCTACATTTCTTATCTGGTGCCTGCTGAAAGCATGTCATTTATATTTCATTTTCTTTCCTCTTTTATTTAATGCAGAAACTTATAAACTTAATTTTACATTTAAAGGGAATCTGTGCACTTCCCCCAACCCATAAAAACGGATCTGATCATGGTGCTCTATAAAAGATAATGTTATCCGCACCTTTTCTTTCGCAATCTGTTGCTCTCTTGACTATAAAATTGCTGTGTTAATTGATATGCAAATGAGGCACAAGTGCTCTGAGCATGTCAAAGAACTTCCCAAGCCTCTGCCTCCCTGGATCTATCCCTTCCCAGACCCACCTTTTTCTGCTTGACTGACAGCTCATAGGCTTGACTATACAGCACTAAGCTATCAGTCAAGAAGAAGGTGGAGTTGGGTGGAAAATACAGCCAGTGAGGCACAAGCTTGGGAAGTACTTCCACACTTCCATAGCACTTAAAGGGGTAGTCTGAAAGTAAACCAATTTTAATCTTAAATCTCTATCTATTTAATGTAGTAATTTAATCATTCTTCGAACACACTTTAATGAAAATTTACCTACTGTTCCCTCTCTACTCCAACTGCTCTATTTTATTAATTTACTACTTCCTATGATAACGCTTCGTTTGAGAATCCCAGTGCCTACTGGTGTTTTCAAACAGAGCACATTAATCCCTCTCTGCCATATGACGTACTATTCCGTCCATGTGATCTGGGACTTAATTCCCATGGATGGAATAGTACGTCATAGGCGATCGGCCGCACTCACGAGGAAAGCGCGCCGATTGTGGCCGGGTGTCAGCTGATCCTCACAGCTGACATGCAGCACTAAGTGCCAGGAGCAGTCACACACCGCTCCCGGCACTTTAACCCCTGGAACAAAGCGATCAAACAAGATCGCAGCGTTCCAGACCTGGCTGACAGCCCCTCTGTCTCTGTATTGGAGATTCCCGCGGCACGCTGCGGGGTCCCGGTCGCTGCCATGGAGACCCGATGTATTCATGACGACATCCGGGTCTCCAGAGTTGAGAAACTTCCTGTCATGCGCAGTGTATGTCAGGAAGTCTCTCAGGTCAGTGTGCACTGAGTGCAGAGCTGACAGCTTCTGTGGCAAGCAGATGCTTCATTTGCATGCTATAGAAGCGATCAGCCTGCCCAAAATGATTGTCCCATAGTGGGACAAGGTGTAAAACTTAGAATGAAGTAAGAAAAAAAATTTAAATAATTGTAAAAATATTTTAAAAAATAATAAAAAAAATCAATATGTATTCTAGCACTAAATAAATATTTGAATAAAAAAAATTTAAACAATAAAAGTACCAATTTTGGTATTGCCGAGTCTGTAACGACCCAACCTATAAAACTGTCCCACTAGTTAACCCCTTTAGTGAACACCATAATAAAAAAAACAAAGAACAAAACAATGCTTTATCATCATACCCCCCGAGCAAAAAGTGAAATAACACGCGCTCAAAATGACGCAAATAAATAAACATGGTACCGCTGAAAACATCATCTTGTCCCGGAAAAAACGCGCTGCCATACAGCATCATCAGTGAAAAAATAAAAAAGTTATAGCTGTCAGAATAAAGTGATGCAAAAACAATTATTTTTTCTATAAAATAGTTTTTATTATATAAAAGCGTCAAAACATATAAAAATTATATAAGTGAGGTATCGCTGTAATCGTACTGACCCAAAGAATAAAATTGCCTTATGAATTTTACCACATGCGAAACGGTATAAATGCCCCCCAAAAGAAATTCATGAATTGCTGGTTTTTGCTCATTCTGTCTCCCAAAAATCATAATAGAAAGTGATCAAAAAATGTCATGTGCCCGAAAATGGTACCAATAAAAACGTCAACTCATCCCGCAAAAAACAAGACCTCACATGACTCTGAGGGCCAAAATATGGAAAAATTATAGCTCTCAAAATGTGGTGGTGCAAAAACTATTTTTTGCAATAAAAAGCGTCTTTTAGTGTATGACAGCTGCCAAACATAAAAATCCGCTATAAAAACCCACTAAAAATAGTAAATCAAACCCCCCTTTATCAACCCCTTAGGGAAAAATAAAAAAATAAAAAATGTTTTTATTTCCATTTTCCCGTTAGGGTTAGGGCTAAAGTTAGGGTTAGGGTTGGTGCTAAAGTTAGGGTTGGGGCTAAAGTTATGGTTATGGCTAAAGTTAGGGTTAGAGTTGGGCTAAAGTTAGGGTTAGGGTTGGGGCTAAAGTTAGGGTTAGGGTTGGGGCTAGAGTTAGGGTTAGGGTTGGGGCTAGAGTTGGGGTAAGGGTTTGGATTACAGATATGGTTGGGATTAGGGTTGGTATTAGGGTTAGGTTTGGGATTAGGGGCTAAAAGTATGGTTATGGCTTAAGTTAGGGTTAGAGTTGGGGCTAAAGTTAGGGTTGGGGCTAGAGTTGGGGTTGGATTAAGTTTACGGTTGGGATTAGGGTTAGGGTTGGGATTAGGGTTAGAGGTGAGTTAGGGTTATGTTTGTGGTTAGGGTTATGGTTAGGATTGGAATTAAGGTTAGGGGTTTGTTGGGGTTATGGTTGGAGTTAGAATTGGGGGGTTTCCACTGTTTAGGCACATCAGGGGCTCTCCATATGCGACATGGCGTCTGATCTCAATTCCAGCCAATTCTGCATTGAAAAAGTCAAACAGTGCTCCTTCCCTTCCGAGCTCTGCCATGCACTCAAACAGTGGTTTACCCCGACATATGGGGTATCAGCATACTCAGGACATATTGCACAACTACTTTTCGGTCCTATTTCTCCTGTTACCCTTGGGAAAATAAAAAATTGGGGACAAAAATATAATTTTTATAAAAATATGATTTTTTTATTTTTACGGCTCTACGTTATAAACTTCTGTGAAGCATTTGGGGGTTCTAAGTGTTCACCACACATCTAGATAAGTTCCTCAGGGGGTCTACTTTCCAAAATGGTGTCACTTGTGGGGAGTTTCCACTGTTTAGGCACACCAGGGGCTCTCCAAACACGACATGGCATCCGATCTCAGTTCCAGTCAATTTTGCATTGAAAAGTCAAACGGCGCTCCTTCACTTCCGAACTCTGCCATGCGTCCAAACAGTGGCTTACCTGCATATATGGAGTATCAGCGTACTCAGAGCAAATAGTATAACTACTTTTGGGGTCCAATTTCTCCTGTTACCCCTGCTAAAATAAAACAAATTGGATCTGAAGTATATTTTTTTGTGAAAAAAGTTAAATGTTCATTTTTTTTGTGAAGCACCTGAAGGGTTAATAAACTTCTTGAATGTGGTTTTGAGCACCTTCAGGGGTGCAGTTTTTAGAATGGTGTCTCTTTTGGGTGTTTTCTATCATATGGACCACTCAAAGTGACTTCAAATGTGATGTGCTCCCTAAAAAAAATAATGGTGTTGTAAAAATGAGAAATTGCTGGTTAACTTTTAACCCTTATAAGTTCCTAACAAAAGAAAGTTTTGGTTACAAAATTGTGCTGATGTAAAGTAAACATGTGGGAAATGTTACTTATTAAGTATTTTATGTGACATATCTTATGTGATTTAAGAGCATGAAAATTGGAAAATTGCGAAATTTTCTAAATTTTCGCCAAATTTCCGTTTTTTTTCACAAATAAACGCAAGTCATATCAAAGAAATTTTACCATTATCATGAAGTACAATATGTCATGAGATATGGCTGCAGTTAGGGTTACATATAACATATTGTATAACTTTTATTAACTCTTTAGGTGGAGATAAAGAAAGAAACAACAATTCTGTTGTTTAACGCTTTAAATATTACACTATTCACATGTTGTAAAAATAATGCATTTAACTATATTTTTTCGTTCAGCATGATTATGGTGATACCAAATGTATATTGTTTTATTTATATGTTATTACTTTTGTATAATCAATAAACTCTTTGAAATAAAAATCATTTGTTTTTGCACCCTCATATTCTGAGAGCCACCAATTTTAAAATTTTTCTTCTGAAAGCTTATTTTTTTGCATAATAAGATGTAGTTTTTAGTGCTACAGTTTTCTATTGACTTTATGATCACTTTTTATGACACTTCTTGGAAGGTGTAATGTAGAGAAAAACAGCAAATCTTGATTTTTTTCCCTGATAATCACCATTCACAGCTTGTTATGTTTTACAACTTTAGCTTATAAAAAGTACATTTTTATAAAAATAAAGTTTTTGCGTTTTTCCCCATATTCCGAGACCAATAACTTTTTTGATTTTTCTGTAGACAGAGTCATGTGAGGGTTTATTCTTTATGGTAAAAGTTGTGGTTTTCACTCGTGTTATTTGTAGGTACATAAAGTGGCTTGCAAAAGTATTCACTCTCTTGGCTTTTTACCTATTTTGTTACATTACAACCTGTGTTTAAATTTTTTTGTAATCCAATTTGTGTGTGATGAATCAGCACTAAATACAACCAAAGAGATGAAAAAGGTGGCACTTGGTGATTAGGTAGAAAATTCTTATTTAATGTGAAAAATTAATGCATGGATGCAGGGCAGCTGGTACAGCGGTGGACGACGGCCGTTTCACATCGGTCAGATGCTTCAACAGGTCCAGAGTCTTCCACACTAAAGAAGAATTTTCTACCTGATCACGGAGTTCCACCTTTTACATCTCTTTTCCTGGATTACATACAACTCTGTTTACTTGAGGTGCAGCGTCTGTGACTGTGGAACTGCTGGCTCGCTGAAAGCTACACAAGGTATGCAACATGTTGTTTGGTGTTGGTTCTCACATTTCAAAAATCAGCACTAGTCTAAGTTGGTGACCTGAAGTGAGAAAAATATAGGCATAAATTAAATTTATCGGTTCAAATAACTAAAAATTGGTATGTTCATATGTATTCACCCCTTTTGCTATGGAGCTCCTAAAAATTTCTGTCACAAGCAATTCCCTTCATAAGGCCGGGGTCAGACTTGCAAGTGCAATGCGAGAAACTCGCGTGAGTCTCTCGCATCGATACCCGGCACTGCCGCCGGCACTCGGACCGCAGCGTTCAGCTGCATAGAAATGCATGCAGCCGCACACTCTGGTCCCGAGTGCCGGCAGCAGTGTATTGATGCTATAGTATAGCGCAAGTTTCTCGCATTGCACTCGCAATTGTGACCTCGGCCTAAGTCAGATGCTTAGTGAAAGCAAGGCCACCTGGGTGCAATCTAAGTGTCACATGGTCTGTCAGGATATACACCTTTTCTGTAAGGTTGCGGAGGCTGCAACACCATTAAGCAAGAGGCACCACTAACCAAACAACACCATAAAACCAAGGAGATCTCCAAACAACAGACGGACAAACTTGTTGAGAAATACAGTACATGTCAGGGCTTGGTTATAAAAAAAAAAATCCCAATCTCAAATGATCACCCGGAGCACCATCAAATCAATTATCATCAAATGGAAATAATATGGTACCACAGCAAACCTGCTAAGATAGGGTGTCCCTTCAAAACTGTCAGCCTGAGTAAGGAGGGCATTAATCAGAAAGGCAGCACAGAGACCAAAGATAACCCTGCAGAGTTCCCAAGGAGTATCTGTCCATATGACCACAGTAAGTCGTACACTCCACCTTTATGGAAGATTGGGCAGAAAAAAGCCTTTATTTACACACAAAAATTGTAAGGCTCATTTTAAGTTTGTGTGGTGCAGCAAAGGGCTGGATGTAAGATATATTTCTCCCGGCAGGATAAAATTTGGCCGGGATTTTCCCTAAAGTTGAGGACCTGCAATGATGTCACGATCACGTGATCAGCCCATGTGAGGTTTACCTCACTTGTGGGTGTGGTTATGGGCTATGTAATGGAGATTGCTGTTTGGCACATGGTCTGTGTGCAAGGTGTGAGGAACTAGACTGGAGTTAGCCTGAACTTGTCCTGTTGAACTACACGTGCTGCAAAGGTTTTGCCACTAGACTCGTAGCAACCCTGGGAATAGCACCTGGCGAACACCGCTGACCAGGCAGCCACTTAGTTATTCCCGTCCCGTGCAAGGGTGAGTCTGAGACCAGTGGTTCTCCAAGTTGGAGTATGTTTGTGTTTTTTTCCCTTACTTTCTTCTTCCTACTGTTTAAAGTCTCATTAAACCACTGAAGTTTTGACTCTAAGCCTGTGTGTTCCCTCATTACTGCGGCCCTGCCACTGCCTACCAGAGCAAATCCCTACATTTGCCAAAAGACATGTGGGAGACTCCCAAATGTATAGAGAAGGTGCTGTGGTCAGATGAGACCAAAATTGAACTTGCCACCAAACCAATACAGCTCATCACTCCAAGATCACCATCCCCACAGTGAAACATGATGATGGCTTCATCATGCTGTGGGGATGTTTTTGGCAGCATGGAAAGAGAAAATGGTCCGAGCCGAGTGGAAGATGGTTGGTGTAAAATACAAGGATATTCTCGAGCAAAACCAGTTTGTCAGTGATTTGAGACTGGGACAGAGGTTCACCATCCAACAAGACAATGGCTTAAAGCATACTGCTAAAGCAACACTAGAGTGGTTTAAGGGGAAGTGTGTAAATGTTTTGAAGTGCCCTAGTCAAAGCCCAGGACTTGATCCAATTGAGAATTTTTGGTCAGACTTGAAGATTGCTGTTCACCAGAGGAAACCATGTACCGTATATACTCGTGTATAAGCCGACCCGTGTATAAGCCGACCCCCTAATTTTGCCACAAAAACTGGGAAAACGTATTGACTCGTGTATAAGCCGGGTGTATAAACTGCCCTCCTGCTCTGTGCTGCCCCGTCCTGCTCCTTGCTCCCCATCCAGCTCTGTGCTCCCCCATTCTCCTCTGTACTCCCCCCTCCTGCTCCATCCTCCGCTGTGCTCCCCCATTCCTTCTCCGTCCTCCTGTGCCCCCCGTCCTGCTCCGTGCTCCTCTGTGCCCTCCATCCTCTCCCCCGTCCTGCTCCGTGCTCCTCTGTACCCTCCATCCTCCCCCGTCCTGCTCAGTGCTCATTGTCCTCCTCCATGCTTCCCCCATCCTCCCCTCCGTCTCCCTCCATGCTTCCCCGTCCTCCCCCCGTCCTGCTCCATGCTTCCCTGTCCTCCTCCATGCTTCCCTTGTCCTCCGTTCTCCCCCCGTCCTCCTCCATGCTTCCCCGTCCACCGTTCTATCCCCAGTCCAGCTCCGTGCTCCTTGTCCTCTCCTCCATCATACTCACCCCTCCCCGTGCCATCGCTGAGCATCCCTGCAGTCCTGCGTTCTCCCCGGCTTCCTGCAGCTCTCCAGCACTGAGCTGTGGTGTAATACTGCTCATTAAGGCCATGAATATGGAGGCCACGCCCATGGGAGTGGCGTCGCGTCCATATTACATGACCTTAATGAGCGGGTATTACGTCACCGCTCAGTGCTGGAGAGCTGCAGGAAGCCGGGGAGAACGCAGGATTGCAGGGACCCTCAGCGATGGCACGGGGAGGGGTGAGTATGATCCCAGCCACCGGCTCCTGCCGCGGCATCCCCTCCCCCGCTGGTTTCTGCCCTATGACTCGTGTATAAGCCGAGGGGGCATTTTCAGCACGAAAAAAGGTGCTGAAAATCTCGGCTTATACACGAGTATATACGGTAACTTGAAAGAGCTGGAGCAATTTTTCCTTGAAAAATGGGCAAAAATCCCAGTGGCAAGATGTGGAAATCTCATGGAGACTTATCCAAAGTGATTTGCATCTGTAATTGCCACAAAAGGAAGCACTACAAAGTACTGATTTTAGGGGATGAATAGTTATGCACACTGAAGCTTTCAGTTATTTTGTCCTATTTGTTGTTTGCTTCACAATAAAAAGAAAACCAAATGTTCACAGTTGTACGCATGTTCTTTACGTGAACTGATGCAAACCCTAAAAAAAGAAACAGCGAAATTCCAGGTTGTGAGGTAGCAAAACACTAAAAATGCCAAGAGGGTGAATACTTTCTTAAGCCACTGTACAACTTTTTGATCACTTTCAGTTTTTTTGTGAGTCAGGATAAGCATAACCCAACAATTCTGTTATTGTTTTTTGTATTTTTGTCTTGTCATGTTCACTGTACAAGATAAATAATGATAAGAGTTTTTTTTAGTATGTGATGAAACAATAACAGCGATGTTCAATTTATGTACTGTACACTCTTGTGCTGTTGATTAATTACTTGTATTTATGTATTTTTTGTCTCTCCTCTAGTGTATAACTGATGAATGTATAACGACCAAAAAATTTTTGTACACTTTCTTAATGTTATAAATAAATTCTTCTGATTGAGCCCTGGATTCTTGGATTTTCAATATTTTCAATTATGTTCAGATCAGGGGACTGTGTTATGGCCATTATAAAATCTTCAGCTTGCGCCTTCTGAGGTAGTCTGTTGTGGATTTTGACGTGTGTTTAGGATCAATTATCCATTTGTAGAAGTCATCTTATTTTAAACTTCAGCTTTTTTACAGATAGTATTATGCTTGCATCAAGAATTAGTTGAAATTTCATTGAATCCATTCTTACCTCTACCTGTGAAATGTTCCCCGTGTCATTAGCTGCAACACAACCTCAAAGCAAGATTGATCCTCCCCCATGCTTAATGGTTGGCGAGATTTGCTTTTCCTGAAATTCTGTGCCATTTTTTCCACACATACCTTTGATAATTGTGGCCAAAGAGTTCTATTTTAACCTCATCGGTCCACAGGACTTGTTTCCAAAATGCATCAGGGTTGTTTAGATGTTCTAGTGCATACTTCTGATGCTGAATTTTATGGTGAGGATGCAGGAGTGGTTTTCTTCTGATGACTGTTCCATGAAGGCCATATTCGTGCAGCTGTCTCTGTACGGTAGAACAATATGTGGCGCCCCTGAGGGTTTAGTCACCACAGAGGTATTGCGCCTCATCCAGAGGTGTGATACCCCATTCTCAGGTAAGGAGGGAGCACCACCCAGGACTCTAACACTTGCACCCAACACATACTATAGCATCCGGGCACCCTGGACATACCCTACGGGAGGATGGTCTCATCCCAGGCTGGGTAGGAAAGAGTGTTGAGAGGTGGGTGGAGAAAGTAAGAAGAAAGGGAAATGAAGCTTAGAAAGCGAGAAAGAGAGTCTGAAGATCACACAGAATAGGAGGGGACCCGGAGCGGGTAGCAGTTTGTCCCCAGATGGAGAAAGCTAGATATGAAAGGAACAGAGAGAGAAGCTTCTGGAAGGAAAGAAGGGGTCCTAGGGGCACGGATAGTGAGTGATCCATCTGTGGAGCCTGATCCAATAGTGGAGGGACTAGTTCGCAGAAGGGACACCAGCCCCTAGCCTAGTGGAAAACTTTAAGACTCAGCTTGCAAGCCGGAGGCAGTGGCATCTCTATGTGCCTCAGCTACTGAACCGCAATTATCTTCTCCGAAAAGATAGCCATAAGGGAGCAGGGAAATGCAGAGAGGACGTTTTCCAACAAGGTCCGCGGCTACTGGCTTGGGACACTGATTGCGAGGTGTTGGACAGGAAGGAAAGGTGGAAAGTCAGCACAGTGAGACGGCTGAGAAAGGAACATATTGAAAGGAGTCCTGGAAAGGTGTATCCTGATCTACCTGGGAGTTTGCTGAGCCCCTCACCTGGAGGACGTGGCACCAAGCGGGCATCTGTGCTGCAGACAGAACTGTGAGTAAAGCTTTGGAAACCGCACCTTGCTGTGTCCTCTAATTATTCCTGTGCCACTCAACCAACACTGCTACATCTACCAACATTCCCATCTACTACATCCTACATCTGCCCTGGGACTAAGCTCTGCCTGTGGAGAGCTATACCAACTCTGCTGCATCACCATCAGTCCCAGAGAATCTGCACTGTAGCGTTGGTCACTTCTGACCAGAAACCACAGGTGGCGTCATGAACACTTTATTACAAACTAAACTCTATTATCCCTTGTAAATACTGTATACCCCTTTTATTGGACGCCCAGGGCCACGGACCGGGTCACTGCAGCTGTGACACTTCCCCGTTAAGAAGCGGCCCGGTACCGAGTACCCCACTGCCCTGGCAGGCGATCCAAATGTACTCACAATTCCAAAGTCTTCTAAATCTTTCTGAAGATCTTTTGCAATCAAGCCGGAGTTCTGATTTGCCTCTCTAGCAATCCTACGAGCAGCTCTCACTGAAATTTTGCTTGGTCTGCCAGACCTTGCCTTGACTTCCATTGTTCCAGTTAACTGCCATTTCTTAAAGTGAATCTGTCACCCCATTTTTGCCCTATGAGATAGGGCCACCGCCATCAAGGGCTTATCTACAGCATTCTGTAATGCTGTAGATAAGCCCCCAATGTCACCTGAAAGTGAAGAAAAACTAGTTATATTATACTCACCCAGGGGCGTTCCGCCGTCCGGTCGGGTCCGATGGGCGTCGCGGTCCGGTCCGGGGCCTCCCATCTTGTAGCGAAGCCGGCCTCTTCTTTCCGTCCCGTCGCGGCTCCTGCGCAGGCACAGGTGAGGGCAGAGCAGAGTACTGCAGTGCGCAGGTGCCAGGAAAGGTCAGAGAGGTCCGG
Source organism: Oophaga sylvatica (assembly GCA_033576555.1). Classification (NCBI taxonomy): domain Eukaryota; kingdom Metazoa; phylum Chordata; class Amphibia; order Anura; family Dendrobatidae; genus Oophaga; species Oophaga sylvatica. Next base: position 92,053,330 of record JARQOD010000003.1, read on the forward strand.
CGCCTGCGCACTGTAGTACTCTGCTCGGCCCTCACCAGCAAGGCCGGGAGCGTCGCTGAGAGGCGAGAAGGCTGCGGGGGCCGCCGGAAGGTGAGAATGTCACTTTTTTATTTTAATTATTATTTTAACAGGGATATGGTACCCAGGGCCTGGAGGAGAGTCTCCTCTCCTCCAGACCCTGGGTACCATCCGCACATGAACCGCTTACTTTGCACATGGTGGGCATAGCCACATGCAGAAAGTAAGCGGTTCAATGCATTCCTATGGCAGCGGAATCGCCGAGATTCCGCATAAAGAATGAGCATGCTGCGTATTTTTCCACGATGCGATTCCGCCGCGGAAAAAACACGCAGCATGTGCATAGCATTGCGGAATCCCATAGAATATAATGAGTTGCGTTGGGTATGCGTTTTTGCCGCATTTTTGCGGCAAAAAAGCTAACAATCTGCAACGTGTACACATAGCCTTAGGTCTTTTAGAGATCATTTCATCTTCAACTTGTTTAACTGTTCACAATAAGTCATTTTGACCAGGGGTGCCAAAACTATTCCATCATAAGGCACAGAGTGACATGTGGTCATCTCTGGCATACCACAGAGCTGCAGTCACAGTTGTCTTGCATTTTTTGGATACGGTCAGCAAGGCAAATAACAGACAATTAGTTACTCCTCTGTCTACTGACTGTACAGTTTCTGATACAATGTCGACACTTAAAAATGATTGCAAATCACCAATGAAAGTTCTGTTCACAGCTAGATGAATATCCCAAAACTAAATAGAGGAGAATCTTATTGTTTTTCATACAGTGGGTACAGAAAGTATTCAGACCCCTTTACATTTTTCACTCTTTGTTTCATTGCAGCCATTTGGTAAATTCAAAATAGTTCATTTTTTCCTCATTAATGACTTCTTGATTGAAAAAAAACAGAAATGTAGAAATTTTTGCATATTTATTAAAAAAAGAAAAACTGAGATATCACATGGTCATAAGAACCCCAATATCACTGTGGCTGAGCTCCACAGACGCAGTAGGGAGATGGGAGAAAGTTCCACAAAGTCAACTATCACTGCAGCCCTCCACCAGTCGGGCCTTTATGGCAGAGTGGCTCGACGGACACCTCTCCTCAGTGCAAGACATATAAAAGCCCGCATAGAGTTTGCTAAAAAAACCACAAGAAGGACTCCCAGACTATAAGAAATAAGATTCTCTGATCTGATGAGATAAAGATAGAACATTTTGGTGATAATTCTATGTGTGGAGAAAACCAGGCACTGCTCACCACCTGCCAATACAATCCCAACAGTGAAACATGGTGGTGGCAGCATCATGCTATGGGGGTGGTTTTCAGCTGCAGGGACAGGACAATTAGTTGCAATTGAAGGAAACATGAATGTGGCCAAGTACAGATATATCCTGGATGAAAACCTCTTCCAGAGTGCTCTGGATCTCAGACTTGGCCAAAGGTTCACCGTCCAACAAGACAATGACCCTAAGCACACAGCTAAAATAACAAAGGCGTGGCTTCAGAACTACTCTGTGACCATTCTTGACTGGCCCAGCCAGAGCCCGGACCTAAACCCAATTGAGCATCTCTGGAGAGACCTGAAAATGGCTGTCCACCAACGTTCACCATCCAACCTGACGGAACTGGAGAGGATCTGCAAGGAAGAATGGCAGAGGATCACCAAATCCAGGTGTGAAAAACTTGTTACATCATTCCCAAGAAGACTCATGGCTCTACTAGCTCAAAAGGGTGCTTCTACTCAATACTGAGCAAAGGGTCTGAATACTTACGACCATGTCATATTTCAGTTTTTCTTTTTTAATAAATTTGCAAAAATTTCTACATTTCTGTTTTTTTCAGTCAAAATGGGGTGCAGAGTGTACATTAATGAGAAAAAAGTGAACTTTTTTGAATTTACCAAATGCCTGCAATGAAACAAAGAGTGAAAAATTTATAGGGGAATACTTTCCGTACCCACTGTATATAGTATTACTCTTCTCATCACAACCATAGACGCTATTACATAGAAAAGTGAAGAAAGATGTTGGTATCCCAGGAGAACATGAAGAGCACATGCAACATATGCCTAGTCCTGAGTTCTGCAGAAGAGTTGCATTAAATCCCAAGCCAGTGCACGTAGCCATGCAGTATTACTTAGGACTGGTTTAAAATGTCATTATAGTAAGTATGCATTCTAAACATCGCGCATAAAGCCTCTGTTTGATATGGCCAATCACAAGAACACCAAACAGACAATTTACAAAAGATAAATAAATATTCTCTCCGAATCTACGATTCACTATCTTCTTCTCCTGCTGTAATGTAATGGCCTCTGTTCCCAGTAAACAATGAATCGGCTTCATTGCTCTGCACAACACTTTTCCCAGGGAATCAGCAAGAAATTGCTTGTGGCATTTGGCTACAAAACTCTGATTATGTACTTAGTCTTTTCCTTGGCTCTGGGGACTCAGCATTAGTTCTGGATTTCCTAATAACATTTGTCTTTCTGTTACTTTACAATTCATTCATTTTGCTGTCTGAGATTTCTGTTTTATCATCTCTGCCCTAAATTCATTTCTATCCTTTATATTTATTGTGAATATGTTAATAGGATAAACTGTGAAGCTGCTAAAGGGTAAAACATTTTCTATGCAGAAGCAGCACTGATCCAATCTTCTTTTGGATGGGACATCTATATATCCGTCAAGGCAAGGTTTTATTTCCAAATATTTTGCATTTCACAGATATAAGATAAGAATTTTCAATGATTTCACAAACTTTGCTTCTGGTACCATCAGAGCAGCAGCAGTGGAGAAGTCTAGAATTCCAGGGGTAAGTAAGGACGATTTAGACCTCATTCACACATCAGTATTTTTGATCAGTATTTCATCAGTTTTTGTATACCAAAACCAGGAGTGTCTCCAAAACATAGAACAGGTGTCAATGTTTCCATTATTGTCATTCTCTGTAAGTTCTGTAAGGGTGCCACAGGAGACGTCATACACCTTTCCCCTCAAGGAAGTGTATTTATTTGTTATGACATGCTTTTATTGAATTTTGTGAGTAATGTGATTTGTGAATCTTCATAGAGTTCTATAGGCACTAAGTGATACTGTTAATATAATGTATTGTGATTAATGTAAAACGTTATTCCTGTATAGTGTATAGGGAAAGTCTAGGATTAAGTTTAGCATATATAAAGCATAGCATATGACTTAGGGATTAATTTAGAAAGGGGGAAAATTTAGTTGGGGGACATTGGATATAGGAATTTCAGTGCATACTGTCAGAAGGTAGTGTGACTGAAGTTAAATAGGTGAAAGGTGAAGGTTGTCCAGCAACCGACTGCTGGGGCAGACAGGGGAAGGAGATAGTTGGTGATTGGTCCAGCCCAAAGTTGGAGGGGTTAGGGCCAGTAAAAGATAACCACTTCCTGGTTTAGTCAGTTAGGAGAGTTTGCTGGTGACAGTTGCTAGGACCAGTTCAAGGTGCAGTGGACTTAAGCACTGCGTGGGAAAAGACGTTCTGGTGGTATGAGGTCACACAAAACTCCATACGGACATTTCGGCAAAATCCAGAGCCTAAGACTCAAGTCAGGGCTGCGGAGAGCACAGACAACACTTCCATACAGTGTGAGATGGGAGTGAAACTGTCTAACAGAAAGGTTGCGGATTTTGGGCATACTGCGGAGCCAGATTGGGGAACCCTGGTGCTGATAGCAGGATCAAGTATAGGGGTAATCCGTGCTGAAAGTGAGAACAGGAGGGAGATGTTCTGTGTGGAGGAAGCAAGTTACGGAGGGTGCTGTACTCGATACTGTGTGTTAAAGATGGCCGTACTTAACTGTTCAGTAAAGACAAACTTGTTAAAAGGATCCGGGTGTCCACTATTGAATGTGGGGCTGTTCCTGGATCTGGGATCGTGGAGACAGTGGAGGCCTGCGGCCAAAACGTGACTGAACTGCACTGCACTTACAGCACATGTGAACTGGTACACCGTTTATTTGTGGGGTGCCAACAACCCCTCTCCCATGACTACCGCCATGCACTCCTTATCGTCCAATCTTGGTTTTGGCATGTAAACACTGTTGCAAAATAACTGACTTGTGAATGAGACGTAATTCATTTTATAACATGACATACCACAGGGCTAATTTTATAAAATCTTGAAAAACCCTTTTAGTGTATGTGCACAGGCATCAAGTAATAGACACATCTGAACACTTAAAAATGCTAGAAAGAATGAACATTTGCACCACTGCACTGTCAAATTGATTTGCTGTGCAAATGTTCACATTTTTTAAGCTTCTTTTAATCATTTCAGGCTTTGAAAGTTGTAAAGCGGCCGAAAGAAGAGACTTGACCATTCTTCAGGTGGCTTCTGCTTAGAAATTGTTCAGTAGTTTATATTACACTGTGGAAAAAGAAAAACACTGATGGAAAAGATAGAAAAAAGTCAGCAAAAGATGCTTCAGGACAAAAGATGTCGGCATGTCCTAAAGCAACTTCTTCTGGCAAAAAAAACAAGCGGCTATGTCGGCATCTAAAGACATTATGTGTACATACGGTAGTCTCAATGTAAAATCTCTTGCAAATGGAAACTTTGATAGACTTTATAAGTTGCAGGGGCAGGTTGGTGGAGTTCAACTCCCAGGAGCTAGCATGCTAGGCAAGAAATTACATAATGGTTAGATAATTGTTGACTGATTTATCTAATGTCTGCAAGATAAACTGACAGTCAAACCTGACTATCCCCAGTCAGGTATTTTGATGTCTGATATTTTAAATGTGTTTTCTAGGAGTCAAACTCTGATAGTCTATAATATTCCTTATTTCTTAGATAGTAAACCTTTTATCAGTAAACTAATGTATAATGATCTGTTTACCTCATGAATGTATAGTACTAGTCAAAAGTGTGGACATACCTGTCCCTGCAATGGTTTTCCTTGTTCTTGGCACAATGTTTATATTGTAGATTTAAACTGAAGGCAGCAAAACCACAAATGAACATGTAAGGAGGTGGCGGAGACCCTCATTTGTCCAATTTCCAACACGGGGCCTGTGTGACCCTTTTTGTATGTCAAATATATTGTACATGTTTGTTAATGTGTTTACTGTGTACTGTCTTGTGTAAATATGGTATCCCACTATGTGCTACTTTGTATTACACTGCATTATGTCTATATTGTGTGTTGTGGGGAGTTCTCCTTTAATTGGTGTTGCTATAGTTAAGGGGCTGGGCCAGCAGCAGTAAGGCGGCAGGAAGCTACTGCATCCAGTCAGTCGCCTGGGCATGTTTGCCCTGGGCAGGAGCTCAGCAACGACCGGGACATTGCCTGACCCCAGGAGGGGACAGAATCTGCTGCTCCGGTCCCACAGGCAGTGAGGTGGGCACAAGACTGTGCGAGTGCCCCGCTGAAGGGACTACAAGCGTCCAGATTCCGGCGAGTGAAGTTTCACTACCTTTACTTGTGAACAGTAACCGCTGCTGTGGCTGATGCTGAGATGGCAGTGAATAAGAGTAGGGAAGGAGCAGGAAGTCTCTATCGCATTTTCTCCAATCAGCTCTTTCTACCTCGTTTATCCTACAAAAATAAAAGTTATCCCTGTTGGATTACTCCTGTGATGTTGGATTGTGATTGCCTGGACTGCAGTGACTGGGAAAAAGAGGTAACTCGTGAGGGGAGCTGTGTCCATCCTGTCTATTTATGTGCAAGATCCCGAGGTGTATACTGACTGTGGCTTAGTTGATTCGTCTGGGACTACCACCCGGGCCACCTTGTTACAAACACATATGAAAATAAGGAGCAAATGAACACATATAATACAAACTAGAATATTTGTTAAACTTCAGATTCCTCAAAGTACCATCCTTTTACTCATTTGACAGCATTACAGCCCCTTTGCATTCTCTCAAGCAGGTCATCAACTGGAATGTCTTTCAACAGTCTTGATGGCGTTCCAGAGGTGCTGAGCACTTGTTGGCTGCTTTGACTTCACTTTAAGTCTAACTCATCCCACAAAATCTCTGTTGGGTTGAGGATGAGTGATTGTGGAGACTATGTCATAGGACACAGCCCCATCTCTCTCCTTCTTGGTCATATAGCCTTTATATAGCCTGGAGGTGTGTTTTGGGTCTTTGTCCTGTTGCAACAGAAATTATGGTTTTACAATGGGAAAACCAGATGGGATGGCATGTCATTGCAGAATTCTGTGGTAGCCATGCTCGGGAAGTGTAGCTTGAATTTGGAATAAATCAAAAACAGTGTCGACATCACATCAGCTCCTCCATGGTTCATGGTGGGCACAATACATAGACAAACCAACCGCTAACTTTTCTGCATCTCACAAAGACATGGCAGTTGTTACCAAAACTCTCAAATTTGATTCATAAAACCACAGTACAGATTTCCACTGATCTAATGTCAAGTCCTTGTATTGTTTGGACAAACAAGTCTCTTCTTATTTGCAGTCCTCTGTAGTTGTGGCTTTGCAGCAATGCAGCCATAAAGTCTTGCTTCTCACAGTCTTCTCTGGACAGTTGATGTTCAGATGTGTCTGCTAATTGATGCCTGTGCATAATTTATGAGGTGCTGTCAGTTTGTAGTTTCTGAGGCTGCTGAGTCTAATGAACTTATCCTCTGCAGCAGCGGTCATTCTTGGTTTTCTTGAACAGGGCGATCCGCATGACAACTAATTTCATCAAAGTAATTTGATGATTTTCCTAACTGCACTTGACGATATCTTCAAGGTTGTAACAATTTTCCGAATTGTTTGAAATGCCTGCATTTAATTAGAACAGTTGTGAAAGGGCTCAGCACTGTATGGAGTTGTGTACCAATACTGCCTCAGCAAAACACACCTGATGGTCCCAAACACTTTATGAAGACCGGCGATTCCACATATGAACATTCTAGCTGATGAACGGATGAAACTGCTTGAAAGAATGCCAAAAGTATGTAAAAGGTGCCATCAAAGAGAATCTAAGGTTTAATACATATTCTGGTTTATTTCACGTTTCTTTATTCCTTGGGTCAAATTCATAATTTGCAATTTATTAAAGTCACGTTTTTTTTTGTCTTTTGGTATTATTCGCTGACATTGTTTTGCTGCAAATTCTTCAAAATGTCACGCTCGGTTCAAGAATTTGGCACAAAATAAAAATGCTCTTTATTTTTGTCTTTGAACAGTTTTTGTTACTTTTTAACACCAAAGTAGGAAATCCTTTAAAAAGTTGGAAAATATGCCAATTTGACAACTCCACAAACCTTTCTCTAGGCATGGACTCAAATGAGATGACATTTGGTAAAAGTCTCATTTCATGATTCTGTCTACAACATCTGGATAACCAAATTTTTGACGAGAAATTACAAGAAGACTTAAAGAAAGACAACTTAAAAAGTGGCTTAGAACTTTTAGAGAATAAGGCGCAAATACTAAAGATACTAATAAGGAGCAAATTACTGCAGAGATGTGGAGAAACAGCAATGATGGATCGGGGACATTGTCTCTCATATGGAAGGTTGTGCTTGAGCAAGTGACAAATCCACTTGTTCTAATTTCTTACCACCTATTTTTTCAGATCACCTCACTAAGGTCAACAGTATAAATAATTTTTATCTCGTACTTGTTTATTGTGACTAAATCCTGGGCTGTGTAGGGTCCATTATTATTATTTAAGTGTCTTGAGGAGAGTTTTTCCTTGCTGATATATGAGGCTTCTCTGCGCGAAGTGTATGTAATGATGAAAGGTTCTCCGGCTACGTGTGATCATGCCGCTGTAGCATCAGCTTATTTGAATTCTACAGCAATTTTTCAGATGAGATAAAATTTGATAACAAACAGAATATTTTGCATCTTTTTGCGTAATTTACAGAATGTGCAATTTATCAGGAAAATCTGATGCAGTTGAAGAGAGATCATGCGACAGTATCCAACCGAGTGGCATTTATGGTGACAGTGGAGATTAGTCATAGAGATGGCTCCGGAGATTATAAGTAGCTGTTGCCAGGCTCTGACCTACAGATTAGTAAATAAAATCCACGTGAGTACAATGCAGAATAGACCCGGACATATCAATTCTGGACACCGGCAATCATTTACCTTCTGCCTTCACTATAAAATATAAGTAATATACAGTAATACAGAAGCTTACTTTCTCCTGTGCCCCATTCTATCCACAGTGAGGGGAGTACCGCTGGGCCACTTTCATCTTCCCTTTAGGCAGTGGTGTAGCGTGGCGGGGGGCGGTCCGCCCAAGGCGGCACGTGTGGGGGGTGGCGCGGCAGCAGCAGACCCCCACCCCTCCCCCCGCTTGCTCAGGGCCCCGGCAGCCGGCACAATACTTACCTCTCCCCCTGCCTCTGCAGCTCCGGGCTCCAGGGGGCGCCTGCAGGGCGCCCGCGCTTCCTCTCACAGCAGCGCCGCTGGATGACATCATCATTCAGCGGCCGGCTGTGGCAGAGAGTAAGCGCGGGCGCCGGTGATGCTGCGGGACTGCCTGAGGTGTGGACGCTGGACAGGTGAGATGTGGTGTGTGTGTGTCTGCCTGCGTGTGTATATGTAGTGCGGTGCTTTGTGTGTGTGTATGTGAGAGTGCTGGGGTGCTGTCTGTGTGTGGTGCTGTATGTGTGATGGTGGTGGGGGGAGGCAGTGATGGTGATGAGGAGGTAATGATGATGATGGGGAGGCGATGATGATGGGGAGGTAATGATGATGGGGAGGCAATGATGATAATGATGGGAGGCGATGATGATGGGGAGGCAAGGATGATGTTGATGGGGAGGCGATGATGATGGGTAGGCAATGATGATGATGAAGGGGAGGCAATGATGATGATGATGGGGAGGAGATGATGATAATGATGGGGAGGCAATGATGATGATAATGGGGAATCATAGAATCATGGAATCATAGAATGGTACAGTTGGAAGGGTCCTCCTGGGCCATCTGGTCCAACCCCCTGCTCAAAGCAGGATTCTCTAAATCATCCCAGACAGATGTCTGTCCAGCCTCTGTTTGAAGACTTCCATTGAAGGAGAATTTACCACCTCTCGTGGCAGCCTGTTCCACTCCTTGATCACCCTAACTGTCAAAAAGTTTTTTCTAATATCTAATCTGTGTCTCCTCCCATTCAGTTTCATCCCATTGCTTCTAGTTTTCCTTGTGCAAATGAGAATAAAGATGATCCTTCTACAATGTGACAGCCCTTGAGATATTTGTAGACAGCTATTAAGTCTCCTCTCAGTCTTCTTTTTTGCAAGCTAAACATTCCCAAATCCTGCAACCGTTCCTCATAGGACATGGTTTGCAGACCGGTCACCATTCTGGTGGCTCTCCTTTGAACTTGCTCCAGTTTGTTGATGTCTTTTTTAAAATGTGGTGCCCAAAACTGGACACAGTATTCCAGATGAGGTCTGACCAAAGAGGAGTAGAGGGCAATAATGACCTCACGTGATCTAGACTGTATGTGTGTGGCCCAGCTGCGCTTGGTACACATGTTCCCTGGAGAGTGCACAGAAAGGTAAATCACAAATATCTGATAAGCACACAACACCTGACATTTTTCCTGGTTCCACCAGAGGGAGCCCTTGAGACAGCAGTGAGCAAAAGACAATCTAGCTGAACGCTAGAGGAGTCGTTGGTGTTACCTCAGGGAGAGCAGACATGAGATCTCTGTACGGAGTTACCTCAGGAGAGGCTGACATCCACTGCTGCCTGTGCTCACATTAAGGTGTGTGTAGGACGACAGGCGAGTGGTGACCTAGGAAGGAGTGACTTCGGTGACAGATCACCTTCACTCAACTTAACCGGACACCGGGTCCGAAGTATTGCTAGAACCTTCACGGCTAGCGAGAGAAACACCGGAATCCCTGCTGGACTTCAGGTCGCAGAGGGGCCCTTCAGTGCTGATACGTAACCGGGGTTAGGAAGACGGGAGTCTGGCAGGTACCGCCATAAAGACACTGTTCTGTCCACAAAAAGACCTCATCACAAGGTCAGCTGGGCGTAGAGAGGAGAAGGAGTTAAACTTTGCTTCACGCAAGTTAGGACTCACACACATTAAAGAGAAAGGAGGCCTTTAAACCTACACAGTGATTACCGGGATGTGCATTCTCCACCCTGAGCAGCTTCCCGGGACATACCTGCAACCATCACCAGTAAAGGTATGGAAAGAGACTGATTTGTGTGTGACTACCTTATTGCTTGCACCCCTGCACCGCCATATCACCCTGAGGGATCTATCTAGTCTTACCTGTGGAAGACTTAACATCTTGCTGCCCAGTAACAACCCCTCTGAGGATTCACCCTGCAGCGCTGGTCACCTTGATCAGAAACCACAGGTGGCGTCACGAACAATTACTATTATCCCCTGTAAATATCCCCCTTTGTATGAGCGCCCAGGGCAACGGACCGAGCTGTGCTACTTGTGACATTCCCCATAGACTTCAATGGGCTCGGTGCCGAGTACCCCATAACCCTGGTGTTGTGCGGCTCATCCTTTGGCGTCACGAACAGGATAAGAAGCTTACTATTTGTGAGTCCTGTGTGCCTAATTGGACTGTTTTTGTGCAAAAAGACTGTGTTGCTGTTTTGTGATTTTTGGCGCCAATTGTCCGCCATTGCCCGCCACAGTACAGTGCTACAGCGCAAAGGGAAGGCGCGTACCTGCAGAAAGCGCGCGGAGTCCCGGACACGCCCCAACGCTGATGCGGCGGCAGGTCCTGACATCGCTGTGCCCGGAGAGCTGCAGCCTTCAGGAAAAGGTAGGCCACGCTGAACTAGGGGGGGCGCAGACATGTCGCAGCCACAAGCTGACAGCGCGGCCCAGAGCGACCACTCCAATGACTTACCCGCCGGCGCTGCAGCGCAGGATGGAATTGCTGGCCCCTCACCAGGTCCGGTGGCCCCGATAATACCGCTGACGCTCCCATACCTGCTCTCACGCTGTCTCTGTATACAGGAGGACCGGGGTCTATGCTGACCCTAAGCTGGGGTCCTGACTAATCCCTCTACCTGGAGGTACTGTTGATGGTACAGAGGTCCAGGCCGCCAGCGTAACCCTGTCTCCTGTGAATCCCTAACCACTGTAATCTAGTCCTGAGAAGGACCCTGATTACCACCACAGGGAACAGGAAGGTAACTGCCTTCACAGACAGTATAAGACAAACGAGACAGTACAAGGGGTAAAATAAAAGACCACCTTGCATACAAAACTACCACTACAGAGGGAACACCAACGGGTAAGGAGATAAATAATAAAGCGAGGAGAGGAGAAAACCACAACAGGTACTCTTAGCTTTAGACTTCTCAATACGATCCGCTCTGCTGGTCTGCATGAATGCTTTCACCGACACTTCCCTAGCAGACAGGCAGGTATTTGAAGGAATCCAATTACAACAACATTAATTGCGGCTGAGCGAGGCTGGTCTTGTCCAGCACAGAGAGAGGAAGAATTAACTCTCTCACTGCCGAAAAACACCCAGCACCAGAAACTCAGCTGTGAGAAGTCAGGGTGTGCAATCGCGACGATCTTCGCAGCGACACACCTGTGACAGTACCCCCCTTCTACGAGGGGCCTCCGGACCCTCAGGGCCGGGTTTATCTGGGTGAGTAGTGTGGAAGGCCCGAACCAATCGGTCTGCGTTAATATCCGACGCAGAAACCCACGTCCTCTCCTCAGGACCATACCCCTTCCAATGAACAAGGTACTGAAGGGACCGGCGATTCAGACGTGAATCGATGACTCTCGACACCTGGAACTCCAAGTTACCATTGACCACCACAGGAGGAGGAGGTAAAGGTGAAGGTATCACCGGCGCCACATACTTCTTAAGTAACGATCTGTGGAACACATTATGAATCTTAAATGTAGGAGGGAGGTCAAGATGGAATGCAACTGGATTAATTATAGAACTGATCTTGTATGGCCCGATGAACCTGGGACCCAGTTTCCAGGAGGGAACCTTAAGTTTTATATTCTTGGTAGACAACCATACCAGATCGTTCACACTTAGGTCCGGACCAGACACTCTCCTCCTATCAGCCATACGTTTGTATCGGTTCCCCATAGTACTCAGATTATTCAGCACTCCTCTCCACACTGAAGCAAGTGACGACGAAAATCGTTCCTCCTCAGGAACCCCAGAAGAGCCCCCCTATTGAAAGTACAAAACTGGGGGTGAAAACCATATGCCCCAAAAAACAGGGACTTACCAGTGGACTCGCTCCGCCTATTATTTAGAGCAAACTCCGCCAGAGGCAAGAAAGAAGCCCAGTCCTCCTGGTTCTCTGACACAAAACACCGGAGATATGTCTCCAAGCTCTGGTTCAGACGCTCTGTCTGACCATTGGTCTGCGGGTGAAAAGCCGATGAAAATGACAACTGCATCCCCCGCCGTGTACAAAATGCTCTCCAGAATTTGGACACAAACTGAGACCCCCGATCCGACACCACATCGGAGGGTACCCCGTGAAGCCTTACAATCTCCCCAATAAACACCTGCGCAAGAGTTTTAGCATTAGGAAGAGCAGGAAGAGCGATAAAATGTGCCATCTTGCTGAACCTGTCCACTACAACGAGTATGACTGTTTTACCCGAAGATGGTGGGAGGTCCGTAATGAAGTCCATAGACAGATGAGTCCACGGACGCTCCGGGATCTTCAAAGGTAAGAGGGTCCCCGAGGGACGGGTATGTGGGGTCTTAGAGCGCGCACAAACCTCGCAGGACGCGACAAAAGTTACCACCTCCCTATGTAAGTTAGGCCACCAAAACCGGCGCGAGAGGAGATCCTCAGTTGCTTTACTCCCTGGGTGTCCTGCCAAAGCTGAATTATGGTGTGCCTCGATCACCTTTTGTCGCAACTGATTTGGAACAAACAGTCTCCCTGGAGGTCCTACAGGGGCGTCCCCTGAGCCTCCAATACCTCCTCCTCAAGCTCAGAGCATACAGCCGACACCACCACCCCCTCCTGAAGGACCGGAACCGGGTCCTCCGTATTCCCAGCCCCAGGGAAACAGCGAGATAAGGCATCCGCCTTAACATTTTTTGACCCAGGACGATATGTGACGACAAAATTAAACCTGGTAAAAAACAACGACCACCTAGCTTGTCTGGGATTCAGACGTTTAGCGGACTCTAAATATAGCAGGTTTTTGTGATCGGTAATGACGGTGACCGGGTGGACTGCCCCCTCCAAAAAATGACGCCACTCCTCAAAAGCCAACTTAATGGCCAAGAGCTCCCTATTGCCGACATCATAATTCCTCTCAGCGGACGACAATTTTTTAGAGAAGAAGGCGCACGGATGCCATTTACCAGGGGACGAACCTTGTGACAATACTGCTCCCACCCCTACCTCGGAAGCGTCCACCTCAATAATGAATGGCTGTGACGCATCAGGCTGAATAAGTATGAGTGCTGAAGCAAAACATTTTTTCAAAGAGGAAAACGCTTGACAAGCCTTGTCAGACCACTTTGAAAAATCCGTCCCTTTTTTAGTCATGTCTGTGAGAGGTTTAACTATGGACAAAAAATTACGAATGAATTTCCGGTAGTAGTTAGCAAACCCCAGGAAACGTTGTAATGCCTTAAGATCCTCTGGCAGATCCCACTCAAGAACTGCCTGCGCTTTCCCAGGGTCCATACGAAAACCGGATGCAGACACCAGGAATCCTAAAAACTGAAGTTCCTGTACGGCGAACACACACTTCTCCCATTTGGCGTACAGTTTATTATCCCGCAAGATCTGCAACACCTGCCTAACATGCTCCTGATGAGACACAAGATCTGGCGAGTAAATTAAGATATCATCCAGATATATGACCACAAACTGTCCCATTAGGTGGCGAAAGATGTCATTTACAAAGTGTTGAAACACCGCCGGGGCAATACTCAGACCAAATGGCATGACAAGGTTCTCATAATGCCCCTCCGGAGTGTTAAACGCCGTCTTCCACTCATCCCCCTCCTTCATCCTAATCAGATTGTACGCCCCCCTGAGATCCAACTTAGAGAACCATTTGGCACCCACGATCTGATTGAAGAGATCGGGAATAAGTGGGAGCGGATACGGATCTCGGACCGTAATCCGATTAAGCTCACGGAAATCCAGGCAAGGGCGTAGGCCTCCATCTTTTTTCTTCACAAAGAAGAACCCCGCGGCCACCGGGGAAGATGAAGGTCTAATATGCCCCTTAGCCAGACTTTCTGAAATATAATCCTTCATGGCCTGTCTCTCAGGACCAGAAAGGTTATACAACCTAGATTTCGCTAACTTGGCCCCAGGGAGCAAGTTAACAGAACAGTCATACTCGCGATGAGGAGGTAGTTCTTGACACCCTTTCTCCGAGAATACATCCTCAAAGTCCACCAGAAATGGAGGTAAGGCCCTAGGAGCGACCGCACCAATGACCGTATTCATGCAGTTTTTATTACAGAAATCGCTCCATTGGCTTATCTCTCTGGATTGCCAATTAATAACCGGGTTATGCTTAGTTAGCCAAGGCAGGCCCAGCACTATAGGAGTGGGAAGACCCTCCAACACATAACAAGACAACAGTTCCTTATGTAGCGCCCCCACTTGAAGATCTATGTTATGTACTGCTTGCACAAAACTTCCCTGACCGAGAGGTCTGGCGTCGATCGAGAATATGGGGACGGGTTTAGCCAACCCACTCAATTGCATACCTTGAACCCGGGCAAAGCGAGCATCCACCAGATTAGCCCCGGCCCCACTATCCAGAAGAACAGATATCCTCTCAGTTCTCGCACCCACCACCACCTCCGCCGGTACGAGAAACTGAGACGAACTTAGGGACGAAATACTTACTCCCAGATTGCCGTCCACCACACAATCTGGGATCAATAGTTTTCCGGCGACTTCTCACTTTGCAAAGGACGGGATGGACACCCCCTAATAAGATGTCCCTTTTTTCCACAGAAGAAACAACTGCTAGTTTTGTGGCGCCCCACCGATCCCCTCCCCCGGAATGATGTCCCTCCTAATTGCATAGGCTCCTCTGGACTGACCAGGGGAACCTCCGTATAAGGGACCCTTGAGGAATGTGGAGTCATCACAGGGGGCGAAGTTACCCCGCACCTCTCCCAAAGACGTCTGTCAATACGAATAGCAAGGGCCATAGCGGCTTCCAGTGTCGTGGGAGGGTCATACTGCGCCAACACATCCTTTAATTTGTCAGATAAACCTTGACAAAACTGGCTCCTAAGAGCCGGGTCATTCCACTGGGTGTCCGTGGCCCACCTACGGAACTCCGAAGAAAATTCCTCTGCCGGACGATCTCCCTGCTGTATCTTACGTAACTTAGTTTCAGCAAGGGAGACTCGATCCGGGTCATCATATACAAGACCCAGAGCTGCGAAAAATCTATCCACTGACTGGAGAGCCGGGGAGCCCGGGGGAAGAGAGAACGCCCAGGATTGGGGGTCCCCTTGAAGGAGCGAGATGACAATTCCCACCCTTTGATCCTCACTCCCAGATGACCGAGGTCGCAGCCGAAAGTACAATTTACATGCCTCCCGGAAAGCAAAAAATTTGTCCCGCCCTCCAGTGAACCTGTCCGGGAGAGCTACTTTAGGTTCAGGTCTGGCTTGCTCCGGGGGGTACAAAACCTTGGACTTAACGTCCCTGAGCTCCATGGACAAACTCTGCAACTGCTGAGCTAGACTGGCTACTGGATCCATGGTGGCTGGGGGGAATCTTTAGTATGGTCGGTGAAAATGTCACGCTGTCTCTGTATACAGGAGGACCGGGGTCTATGCTGACCCTAAGCTGGGGTCCTGACTAATCCCTCTACCTGGAGGTACTGTTGATGGTACAGAGGTCCAGGCCGCCAGCGTAACCCTGTCTCCTGTGAATCCCTAACCACTGTAATCTAGTCCTGAGAAGGACCCTGATTACCACCACAGGGAACAGGAAGGTAACTGCCTTCACAGACAGTATAAGACAAACGAGACAGTACAAGGGTAAAATAAAAGACCACCTTGCATACAAAACAACCACTACAGAGGGAACACCAATGGGTAAGGAGATAAATAATAAAGCGAGGAGAGGAGAAAACCACAACAGGTACTCTTAGCTTTAGACTTCTCAATACGATCCGCTCTGCTGGTCTGAATGAATGCTTTCACCGACACTTCCCTAGCAGACAGGCAGGTATTTGAAGGAATCCAATTACAACAACATTAATTGCAGCTGAGCGAGGCTGGTCTTGTCCAGCACAGAGAGAGGAAGAATTAACTCTCTCACTGCCGAAAAACACCCAGCACCAGAAACTCAGCTGTGAGAAGTCAGGGTGTGCAATCGCGACGATCTTCGCAGCGACACACCTGTGACACCTGCCTGGAGCAAAGTATCTCCCTCAGTATAGCGGTAAGCCGGATACCCTGTCAGGGTTCAAGCGCAAAATATGCAGCATAATAGACATGTACCCTATGACAGAGAAGCAAAGAGCTGCAGTAGTATTAGGACAATTGACTGGGGCTGCAGAAAGGGAAGTAGAGACTTGGACAGCTGCAGACCAAGAATCAGTGCTTTCAATTTTCTTAAAGCTACAGACTATTTTTGAGGACCGCACTGAAACAGATCTCCGGATGACATTTTACCAATGCTCCCAGAGACCAGATGACAGTATTAGGGACTACGCCTGCCGACTACAGGGGGCCCTGCGAGCTCTCAAACAGGTTAACCCTATAAGTGCCATTAATGAAAGTAAAATGCTGAAGGAACAGTTTGTACGGGGACTGAGGTCCCAAGCTGAAAGCAGGACTGTGCACTGGTGGTCCTTGGATCATCCTGACGCTACCTTTGTTGCCTTAAAAGATATGGCTATAAAAGGACTGCGACTCCTGGAGAAGCCTGAGGTGGCAACTCAGTATCACCCGGGTGAAGCCACTCTAAAGCCGGCAGCATCCACCTTTTCCCCGCTGGTGGCGGAAGCCAAAACGCAGGTGGCGCCCCTACTGAGTTGGACTGTCTGCGCTCAGAAGTGCGCCAGCTGACTAAAAATCTGGCCGCTGTAATGAGTGCCCTGCAACTGCGGAAGGAAGAAGGAGGAAAGATCCTGCTAGCCGACTGCCCAGAGGATGTCCCTTGGATGAACGCCACCCCCAGGAGCGACCCCTGATCAGCACCATCCTCGCCGAGAGATCATCTGCTACCGTTGCAACGGAAAAGGTCATCTAGCCCAACAGTGTCCTTTAAACGAGCAGATCCTGGGTCCGAGGGCCAACACCCAGGAATAGACTCTTCAGGCCCCTCAGACTGGAACCGCAGGTTTGTGGGGGGAAGACCCTACCTGTCCATAATCCTGGACGGGATCGCAATCCGTGCCCTGCTGGACACTGGATCTCAGGTGACCATCATACCTGATGTCCTTTATAATAAGTTTTGGTCCATGGACAGTCTCCAGCCCTCGAGCCCTGACTTTGCTGTGTATGCCTCTAATGGTCTCCCTGTTGATATACTAGGAGCCAAAAACGTGGACGTAAAGGTGGGCAGAGTGGAGCTGAAGGACCAGGGACTCTTAGTAGTAAAGACTGTAAATGAGGAAAATGGCTTAAATGTGGTTTTAGGTACTAACATTATTAGTAACTGTCTGGGAGAAGTTGTGTTTTTGCTCCAACAGCTCGCTGAAGTTGCCAAGCCAAAGCAAAAGGGAGTGATCCAGAGGGAGATCCGGGCCCTGATGTGCCAGCAGCAAGCGAAGCTGACAGATGGTGAAATTGGTAATGTACAGGTGACAGACCCGAACCCCATTGTGATACCCCCAATGAGTGAAATGCTAATATGGTGTAGAGCAGCAATAGGTCTGAGAGGACAGAACTACCAAGCAGTAGTAGAGCCCCATTGTTCAGAGCACAGACCTACACTCTTGACTGCTAGAGGGGTAGTGGAAGTAAGAAATGGGAGAGTACCAGTACGTCTTCTTAACTGGGGAGAAGATGAAGTAAATTTACCACGCTATGCCACAGTTGCTAAATTACATACCGTAGATAACAACTCTATTCTCACGACCGAGTCCTTAGCCTCCCGCCAACCAGCGGAGGATAATGACCCAGCAACCCAGGTGGCGGATTGGTGTCAGCAGCTCCATGTCGGGACAGACACCACTCCCGCCCACCAGAAACAGGGAGTACTACGGGTGGTACAGGAGTACGCACAGGTATTTAGCAAACACCCACTTGACTTTGGGACAATTAAGGGAGTACAGCATCATATCCCTACAGGCAGTCATCCTCCCATCAAAGAACGGTACAGGCCTATACCTCCAGCACACTACCAGAAAGCAAAGGAAATGTTGCGTGACATGAAGGAAGCAGGGGTGATAAGGGATAGTTGTAGTCCCTGGGCAGCACCTCTAGTCCTAGTTAAGAAAAAGGATGGAAGCATGAGAATGTGTGTAGATTACAGACAAGTAAATCGCATAACACATAAAGATGCGTACCCTTTACCACGCATTGAGGAATCCTTAGCTGCCTTGAAAACTGCTAACCACTTTTCCACCCTCGACCTCACTAGTGGGTACTGGCAAGTAGCTGTGGCTGAGGAGGATCGGGAGAAGACAGCTTTCATCACCCCAATGGGACTCTGTGAGTTTGACAGAATGCCGTTTGGACTCAGCAGTGCCCCGGGAACGTTCCAGAGAGTGATGGAGAGCTGCCTGGGACATCTCAACTTTGAAACCGTGTTGCTGTACCTGGACGATGTAATTGTGTACTCCAAGACGTATGAGGATCATCTGAAGCACCTGGCAGAGGTATTCGAGTCACTGTCCAAGTATGGGATGAAACTGAAGCCTTCAAAGTGCCATCTACTCAAACGAAAGGTACAGTACTTGGGACTAGAGTTGAGCGATACTTTCCGATATCCAAAAGTATCGGAATCGGAATGGTATCGCCGATACCCAAAAATTATCGGCGATACCCGATACCGATACCGGAAGTCCAATGTAAGTCTATGGGAACAAAATATCGGAATTAAAAAAACCCCATTCTTGCCTTGTTGGTTAATTGTACATGAAGGAAAACAACAAAGAGTAATGTACAATGTATTGGGGAAGGTTGAGGAGACATTAAAGGCATAGATGTTTAACCCAATCAAATGGAATAGCATAAATATTTTTTTTTTTAAAGATGTTCGGATTGACGAAGAAATTGACAATGTTGTTAACGTTTTTTCTATTTTGGCAAATATGTATATTTCACAACTTCCATGCTCTTCACCTTTTTAACTTTTGACACACTTTCTCCTTCATAATCTTCAGCAGCATCATCTTTTTCATCAAATTATTCTTCATCTTCACCTTCTTTATCTTCTTAAACTTCTTGCTTTTACATCTTTTTGTTAACATTACTCATATTCTTCTTATTAAACTATTATTCTTATTCATATTGTACTTCATCTTCTTCATCATATTCTTATTTGTGACAGAGAATCCTGTACTTGTAATCTGTCAAAGTATGAATTTTTCATCCTTCCGTTCTTGCTGTCACAAAAGATTTAAATTACAACAGTATTTGTCCGTGTTCAGTTTAGCCTGCAGCAGCAGGCATTTTCCAGGGGCACCACGAGGAGGAACGGACTCACCCCATACACTGCTTAGTCTTCTTCTGCTTATAATTTAGAGCATATATTTTGCTCTTCATTTTGGTCTTATACTTCATGTTCTTCTGCTTTTTGATCTTCTGCTTATTGTTCTTAAGTCTCTTGTTCTGTATCTTGTAGTTTGTCTTAACCTTCTTAGTCCTGTTTGGTAATCTTTTATTTCTTCTTTGTGATGGTGTTTAGGCTGGTTGGCTTGATGCTCGTCGTCCTTGTGGTCGTCATCTTCTTCGGGGTGATCATCAGGGTCGTCGTCTTAATTGTTGGAGATCCAGAGTGATTACCCAAAAAAGCATTGAAAAAATCTTCAATTTGTAAATGTAGCAGAAGGTACAAGAGTCAATGCAAGTAACGAGGACCAGCTGACTGTGCTGGAACCCGGAGGGGCAGCAGAAGGAAAAGAGCCAATGGCACAACCGAGGACCAGCTGACGTTACTGGGACACGGTTACTAAGCAGGAGGTACCTGTGCTCCAAAGCACTACCAAGGACCAGCAGATGTTGCTGGAACTCGGATACCGAGATGGAGGCACCTAGGCCAAAGGCACTGCAGAGAACCAGCTGACAGTACTGGAACCCGGACGGGTAGCAGAAGGTACAAGAGCCAATGCAAGTAACGAGGACCAGCTGACTGTGCTGGAACCCGGAGGGGCAGCAGAAGGAAAAGAGCCAATGGCACAACCGAGGACCAGCTGACGTTACTGGGACACGGTTACTAAGCAGGAGGTACCTGTGCTCCAAAGCACTACCAAGGACCAGCAGACATTGCTGGAACTCGGATACCGAGATGGAGGCACCTAGGCCAAAGGCACTGCGGAGAACCAGCTGACGGTACTGGAACCCGGACGGGTAGCAGAAGGTACAAGAGCCAAGTAACGAGGACCAGCTGACTGTGCTGGAACCCGGAGGGGCAGCAGAAGGAAAAGAGCCAATGGCACAACTGAGGACCAGCTGACTTTACTGGGACACGGTTACTAAGCAGGAGGTACCTGTGCTCCAAAGCACTACCAAGGACCAGCAGACGTTGCTGGAACTCGGATACCGAGATGGAGGCACCTAGGCCAAATGCACTGCGGAGAACCAGCTGACGGTACTGGAACCCGGACGGGTAGCAGAAGGTACAAGAGCCAATGCAAGTAACGAGGACCAGCTGACTGTGCTGGAACCCGGAGGGGCAGCAGAAGGAAAGAGCCAATGGCACAACCGAGGACCAGCTGACGTTACTGGGACACGGTTACTAAGCAGGAGGTACCTGTGCTCCAAAGCACTACCAAGGACCAGCAGACGTTGCTGGAACTCGGATACCGAGATGGAGGCACCTAGCCAAAGGCACTGCGGAGAACCAGCTGACGGTACTGGAACAGTGTTGACTGTGCTAACAGCACTTCCGAGCAACAACTGGCAGTGTTGTAGCCCAGGGATGAGAATAGAACATGGTGGAGGCAGCAGGACTTTTTGCCGTTCACACAGCAGGGGAACAGCTGACATTACTGAACTCCAGTAACACAGGAGCAAGTGTTGACTGTGCTAACAGCACTTCTGAGCAACAACTGGCGGTGTTGTAGCCCAGGGATGAGAATAGAACATGGTGGAGGCAGCAGGACTTTTTGCCGTTCACACAGCAGGGGAACAGCTGACATTACTGAACCCCAGTAACACAGGAGCAAGTGTTGACTGTGCTAACAGCACTTCCGAGCAACAACTGGCGGTGTTGTAGCCCAGGGATGAGAAGAGAACATGGTGGAGGCAGCAGGACTTTTTGCCGTTCACACAGCAGGGGAACAGCTGACATTACTGAACCCAGTAACACAGGAGCAAGTGTTGACTGTGCTAACAGCACTTCCGAGCAACAACTGGCGGTGTTGTAGCCCAGGGATGAGAAGAGAACATGGTGGAGGCAGCAGGACTTTTTGCCGTTCACACAGCAGGGGAACAGCTGACATTACTGAACCCCAGTAACACAGGAGCAAGTGTTGACTGTGCTAACAGCACTTCCGAGCAACAACTGGCGGTGTTGTAGCCCAGGGATGAGAAGAGAACATGGTGGAGGCAGCAGGACTTTTTGCCGTTCACACAGCAGGGGAACAGCTGACATTACTGAACCCCAGTAACACAGGAGCAAGTGTTGACTGTGCTAACAGCACTTCCGAGCAACAACTGGCGTGTTGTAGCCCAGGGATGAGAAGAGAACATGGTGGAGGCAGCAGGACTTTTTG
Source organism: Oophaga sylvatica (assembly GCA_033576555.1). Lineage (NCBI taxonomy): Eukaryota > Metazoa > Chordata > Amphibia > Anura > Dendrobatidae > Oophaga > Oophaga sylvatica. The sequence goes on from JARQOD010000003.1 coordinate 92,075,172, forward strand.
CCGTTCACACAGCAGGGGAACAGCTGACATTACTGAACCCCAGTAACACAGGAGCAAGTGTTGACTGTGCTAACAGCACTTCCGAGCAACAACTGGCGGTGTTGTAGCCCAGGGATGAGAAGAGAACATGGTGGAGGCAGCAGGACTTTTTGCCGACACACAGCAGGGGAACAGCAGGCGTTACTGAACCCCACAAACACATCAGCGATTGTTTTCATCTGTGCATCTAACACTTCTGAGCAGCAACTGGCGGTGTTGAAGCCCATGGTCAAGGTAGGGTGTAGGCAGAGGCCTAGTATGAGATGTTTGAAGTTGAAGTTGTAGTTAGAAGCAGTAATTTTTGCCAGACACACAGCAGGGGAACAGCAGGCGTTACTGAACCCCACAAACACATCAGCGATTGTTTTCATCTGTGCATCTAACACTTCTGAGCAGCAACTGGCGGTGTTGAAGCCCAGGGTCAAGGAGGGTGTAGGCAGAGGCCCAGTATGAGATGTTTGAAGTTGAAGTTGTAGTTAGCAGCAGTAATTTTTGCAAGACACACAGCAGGGGAACAGCAGGCGTTACTGAACCCCACAAACACATCAGCGATTGTTTTCATCTGTGCATCTAACACTTCTGAGCAGCAACTGGCGGTGTTGAAGCCCAGGGTCAAGGAGGGTGTAGGCATAAAATATTGAGTTATTGCCTTGTTACGTGGCTATTGCAAATGTATGTACTTCAAACAAGAATAAATGAAGTTTTACTAGGACAATAAAATGATGAATTTCAATTCCAAGAATAGAAAAATATTTATACTTGAGAGTCCTCTGTGGTTGATACCGTTTAATGGCTAACTGAAAATATGGTAACAAATTCCAAGCTTTCGAGACTACTCAGGTCTCTTCATCAGGCTAAGACTAAAACAAAAAATGAAGAATCACATATTTCTACACACAACAGGACACAGGAATAGGTAAGACAAGTGAGGGAGGGACAAGTGAGGGGAGACCGGCCAAAAAATGAGAACAAGGATGAATTATCAGCGCCACACAATAAGAGAAAAAATAATGGATTTACCTGTGGCAAAACAATTTTGTATGCCCGGTCATAGCATGATGGATATGGAATTACTGGTATTAAAATATAACTTCAAATATGAGAAAGATACAAAGGTTTCAGAATATAAGCTCATCATGACCTTTGACACTGTTAGTGATGGAATGAATAGATCACACGGATTTATGTCATTCTATATCAATTAAGGAATCTGCTTCTCTGCCCTTCCAGGGGCATGAAAACACAAAACCAGACCCCAATCAGAGGGCAATAAAACTTTCTATCCTTATCTAGGAACTGTTACAATATTTATGTTCATCCCTCTGTGATAATGAGAGTTCTGCTACACGTCACTTACTTGTCTTACCTATTTCACTATTCCTGTGTCCTGTTGTGTATAGAAAAATGTGATGCTTCATTTTTTGTTTTAGTCTTTGCCTGATGAAGAGACGTGAGTAGCCTCGAAAGCTTGCAATTTGTTACCATCTTTTCAGTTATCCATTAAAAGGTAACAACCACTGCGGACTCTCAAGTCTAAATATTTTTCTATCTGTAACGGGTCTGGGAGGCGGAACCTCTGAGCTATTATACAAGGGGGTGTTCCTTGTAAAGGAGCGGGTGGCGCCCGGGGAGGACGGATAGGCAGTCACGGCAAGTGACCGGGGCAGTCTCTGAATAGACAGGCAGGTAGTCACGGCAAGTGACCGGGGCAGTCTCTGGATAGACAGGTAGGTAGTCACGGCAAGTGACCGGGGCAGTCTCTGGATGGACAGGCAGGTAGTCACGGCAAGTGACCGGGGCAGTCTCTGGATAGACAGGCAGGTAGTCACGGCAAGTGACCGGGGCAGTCTCTGGATGGACAGGTAGGGAGTCACGGCAAGTGACCAGGGCAGTCTCTGGATGGACAGGTAGGGAGTCACGGCAAGTGACCGGGGCAGTCTCTGGATGGACAGGTAGGTAGTCACGGCAAGTGACCGGGGCAGTCTCTGGATGGACAGGTATATACGACCTGAGATGGTTGAGCCTCCTGGTAGGCTAGCAGGCAGAAGACAGATGAGCGCCCCCAAGTGAGCAGGCGAGAGTCTCTGGAATAGCCGATGGTCACCGCCTGTGACGGCCGAACCTCCAGGTAGGCTAGCAGGCAGATGGCAGATGATCGCCCCCAAGTGAGCAGGCGAGAGTCTCTGGAATAGCCGAAGATCACTGCACGTGACGGCTGAACCTCCAGGTAGGCTAGCAGACTGGCAACCGGTGAAACTCAGCAGATAAACGGACAGGCTGGTCCACAGACAGACTGGCAGGTGATGGCGGGCAGACTGTCGGACGATGAAGCCTCCAGGTAGGCTAGCGGACAGGTAGCAGACAGCAAACTGGCAGGAAACAGGCAGGTAACTGGCAACGGAACCTGAGGGCTGAAGCAGAGTAGTGAACAGTGCAACAACATTGCTCGGGCACCTCCATTAAGGAGGGAGTGCTTTATATAGGGTGGAGTCCACCGGCATTGGCCGGGGACCTTTTTGAAAGATGCGCGCGGCCCCTTTAAGAGCGGGGGAGCACGCGGGCGGGCGCCCTAAGTCCAGAGGCAGGGAAGGAGCGCGCAGCCCCAGCAGGGCGGGAGGAGGACGCCGAGCTGGGTAAGAGGAGCGACGTCCCTGCTTGGCAGAGGACGGGGATGCTGACGCCGAGGAATAGCGTCCCTGCCTGGCAGAGGACAGGGACGCTGACGGCGGCGCTACAGTACCCCCCCCTTTAGGCCCCCCCTTTTTTAGGCCAGAAAGAAATTTAGCTAGGATGAGAGGGGCATGGATGTTCTCCCGAGGCTCCCATGTTCTCTCCTCAGGACCAAACCCCTTCCAATCCACCAGAAAATAGGTCTTTCTCCTTACCCTTTTGGTGGCCAGAATGTTCTCTACCTCAAATTCGTTTTCAGCAGAAACTGGAGCAGGAGGTGTACCTGTAGGCTTGACAAAAGAGTTAAGTACCACCGGTTTGAGGAGAGATACATGGAAGGAGTTAGGAATCCGCAAATTGGCCGGGAGTTTCAATTTATAGGACACCGGGTTGATCTGACTGATGATTTCCAGAGGACCGATGAACCGAGGACCTAACTTGTAGGAAGGAATCTTGAGCCGGACATACTTGGACGAGAGCCAGACCTTATCTCCAGGACGGAATTGAGGAGAATCCAGACATTTTTTGTCAGCATGTTTCTTCATGCGCTCGGATGACAGAATGAGTGCGGACCGGGTACTCTCCCATATGGAGGAAAATTCGTTAACCAGAGATTCCGCAGCTGGATTGTCCACAGAGGTGGAGACGGGAAAAGGGATCCGAGGGTGTTGACCGAAGACTACAAAAAATGGAGATTTGGAGGAAGATTCGCTCTCGTGATTGTTGTAAGAAAATTCGGCCCAAGGCAGGAGATCCACCCAGTCAGAATGGTGGGCATTAATGAAGTGCCGGAGATAACTGGTCAGAATCTGATTGATTCGCTCGACTTGTCCATTGGACTGTGGGTGGTAAGCGGAGGAGAAATCCAGGGTGACGTCTAGCAACTTACAAGTGGCTCTCCAGAAACGTGAGGTGAACTGTACCCCTCGATCCGACACGATAAGGCGAGGCAGACCATGAAGACGGAAGATGTGGCGGATAAAATCCTTAGCCAAATCGGGTGCAGACGGAAGGCCTGGCAGGGGAATGAAGTGAGCCATCTTGGAAAATCGGTCAACGACCACCCAAATGACCGTACAACCAGCAGAGACGGGAAGATCAGTTATGAAGTCCATAGCTATATGCTGCCAGGGGGCAGCGGGTACAGGAAGCGGGAGAAGACGGCCGGCAGGCAGGTGTCTCGGAACTTTATTGCGGGCACAGGAGGCACAGGCAGAAACAAAGTCTATTACGTCCTTGTGCAGGGTAGGCCACCAGTAATGCCGGGTAATGAGCTGGAGGGTCTTTTTTTGACCAGCGTGGCCAGCTAGTTTAGACGAATGACCCCAGTGTAGGATCCTCTCCCGATCGGGTACCGATACGAACGTCTTACCAGGAGGGAGACGATTTAGACTCACGGGAGCCACCTGCATCACTCTGGCGGGATCGATGATATGTTTAGGTTCCTCCTCGAGATCCGACACCAGGAAGGACCGGGACAAGGCATCCGCCTTGATGTTCTTGTCGGCCGGGCGAAAATGTAAAAGAAAGTCAAAGCGGGCAAAAAACAATGACCACCGGGCTTGGCGAGGGTTAAGTCTCTGGGCATGCTGGAGGTAAGCCAAATTCTTGTGGTCAGTGTAGATGATTACCGGATGAAGAGCCCCCTCGAGCAAGTAACGCCACTCCTCCAATGCCAGCTTGATGGCCAATAACTCTTGGTCTCCTATGGAATAATTGCGCTCAGAAGAGGAGAAGAGTTTGGAGAAGAAGCCGCAAGATACCATCCTCCCGGACAAGATTTTTGAGTAAGTACCGCTCCGGCTCCAGAAGAGGAAGCTTCCACCTCCAGGAAGAAGTGCTTGTTGCCGTCCGGGCGATGCAGCACTGGAGCGGAAGAGAAGGCCTGTTTTAAGGACAGAAAGGCCTCTTCTGCTTCGGGCGTCCACTGTTTGGGGTTAGCGTCCTTGCGGGTGAGCGCGGAGATTGGAGCAGTCCGGGAAGAGAAGTGCGGTATGAAGAGGCGGTAATAATTGGCGAATCCCAGGAACCGCTGAATGGCCTTCAATCCCTCCGGTCGGGGCCATTTCTCGATGGCAGATAGTTTCTCCGGATCCATTCGTAGGCCTGTCTGAGAAATGATGTAGCCCAAAAACGGAAGCGAGGTCTGCTCAAAGAGGCACTTCTCAAATTTAGCGAAGAGGGTGATTCTGCCTGAGCCTGAGCAGAACCTGACGAACGTCCCTCCGGTGAGACTGGAGATCCGGAGAGAAGACCAAGATGTCGTCTAGGTACACCACAACGCAGGAGTAGAGAAGGTCCCGGAAGATGTCATTGACCAACTCTTGAAAGACTGCCGGAGCATTACAGAGACTAAAGGGCATCACCAAATACTCGTAGTGGCCGTCCCGGGTGTTGAATGCCGTCTTCCATTCATGTCCCCGACGGATACGGACTAGGTTATAAGCCCCACGAAGATCCAGTTTGGTGAAGATTCTAGCCCCCTCAGACGATCAAACAATTCAGGAATGAGCGGAAGAGGGTACTTATTCTTCACCGTGATCAGGTTTAGACCTCTGTAGTCAATACAGGGACGGAGAGAGCCGTCTTTCTTTTTTACGAAGAAGAAACCTGCTCCCGCTGGGGAGGTAGATTTCCGGATGAATCCCTTGGCCAAATTCTCCTCAATATATTCGGACATCGACCTGGTCTCAGCAGCGGACAAGGGGTAAATACGCCCACGGGGAGGCGTGGTACCGGGTAGCAGGTCGATCGGGCAATCATAAGGTCTGTGAGGGGGTAATGTCTCTGCTTCCTTTTTATTAAAGACATCAGCGAATGACCAATATGGAATCGGGAGCCCTGGTAGATTAGTTGGTGTAGGAGAAGGACGGACGGGATGAACAGGAACCAAACACGTTTTATGACAGTCCTGTCCCCAGCGAAGAATCTCTCCAGTCTGCCAGTCGAGCATGGGTGCATGCTTTTGGAGCCATGGTAGGCCTAATAAGAAAGCGTGAGAGAGTCCTGGCAGAACATGAAACGAGATGCTTCAGAATGCAGCATTCCCACCTGCAGGGTTATGGATTCGGTGATAAGTTGGATGGGACGTGGTAGGAGACCCCCATCCACAGCAGCGACAGATACTGGTACAACCAGAGGTTTGGTAGGAATGCGATATTTTTCTACCAGAGCTTGTGAAACGAGATTCCCGGCTGCTCCAGAATCAAGTTGGGCTAGTTCGAAATAACGATTCTCACCGAGAAGAATTGAGACTGACAGCAGCAGAGATGGAGAGGATTTATTCTTGTCTAGGTTGACCTCTCCGAGCGAACCTAGACACAGGCGTTTCCCGACCTCTCTGGACAGGTACGGATCAGGTGCTCCTTACTGCCACAGTAGAAGCAACTCCCCTCGGCACGGCGTAAGTCCTGACGGGCTTTGACTATCTTGGTCTGGTCGACCTGCATAGACTCAGGAGTGTGTACCTGGGGAGAAACGGAAGGAGTTACGGATCTCTGAAAAGTAGGAGCTAGACGAGGAAGCCTTCTCTCACGGGTGACCTCTTTGGCGCGTTCCTGGAACCGTCGATCAATTCGATTGGCAAGAGTTATTAGGTCATCGAGAGAGGTAGGAATGTCCCGACCGGCAAGTTCATCTTTAATACGACCGGACAGACCCTCCCAGAAGACAGATATCAGAGCGTCATTATCCCAAGCCAGCTCCGAGGCAAGGGTACGGAACTGTATGGCATATTGACCCACGGTGAGACTTCCCTGACGGAGACGTAGCAGAGATGATGCGGAGGAGGTCTTCCGTCCGGGTTCGTCGAATACCTTCCGGAAGGCCGAGAGAAAGGCAGGCAGGTCGGACACCAGGGGGTCTTCTCTCTCCCAAAGAGGATTAAGCCAGGCCAGAGCCTCTCCGGTGAGATGGGACATGATGAAGGCAATTTTGGCCCGGTCGGAGTTAAACTGGTGGGACAGGAGTTCAAAGTGCAGGTTGCACTGGTTAATGAAACCCCGAGCCAGAGCAGGGTCGCCTCCAAAACGAGGAGGAGCTGAAAGTCGAGGTCCGGGAACGGAAACCACGGAATTGGTGAGCAGCGGAACTGCCGGATTGCAAGTCATGGCGCCAGCGGTGGTTGCTGGTGAAGTAGTCAGAGTGTCCAGGCGGGAATTAACGTTCCGCAGGTGACCCAGGATGGACTCCTGTTGAGACCTCTGACGAGACAGTTCATGACACAGGTCAGAGAGCGAGGGAGTTTGGGTGCCACCGGGTTTTATTGCCCGAGCAAACTGTAACGGGTCTGGGAGGCGGAACCTCTGAGCTATTATACAAGGGGGTGTTCCTTGTAAAGGAGCGGGTGGCGCCCGGGGAGGACGGATAGGCAGTCACGGCAAGTGACCGGGGCAGTCTCTGAATAGACAGGCAGGTAGTCACGGCAAGTGACCGGGGCAGTCTCTGGATAGACAGGTAGGTAGTCACGGCAAGTGACCGGGGCAGTCTCTGGATGGACAGGCAGGTAGTCACGGCAAGTGACCGGGGCAGTCTCTGGATAGACAGGCAGGTAGTCACGGCAAGTGACCGGGGCAGTCTCTGGATGGACAGGTAGGGAGTCACGGCAAGTGACCAGGGCAGTCTCTGGATGGACAGGTAGGGAGTCACGGCAAGTGACCGGGGCAGTCTCTGGATAGACAGGCAGGTAGTCACGGCAAGTGACCGGGGCAGTCTCTGGATGGACAGGTAGGTAGTCACGGCAAGTGACCGGGGCAGTCTCTGGATGGACAGGTATATACGACCTGAGATGGTTGAGCCTCCTGGTAGGCTAGCAGGCAGAAGACAGATGAGCGCCCCCAAGTGAGCAGGCGAGAGTCTCTGGAATAGCCGATGGTCACCGCCTGTGACGGCCGAACCTCCAGGTAGGCTAGCAGGCAGATGGCAGATGATCGCCCCCAAGTGAGCAGGCGAGAGTCTCTGGAATAGCCGAAGATCACTGCACGTGACGGCTGAACCTCCAGGTAGGCTAGCAGACTGGCAACCGGTGAAACTCAGCAGATAAACGGACAGGCTGGTCCATAGACAGACTGGCAGGTGATGGCGGGCAGACTGTCGGACGATGAAGCCTCCAGGTAGGCTAGCGGACAGGTAGCAGACAGCAAACTGGCAGGAAACAGGCAGGTAACTGGCAACGGAACCTGAGGGCTGAAGCAGAGTAGTGAACAGTGCAACAACATTGCTCGGGCACCTCCATTAAGGAGGGAGTGCTTTATATAGGGTGGAGTCCACCGGCATTGGCCGGGGACCTTTTTGAAAGATGCGCGCGGCCCCTTTAAGAGCGGGGGAGCGCGCGGCGGGCGCCCTAAGTCCAGAGGCAGGGAAGGAGCGCGCAGCCCCAGCAGGGCGGGAGGAGGACGCCGAGCGTGGGTAAGAGGAGCGACGTCCCTGCTTGGCAGAGGACGGGGATGCTGACGCCGAGGAACAGCGTCCCTGCCTGGCAGAGGACAGGGACGCTGACGGCGGCGCTACACTATCTACTGGCTAACACGGTACGAAGATACACATGTTTCCTAACTTCAAGAATAAAAATAAAGACACTGCAAATATAAACGCATATATGCACATGCCAACAAGAAATGGAACAACACACCACCCAAAAAATTGGTTACAAAATATAGTGTTGTAAATTTAAGAATAAAAGTCCATTTTTGTATTTATGAATAATGCTTAAGGAACGCTATGTTAAACCATAACATAGTGAAGACAATGGATTTTGTAATAGTCACTCATCATCATCATCATTGCAATTTAGATGTGACAGTCACAGACATTTCAATTATTTAAGTTAATAAAATCGTTACTTTGTACAGCATGTATGACATGTCCAGCATGGACTCATCAATGTGATGACACAATAATGTACGATAAAAAATAACCATTTAAAAAAACATAATGCATTGTCACAATTTAAGTGTGTGCCTGCAAGTGTAGGTGAAACAAAGGCTACGGATAAGAAAGGTATATTCTATGTCTGTATTAGACAGTGGACAGCCTCTGATGGGTAATGGCGATGTTATACTGTACGTCAATAAAGTCTGCGGCTGCAATCATGCATTTTTTGCTTGTACAGTGTTGAAGAGGGTAAAAGCATGTCTGGTTGCGCAAGGCTTTATCCGTCAACACTACCTTCCTACTGTCACGCGTAGGGTAGGGTAGCGTGTGTCAATTAGATGACTCTATAAAATGTGACGTTACGCAGCGTTATTGCGCCCTAGGGACGCCAAAAATACGACAGCAGTAATCATTTACTGTCTAATACTCCACCTATGCCAACAAAAAAAGAACGTTCCCTCTTTAACAATCTACAAGACTAACAACCATAATGGTTGACGCTGACTTTATTGAGGTACAGTATTACATCGACATTGTCCATGAGTAACTATGCACTGTGATACCTATATACCATTATTAATTTATATCTGTTGTGGTTGTTTCAACAGCACTTGCAGGTATAACTACCTATTGTCAGTATGCATGATGCACTTTCTAGATGTAATAATTTATTATTGCACATTATTACCAGGTTTACATGCTGGCCATTTCATATATGGTGTGTGAAGTTACAGTTGGCATCAGTATGTGTATTTTATAATGTCTGTCATAAATAAAACTCGTGATGATGATGATGAGGATTTTATGATTCGTACATCCATTGACTGCATTATCTTACAGGTACAGATAAAGTTCCTTAAAAAGCATTAATTGATAAGTATGAAATGTACTTTTATGCATTAATTTCAAAAAGTGAACACTATGTTTTAGTTTTTGTTACCATTTCTAATAGACATGTGCAGATATGCGCTGTGATGACAAATTATTATTTGTCCATATTTGTTATAAAAATTTATCATTCTAGGCCTGGAAAACTTCACAATTTCCTGTTTTAAGCATAACAATCAGGGTGACGGCTCTTCCCTATTTGGAGCATGTTCCACATGGGTTTTTCTGTGCATGTGTAGGGAACAGGAGACTTCTTGCCGGACACACAGCAGGGGAACAGCTGGCGTTACTGAACCCCACTAACACTGTAGCTGGTGTATTGGTCTGTGGACACGACACTTCTGAGCAGCAACTGGCAGTGTTGTAGCCCAGGGAGTAGAGTTCAGGTGGTAGAAAGATGAACATAACAGGAGACATGAATAACGTTGCGAACCAGTTATTTAATCTGAAAACGGACAGACAAATTCTGGCGAGATCCATGCCTTGTTCATTTTCAGAAAAGTAAGCCGGTCTACATTATCGGAGGATAGTCGCATGCGACGGTCTGTTAGTACACCACCTGCAGCACTAAAGACGCGCTCCGATAATACACTGGCAGCAGGGCAAGCCAGCACCTCCAATGCATACTGGCTAAGCTCTGGCCATGTATCCAGCTTAGAGACCCAAAACTTGAATGGGGAAGAGCCATCTGGGAGTACACTGAGAGGGAAAGACATGTAGTCTGTCACCATCTTACAGAAACGTTGCCTCCTGCTGACTGGAGCCGTCTCGGATGGTGTAGACATTTGTGGCGCTGCCACAAAACTTCGCCACATTTGGGAACATACTGGTCTTGCCTTTTGAAGAGGCGCTGCTTGTGCTCCCTCTTGTTGCAGAGCTGTCTCCACTGCCTCGACGCACAGAGCTGCTTTGTAAAGCAGTAGCAGCAGCAGCAGTGCTCTCGGCTGGAATGGAGAACATTATGGATTGCACCAGTGTGTCTTGGTACTCCCGCATTTTACGCTCCCGGTTCAACGGTGTGATGAGGCTTTGTAAGTTGTCCCGGTAGCGAGGGTCTAGGAGGGTGTACACCCAATAATCAGACGTGGTGAGAATGTGGGCGATGCGGCGGTCGTTTCTCAGGCACTGCAGCATGAAATCAACCATGTGCTGCAGACTCCCAACTGGCCAAGAAACGCTGTCCCCTGCAAGAGGCGTCATCTCTGCCTGCTCTGCATCACCCCACCCTCGCTCTACATACTGACTAGAGCGTTGTGTACCTCCCTCTGTAGGGATTTCTTCCTCCTCCATTGACTCCTCCTCCTCACAAAGTGAGCCCTGCCCAGCCCTTTGTGAGGAACCACGTTGCGCTGACTGTCCAGAAGGTGATGGAATTTGTGACTCCTCATCCTCCACCTCTTCCAAAACCTCATCCCTTAGTGCTTGCAGTGTTTTTTGAAGCAGGCAGATAAGGGGGACAGTCAGGCTGATAGTGCATCATCTGCACTCGCCATCCGCGTTGACTCATCAAACGCACGCAAAACGTGGCAGATGTCCTTCATAGAGGCCCACTCAGTAGTGGTGAAGTGTGAACGGCGCAAATTGCGAGTTGATTGCGCCTGATGCAGCTGATACTCCATTACTGCTGGCTGCTGCTCACACAACCGCTCCAACATATGTAACGTGGAATGCCACCTGATGGGTACGTCACATATGATGCGATGTTCAGGAAGGCGAAATCTGCGTTGCAGAGCTGCAATGCGTGATTTGGCCATGCTGGAACGTCGCAAGTGAGCGCACTCTAGGCGGACCTTGTGCAGCAGTGCATCAAAATCCGGATAGTCCCTCAAAAAACTCTGCACGACCAAGTTGAGCACATGTGCCAGACATGGTATGTGATTGAGGTTGCCAAGGCCCAGAGCTGCCACCAGATTTCGGCCATTGTCACACACTACCAAGCCCGGCTGGAGATTCGCTGGCAAAAACCACACGTCGCTCTCCTGCTTGATGGCATTCCAGAGCTCCTGCGCTGTGTGGCTTCGATTCCCCATGGAAATTAATTTCAAGACGGCCTGTTGACGTTTGGCCACGGCTGTGCTCATATCGGTCGCAACAGGTAAGCGTTCACGGGTCCATGTGGAGGTAGACCATGACGGCTCCTGCAGCGATGATTCTGAGGAACTGGAGTAGGAGGAGGAGTCAATGTGGACAGACTTGATTCCTGCAATCCTTGGAGTTGGCAGAACACGTACAGCGCCACTCGCAAGATCTGTACCCGGCTCCACAACATTGACCCAATGGGCAGTGAGGGAAAGGTATCGTCCCTGGCCATGGGTACTGGTCCACGCATCGGTGGTCAGGTGGACCTTGCTACTGACGGCGTTTAGTAGCGCATGTTTAATTTTTCCCTCAACATGCTTTTGCAGACCAGGGACGGCTTGCCTGCTGAAATAAAATCGGCTGGGCACATTGTATTGTGGGACTGCCAATGCCATTAAGTTACGGAAACTGTCAGTCTCCACCAGCCTGAATGACAGCATTTCAAGGGACAGGAGTTTTGCAATGCCAGCATTCAGAGCCTGTGCTCGTGGATGGTTTGCCGAGTATGGCCGTCTTTTATCCCATGCCTGTGCTACCGATGGCTGTTTTGTGGCCTGGGAGTGTGAGGATGACAGGGAACTTGCAGCTGTGGGTGGAATAACACTGGGTCTCTGGACAACAGTGACAGAGGTTCTTCCATGGCGATCCTGTGAGGAAGCCGAACCAGCTGTGTGTGAGCTGGAGGAAGAGGCTCCAACACGAGCTGAAGATGTAGGTGCTGCTGTAGGTTGGCCTACATCTCCAGTGTGTCTTAGTAACTCAACCACGTGCTTTGACCGCACATGTTTCCACATATTTGTGGTATTAAGGTTACTGACACTTTTACCTCTTTTTACTTTTTGATTACACAGCTTGCATTTGACATAGCAAATATCATCTGCAAGTGTGTCAAAAAAGGACCACGCAGTGCAAGTCCTGGGAGCGCCCGTTTTGGCTGTTGGAAGAGAACTGCTACGAACGGGTGCCAAACTGGAGGCTATAGGCAACCGAGTCTGCAGCCTACCTCTCCCTACTGTTTGGACCGTTGGGGCAATCTCTTCCTCAGAGCTGCTACCACCACCTTCCTGTTCCTCACGCCATGTTGGGTCTTGGACCTCATCATCTCCACTACCCTCTTCCAACACCTGCTGCTGTTGGGTGGTCTGGCCAGCACCATGCTCAACAGAAACTGGCACCTGAGTCTCATCATCATCAGATGCGTTCTGCGGTGTGCTGACCATCGGCACTGGCTCACCCGCCTCTTCAGATTCAGAGAGACACAGCTGTTGCGCATCACTGCATACTCCCTCTTCTTCACATTCCAGAATGCTGCTTGGCTGGGCCCCTGTTTGCAAGCCAACAGATTCTGAGAACAGAAGCAGAGACTCAGCTGGCTCCTGTACAGAGCTCTCTGACTGCCTGGGCAATTTGGCAGGCGGTGAAGAGACAGATGGTTGTTCAACAGTGCTGTGGTCCTGAGAGGAGGTGGAAGCAATTGAAGTCGATGCATTGGCTGCCATCCAACCAACAACGGCCTCAATTTGTTCTTCCCGCAGCAGGGGGGTACGCCGAGCTCCTACAAAAGTGCGCATAAAGGAACGCTCACGGGGAAAACTGGTGGATGCTGTGTCACTGGGTGCGGCAGCAGCCACAGAATCCCCACGTCCTCTCCCTGCTGAAACTCCACGGCCACGACCACGTGCTTTACTCCCTGCCTTCTTCATCTTGGTAGATTGATAAAGAAAGTCAGAAAAGTTATAAGGCCTAAGTGTGGTTATTCCTCAGAGACTGCAGTGAACACTGCAGACAACTGTTCAGTAGCTGTGAAAGGCCCCTTTGTGTACTTCTATAGTGTTTGCAACCAATGTATTGTATACGGATGGAAGCGCGTCACACTAATAGATTAGATTTTTTTCAAATATAATGGAGCAGCACCAATTAGAGAAAAATGTGAAGGATGAGGCAGTGACACACGCTCAGCAGACTACAACCAGCAGTGGTTGAAGAACTAACTGGAGCGTAATCTGCACTCAAAAAATGAAAAGCTCACAGACTACAGTGAACACTGCAGACAACTGTTCAGTAGCTGTGAAAGGCCCCTTTGTGTACTTCTATAGTGTTTGCAACCAATGTATTGTATACGGATGGAAGCGCGTCACACTAATAGATTAGATTTTTTTCAAATATAATGGAGCAGCACCAATTAGAGAAAAATGTGAAGGATGAGGCAGTGACACACGCTCAGCAGACTACAACCAGCAGTGGTTGAAGAAGTAACTGGAGCGTGATCTGCACTCAAAAAATCAAAACCTCACAGACTGCAGTGAACACTGAAACACAACTGTTCACTATCTGTGAAAGGCTCCTTTCTGTACTTCTATAGTGTTTGCAACCAATGTATTGTATACGGATGGAAGCGCGTCACACTAATAGATTAGATTTTTTTCAAATATAATGGAGCAGCACCAATTAGAGAAAAATGTGAAGGATGAGGCAGTGACACACGCTCAGCAGACTACAACCAGCAGTGGTTGAAGAACTAACTGGAGCGTGATCTGCACTCAAAAAATCAAAACCTCACAGACTGCAGTGAACACTGAAACACAACTGTTCACTATCTGTGAAAGGCTCCTTTCTGTACTTCTATAGTGTTTGCAACCAATGTATTGTATACGGATGGAAGCGCGTCACACTAATAGATTAGATTTTTTTCAAATATAATGGAGCAGCACCAATTAGAGAAAAATGTGAAGGATGAGGCAGTGACACACGCTCAGCAGACTACAACCAGCAGTGGTTGAAGAACTAACTGGAGCGTGGTCTGCACTCAAAAAATCAAAACCTCACAGACTGCAGTGAACACTGAAACACAACTGTTCACTATCTGTGAAAGGCTCCTTTCTGTACTTCTCTAGTGTTTGCAACCAATGTATTGTATACGGATGGAAGCGCGTCACACTAATAGATTAGATTTTTTTCAAATATAATGGAGCAGCACCAATTAGAGAAAAATGTGAAGGATGAGGCAGTGACACACGCTCAGCAGACTACAACCAGCAGTGGTTGAAGAACTAACTGGAGCGTGATCTGCACTCAAAAAATCAAAACCTCACAGACTGCAGTGAACACTGAAACACAACTGTTCACTATCTGTGAAAGGCTCCTTTCTGTACTTCTATAGTGTTTGCAACCAATGTATTGTATACGGATGGAAGCGCGTCACACTAATAGATTAGATTTTTTTCAAATATAATGGAGCAGCACAAATTAGAGAAAAATGTGAAGGATGAGGCAGTGACACACGCTCAGCAGACTACAACCAGCAGTGGTTGAAGAACTAACTGGAGCGTGATCTGCACTCAAAAAATCAAAACCTCACAGACTGCAGTGAACACTGAAACACAACTGTTCACTATCTGTGAAAGGCTCCTTTCTGTACTTCTATAGTGTTTGCAACCAATGTATTGTATACGGATGGAAGCGCGTCACACTAATAGATTAGATTTTTTTCAAATATAATGGAGCTGCACCAATTCCACAAAATAAAATAAAAAAAAGAGTCAGTGAGTGACACGTGCAGATGCCTACAAACAGCGGTGGATGCAGAGCAAACTGCAGCGTCACCTGCACTCTCACACACACCTTGCACAGAGCTGTTAAAACAACACTGCAAGGCAAAAGGAAGCTTTACACAGCGGTTGGTGCTAGCCTGCCTACAGCACAGTACACTAAATCGCAATCTCTAACTGTCCCTCAGAGTCAGCACAGCAGCGTTCTGTTCCTAACTGAGTTCACAGCACAGTGACGCTAAAATGGCGGCGGCGCCTTTTATAGTGCATTCTGACATCATTTCAGCAGCCAATCACAGCCATGCCATTAGTTAAGATGACCGCAGCATTACAGGATGTGCCCACACTTCATAAGATTCCTCATTGGCTGACTAATATCACATTGCCTCTCAAAGAATTATGGGAACTTCCGATTCCGGTATACGATATTGGAAAAATATCGGAACTAAGTATCGGAATTCCGATACAGCGAATATCGGCCGATACCCGATACTTGCGGTATCGGAATGCTCAACACTACTTGGGACATATTGTCAGCTCAGAAGGAGTAGCGCCAGACCC
>JARQOD010000003.1:92090927-92144084 GCA_033576555.1 Oophaga sylvatica
ATTAGGGTTAGGGCTACAATTAGGGTTAGGGTTACAATTAGGGTTGGAATTAGGGTTGGGATTAGGGTTAGGATTAGGGTTAGGGATGTGTTGGGGTTAGGGTTGGAGCTAGAATTGAGGGGTTTCCACTATTTAGGCACATCAGGGGGTCTCCAAACACAACGTGGCATTCAAAAAGTCAAATGGCGCTACCTCCCTTCCGAGCCCTGCCGTGCGCCCAAACAGTGGTTTACCCCAACATATGGGGTATCAGCGTACTCAGGACAAATTGCACACCAATTTTGGGGTTCTAATTTCTCTTGTTACCCTTGGGAAAATAAAAAATAAAAAAAAAACATTTTTAGCAAAAGCAAATCATGAAAAACAATCATACCCAGTCTGATCAAATGACCAAATGCACTAGCAGGATGCAGCAGGCTCCCATGGATAAAGGCTGGAGAAGCAACAGGTGTTTAACCACTGATAAAGGCAGCCACCCTATCACAAAAACAGTGATGATGAAGGTGTTAACTGCTTAGTGGGAGAAAAAACACACAGATACAAGTTGCTTAAAACATGAATGTCATGCACAGTGTCTGGATAACAGCCTATTTTAAACGCCTATGATGGAAGGCGGGCTGGTCAGCACTGAATGTGCACAACACAAAAAACCAAGCCATCAAAAAGAGCCCAGGTGCACCCTGCAAAATATGATAAAAAGTGCAAAAATGATGCATATGATAAATGCATCAGATGAGGTATTAGTTACTATTTTGGCCAAAGCAGATAAGCTCGCAACCCAACGTCAAGGGTCCTCATTTTATTGCGAGTAACTAACTAGACATAAATCCAAAAAAAAACATTTTTAGCAAAAGCAAATCATGAAAAACAAAATCATATTTTGCAGGGTGCACCCGGGCTCTTTTGATGGCTTGGTTTTTTGTGTTGTGCAAATTCAGTGCTGACCAGCCCGCCTTCCATCATAGGCGTTTAAAATAGGCTGTTATCCAGACACTGTGCATGACATTCATGTTTTAAGCAACTTGTATCTGTGTGTTTTTTCTCCCACTAAGCAGTTAACACCTTCATCATCACTGTTTTTGTGATAGGGTGGCTGCCTTTATCAGTGGTTAAACACCTGTTGCTTCTCCAGCCTTTATCCATGGGAGCCTGCTGCATCCTGCTAGTGCATTTGGTCATTTGATCAGACTGGGTATGATTGTTTTTCATGATTTGCTTTTGCTAAAAATGTTTTTTTTTGGATTTATGTCTAGTTAGTTACTCGCAATAAAATGAGGACCCTTGACGTTGGGTTGCGAGCTTATCTGCTTTGGCCAAAATAGTAACTAATACCTCATCTGATGCATTTATCATATGCATCATTTTTTGCACTTTTTATCATATTTTGCAGGGTGCACCCGGGCTCTTTTTGATGGCTTGGTTTTTTGTGTTGTGCACATTCAGTGCTGACCAGCCGCCTTCCATCATAGGCGTTTAAAATAGGCTGTTATCCAGACACTGTGCATGACATTCATGTTTTAAGCAACTTGTATCTGTGTGTTTTTTCTCCCACTAAGCAGTTAACACCTTCATCATCACTGTTTTTGTGATAGGGTGGCTGCCTTTATCAGTGGTTAAACACCTGTTGCTTCTCCAGCCTTTATCCATGGGAGCCTGCTGCATCCTGCAGTGCATTTGGTCATTTGATCAGACTGGGTATGATTGTTTTTCATGATTTGCTTTTGCTAAAAATGTTTTTTTTTGGATTTATGTCTAGTTAGTTACTCGCAATAAAATGAGGACCCTTGACGTTGGGTTGCGAGCTTATCTGCTTTGGCCAAAATAGTAACTAATACCTCATCTGATGCATTTATCATATGCATCATTTTTTGCACTTTTTATCATATTTTGCAGGGTGCACCCGGGCTCTTTTTGATGGCTTGGTTTTTTGTGTTGTGCACATTCAGTGCTGACCAGCCCGCCTTCCATCATAGGCGTTTAAAATAGGCTGTTATCCAGACACTGTGCATGACATTCATGTTTTAAGCAACTTGTATCTGTGTGTTTTTTCTCCCACTAAGCAGTTAACACCTTCATCATCACTGTTTTTGTGATAGGGTGGCTGCCTTTATCAGTGGTTAAACACCTGTTGCTTCTCCAGCCTTTATCCATGGGAGCCTGCTGCATCCTGCTAGTGCATTTGGTCATTTGATCAGACTGGGTATGATTTTAATCAAAAATAGCTTTGGCTAAAAAATTTTTTTTTGGTAGGAGAAAAAATTTTTTTTAGTTTATCTGCTTTGGATTATAAAATTTCATGTGAAGCATTTGTTCAAATGCATCATATTCACTTTAATATATTTTAGTGGGGTCTTTTTCAAATGGGGTTTTTGTGTGTGGCATTGTTGCCACCGCTTCTCAGGCGTTAAATAGGGTACAGACTGCATGAATTCATGTTTAAGCAACTTGTATCTGTGTGTTTTTCCCATAACAGTTATCACTTCTCTTCAAGCTTTGTGATAGGGTGCGCCTTAAACAGTGGTTAAACACCTGTTGCTTTCCAGCTTATCCATGGAGCCTGTGCATCTGTATGCATTTGGTCATTTGTCACTGGTGAAAATAAAAAATAGCTGGCTAAAAAATCATTTTTGAGGAAAAATTTTTTTTTATTTTCACGCCTGTGTTATAAATTTCTGTGAAGCACTTTGGGGTTCAAAGTGCTCACCACACATCTAGATAAGTTCCTTATGGGGTCTAGTTTCCAAAATGGGGTCACTTTTTGGGGGTTTTCCACTGTTTAGGCTAATCTGGGGCACTGCAAACGGAACATGACCCCCATCAACGTCTGCATTCCAAAACGTTATTACTTCCTTTCCAAGCCCTGCTGTGCGCCCAAACAGTTTTCCCCCCACATATTTGGTATCAGCGTACTCAGGACAAATTGGACAACAACATTAGGGTCCAATTTCCTTGTGAAAAATAAAAATTTGGGACTAAAAAATCATTTTTGTGGAAAATTTGTTTTTTTTTTTTCTCACACCCAGGCATTATAAACTTTTGTGAAACACTTGGGGGTTCAAAGTGCTCACACGATCTAGATAGTTCTTAGGGGGTCTAGTTTCCAAAATGGGGTATTGTGGGGGTTTTCGACTGTTTAGGCACATCAGGGGCACTGCAAATGGGACATGATCCCCAATCTCGTCTGCATTCCAAACGTTTTACTTCCTTTCCAAGCCCTGCCGTGCGCCCAAACAGTTCCCCCCCCATATTTGGTATAGCGTACTCAGGACAAATTGGACAACAACAATTAGTGTCAATTTTCCTTGTGAAAAATAAAAAATTTGGGACTAAAAATCATTTTGTGGAAAATTATTATTTTTTTTTTTTCACACCCAGGCATTATAACTTTTGTGAAACACTTGGGGTTCAAAGTGCTCACAACATCTAGATATGTTCCATTTGGGGGTTCTAGTTTCCAAATGGTGTTACTTGTGGGGGGTTTCCACTGTTTAGACGCATCAGGGCTCTCGACGAGAATGGTACCAATCTCATTCCAGCCAATTTGGTTTGAAAAAGTCAAACGGCGCTGCCCTTTCCCTTCCGACCCTGCCGTGCGCCCAAAAAGTGGTTCCCCCAGATTGGGGTATCAGGTACTCAGGACAAATTGGACAACAACTTTTGTGGTCATTTCTGTTACCCTTGGGAAAATAAAAATTGGGGTGAAAAGATCAGTTTGTGGAAAAAAAATATGATTTTTTATTTTCACGCCCGGGCTTAAGACTTCTGTGAAGCACTTTGGGGTTCAAAGTGCTCACCACACATCTAGATAAGTTCCTTAGGGGGTCTAGTTTCCAAATGGGGTCACTGGGGGGTTTCCACTGTTTAGACACATCAGGGCCTCTACAAATGCGACATGGCGTCTAGCCAATTCTGCGTTGAAAAAGTCAAACGGCGCTCCTTCCCTTGCGACCTCTGCCGTGCGCCCAAAAAGTGGTTTACCCCCACATATGGGGTATCGGCATGCTCAGGACAAATTGCACAAAAACTTTTGGGGTCTTGTTACCCTTGGGAAAATAAAAATTGGGGTGAAAAGATCATTTTTGTGGAAAAAAATGATTTTTTTTTTTCACGGATCTACGTTATAAACTTGTGTGAAGCACTTGGAGGTTCAAAGTGCTCACCACACATCTAGATAAGTTCCTTAAGGGGTCTTGTTTCCAAAATGGGGTCACTTGTGGGGGGTTTCCACTGCTTAGGCACATCAGCGGCTATCTAAACGCAACATGGCATCCAGCCAATTCTGCGTTGAAAAAGTCAAACGGCGCTCCTTCCCTTGTGACCTTTGCCGTGCGCCCAAAAAGTGGTTTACCCCCACATATGGGGTATCGGCGTATTCAGGAGAAATTGCACAACAAATTTTGTGGTTCATTTTTTCTTTTAACACTTGTGAAAATAAAAAAAATTGGTTCCGAAGTAAAGCTTTTGCAAAAAAAGTTAAGTGTCAATTTTTTCCTTCCACATTGCTTCAGCTTCTGTGAAGCACCTGAAGGGTTAATAAACTTCTTGAATGTGGTTTTGAGCACCTTGAGGGGTACAGTTTTCAGAATGGTGTCACTTTTGGGTATTTTCTATCATATAGACCCCTCAAAGTGACTTCAAATGTGATGTGGTCCCTTAAAAAAATGGTGTTGTAAAAATGAGAAATCGCTGGTCAACTTTTAACCCTTATAACTTCGTAACAAAAAAAAATGTTGTTCCCAAAATTGTGCTAATGTAAAGTAGACATGTGGGAAATGTTATTTATTAAGAAATTTGTGTGACATATCTCTCTGATTTAAGGGCATAAAAATTTAAAGTTTGAAAATTGTGAAATTTTCAAAATTTTCGCCATATTTCCGTTTTTTTCCATAAATAAAAGCAAGTCATATAAAAAAATTTTTACCACTAACGTGAAGTACAATATTTCACGAAAAAACATTCTCAGAATCAGCGGGATTAGTTAAAGCGTTCCAGAGTTATAACCTCATAAAGTGACAGTGGTCAGAATTGTAAAAATTGGCCCGGTCATTAAGCTGCAAAATGGCTCTGTCGCTAAGGGGTTAAGTGTTATGAATGTTTTAGAAATTAATTCTGAGCAGAAGCTCCCTCTGGTGGTTGCAAACAGTACTGAACCATTCAATGAGGATTGGCAATCAGGGATCATGGACTGGCTGGATATAAGGGAGGTTTCCCCCATCATGGTTGCCGGTGATCAATTGTTCTTGTCTCAACGTTGTTTCCTGGTTCACTTGGAAGCTTGCTGAGTCTTGCCTCTTCTCCTGCTCTCAGATAAGATATTTTCTGTTTTTTGTTTTTGTGCTTGCCATTTGTATATTTCTCTGCATTTCTGTGCATTTACCCAAAAGTGACACCATTCTAAAATCTGCACCCGTCACGGTGCTCAAAACCACATTCAAAAAGTTTATTAACCCTTCAGGTGCTTCACAGGAATTTTTTGAATGTTTAAAAAAAAATGAACATAAAACTTTTTTTCACAAAAAAAATTATTTCAGCTCCAATTGTTTTATTTTCCCAAGGGTAACAGGAAAAATTGGACCACAAAAGTTATTGTGCAATTTGTCCTGAGTGCGATGATACCCCATATGTGGGGGGAACCACTGTTTCGGCCCACAGCATAGCACGGAAGGGAAGGAGCGCCAATTGACTTTTTCAATGCAAAATTGGCTGGAATTGAGATCGGACGCCTTGTCGCGTTTGGAGAGCCACTGATGTACCTAAACAGTGGAAACCTCCTAATTCTAACTCTAACCCTAACCCCAACACATCCTTAACCCTAATCCCAACCCTAACCCTAATCCTAACTCTAACCCTAATGCTAACCCTAATCCTAATGGGAAAATGGAAATAAATGCATTTTTTAACCCTTAAGGACCAAGCCATTTTGTAGGTTAATGACCAGGCCTTAATTTTGAAATCGGACCACTGTCACTTTATGTGCTTATAACTCTGGAACGCTTCAATGGATCCCACTGATTCTGAGAATGTTTTTTCGTGACATTGTACTTCATGTTAGTGGTAAAATTTCTTCGATATAACTTGTGTTTATTTATGAAAAAAACGGAAATATGGCAAAAAAAATGAAAATTTTGCAATTTTCAAACTTTTAAATTTTATGACCTTAAATCAGAGAGATATGTCACAAAAAATAGTTAATAAATAAAATTTCCCACATGTCTACTTTACATCAGCACAATTTTGGAACCAACATTCTTTTTGTTAGGAAGTTATAAGGGTTAAAATTTGACCAGCGATTTCTCATTTTTCCAGCAAAATTTACAAACTCATTTTTTTAGGGAGCACCTCACATTTGAAGTCACTTTGAGGGGTCAATATGACAGAAAATACCCAAAAGTGACACCATTCTAAAAACTGCACCCCTCAAGGTGTTCAAAACCATACTCAAGAAGTTTATTAACCCTTTAGGTACTTCACAAGAATTGAAGCAATGTGGAAGGAAAAAATGAACATTTAACTTTTTTCCCCAAAATTTTTCTTCGGACACAATTTTTTTATTTTGTCAAGGGTATCACGAGAAAATGAACTACAATATTTGTTGTGCAATTTCTTCTGAGTACACCGATACCCCATGTGTGGAGAAAGACCAATCTTTAGGCGCACGGCAGTGCTCGGAAGGGAAGGAGCATCATTTGAGATTTTGAATGTCAAATTGGCTGGAATCGAGAGAGGACGCCATGTCGTGCTTGGAGAGCCCCTGATGTACCTAACCAGTGGAAACCCCCCATAAGTTACACCATTTTGGAAACTAGACCCTCCCAAGGAACTTATCTAAATGTGTGGTGAGCACTTTGAACCCCCAAGGGCTTCCCAGAAAGTTATAATGTTGAGCCGTAAAATTAATAAATCATATTTTTTCCACCAAAATGATCTTTTCACCCCCAATTTTTATTTTTCCAAAGGTAACAGGACCCCAAAAGTTATTGTGCAATTTGTCCTGAGTACGCTGATACCCCATATGTGGGGATAAACCACTATTTGGGCGCATGGCAGAGCTCGAAAGGGAACGGGCGCCATTTGACTTTTTTGGCTGGAATTGAGATTGGACGCCATGTCACGTTTGGAGGGCCCCTGACATGCCTAAACAGTAGAAATCCCCCACAAGTGACCCCATTTTGGAAACTAAGCCCCCTAGGAACTTATCTAGATGTGTGGTGAGAGCTCCGAACCCTCAAGGGCTTCACAGAAGTTTATAACATGGAGATGTAAAATTAAAAAAATCATTTTTTTGCACAAAAATGATCTTTTCATCCTAAATTTTTATTTTCCCAAGGTTAACAGGACCCCTAAAGTTATTGTGCATTTTGTCCTGAGTACGCTGATACCCCATATGTGGGGGGTAACCACTGTTTGGGCGCATGGCAGAGCTCGGAAGGGAAGGAGCGCCGTTTGACTTTTTCAATGCAAAATTGGCTGGAATTGAGATCGGACGCCATGTCATGTTTAGAGAGCCCCTGATTTGCCTAAACAGTGGAAACCCCCCACAAGAGACACCATTTTGGAAACTACACCCTGTTATGATTTGGTAGCTGAGGAGTGCAGGTAAAAAGGCAATACACCAGAGCAGTTGGAATCTATGAGATTGCAGTACCCTGACTAACCACCACAACTAGAGGCAGCCGTGGAGTGTTCCTACGTTGGTTCTAGACGCCTCGTCACAGCCTGAGAAACTAATTACACCTAAAGATAGAAATAGGAAAGCTATCTGCCCCGGAGCAGAACCCCAAAGATAATAGAAAGCCCCCAAACATGTAATGGCGGTAAGACAAGAAGAAATACTGACACAGAAAGAAAATAGTATGAGCAAACGCTGGGGCCCAAACTAACTAAATAGAAAAGGATAGGAAGGGTACTTACTGCAATCCCAGAAAACCCTGAAAAGCACCAACTCTACTAATTTCAAAAACACCTCTGAGATCACACGACCTCTACCACCTAAATTAGTTCTCTGGTGTAACAAAATCAAAACAGCAGCCTCTGAAAAAACTGGAAAAAGCAAAAGTACAAACATCAGTGGCTGAACTAAACTGAGAGGGCAAAAGCCCCCAGAGGGGACCCTGGAGGCCCCCACAGAAGTGCAGGACAAAATGCAAAAATCTAGCACAAAAACAAAAAGAAGAAAATGTCTTATCTGATAGCAGGAGATGCAGACACGACACAGCAGGCTACAAGGGAAACAGGATTCAAGGATTGAGACCAGAACAATTGATCACCGGCAACCCTGATGGGAAGGTGACTCCCTTATATAAGACCAGTCAGTAACACCTGATTCCCAATCCTCACAATCTTCACTGGACAGACCAGCACTGCTTGTAACCACCAGAGGGAGCCTCTGCTCAGAACTCATCTCAAGCCCATTCACAACAGTACCCCCCCCTTGAGGAGGGGTCACCGAACCCTCATTTGAGCAACCAGGTCGGTCAGGATGAGTTCTATGATACGCACGGATAAGTCTCCTAGCATGGATGTCCGAAGCAAACACCCAAGAATTGTCTTCCTGACCATAACCTCTCCATTTAACCAAATACTGGAGTTTCCGTCTAGAAAAACGAGAATCTAATATTTTCTCAACCACATACTCCAGATTGCCCTCAACCAAAACAGGGTCAGGAGGCACAGCAGCAGGAACCACTGGCTCAACAAACCTCTTCAACAAGGACTTGTGGAACACGTTATGGATCTTAAATGTCCCTGGAAGAAGCAAACGAAAAGAAACAGGATTAATAATCTTCATGATCTTATAAGGTCCAATGAACCTAGGCTTAAATTTAGGAGATGCTACTCTCATAGGAATATTTTTTGAGGACAACCAGACCAAGTCCCCTACTTTAAACCGAGGACCATCAGTCCTATGCCGGTTAGCAAACCGCTGGGCCTTCTCCTGAGAGAGGGATAACCTCTCCACTACCTGGTCCCAAATCTGTTGCATACAGAGTCAACACCTGGACAGACAGAAGCCTCCGTCTGTCCTGAAGAAAATCGAGGGTGAAACCCAGAATTACAGAAAAACGGAGACATCAAAGTGGCAGAGCTAGCCCTATTATTAAGAGCAAACTCAGCCAAAGGCAAAAAAGAGACCCAGTCATCCTGATCAGCAGACAAAAGCATCTTAGATAAGTCTCCAATGTCTGGTTTGTTCTCTCAGTTTGACCATTGGTCTGAGGATGAAATGCCGAGGAGAAAGACAATTGAACACCCAGTTTAGAACAAAAAGTCCTCCAAAATCTGGAAACAAACTGGACTCCTCTGTCAGACACAATGTTCTCAGGAATGCCGTGTAAACGAACCACGTGCTGAAGGAACAACGGCACCAATTCAGAGGAGGAAGGCAACTTAGGTAATGGCACAAGATGTATCATTTTGGAAAACCTATCACAAATTACCCAGATGGCGGTCATTCTCTGAGAAACAGGAAGGTCGGAAATGAAATCCATAGAGATATGGGTCCATGGTCTCTTGGGCACAGGCAATGGCATCAACAAACCACTAGAGCGAGAGCAAGGCTTGGAGCGAGAGCAAGTCCCGCAGGACTGCACAAATTCCCTGACATCACGAGACAAGGTAGGCCACCAAAAGGACCGACTAACCAAGTCTCTGGTACCAAAAATTCCGGGATGCCCAGCCAATGCGGAACAATGAATCTCAGACATCACACTCTTTTTCCACTGGTCCGGGACAAACAATTTTCCAACAGGGCAGCACTCGGGCCTATCCTCCTGACACCCTTCCAGAGCCAGTCTCAAATTGGGCGAGATGGCGGAAAGAACTACACCCTCTTTCAAAATAACAGAAGGATCAGATAACTCAGGAGAGTCCGCAAGGAAACTCCTCGAGAGGGCATCCGCCTTAACATTCTTAGTGCCAGGAAGAAAGGAAACCACAAAATTAAAACGTGTGAAAAACAAGGCCCACCTGGCCTGTCTAGGATTGAGTCGCTTGGCAGATTCCAGATAGACCAGATTCTTATGGTCCGTAAGGACCACCACCTGATGTTTGGCTCCCTCCAGCCAATGTCTCCACTCTTCAAAAGCCCACTTCATGGCCAATAACTCCCGATTACCCACGTCATAATTACGTTCAGTAGGAGAAAATTTTCGAGAAAAAAAGGCACAAGGGTTACTTTTAGAGGTCTCTGGATCTTTTTGGGACAAAACGGCACCTGCCCCAATTTCAGAGGCATCAACCTCCACCTGAAATGGCAGAGAAACATCAGGCTGCCGTAGAACAGGAGCAGAAGTGAATCTTTGCCTAAGTTCCTGAAATGCAGAGACTGCCTCAGGAGGCCAATTCACCACATCAGAACCCTTTTTGGTCAAATCAGTTAATGGTTTAACAATAACCGAGAAATTACCAATAAATTTACGATAAAAATTGGCAAAACCCAAGAATCTCTGAAGAGCCCTTAATGAAGTAGGTTGGACCCAATCACAGATGGCCTGAACCTTGACCGGGTCCATTTCAATAACAGATGGGACAAAATGAATCCCAGAAATGAGATCTTCTGTACGCCAAAAAGACACTTTGATCCCTTCACATACAGAGCATTCTCCCTCAAAATCTGGAACACAGTTCGAACATGTTTCACATGAGAGTCCCAGTCATTGGAAAAAATCAAGATATCATCCAAATAAACAATCAGAAATTTATCCACAAAATCCCTGAAAATGTCATTCATGAAGGACTGGAAAACAGAAGGAGCATTAGTGAGCCCAAAGGGCATCACAAGGTACTCAAAATGCCCCTCAGGGGTATTAAATGCCGTCTTCCATTCATCCCCGTGCTTAATGCGAATAAGGTTATATGCCCCCCTGAGGTCAAGCTTGGTAAACCAAGTAGCGTTTTTCACCCTGGAAAACAGATCAGAAATCAAGGGCAACGGATATTGATATTTCACAGTAATATTGTTCAAAAGACGATAATCAATACACGGCCTTAATGAACCATCCTTTTTGGCCACAAAGAAAAAACCGGCACCTAAGGATGAAGAGGATGGTCTGATATGACCCTTCTCCAATGACTCCTTGATATAAGACCGCATAGCGTCATGTTCAGGTACAGACAAGTTAAAAAGGCGACCTTTAGGGAATTTACTACCAGGCACTAATTCAATAGCGCAGTCATAGCTCCTATGGGGAGGCAAGGATGCAGATTTACTTTCGCTAAACACATCAGAAAAATCAATCAAAAAGTCCGGAACATCCTGAGTCTGGGGGGAGGCAGAAAAAACAGGAGTGTTGGTATTAACACATTGGCAGCCCCAACTGGTTACAGACACAGATTTCCAATCCAAAACAGGATTATGAGACTGTAACCAAGGGAAACCCAGTACGATAATGTCATGCAGATTATACAGAACCAAAAATTTGCAGCTCTCCTGATGATCAGGTTCAACCCTCATTATCACCTGAGTAGAGAACTGAGGTTTATTCTCAGCCAAAGGGGTAGAATCGATCCCCAGTAGGGGAATAGACTTCCTTAGGGTATCGAGGGAAACCCACATCGTTTAGCAAAATCAAAATCCATCAGGTTAATAGCTGCTCCCGAATCAACGAAAGCCTGAGCAGAAAATGAGGACAGAGAGCATATCAGAGTAACAGTTAATAAAAACTTAGTCTGAACACTACCCAAGACAACAGAGCGTGCAAAACGTCTTCCCCGCTTAGGGCAGACTGAAATAGCATGAGAGGCATCACCACAGTAGAAACATAACCCATTGCGCTTTCGAAACTCATGACACTGTGCCCCAGAAACCACTCTATCACACTGCATGGATTCAGAAGCAGGTTCACAAGGCAACATTATTCCACGCATACTTCTCCGCTCACGCAAACGTCTGTCAATTTGAATCGCTAATGACATAGAATCATTGAGACCAGAGGGGACAGGGAATCCCACCATAACATCCTTTACATTATCTGACAGACCCTTCCGAAAAAGGGCTGCCAAAGCATCGTCATTCCATTTGGTCAGGACTGCCCACCTACGGAATCTCTGACAGTATAACTCAGCGTCATCAAGCCCCTGATTTAATGCCAACAAGGCTTTTTCAGCTTGATCAGTGACATTAGGCTCATCATACAATAACCCCAAAGCCTGAAAAAATGCATCAACATCACTCAAAACAGGATCCCCAGGTGTCAGGGAAAAAGCCCAATCCTGAGGATCGCCGCGCAGGAGAGAGATGACAATTTGAACCTGCTGCACTGCGTTCCCTGAGGACTTAGATTTTAAGGCAAAAAAACAATTTACAATTATTTTTGAAATTCAGAAACTTGGCTCGATCCCCCAAAAACAAATCTGGCATGGGAATCCTAGGTTCCACAACAGGCAACCTAGCAAGATAGGTAGCAATACTCTGAACCTCAGTGGCAAGCTGATCCACACGACCAGACAACTGTGCAAACTCCATTGAGAGAAAAAAAACTCCTCCCCAGCACCCAGAGATACAGAGGGAAAAAAAAAAAAATGCAACAAACCGAAAAATATCTCTGACAACTCTGACAACCTTTTTTCTTTCACAATATTTTTTCCCTTCTGTGAGTACCATACAATTTTCAATTTTTTGGCCGGTGATACTGTTATGTTTCGGTAGCTGAGGAGTGCAGGTAAAAAAGGCAATACACCAGAGCAGTTGGAATCTATGAGATTGCAGTACCCTGACTAACCACCACAACTAGAGGCAGCCGTGGAGCGTTCCTACGTTGGTCCTAGACGCCTCGTCACAGCCTGAGAAACTAACTACACCTAAAGGTAGAAAGAGGAAAGCTATCTGCCCCGGAGCAGATCCCCAAAGAGCATAGAAAGCCCCCAAACATGTAATGGCGGTTAGACAAGAAGAAATACTGACACAGACAGAAAATAGTATGAGCAAACGTTGGGGCCCAAACTAACTAAATAGAAAAGGATAGGAAGGGCACTTACTGCAATCCCAAAAAACCCTGAAAAGCACCAACTCTACTAATTTAAAAAACACCTGAGATCACACGACCTCTACCACCTAAGTTAGCTCTCTGGTGTAACAAAATCAAAACAGCAGCCTCTGAAAAAACTGGAAAAAGCAAATGTACAAACATCAGTGGCTGAACCAAACTGAGAGGGCAAAAGGGCCCCCGGAGGGGACCCTGAAGGCCCCCACAGAAGTGCAGGACAAAATGCAAAAATCAAGCACAAAAACAAAAAGAAGAAAATGTCTTATCTGATAGCAGGAGATGCAGACACGACACAGCAGGCTACAAGGGAAACAGGAATCAAGGATTGAGACCAGAACAATTGATCACCGGCAACCCTGATGGGAAGGCGACTCCCTTATATAAGACCAGTCAGTAACACCTGATTCCCAATCCTCACAATCTTCACTGGACAGTCCAGTACCGCTAGTAACCACCAGAGGGAGCCGCTGCTCAGAACTCATCTCAAGCCCATTCACAACACGTTCATGTTTTCAGCCCGAGCTTTCCCTCTCAATGCTGCCTCCTCTAGCCTCTGAGATGCTCATCCTGGCTCTGCCGTCCCATACTCAGCCTGAGCTTTCCCTCTCAATGCTGCCTACTCTAGCCTCTGAGATGCTCGTCCTGGATCTGTGGTCCCATACTCAGCCTAAGCTTTCCCTCTCAGTGCTGGCTCCTCTAGCCTCTGAGATGCTCTTCCTGGCTCTGCAGTCCCATACTCAACTTGAGTTTTCCCTCTCTGGGGCAGGGCTGGCTCCAGGTTTTTATGGGCCCCGGGCGAAAGAGACTCAGTGGGCCCCTTTAACACAGACCACGATTCATGATGCACAGACACTGCAGAGAAATATGGGTATAGTACAACGCCAAGCACTTCACTTCTTCCATTACATGAGTGATATCTATTGTAAATTCTACAATAGCTTAAAAAACGCCAAATCCTCACAGCGCACAGTACAGACTGGACAGTACAGTCCTCCATACAATATTATGGGCACCACATAGTCCTCCATACAGTATTATGGGCCAAATATAATGCTCCATAAAGAATATTGGACCCCAAATAATGCTCCATACATGATACTGGTCCCCATATAATGCTCCATACAAAATATGGAGCTCTCCTCTGCACTGTGCTGCGTTCTGCGCTGTTACGACTCAGGAAAGGGCGCTGTGGAAAGACTCCCCATCATCATCATCATTACCTCCCCATCATCATCATTGCCTCCCATCATCATCATCATTGTCTCCACATCATCATCGCCTCCACATCAATGTCATCACTGCCTCCGGCTCCTCACCACCATCACTGCCTCCCCCCACCACCATCACACATACAGCACCACACACAGACAGCACCGCAGCACCCTCTCACATACACACACACAAAGCACCGCACTACATACACACACACTGATACACACAGACACACACACAGACACATACAGCTCACATCTCACCTGTCCGGCGTTCGAGCTCTCTCTGCCACAGCCGGCCGCTGAATGATGACGTCATTCAGCGGCGCTGCTGTGAGAGGAAGCGCGGGCGCCCTGCAGGCGCCCCCGGAGCTGCGGAGGCACGGGGAGAGGTAAGTATTGCGCCGGCTGCTGCCGGGGCCCTGAGCAGCGGCGCTGGTACCGCTCTCATCCGCTAATGGGCACTGGGGTGCCCGACGGCGAGTGGGGCCTCCGCCTGCTCAGGGCCCCGGCACTTGCCCGGGTATGCCGGGTGCTGACGCCGGCCCTGCTCTGGGGTCCCCATATTCCTGCACCTACCTTCCCGTACTGGTTCCCACACAAGCTCCCATTCACTGGGAGATGAAAAGGTTCCTCTGTCCTGATTAGAGCCATAGACCCCACAGATTCTCTAAGGGATACCATTGTACCAAGTGGTGGCTGACCGCTTTCTGCTTTTCCCAAGTGTTCTGTGCCTTTCCATATGGTGTGGCTGTCTGACCTGTTCTGCTTTCTCCTGAATCACTACTGTACACTGCTCCCACTGACTGACTGAGAATCAGGAAGTGTCCCACTGACAAATTCATTCACTCTTACACCTGTCAACTTGAAAATCCCCTTATTTCCTTAACTATTCCTATACTTGCACCCTAAGTTTCCTGACTCTATTGTGCCCACTATACTAAACCCAATTCTATCCTATTTTCTAGCTACCCTCTTATCTTATCCTTTACATCTTTTCTTAATCACTATGCATAAATGACATTTAATCACTATATAATAACATTAAACGAATACAGTAATGTTCATAAAATTCTATGCAGCATCACATAGTATAACAGTGACTATCAGCACACATTTAATACCTACACTGTTTAGAGAGGGAGAGGCACGTGACAGCCTCTGTCACACCCTTACAACTGCAGACTTTGAGCCGAACAACCCCTTTAAGTTTGACTTGTGACATGGTCTCTCCATCATGCTGGAAAAATAATTGTTCATCACCAAATTACTCCTGGATGGTTTAGAGAAATTGTTTTTTGGAAGACGTTTTGATCCCATTCTTCATTTATGGCTGTATTCTTCGGCAAAATTGTGAGTGAGCCCTGTCCCTTGAAATCCCCCACAATGGTCTCAGGATGCTTTAGGCTATGTAATAATAATAATAATTTTATTTCTATAGCGCCAACATATTCCGCAGCACTTTACATTATAGAGGAGACTTGTACAGACAATAGACATTACAGCATAACAATAAACACAGATCAAAGTACCGTAGATACCAAGAGGAATGAGGGCCCTGCTCGCAAGCTTACAATCTATGAGGAAAAAGGGGAGACACGAAAGGTGGATGGTAACAATTGCTTTCATTGTTCGGACCAGCCATAGTGTAAGAATCGGGTGTTCATGTAATTCTGCATGAACCGGTTATCAGCCTAAGTATGTAACAGTACAGACACAGAGGGCTATTAAATGCATAAAGCGTGTGAGAACATAATACGAGGTACCTGATTATGGTAAAAAAAAATTTTGAATGGGCCAAGAGGGATAGTTAGGTTAATGCGTTGAGGCGGTAGGCCAATCTGAACAAATGCGTTTTTACGGCACACTTAAAACTGTGGGAATTGAGGATTAATTGTATTATCCTGGGTAGTGCATTCCAAAGAATTGGCGCAGCATGTGAAAAGTCTTGGAGACGGGAGTGGGAGGTTCTGATTTTTGAGGATGCTAACCTCAGGTCATTAGCAGAATGGAGGGCATGGGTAGGGTGGTATACTGAGATGAGGGAAGAGATGTAGGGTGGTGCTGACCCATGGAGTACTTTGTGGGTGAGGGTAATAAGTTTGTACTGAATTCTGTAATTGATGGGTAACCAGTGTAATGATTGGCACAAGGTAGAGGCATCGGTATAACGATTGGTGAGGAATATGATCCTGGAGGCAGCATTCAAGACAGATTGGAGAGGGGAGAGTTTGGTAAGAGGGAGACCAATTAGTAGAGAGTTACAATAGTCCAAACGAGAATGAGCAAGAGAAACAGTAAGGGTTTTTGCAGAGTCAAAAGTAAGAAAAGGTCGAATTCTAGAGATGTTTTTGAGGTGGAGATAACAAGAGCGAACAAGTGATTGGATGTGGGGGGTGAATGAAAGCTTGGAATCTAGTATGACCCCAATACAGCGGGCATGTTGCTGGGGTGTAATGGTGGAGCCACACACGGAGATGGCGATGTCGGGCAAAGGTAGGTTAGTAGAGGGAGGAAACACGAGGAGTTCCGTTTTTGACAGGTTCAGTTTCAGATAGAGTGAGGACAAGATGTTAGAGACAGCGGTAAGACAATCACTGGTCTTTTCTAAAAAGGCAGGCGTGATATCGGGAGAAGAAGTGTATAATTGGGTGTCATCAGCATAGAGATGGTACTGGAAACCAAATCTACTGATTGTTTGTCCAATAGGGGCGGTATGCAAGGAGAAGAGGAGAGGGCCTAGGACTGTAAGAGGAAGATGAAAGGAGGAGGAACCAGCCAAAGATACAGTGAAGGAACGGTCAGAGAGATAGGAGGAGAACCAGGAGAGAACAGTGTCCTTGAGGCCGATGGAGTGGATCATAGTGAGGAGGATCTGATGGTCCACAGTGTCGAATGCTGCAGAGAGATCAAAGAGAATTAGCATAGAGCAGTGACCATTAGATTTAGCAGTTAGTAGATCGTTAGAGACTTTAGTGAGGGCAGTTTCAGTAGAGTGTAAAGAGCGGAAACCAGATTGAAGAGGGTAGAGAAGAGAGTTATCTGAGAGAGAGCGAATAAGACGGGTGTGGACCAGGCGTTCCAGGAGTTTAGAGATGAAGGGAAGGTTAGAGACCGGTCTATAGTTAGCGGCACAGTTTTGGTCGAGGGACTTTTTTTAAGTAATGGATGTATAATGGCGTGTTTAAATGAGTAGGGAAAGATACCAGAAGAGAGAGAGAGAGATTGAAAATTTTTGTTAGGTGAGAGGTGACAGCAGGGGAAAGGGACTGGATGAGATGTGATGGAATGGGGGCACTGGCGCAAGTGGTCCGGCGAGAAGATGCAAGGAGCCTGATTACTTCTTCTTCTGTGACTGGTTCAAAGTCAGAGAGTGAGCTCGATGCAGTGGGGGATGGAGGACTGTGCATGGTGTGAGAGGATTGGGAGATAATTTCCTGTCGGATGTGGTCAATTTTTTCTTTGAAATAATTGGCCAGATCGTCAGTACAGAGATCTGTGGTTGGGGCCTGCACTTTTGGGTTGAGTAGGGAGTGAAAAGTGTCAAAGAGACGTTTAGGGTTATTGGATAGTGAGGTGATGAGGGTGTTGAAGTAGGTTTGTTTGGAGAGGTGAAGGGCAGTTGTATGTTTTAAGCATAAACTTGTAATGGATAAAATCTTCGGGTAGATTAGATTTTCTGCACAAACGTTTGTTGCACCTGGAGCACCGTTGCAGGAAATGTGTTTGCAGTGTGTGCCACGGTTGTCGGCGTCTGTGTTGTATTGTTCTATGTATAAGAGGTGCAATTTCATCCAGGGCACTTTGCAGGGTTTCCTTGTAATGCTTCAGTGCAGAATCTGGACATGAGAGGGAAGAGATAGGGGCCAATGATGACTGCAAGTTCTTCAGAATGTGCACACGTAGCGTTTTTAAGCATTTTTGCCGCATTTTTACGCGGTGTAATCGCTTAAAAAACGCTTAGAAAATGCATCCCATGCAATCCTATGGGATTAAGTATTGCTGTGCACATGCTGCGTATTTTTGCGGAGCTAATCGCTTTGCGCAAAAATAAGCAGCATGTTCATTCTTTTTGCGTAATCGTGGCGAATACGCTTCCATAGGATTGTATTGAAATGCTCACTTCACGCATGTGGCTATGCCCACCATGCGTGAAGTGAGCGCTTCATGTGCGCTTAGTACCCAGGGTCTGGAGGAGAGGAGACTCTCCTCCAGGCCCTGAGTACCATATACCTGTAAAAAATAGAATTAAAATAATAAATATTGATATTCTCACCTTCCGAAGGCCCCCGGAGCCTTCCCGCCTCTCAGCCACGCAGCCAGCATCCTCCGTTCCCCAGTTATGCATTGCGAGAATGGTCAAGTGACCGCGACGTCGCAAAGTATCCCTGGGAACGGAACTTGCCGGCTGCGTTGCTGAGGAGCGGAAAAAGGCTGCGGGGGCCGCCGGAAGGTGAGAATATTAATATTTATTATTTTTTTTATTATTTCAGTTGATCACACTTGTCAAGCACTATGCGTGACAAGTGTGATCAACCTGTCAATCAGTTTTCCAAGTGATGCTGCAGATTACTTGGAAAACACTAGCATTCTGCAAGCTAATTACACTTGCAAAATGCTTGTGTTTTGTGGGAAAACGTATACTAATTAAGTATGGATTTTACCCGCGGCGGGGTAATTTGCGGAGCATTTGCGCAACGTGTGCACATAGCCTTACTGTTGGTATGACACAGGGCTCATGGCAGTACTCACCTTTTCTTCTCTGGGCAATAATTCTTCCAGATTTCCCAAATACTCTGAGGCTATGTTCCCACGTTGCAGAATAGAAGCAGATTTTTCTCAGCAAAACCGCACACCCTTGACCGCAAAAACGCATGCGGTATTTGACGCTTTTTTGTTGCTTTTTTGACGCGTTTTTCATGCGGTTTTTCTAAGCGTTTTGTAAGCGTTTTTTAAGCATTTATGAGCTGAAATAAAGTTGGATCAAAAAAGAAAAAAAGGCTCCTATGAGGTCATTTCCTAGTCCAACCCCTCTTCCCCATTTTATTTTCTTGTATTCAAGATACCACAAGTGCAGCCCCAGCGGCGTCTCAGCCAAGAAAATATGCAGATTTTGCTGCTTACGTTACAGACTCTGCTGCACCACCACAGCGAGCAGGTAACAGTAGATTTTTTATCCGTTTAATATTTTGATGTATTTTGTACTAATGACTTTATATTGTCCCATAGGAACGGTCTCGGAGGAGGAGGAGAACACTGAAAAGAATGTGGGTGCACCCGATTATTCAGGAGCGGGCGGACAAGGGCCAATTCCATCTCCTTTACCATGATTTAAGGACGTAAGATATATTATGGAAAAAAGTATATTGTCATCCGTGTGCACCTAATACCAACAGGTATGACAAACAAACATGGTATACCATCTATTCAAGATTTACACCCATGTATGTATCTGGATTACTAAAGCCTATCATCAATTACTACATAGAACCACACAGAAAAAAGATGATCACAAGCTATTATTTATTTATCAAAAAATACAATTTTTGTTGGAAAAATTCATTTAAAACCAAACTGCCAAAAACTGGGAAAGTGGGAGAGGACAAATACACTCATTTCTCACAATCACACATTAGACACACAGATCCAGGTAAAAACAGTTACCACAAGTACATAGGGCTGCCAACAGTACATAATAGCTCAAAGAGCAAAATAAGAAATACCCTGGTAGGGCATTACCATCAATTAAGGTACAAATACAGCCATAATCATGTCAAAGAAATGTGTGAATAACACCACTAATTCTGACCTGTATATGTACACTGTAGACCAGCGCCATCTAGCTGGCAGTAACCCACATACCCATAGTATCCATAATAATGGAAGCAATACTTAATATGTAATAAGGTAAAATTACATCTAGATATCCACAGTAAAAAAGTGCCACTGCCACCTGGAGCTGCGAGTCTGCCCCGACGCGCGTTTCGGACTCCTTTCTCGAAGGGCCTACCACCAACAATGCGTCTCCATCTCCATTATTTATATCTCCCGGCCGCAGCGTGGTACGCCGCGCAACCGGAAGTAGCACTCCCAACCCGGATGTGACGCGCAGTGTTGCCGAGACAACAGCAACACCAGCAAGCATCGGCGTCATGCAGTGGGCTGGGCCGGGGCGGGCCCAATCCACATCAGAAGACGCCGAAAGCAGGCGGACATGGCGGTGAAAGGGAAACACGCGGGTGCAAGGCGGGAGCGAAAAAACAGTATTGTACTTATACACAACAACAGCAAATACATACCAAAACAACAAATTATGGTGGAACAAGTGTAACACTGTCAGAATTTACCATATATTCAAAACTTTACACAGATCCCCAGCATACTATCTCATAGCTTATATATAATGATATATCCAGACGGAGGACACCTAAGGTCAGGGCCGGCGTCAGCACCCGGGCAAGTGCCGGGGCCCTGAGCAGGAGGGGGGGCCCACTCGCCGTCTGGCACCCCCGCGCCCGTTAGCGGAGGAGAGCGGTGTCAGCGCCGCCACTGGGCTCCCCCCCGCTTGCTCAGGGCCCCGGCATCAGCTGGCACAATACTTACCTCTCCCGTGCCTCCGCAGCCGCAGCTCTGGGCTCCAGGGGGCACCGGCGCTTCCTCTCACAGCAGCGCCGCTGAATGACGTCATCATTCAGCGGCCGGCTGTGGCAGAGAGCGCCGGACGCTGGACGGGTGAGACGTGTGTGTGTCTCTGTGTGTGTGTGTGTGTCTGTGTGTATGTAGTCGTGCTGTGTGTGTGTTGTGTGTGTGTGTGTGTGTGTATGTGTGTGTGTATGTATGTGAGAGAGTGCTTGTGTGCTGTCTATGTGTCATGATGGGCAGGCATTGCTGATAATGGGGATGCATTGATGATGATGGGGAGAAGATGATGATAATTGGCAGGCATTGATGATGGGGAGAAGATGATGATGGGCAGGCATTGATGATAATGGGGAGGGCCATGATGATAATGGGCAGGCATTGATGATGGGGAGGAGATGATGATGATGGGCAGGCATTGATGATGATGGGGAGGAGATGATGATGATGGGCAGGCATTGATGATAATGGGGAGGCCATGATGATGATGGGGAGACAATGATGATGATAAGGAGGCAATGATGATGATGAGGAAATCATGATGATAATGGGGAGTCTTTCCACAGCGCCCTTTCCTGAGCCGTAACAGTGCAGAACGCAGTACAGCGCAGAGGAGAGCTCCATATTTTGTATGGAGCATTATATGGGGACCAGTATCCTGTATGGAGCATTATATGGGGACCAGTATCCTGTATGAGCATTATATTGGGTCCAGTATTCTGTATGGAGCATTATTTTGGGTCCAGTATTCTGTATGGAGCATTATATGGGGGGGTGACATCCTGCATGGGGTATTATATGGGTGATGAGGGGGAGACTGTGGTGCCCATAATATTGTATGGAGGACTGTACTGTCCAGTCTATTCTGTGCGCTGTGAGGATTTGGCGGTTTTTGAGCTATTGTACAATTTACAATAGGCATCAGTCATGTAATGGAAGAAGAGAAGTATTGGGCATTGTACTGTACCCATATTTCTCTGCTGTATCTGTGCATCATGAATCGTGGTCTGTGTTAAAGGGGCCCACTGAGGCTCTTTCGCCCGGGGCCCATAAAAACCTGGAGCCGGCCCTGCCTAAGGTACCAAGTATGACACAGTACCGCGTAGCATAATGCATTATTATAGAAATCATCAACAAAATATAATTAATTATCAAGGAGAAATAGCAATACAAATAATTATATAACAAATCAATAAATATCAATCACAAAGAGAATTTATTTATTATCGTCCGGACAAGTACACTTCACAACTTCTCCATAGTACGCAAGACTGCAGGACCACCAAGATTTGCTCCAACACAGGTTGTCGATATACACAGGAGAATTTGGCAAATACTAAAAAAATATATAAAACTAAAAACATTAAAAATGAGGACAATGAACAACAAGCAACCGTCCATCAATAATGAGAGAGCCACATCCCCCTGGTCGTGTGGAGGGAGGCGTATATTTCCTCCATTTCTTCCCCTCAGTGTACCCTGTCTGCGAGAGTAGTGATTGGCCGGGTAACTAAGGGAATACCGATGCTTGTGGACAGTGGAGCAGGAGTCAATTTGGTGGATGCTCACTTTGTCCGGACCCATGGCCTGATGTGTAGGACGCTAGCAAAACCAATAGGCGTCCAGGCCATTGACTCTGTCCCACTCAGCCAGGGGAGTATGATCCAGGTCGTAGATGATACACCCCTGCGTATAGGGACTTGTCATAAAGACTCCCTGTCATACTACGTCTTGGAGGGTATGCCAATACCCATCGTTTTAGGCCTCCCTTGGTTGAAAAAACACAAGTCGGTCATAGATTGGCGTTCCAGGGAAGTAGTCAGCTGGGGTCAGTCGTGTGAGGCCTGCTGCCCGGGGTCTACTGTCTCTGCCGTCTTTCTGCAACCATCGCCTTCTTCTCCAGTGGGGCAGCAGAGGTGCTGCCAAGGAGTAGGGCAAGTCCCAACCCTCACCACTAGCCAATCCTGAGAGTTGGAGCCCTCTTGGGAGAGGGGTCAGGGGAGTGTTGTGGTTTCCTCTGAGAATTGTGTGAGTGTGGTGACACAGGGGGACGTCCCTGTTGTCAGTTCCTCGAAGAGTTCACCATCTTGTGGCAAACGTGTGTGTGTGGCAATAAACGTTCAGGTCCGGACCTGTGTGTGAACGAGTATGTATGGGTGTCCACCTAAAACATCCGGTGGAAGTGTGCTGCTGGAGTCTGGAGTTCTCGGGTGATCGGGCCATATCGGGTGTAGGCCATTCTCGGTCCGGGGACTTACCAGCTGGAGTTACCCCCAGTAAAGCCCGTACATAACTCATTCCCCAGGTCGGCGCTCTGGAGATTTGTGGCACGTCCGGAGCATACGTTATTGCCACTTCCATCAGTCCGCGTTTGCCATAAACCTGAGAGTCAGGTGACTGCTGGGGTGAACCCTGTTGGATCGAGGCGTCCTCACCGTAGGTTGTTTTCTAATGAGGTGCAGTGTTGAGGGTCCAGAGGCCCCTCATTAAATGGGGGATACTGTCACGATCCACTTTTGGATCTGTGGCAGATCTTGCTTTCCATTTTAAAACCTTTTTCCTTTCAGGCCATCAGGGGTTAATGTCAGTCTTTTCCCCCTGTTGCCGCTGGTGTAATTACATTGCTGCTGACTTGTCTGGGGAAGGCGGTGACCACTCCCACTATCCTTTAAAAGGTCACCTGAGGCGTCAGCTGACTGTTGGTGATACTTCTGCTTTTTGGACACCAACCAAGCTGGAGTCAGGAGCTTGCTGAGCGCAGTGGTACTTCTGCTGTTTCCCTGATCTGGTGCCTTACTCTGCTGTGCAGTGCATCGCAGCAGAGAAAGCTAAGTGTTTGTTGTTTAGTGGATTTAACCCCTTGTTGTCTGTCTTTCCTTCCTTTAGTTATTGTTGGTGCAGTTCCCTTTATTCCCTGTCTCACCTTCTGGGGAGGGGGTTGGGGGTTTAGCTCAGGGCTAAAAAGGAGATAGGGACAGGTCGATGACTTGGGTCTCACTGCCTTTAAGTGTACCCCCAAGTTAAGGAAAGACAGGGCCCTCCCTTAGCCTTAGGGTCAGTTCAGGGGCCCAGGTTCCTCGTCCCCTGTATTCCCATTACTGCCCCGTGACAGCACGTCTACTTACAGGCCCATAATACAGTATATCAGTTCTCCGAGCCCCTGTATACACAGCCCCATTCTTTAGTATATCTCTTTTCATCCTCCTGTATATAGCCCTATTATGCAGCATATCTCTTCTTTCAGCCTCAACCTCCTCTGCTGTAGTGCATTGCTCCCCTTACCAGCACAAATGCACACCCTTGCTACTGGATATAAGTTCTGCACTGTAATGTGGGAGGTAATGCACTTTTCCGTGACATCATCCCTCACAGGAGCAGCTCATTTCTGGCAGAAAGCCAGCTGAGACAGAGACTGCACTACACATCATCGACCAGGAGCATTGGCTCTACAAGATGGTTACAATGGCAACTGAGGGGTAAATAGAGCTTGGAGAGGCATATGTGCAAATCAAAGTAATATGTGCAAATCAGTGCTGTTATGTTTAGGTAGGTGAGGAGAAAAAGCAAAAACAGTAATACACCAGAGAGGCTGGAACCTATTGGATTGCAGTAACCTGAACTAACCACACAACTAGAGGTAGCCGTGGAGCGTTCCTACGTTGATCCTAGACGCCTCGTCACAGCCTGAGAGATAACTACACCAAAAGGCAGAAAGATGAAAGCTATCTGCCCCAGAGCAGATCCCCAAAGAAAATAGGAAGCCCCCAAACATATAATGGCGGTTAGACAAGAAGATAGCACGGACACAGACAGAAAATAGAATGAGCAAACGTTGGGGCCCAATCTGTCTAGACAGAAAAGTACAGGAAAGAATTCTGACTGCAATCCAACAAAAACCCTAAAAAATACCAGCACTTCTGATTGCCAAAAAAACCTGAGATCACACGATCTCTACCACCTAAATCAGATCTCTGGTGTAACAAAACAAAGCCGCAGCCACTGAAAAAACAGGAAAAAGCAAATGAACAAATAACAGTGGCTGCAGATAAATTGAGAGGAGCTCAGGCCCCAGGAGGGGACCTGGCTGACCTCCACAAAAGTGCAGAAAACTATGTAAAAAAAAACAAGCACAAAAAGAAAAGCAGAAAATATCTTATCTGAAGGCAGCAGGTGCAGGCAAGACTCCAGCAACTTCCAAATGAACAAGGAAACCACAATTGAGACAAGAACAATTGATCACCGGCGACCATCATGGGAGGGAACTTCCCTTAATCAGTCCAGTCCGTGATCCCAGATTGCCATTCCTCGCTGTGAGGTTCAGTACTGTCTGCAACCACCGGAGGGAGCCTCTGCTCAGAAACCATCTCCAGCACATTCATAACAGTACCCCCCCCTTGAGGAGGGGTCACTGAACCCTCACTTGTGCAACCAGGCCGATCAGGATAAGCTCGGTGATAGGCATGGATCAGTCTCCTAGCATGGATGTCCGAAGCAAACACCCAAGAATTGTCCTCCTGACCATAACCTCTCCACTTAACCAAATACTGGAGTTTCTGTCTAGAAAAACGAGAATCCAATATTTTCTCAACCACATACTCCAGATTGCCCTCAACCAAAACAGGGTCAGGAGGCGCAGCCGTAGGAACCACAGACTCGACAAACCTCTTCAATAAGGACTTGTGGAACACGTTATGGATCTTAAATGTCCCTGGAAGAAGCAAACGGAAGGAAACAGGATTAAGAATTTCCATGATCTTATAAGGTCCAATGAACCTAGGCTTAAACTTTGGAGATGCAACCCTCATAGGGATATTTCTTGAGGACAACCAAACCAAGTCCCCCACTTTAAACCGAGGACTATCAGTCCTATGCCGGTTGGCAAACCGTTGGGCCTTCTCCTGAGAGAGAGACAACCTTTCCACTACCTGGTCCCAAATCTGCTGCATACGCTCCACAACAGAGTCAACACCCGGACAGACAGAAGCCTCCACCTGTCCCAAAGAAAATCGAGGGTGAAACCCAGAATTGCAGAAAAAAGGAGACATCAAGGTGGCAGAGCTAGCCCTATTATTAAGAGCAAAGTCAGCCAAAGGCAAAAAAGAGACCCAGTCATCTTGATCAGCAGACACAAAACATCTCAAATAAGTCTCCAAGGTCTGGTTTGTTCTCTCGGTTTGTCCATTGGTCTGAGGATGAAATGCAGAGGAGAAAGATAATTGAACACCAAGTTTAGAACAAAATGTCCTCCAAAATCTGGAAACAAACTGGACTCCTCTGTCAGACACAATGTTCTCCGGAATGCCATGTAACCAAACCACGTGCTGAAGGAACAAAGGCACCAATTCGGAGGAGGAAGGTAACTTAGGTAATGGCACAAGATGTATCATCTTGGAAAACCTATCACAGATTACCCAGATAACGGTCATTTTCTGAGAAACAGGGAGGTCGGAAATAAAATCCATAGAGATATGGGTCCATGGCCTCTTGGGCACAGGTAATGGCATCAACAAACCACTAGAGCGAGAGCAAGGCTTGGAATGAGAGCAAGTCCCACAGGACTGCACAAAGTCCCTGACGTCACGAGACAAAGTAGGCCACCAAAAGGACCGACTCACCAAGTCTCTGGTACCAAAAATCCCAGGATGACCAGCCAACGCGGAACAATGAATCTCAGACATCACACTCTTCTTCCACTGGTCTGGGACGAACAATTTCCCAACAGGGCAGCGCTCAGGTTTATCCTCCTGACACCCCTCCAGAGCCAGTCTCAAATTGGGTGAGATGGCGGAAAGTACTACACCCTCTTTCAAAATAACAGCAGGATCAGATAACTCAGGAGAATCCGCAAAGAAACTCCTTGAGAGGGCATCCGCCTTAACATTCTTAGTGCCAGGAAGAAAAGAAACCACAAAATTAAAACGTGTGAAAAACAAGGCCCACCTGGCCTGTCTAGGATTAAGTCGCTTGGCTGATTCGAGATAAACCAGGTTCTTATGGTCCGTGAGGACCACCACCTGATGTTTGGCTCCTTCCAGCCAATGTCTCCACTCTTCAAAGGCCCACTTCGTGGCCAATAACTCCTGATTACCCACGTCATAATTACGTTCAGTTGGAGAAAACTTTCGAGAGAAAAAGGCACAAGTGTTACTCTTAGAGGTCTCTGGATCCCTTTTGGACAAAACGGCACCTTCCCCAATCTCAGAGGCATCAACCTCCACCTGAAACGGCAGAGAAACATCAGGCTGCCGTAGAACAGGAGCATAAATGAATCTCTGCTTAAGTTCCTGAAATGCAGAAACTGCCTCAGGAGGCCAATTCACCACATCGGAACCCTTTTTGGTCAGATCAGTCAATGGTTTAACAATACCAGAGAAATTACCAATAAATTTACTATAAAAATTGGCAAAACCCAAAAATCTCTGAAGAGCCTTCAATGAAGTAGGTTGAACCCAATCACAGATGGCCTTGACCGGGTCCATTTCAATAACAGACGGAGACAAAATGAATCCCAGAAATGAGACCTTCTGTACGCCAAAAAGACACTTTGATCCCTTCACATACAGTGCATTCTCTCTCAAAATCTGGAACACAGTCCGAACATGTTTCACATGAGAGTCCCAGTCATTGGAAAAAATCTAAATATCATCCAAATAAACAATCAGAAATTTATCCACAAAATCCCTGAAAATATCATTCATGAAGGATTGGAAGACGGAAGGGGCATTAGTAAGCCCAAAGGGCATCACTAGGTACTCAAAATGCCCCTCTGGGGTATTAAACGCCGTCTTCCATTCATCCCCGTGCTTAATGCGAATAAGGTTATATGCCCCCCTGAGGTCAAGCTTGGTAAACCAACTAGCACTTTTCACTCTGGAAAACAGGTCAGAAATCAAGGGTAACGGATATTGATATTTCACAGTGATCTTATTCAGGAGGTGATAATCAATACACGGCCTCAATGAACCATCCTTTTTGGCCACAAAGAAAAAACCGGCGCCCAAGGGTGAAGAGGATGGTCTGATATGACCCTTCTCCAATGACTCCTTGATATAAGATCTCATAGCATCGTGTTCAGGTACAGATAAATTAAAAAGGCGACCTTTAGGAAATTTACCACCAGGCACTAATTCAATAGCGCAATCGTAGCTCCTGTGAGGGGGTAAGGATGCAGATTTACTTTCACTAAACACATCAGAAAAATCAGTCAAAAAGTCAGGAACATCCTGAGACTGGGGAGAGGCAGAAAAAACAGGAGTGCCAGCATTAACACGTTGGCAGCCTCAACTGGTCACAGACACAGATTTCCAATCCAAAACAGGATTATGAATCTGCAACCAAGGGAAACCCAGAACAATAATGTCATGCAGATTATGCAGCACCAGAAATTTGCAACTCTCCTGATGATCTGGTTCAACACTCATTATCACCTGAGTAGAAAATTGGGGTTTATTCTCCGCCAAAGGGGTAGAATCAATGCCCAATAGGGGAATAGACTTCCGCAGGGGTATCATGGGAAAGCCACAACGTTTGGCAAAGTCGAAATCCATCAGGTTAATAGCTGCTCCTGAATCAACAAAAGCCTGAGCCGAAAATGTGGACATGGAGCAAATCAGGGTAACAGTCAACAGAAATTTAGTCTGAACACTACCCAAGACAACTGAGCGTGCAAAACGTCTTCCCCGCTTAGGGCAGATGGAAATAGCATGAGAGGCGTCACCACAGTAGAAACATAACCCATTGCGCTTTCGAAATTCATGACGCTGAGCCCCAGAAGTCACACCATCACACTGCATGGGCTCAGGAACTGGCCCACAAGGCAACACCATCTCACGCATACCTCTGCGCTCACGCGAACGTCTGTCAATTTGAATAGCCAAAGACATAAAATCATTGAGACCAGAGGGTACAGGGAATCC
Organism: Oophaga sylvatica; assembly: GCA_033576555.1. NCBI lineage: Eukaryota > Metazoa > Chordata > Amphibia > Anura > Dendrobatidae > Oophaga > Oophaga sylvatica. The sequence goes on from JARQOD010000003.1 coordinate 92,119,677, forward strand.
CACCAGAAAGTCCTTTACATTCTCTGACACACCCTTCCGAAAAAGGGCTGCCAAAGCATCATCATTCCATTTGGTCAGGACTGCCCACTTTCGAAATTTCTGACAGTACAGTTCAGCGGCTTCAAAGCCCTGACTTAATGACAACAAGGTCATCTCAGCCTGATCAGTGACATTAGGTTCATCGTACAACAACCCCAGAGCCTAAAAAAATACATCAACATCATTCAAAACAGGATCCCCAGGTGTCAGGGAAAAAGCCCAATCCTGAGGGTTGCCGCGCAGGAGAGAGATGACAATTTGAACCTGCTGTGCTGTGTTCCCTGAGGACTTAGGCCTCAAGGCAAAAAACAACTTACAGTTATTTTTGAAATTCAGAAATTTAGCCCGATCCCCCAAAAACAAATCTGGCATGGGGATCCTAGGTTCCACAATCGGCAACCCAGCAAGATAGGAAGCAATACTCCGAACCTCAGTGGCAAGCTGATCCACACGGGCAGACAACTGTGCAAACTCCATTGAGAGAAAAAAAAATCCTCCATCAGCAGCCAGAGAGAAAGAGGGAAAAAATGCAACAAACAGGAAAAAAAAAAAAATCTCTGACAACTCTGACAACTTTTTTCTTTCCACACTATTTTTCCCTTCTGTGAGTACCATATAATTTTAGCTTTTGGCCGGTGATACTGTTATGTTTAGGTATCTGAGGAGAAAAAGCAAAAACAGTAATACACCAGAGAGGCTGGAACCTATTGGATTGCAGTAACCTGAACTAACCACACAACTAGAGGTAGCCGTGGAGCGTTCCTACGTTGATCCTAGACGCCTCGTCACAGCCTGAGAGATAACTACACCTAAAGGCAGAAAGATGAAAGCTATCTGCCCCGGAGCAGATCCCCAAAGAAAATAGGAAGCCCCCAAACATATAATGGCGGTTAGACAAGAAGATAGCACGGACACAGACAGAAAATAGAATGAGAAAACGTTGGGGCCCAATCTGTCTAGACAGAAAAGTACAGGAAAGAATTCTGACTGCAATCCAACAAAAACCCTAAAAAATACCAGCACTTCTGATTGCCAAAAAAACCTGAGATCACACGATCTCTACCACCTAAATCAGATCTCTGGTGTAACAAAACAAAGCCGCAGCTACTGAAAAAACAGGAAAAAGCAAATGAACAAATAACAGTGGCTACAGATAAATTGAGAGGAGCTCAGGCCCCAGGAGGGGACCTGGCTGACCTCCACAAAAGTGCAGAAAACTATGAAAAAAAACAAGCACAAAAAGAAAAGCAGAAAATATCTCATCTGAAGGCAGCAGGTGCAGGCAAGACTCCAGCAACTTCCAAATGAACCAGGAACCACAACTGAGACAAGAACAATTGATCACCGGCGACCATCATGGGAGGGAACCTCCCTTATATCAGTCCAGTCCGTGATCCCAGATTGCCATTCCTCGCTGTGAGGTTCAGTACTGTCTGCCTCTGCTCAGTAACCATCTCCAGCACATTCATAACACAGTGCAAATTAAAAATTAGTTATATTGGCAAAATTAATAAATACACATGTAGATTATTATAAGACCAAATTCTTAATTTCAGAATACCCTTTAACTACGACTTTTTAAAAGTAAATCCCAATTGTCATTACTGTTAGAGGGTGTGACGAATTCGTACCTCGCCACCACTCCTGACATCACTATTATATCAGGGATATCATATGGTATGATCTTCTCACTTAAACCAACGTGACGTTCCGCACCCCCTGGGGATACGTTAAGTCAGCTTGACAGTTTTACACAGACAACCCCTGTCCACACGAGCCCAGGGAGGCACGGGGAGTGAGAAGATGTGGCCCATGTAGTCGCTGCCATGGCACCTCACTCACTCACAACCCTGACATGCTGAGAGGGTCCCTTTAATGAGCACCAGTGAAATCGAACCTTATCAGTCTGTGTAAGGTTCTGTGTATCTGTTTCTGAAACTCAGTTTGTTCGTCGGCCATTTTGCTTTCTGTTTTGCTGCAGCTATCTTGCCCTCAGTTAAAATGGAGTTTTCCAGCTTGCATGTTCCCGCCCTGATTCTCTCCGTTTGCTTCTTAAACAGCCACAGCTGAGCAATCAGTGCTTCAGAATCTAGCCTGCAGTGAACCTGTGTTCTGACTCCTGAAGCCTTGGACCTTGTACTCCAGCCATTCCTACTAAGGAACTCTGAAGCACTTGTGGACTCTGAACTCTGCTCTTGAGTGCCTCACGTTTGCATGGACTTGCGGTAACAGAGAAGAAGATCTGAATCTGTTGTGGAGAGTTATTGCTGAGCTTAGATTACTCTGGCCTGCTGTGTCTCCTGCTTCTGTGTTTGCAACCTGTGTGTTTATTTTTGCCAATTTGTATGAAGCAATACAAGACTTTCTTTATCAACCTGTGTCTCAAGTATTTTCATCGCACCCAAGCACAAGACGCTATATGAACTGTACCACATACATTACAAGATTCTGAAGCCAAACGTTAGTGTCTGCTGGGTCTGGAAAGGCTTGTCTGCTGTACTGTGGATATCGGATGTCCGGTTGTACTTTCTGTGATGACAGTGGTTGTGACTTCTCACAACCATTCCAGGTGAGCAATTCCCTTAAGTTTTTTTTTTCTGCAGTGTTATCACAGGTAAACACTATTGTTTTTTTTTTTTTTTTTTCCTCTTCTCTTTTGTCTGCTGAAACTCTGGATATCAGATGTCTGGTTGAAAGCTTTCTGTGATGATAGTGGTTGTGACTTCTCACAACCATTCCAGGTGAGCAGTTCCCTTAAAGTTTTTTCTTTCTTCAGTGTTGCCACAGGTGAACACTATTGTTTTTTTTTTTCTCTCTTCTTCCAGTATCCTGTCTTAAAAGATCTGGAAAATGGAGGCCCGCATAAAGGAACTTTGCGGAGTGACTGATAATATCCTTGCAGATTTGCAGAATATAAAGACCCGTTTTACAAATCTTCAGGACCTAAATAATCACAATTTGCAAGTGGTTGGACAGACTACCCAGGATTTGCGAGCCAGGATTGAGGTTCTGGAGGGGCGAGTCCAGGCTCCTGCCGTGGCCCCGAGTTCTGGGATTCCCAAGTTGCCCCCTTTTCGTTTTGGTGGTGAACGTGAAAAATTCAGGGGATTTGTTAATCAATGTAATCTTTTTTTTTCTGCACATGCTTCACAATTTCCTACTGAACGATCTAAGGTGCTTACTATAATTATGTTGCTTACCAACAAGGCTTTGATATGGGCAAACCCTCTGATTGAGACTGAGGATGATTGTTTGAATCACCTTGATGATTTTATTTCAGCCATGGGGCAGGTGTTTGATGACCCCAATCGAGGTGCAACAGCTGAAGCAGCCATGTTAGCTTTGCGCCAAGGTAAGCACTCGGTAGCGGAATATGCCTTGGATTTCAGGAGATGGGCCCTTGATACCACCTGGGACAATTCCGCCAAAAAATCTATTTTTCGAAAGGGGTTATCCCCACTGATTAAGGATGAACTTGCTCGTGCCGACCCTCCCACTGCGTTAGGTGACTTTATTAACTACTGCATCCGTATTGATACTCGTTTAACTGAACGCAGGCAAGAGAGATGGTTCGAAAGCAATCGTACTAACCTTTTCCTACCTTCCTCTCCAGCTAAGGAACCTTTGAATAGGATTACACGGGAACCTGAACCTGAACCCATGCAGGTAGACTCTTTACTACGACGGGTTAGTGATGCACGCAAGGAACATCGTTTTAAGGAGAATCTATGTTTTTATTGTGGTAAGTCAGGGCACTTTATTATTAACTGTCCCAGCCGTTCTCGCAAGACTACTGCAGCACTCATTCATTGTGAGTGTTGCGAGAGGGGATCTGTCAGGTCCGAGCCTCAGGCTCCAGAGAGAGCTGCAGCAACAGATCTTGATTTCTCGGACTTAAACTCCGTTACCTCTGAGGACGTTGACTGTGTAAATGCTGCCATCTTTCAAGTTTCCTCAGCGGTGTCCCAGCTGAGTTGTAAGAAAAACAATTCTCACTGTTTTCTTTCCATCAAACTCTGGGTTGACTCAGCCTGGGTGTCTAGCTCTGCTATGATCGACTCAGGTGCAAGTGGAAATTTTATGGATGTCTCCTTTGCTCTAAAACAGGGAATACGTTCAGTGAAGAAGGCTACTCCAGTACAGATGGAAACTGTGGATGGCTCCCTGCTGACCTCTGGACCAGTGGATCAGGAAACAGAGCCTTTAAAGGTTCTTATGGGTAAAGATCATCAAGAGAAACTGTCCTTTATGCTTATCTCTTCTCCTCACTTTCCCATTATTCTAGGGCTACCATGGCTGCAGGCTCAGAATCCTACCATTAACTGGGAGACCAAGGAATTACACTTTCCAGAGAAACAGATGAGTCCAAAAATTTCAGCTTGCTCTGTTCCTAAAGGAACCATGTCAGTCCCTGAACTACCAGCTGTATACCAGGACTATGTGGATTTATGTGACAAGAAGAACGCTGACCAGCTTCCTCCTCACCGTCCATATGATTGTCCAATTGAATTATTGCCTGGAGCAGAGATACCTTTTGGTAAGATCTACCCCCTGGCGGGGCCCGAGCTGAAGGCTTTAAAAGAGTACATAGACGAAAATCTAGCCAAGGGCTTCATACGCCCCTCTTCATCTCCTGCAGGGGCACCCATATTCTTTGTAAAGAAGAAAGATGGATCCCTGAGACCATGCGTAGACTATAGGGAACTCAATAAGGTTACTATTAGAAACCGTTATCCATTGCCTTTAATCCCTGAGTTATTGGAGAGAGTGCGACATGCCAAAATTTTTTCTAAACTAGATCTTCGTGGGGCCTATAACTTAGTCCGTATTAGACCTGGGGATGAATGGAAGACTGCATTCAGGTCACGCTATGGACACTTTGAATATCTGGTTATGCCTTTTGGTCTGAGTACCGCCCCAGCCACTTTCCAACACTTGGTGAATGACATCTTCAGGGATCTCCTAGATACATTCGTGGTAATTTATTTGGATGATATTTTAATTTTTTCTAACTCCACAGAGGAACATCATGGACATGTGAGAATGGTCTTGGAACGTCTAAGACAAAATCATCTTTACATCAAGCTTGAAAAGTGTGAATTCCATAAGACCGAAATTCAATTTCTGGGGTATGTACTGTCTACACAAGGAATTAGTATGGATGGAAGTAAAACCCAAGCCATCAATGATTGGCCAAGTCCTAGAAATGTGAAGGAGGTACAGCGCTTCATCGGGTTTGCAAACTTCTATAGACGTTTCATTAGAAATTTCTCTGAGGTAGTGTCACCTATCACCCAACTTACCCGGAAAGAGTCTAAGTTCTCCTGGACTCCCCAAGCCCAGGAAGCATTTTCCCGTCTAAAAGATAAATTTACCACTGCACCTATCCTAGTACATCCCAACCCAGAGCTTGCCTTCATAATAGAGGTGGATGCTTCAGACTGTGCCGTGGGAGCTATACTCTCTCAGAGAACAGGTGAGAAGAATGTCTTGCATCCCTGTGCCTTCTTTTCCCAGCAGTTGTCTTCGGCTGAGAAGAACTACGATGTGGGCAATAGAGAGTTGTTGGCCATTATTGCCGCCTTCAAAGAATGGAGACACCTTCTTCAAGGAGCTGCACAGCAAATAGTCGTTCTGACAGACCATCGTAATCTTGAGTTTATCAGGTCGGCTAAGTGCCTGACTCCTCGCCAGGCTCGCTGGAATCTTTCTTAAACCAATTTAATTTTATTATTTCTTATAGACCAGGATCGCGCAATGGAAAGGCTGATGCACTCTCTAGGATTTACTCAGCAGAGACACGTCCAATTACTCCTCCTAAGACTATTCTTCCTGACTCTAGATTCCTAGGAGTGATTCATCATCAAGACCTAATTAAAGACATCAAGGAAGCATACCATGCGGATTCTTTTTTGGCTCAACCCCCAAGGGACGTAAGTCTTGTCTTTAAGAATGGTGTGTGGATTCTGGGACAACGTCTGTATATACCTGAAACAGTCAGATTGAGAGTATTGCAACTCATTCACGATTCCAAAATAGCCGGGCATAGAGGAATTCTAAAGACACAGGAATTTCTTTCTCGTTTCTTTTGGTGGCCCACTTGTAGGAAGGATGTTTGGACTATGTCACTTCGTGTGAGGTTTGTGCAAGATGCAAAACACCTCGCTCTTCACCAACTGGTCTGTTACAGCCTCTTCCCACCCCGTCCCGCCGTGGGGATCCATTTCTATGGACTTCATTGTGGAATTACCAACCTCTCAAGGGAAGAACACTATTCTAGTGGTGGTTGACCGTTTAACAAAGGCAGCTCATTTTATCCCTTGTGTCGCTTACCCACTGCAAAACAGACATCAGATTTGATGATTAAAGATGTGTTTCGTTTACATGGAGTACCGGATGAGGTTATTTCGGATCGAGGGGTGCAATTCACTTCTAGGTTTTGGCAAAATTTCTGTGCAGCATTGGACATTAAAGTAAACCTTTCTTCTGCTTTTCATCCCCAGACTAATGGACAAACCGAACGAACCAATCAAACCCTGGAGCAGTATCTCCGCTGCTTTATCTGCCACCTACAGGATGATTGGGTGGATCTACTTCCATTGGCTGAGTTTTCTTACAACAACTCTCAGAGTGCCTCCACTAAACAGTCTCCTTTTTACTCTAATCTAGGTTATCATCCTAACATTCTACCACGATTTCCCATAGAGACGCCTTTGCCAGCAGTGGCTGAAAGAGTCACGACTTTACAGAAGAATATGGATCTTCTAAAGGAGAATCTGGAATCGGCTCAGGAAAGGTACAAGAAGGCAGCAGATAAATTTCGTAAACCTGCACCAGCTTTTAAGGTAGGAGACCTGGTCTGGCTGTCAACCAGAAATCTTAAGTTAAGGATTCCATCGTCTAAGTTGGGACATAAGTACATTGGACCCTATAAAATCAGTAAGATTATAAGTGCCGTTGCTTGTCGTCTTCAATTGCCCAGAACTATGAGAATCCACCCTGTCTTTCATGTATCCCTACTAAAGGCTGCGACACCCAATACGTTTCCTGGACGTTCTTCTCCTTGCCCTGACCCAGTGCTAGTCGATGGTCAGGAAGAATTTGTGGTGGAAAGGATTTTAGATTCCAGGTTGTATAGAAATCAGTTACAATATCTGATTAAATGGCAGGGCTACCCAGTGGAGGACAACTCATGGGAGCCAGTCAATAACGTTAATGCTCCTCGCTTGCTCCGTCAGTTTCATCAGAGGTACCCACACAAGCCTGGTCTGAGGTCATCCGGAGGTTGTCCCTAAGGGGGGAGTAATGTAAGGTTCTGTGTATCTGTTTCTGAAACTCAGTTTGTTCGTCGGCCATTTTGCTTTCTGTTTTGCTGCAGCTATCTTGCCCTCAGTTAAAATGGAGTTTTCCAGCTTGCATGTTCCCGCCCTGATTCTCTCCGTTTGCTTCTTAAACAGCCACAGCTGAGCAATCAGTGCTTCAGAATCTAGCCTGCAGTGAACCTGTGTTCTGACTCCTGAAGCCTTGGACCTTGTACTCCAGCCATTCCTACTAAGGAACTCTGAAGCACTTGTGGACTCTGAACTCTGCTCTTGAGAGCCTCACGTTTGCATGGACTTGCGGTAACAGAGAAGAAGATCTGAATCTGTTGTGGAGAGTTATTGCTGAGCTTAGATTACTCTGGCCTGCTGTGTCTCCTGCTTCTGTGTTTGCAACCTGTGTGTTTATTTTTGCCAATTTGTATGAAGCAATACAAGACTTTCTTTATCAACCTGTGTCTCAAGTATTTTCATCGCACCCAAGCACAAGACGCTATATGAACTGTACCACATACATTACAGTCTGGTAGGACTGCCACCAGTTCCTCGTTCGTTAGCGGGTTTATATCGAGCCAGAAACCAGCCTCGGTATCATGTGAAGTTAAAGCTAAGAAAACGAACATGAGGATATGTGTATTGAGATAAAAGAGCAGCCAAGGTTAAATTATATATTTAATTGCTTTAAGCGCACACTAGACAATACACTATATACACAATGTTTATACATATGCAATGGTCAGATATGCAAATACAGGTGATAGTACAAACGTTATAAGCAGATGAATCATGTCAATTACTAGTTTGATGTTCAACCATGGGTGCTGGGCCACATGGGGGCATGGGGCTGCCAGCTGATTCAGTTCCTTCCAAGCACATTACATGACGTGGTCCCACCTTTAGAAGTGAACAGCAAGCATGACAAAGATAAAGCTCATGGCTTTACACAGGCCTTTCAACCCCTTGGTTGGTCACTCCCTTATACCCCCAGGAGGGGCCTTATCCTCCTCCTCTGGGTGTTTTAAGCTAAAATTCTCAAAACCTATGAACAATCATAGCTTTCCAATGGAAGAAGATCATAAGGTGGCAATTCTGGCACCATCGGATCTGGTCCCCATTACACTTGGAGACCAAATCTACCTGGCTTTTAACAGCTGTTCTGCATAACTCCCAACCCTGTGGTGCTAGAACTGATCGAGACCCTTGAAGGCATGTAACCGGTATGTGGCTAGGATGTACGATAACTCCACAATAATCTTCAATCTCTTTGCGAAGTTCCCCAGTTACACAGCGTGGGCACCGCAAGAGGTCATCTTATTTGAGCTTGGATACTAGATGGTGTAGCTGGACCACCTGCTGAGCCAGGTGTCCTATTACAACTACACATGCTGAAGGAGGATGGTAAACTGCCATTAAATCCCCCCATTCTTCACAGGGAGTAGCAAAACTACTAGAGAAATAGCTCTAGACTGAAGTGTTAAATGATAAATCTCCCTCACTGTGCACTGTACATGACAGGATTGATCCTGAGTTGCATTCTGAATTATAGCCCAGAGTTGCATTCACTCTTCTACATGCTTCAGAGATGAAAATCCTATTTGTTGAACTTCTGGACTGAGCTTGTCCTCATAATTTGCTTTCTGGAAATGAGCCTTGCCTCTAGACTGTGTGTACTGCAGTCAAATGATGCAGGACAAATCAATTGCTCCGTGCATTGTAGGGTCTCATTTGTTTTTTAAATGGATGTCTGATAACAAGCTTGCTGACACTTTCCAAATGAGCACTTGCAATGTTCTTTTTTTGTTCATATATATTAATTCATAAACTGTGAACTATTAAATAGTGATCACAGGTGGACAGATGCTTTAAATCCTTTGAGAGTTTGCAGCAGGTATTAAATTGGAAATCAATGGGATCTTCCATGTGAACTCACACACAATAAAGGAAGAGATTAATTTTACATCTGCTAGTTAATCTATAAATAGATTGTTCAGTTAACTTGGTTATTTATTCCCCCTCCTTCTGAGTTAATGTGCAAGTCAAATGTAGTTTTAGTTTGTGCAATCATCTATTATATTAATTGGGCATGCTCATATATAGCTCCTTGCTTCTGCTTTGGCAGCTTTTATTTTTTTTACTATGATTTTTGATCATGGAATAGACGTGTGGAACCTGGGAAGGACAGTCTGAAAAAATTAGGGCTCTTAAAGACTTCCAATTATTTTTGCGTTACAGAAAATCGGATGGACTTTTCTGATCAATCTTTGATCAGAGTTGGATCAGAATTTGATCAAATTGTGGTATGAGTGTCATCCGATTTTCTCATATGTGAAGAAATTAAATAAAAATTCTCCTCCTTCTCAATTCTGACAGTTTGTGAAAATTGATTTTTTTTGTACAGACAATGATTTGCACTGCTGATTTTGATCAAACCCTCGGATCAAAATCAGACATGTCTCTGATATTTCCTGCAGACTAATGTGTTTGAGGAAAAAATCAGATGTGAATGTGTCACGATCCATTTTTGAATTTGTGGCAGCTCTGGTTCTTGTCAGTAAAAACTTTTTTCATTTTACACTAGCCAGGGCAGTATTAGGTGACAGTGAGGGACGAGGTTTCCTGATGGTGGCAGGGGGAAGGACCCGCATAAGGCGTTAGGTTAGGTGAGTGCAGGGACAGACTCAGGTTTCAGCTCAGTTGGTGACCATTCCTCATTCCCTATTGGTAGGGCATTATTCCCCCCCTATTCCATCCCCGTTGTATGTTGTGTCGTTAGCTGACCGACCATACGTTGGGTCACGTCACACCGCGACAGTCATTGTGACATTATCACCGACTCTCACATCTTTTACGGTGAGCCATGGCTCAAATGCAGGCCTTTGCCCTCACTGATGGGCTTAAGGAGCTGCGGGGTCAGGTGATGTAGCAGCTTCAGCAGTTGATGGGCATCTGGGCCTCAGCTCAGTTGCAGACTCTACCGGATCCCAAGATATCTCTCCCTGACCTGTGGTGAACGTGTTGGAGACGACTTCGGAGCTGAAGCTCCCTCTGGTGGTTGCTGAGGGTATTGAACCTATGTTGAACAGCAAAAGTCCACCACCTGCTATTGATGAATGGTTACCAGGTGGGACGGCCTGGCCTGATATAAGTGAGGTGACCTCCCATGATCCTCGCCGGTGATCAATTGTTACTTCCTGGTCTTGGTTAGAATTCAGCTTGCCTTTCTGCTGTCTCCTGCTAGCTTTCAGATAAGTTACTTTCAGTTTTTTTTTGACTGTGGTTTGAGTTTCCTTGTTTTTGCTGCCTTGCTTTTTGAGTTCAGCCGGGTCCCCTTTGGGGGGCTTGTGTTGGTCTCTGTTCTCTTTTTGTATTTGTTCTTTTGCTCAGTCCTTGTGATTTTTTTTACTGCTGGGTAGCTGCGTGTTCACACCAGAGATCTGACGTAGGTGGTCGAGACGGTGTGGTCTCAGCATTTTTGGATTCAGAAGTGTTGGAGTTTTTTCTAGGGTTTTTCTGGGTTGCAGACAGTATTCTCTCCTGTGCTGTCCTATCTAGACAGTTTTGGGCCCCAGCGTTTGCTCATTCTATTTTCTGTCTGTGTTCGTGTTTTAATCTTGTCTAACCGCCGTTATATGTTTGGGGGCTTCCTATTCTTTTGGGGCTCTACTCCGGGGCAGTTAGCTTTCCTATTTCCATCTTCAGGGGTAGCTATCTCTCCGGCTGTGACGAGGCATCTAGGGCACCGTAGGAACGTCCCACGGCTGCTTCTAGTTGTGCGGTTAGTTCAGGGGTCTGCAACCTATTAATTCCCAGCCTCTCTGGTGTTTGCCTGCCTTTGCAGTTTTTTGCTCCTGCCTCCTCAGCTACCAAAACATAACACTGACCGTTTCTCTGGGGGGAGAGATAAGTTTATGGGTTTTCAGGAGGCCTGTAAATTATATTTCAGGCTCCACCCTCGTTCATCAGGAAGTGAGGAACAGCGTGTGGGGATTATAGTCTCTCTTCTCAAGGGTGATCTACAATCCTGGGCCTTCTCCCTGCCGACCGATTGACCTTCTTTGCGATTGGTGGATGAGTATTTCGTGGCATTGGCACTAGTGTATGGGGATCCTGATGGCGTCTCCCTGGCTGAGTCTCGACTGTAAGATCAAGCAGGGGGGCCGGCCAGCTGAGGAGTACTGCTCAGAGTTTAGGAGGTGGGCCACTGATACGCAGTGGAATGACCCTGCCCTTAGGAGCCATTTTCTCTCACCTATGCTGCAGGATACTCTGGTGCAGTACGCTGCTCCCAGGTTGTTGGAAGCCACCATGTCCCTTGCTATCCGGGTGGATAAATACCTCAGGGAGAGGTATATATCAAATCTGCCCCCCTGTTGTCCTTGCTAGGGAAGAGGACACACCGGTGCAGACGGATGAACCCATGCAGGTGGGAGTTGCATCTCAAATGGTGTTGCCTGCGGTTCGCTGTGGTATGGGGTCATGTTTCTACTGTGGGCAGACTGGTCAATTCATCAGTGTCTGCCCAGCTCGCGCCAAAGTATGTACACCATCTCATAAGCCGCGTCCCCCTGTTCGTGTGGAGGGAGGTGACCTGGGTAAGTATATTTCCTACATTTTTTCTTCTAAGTGTACCTTACCTGCTGAAGTGATGGTTGGCGACGTAACTGAGAATATAAAGGTGCTTGTGGATAGTGGAGCCGGAGTCAATTTGGTGGATTCTCACTTTGTCCAGGTCCATGGCCTGATGAGTAGGACGCTGGCGAGACACCTAAGCGTTCAGGCCATTGATTCTGTTCTACTCAGCCAGGGGAGAGTGACCCAAGTCGTAGATGATATACACCTGCGTATAGGGACTCATCATGAAGAGTTCCTGTCGTGCTACGTCTTGGAAGGAATGCCAACTCCCATCATTTTAGGCCTCCCTTGGTTGAAAGAACACAACCCGGTCATAGATAAGCAGTCCAGGGAAGTAGTTAGCTGGGACCAGTCGTGTAAGGACTGCTGCCCGGAAGATACATCTCTGCCGTCTTTCTACAACCTACCCCTTCTTCTCTGGTGGGGGCAGCAGAGGTACTGCCAGGGAGTAGCGGCAAGACTCAACCCTCACCACAAGTTAACCCTGAATGTCAGAGTCCTCTTAGGAGGAGAGGTCAGGGGAGGTGGGTGGCTCCCTCTGTGCATAGTGGGGGTATGAATTTGGTGACACAGGGGGAAGCCTCTGTTGTCAGTCCCTTAAAGAGTTCACCATCTTGTGGCAAGTGCTTAAGCGCTGAAATAAACATTCAGGTCCAGACCTGTGTGTGAATGAGTACTTGTGGAAGTCCACCAAAAACATCAGGTGGAAGTGGGCTACTGGGACCTGGAGTTCTAGGGTGATCGGGCCGTATCTGGTGTCAGCCATTCTCGGCCCAGGGACTTTCCAGCTAGAGTTACCCCCAGTAATGCACATACACAACTCAATCCACAGGTAGGCGCTCTGGAGATTTGTTGCACCTCCGGAGCCTACATTATTGTCAACTCCATCGTGCTGCATTCGCCGTAAACCTGAGGATAAGGTGACAGCAGAGGTGAACTCTGGTGGATCGAAGCGTCCTTACTATATGTCGTTTTCTGGTGAGGTCTGGTGTTGAAGGTCCAGAGGCCCCTCATTGAAAAGGGGGTACTGTCACGATCCATTTTTGGATTTGTGGCAGCTCTGGTTCTTCTCAGTTAAAACTTTTTTCCTTTCAGGCCAGCGGGGTTAATGTCAGTTTTTCCCCGCTGGCAATCTGGTGTAATTGCATTGCTGCTGGGTCAGCTCATGTGAGTGGTGACCACTCCCACCATCCTTTAAAAGGTCACCTGATGCATCAGCTGACTGTCGATGATAGAGCAATCTACAGTGACCAAGCCGGAGGAAGGAGCTCTCTGGGTGCAGTCGTGCTTCTGCTGAGTTCACTTTCCTGGTGCCTTTATTCTGCTGTGTGGTGCTTTGCACACAAGGAATTATAGTAGTAAAATACAAATCACTTTATTACAAAATTATTATAGTAAGACTTAATAAAAAAGAGACTTAGAACAGTGGTATCCCATAGGGGTGGAACCACGAATACAACCAGGTATATGTGTAGTAAGAGAAATCACATACGCATACAGCTGTATATATACTTGTACTTGCATAACAATCACAAAGTAGTACCCTAGGATAACATAACATTGCCAGCTGCACAATGTCACCTCACAAAATCAAGGTTGCAGACATGAATCACATGCAAGGACAGACTGTGTGTAAATCCAAATAACTAGAGCAATATCTACATGTGAAAGGACGCAGATAATACAGACCTGTACCGGGGGAAGAAGGTACTGCGCCGAAACGCGCGTAGGGGAGGGTGGCACCACTGAGTCCCAGGTCTGTATTATCTGCGTCCTTTCACATGTAGATATTGCTCTAGTTATTTGGATTTACACACAGTCTGTCCTTGCATGTGATTCATGTCTGCAACCTTGATTTTGTGAGGTGACATTGTGCAGCTGGCAATGTTATGTTATCCTAGGGTACTACTTTGTGATTGTTATGCAAGTACAAGTATATATATACGGCTGTATGCGTATGTGATTTCTCTTACTACACATATACCTGGTTGTATTCGTGGTTCCACCCCTATGGGATACCACTGTTCTAAGTCTCTTTTTTTATTAAGTCTTACTATAATAATTTTGTAATAAAGTGATTTGTATTTTACTACTATAATTCCTTGTGTGCAATTTCTCTTTTTGGAGTTCATTTATGGTTTGCACTGAATTGCAATTTAATAGGCACTTTAGTATTGATGTTTGGCATCTCTACATTATGTGCTAACCTTTTCTAGGCTATATGTGTGGTGCTTTGCAGCAGAGAAAGCTAAGTGTTTATTTCCCCGTACCTTTCATGTTTGTCACTGTCCTCTGCGCTGCATTATCTGTAGTGCCTAGGCAAGCGCACTACGTCGGCCAAGGCAGTGTTAGGTGACAGCGAGGGATGAGGTATCCTGACGACTGCGGGTGGAAGGACCCGCAAAGGGCGTTAGGTGAGCGCAGGGCCAGGCTCAGGTTTGAGCTCAGGTGGTGACCATCCTTCATTCCCTATTGGTAGGGCTTTCCTCCCCCTATTCCATCCCCATTGTGTGTTGTGCCATTGGCTGACCGACCATCTGTTGGGTCGTGTCACACTGTGGCAGTTATCGTGACAGAATGGCCCCATAAACTATCATAGGAAAGAGTGCTGTCCATGACACTCACAGATAGCAGTTGTATATAAAAATCAGGCGTCTAAATGAGCCCTTAATAAAAGTGGCTTAGTTAGCATGGAGAGTTAAAATTACTCTCCAGATCTTTGGTAAAAAGAAGAGTTATGTACTTTTTGACAAACGTGCTTGTTTTTGGTTAGGCTTGTGAGGGACGGCCAGGACTGTAGTCATGGCCGAGGATACAGGGGCATCTGTGCCCTGGCCTCCCTGCACAGGAAAACAATGTCCGTTAGTCAGCATACCTGTATCTCCAGGTCCAGCTTTTTCAGGATCTTTCCTCTGCTGTGGAGATCCATCTCCAGACGATTTCACATTAACTGAGACACAGTCTATTTCAACTTTAAACATGAACAACTTTACTGGTTTCTTTACACAGCACATCCATAGTCTTCACAGCATCAATCACATGTTTCACATTGCACCGTTCCTTCTCTTTCCCTGCACTTCTCACACTGTTACACAGCAAGTACCTGGGTCTGACCGTCCCTGACAGGTTCACAGCATCCTCCTTGTTCAGCACTGCCACAGTTAGACACTCCTCTGCCTGTTTCGCCCCAGACATTAGATGATCTGCTCCCAAAATCAGTTGCCACATGGCGAGCAACCTGCCCTCCTGTACTGTCTCCTGCGAAGGCACAACATTCTCCTGGTCCAAGCTCTCTACATCTGAGTGTTCCCTCAGCCATTTCGCCCCGGATCTGAGGGGATCAGCCCAAGTGATGAGTTGCCACATTCTGGAGCCACCTGTTTTCCCACGTTGTCACTACTTTTGTCTCAAGACTCTGTTCCTAGTCCACTGTGATTCCCTGGTGTACTGGCCTGGTGCTGTTGATGGCTGGACTTCTTGCTTAAATGTTGCGGAACTGCTATGGTATCCCTGAGCACTAAAGCCCAGGGAAGCAGATAGGGTCTTAACCCAGGGCTCCTGAGCCCGTGCTCACGGCAAGGGAAGCCAGGCCCGAACTAACTCAATCAGGAAAATGTTCCGCTCTTACCTCATAATAGCTCCTTCTATGTTTAACTATTTCCTTAATGAAACTCCTATACTACAACTATGTACACTAAAATGCCCCCCATCTAGTGGCCAAGCAGTGGTACTACACTTTCCCTATTTACTAGATGTACACTTATCAATCTATGTATAGATACACTGGAAAATATACACTTTTCATTATATACACAGCAGCATCATTACATATTCACAGTTTCGGAAGCAACATACATAGACATCAAATTAATGATAATAATAATAACATACGGGAAGGGAATGGAGTATTACACGAACCCCGGTAACCCCCTTACAGACTCGCATTTTCCTTGCCTTTCATAAATATTAATTAATAATATATTAATTCTTCTTGCAGACTATTGATACTTCGTAGGTTAGGCACAAGCTGAAGTGTCTCTTCCTCCAGTATAGCTATTTTTCTCACTTATACACTTATATAGCGCTATCATATAGTGGCTTGTAAACATTTGGGCACCCCTGGTCAAAATTACTGTTATTGTGAACAGTTAAGTAAGTTTGAGATTAAATGATCTCTAAAAGGACAAAAGTGTGTTTGTGTCTGTATATATACATATATATAGTGAGGTATTGGCTCTGTGGTACACGCTGGGTCACATATGGACGTAGTTCATTGATTCAAAATAAGCAAATGGTTTATTAACTGTTCAAAAACCGTCAGTGTTAACAAAAATAACACAATATGACGCCTGCAGACCATTCCATCAAAGTCTGCATTCCAAAATGGCGCTCCTTCACTTCAGAGTTCTGCCATGCGCCCAAGCAGTGGTTCTCCACACATATGGGGTATCAGCATACTCAGCACAAATTGATCAACAACTTTTACAGTCTAATTTCTCCTGTTACCCTTCGGAAAGTAAAATTTGGGGGTGAAATTATAATTTTTGTGGAAAAAAATGATTTTTGATTTTCACGGCTCTGCTTCATAAACTTCTGTGAAGCACTTGGGGTTCAAAGTGCTCACCACACATCTAGATAAGCTCCTTGGGAGGTCTAGTTTCCAAAATAGGGTCAATTGTGGTGGTTTTTCTACTGTTTAGGCCAGAGGTGGGCAAACTTTTTGACTCGTGGGCCACACTGGGTAAATATATTGGACCCGGGGGCCGGACCAAAAGTCAATGGACGGGTGTTTGTGTGAATTACTATAAATTAAATTTAAATTTTGTAATATTAAAGGTTTACTTTCATTTAATGTAGAAAAGCATAAAAAGAGTTATTGTACAAAGCTTTTATGCAATGTATTTCTATACTATGTATACATAGTATGTATAACTCACCTTCAATTTTAGTGGGAACAGTGTTGTTGGTCTCCCTTTTTTGCCAAGGCATCAAAGTCTGGAGTTAGCTTTGTTGTTGCAATTCGCAGAATAGATCTGAGGTGTTGGTCAGTTAACTGGGATCTGTGAGGGGATTTATTGATGTTCATGACGCTGAAGGTCTGCTCACACACGTAGGTTGAGCCAAACAAAGCCATCATCTTCTGTGCCATCCCCCGGAGGTTTGGAAAAGTGTCTTCTTTAAGTGAGGCATAGAACTCTTTAGTGCAAGAGAGTGGAAGCTCTCCTTTAAGACAGGATCAGATTGAAGATCAATTAGTTCCAATTGCACTTCTTGTGGTGCTATTTCTGGGTCTTGTGACAAGGGACAGGCCACCAACTGAAGTGACTTTTCAATTTTTTCAAAATCTGAAAACCGACGGCAGAATTCTTCATGCAGGTCGTTTAGTGATTTGCTATATTTATTCACATTTTGGATGGCCTTTTCCTGTGTGGCTAGTGTAGGAAAATGGGAGAAGTTTTTCTTTGAAATTTGCCTGGAAAAAAAAGTCAGCTTTGTCTTGAAGGCATTCACATTACTATACATGTCGTGCACATACAGGTCTTTTCCCTGTAGCTTGACATTAAGCTCATTCATGTGAGAAAAAATGTCAACAGCAAACGCAAAGTCACATAGCCAATTCTTGTCGCTCAGCTCCAGAAAATCATCAGACTTCTGTTGTGAATGGGTTTGAGATGAGTTCTGAGCAGAGGCTCCCTCTGGTGGTTACAAGCGGTACTAGTGAGGATTGGGAATCAGGTGTTACTGATTGGTCTTATTTAAGGGAATCATTTTCCCATCGGGGTTGCCGGTGATCAATTGTTCTGGTCTGAATCCTTCTTTCCAGTTTCCCTTGTAGCCTGCTGTGTCGTGTCTGCATCTCCTGCTATCAGATAAGACAATTTCTTATTTTGTGTTTTTGCTATATTTTTGCATTTTGTCCTGCACTTCTGTGGGGGCCTTCTGGGTCCCCTCCGGGGGCTTTTGCCCTCTCAGTTTAGTCCAGCCACTGTGTTTTGTACTTTTGCTTTTTGCAGTTTTTTCAGTGGCTGCTGTTTTTGTTACACCAGAGAACTAATTTAGGTGGTAGAGGTCGTGTGATCTCAGGTGATTTTGAAATTAGTAGAGTTGGTGTTTTTCAGGGTTTTCTGGGATTGCAGTAAGTACCCTTCCTGTCCTTTTCTATTTAGATAGTTTGGGCCCCAGCGTTTGCTCATACTATTTTCTTTCTGTGTCAGTATTTCCTCTTGTCCAACCGCCATTACATGTTTGGGGGCTTTCTATTATCTTTGGGGTTCTGCTCCGGGGCAGATAGCTTTCCTATTTCTATCTTTAGGTGTAGTTAGTTTCTCAGGCTGTGACGAGGCGTCTAGGACCATCGTAGGAACGCTCCACGGCTGCCTCTAGTTGCGGTGGTTAGTCAGGGTACTGCAATCTCATAGATTCCAACTGCTCTGGTGTATTTCCTTTTTTACCTGCACTCCTCAGCTACCGTAACATAACAGTATCACCGGCCATAAAAATTGTATGGTACTCACAGAAGGGAAAAAATATTTTGAAGGAAGAAAAGTTGTCAGAGATATTTTTCTGTTTGTTGCATTTTTTTTTTTTTTTCCCTCTGTATCTCTGGGTGCTGGGGAGGATCTTTTCTCCCAATGGAGTTTGCACAGTTGTCTGGCCGTGTGGATCAGCTTGCCACTGAGGTTCGGAGTATTGCTGCATATCTTGCTAGGTTGCCTGTTGTGGAACCTAGGATCCCCATGCCAGATTTGTTTTCAGGGATCGAGCTAAGTTTCAGAATTTCAAAAATAATTGTAAATTGTTTCTTGCCTTAAAATCTAAGTCCTCAGGAAACGCAGCGCAGCAGGTTCAAATTGTCATCTCTCTCCTGCGCGGCGATCCTCAGGATTGGGCTTTTTCCCTCACACCTGGGGATCCTGTTTTGAGTGATGTTGATGCATTTTTTCAGGCTTTGGGGTTATTGTACGATGAGACTAATGTCACTGATCAAGCTGAAAAAGCCTTGTTGGCATTAAATCAGGGGCTTGATGACGCTGAGTTATACTGTCAGAGATTCCGTAGGTGGGCAGTCCTGACCAAATGGAATGACGACGCTTTGGCGGCCCTTTTCCGGAAGGGTCTGTCGGATAATGTAAAGGATGTTATGGTGGGATTCCCTGCCCCTCTGGTCTCAATGATTCTATGTCATTAGCGATTCAAATTGACAGACGTTTGCGTGAGCGGAGAAGTATGCGTGGAGTGGTGTTGCCTTGTGAGCCAGCTGCTGAGCCCATGCAGTGTGATGGAGTGGTGTCTGGGGCACAGCGTCATGAGTTTCGAAAGCGCAATGGGTTATGTTTCTACTGTGGTGATGCCTCTCATGCTATTTCAGTCTGCCCTAAGCGGGGAAGACGTTTTGCACGCTCAGTTGTCTTGGGTAGTGTTCAGACTAAGTTTTTATTAACTGTCACTCTGATATGCTCTCTGTCCTCATTTTCTGCTCAGGCTTTCGTTGATTCTGGAGCAGCTATTAACCTGATGGATTATGATTTTGCTAAACGTTGTGGATTTCCCTTGATACCCCTACAGAAGTCTATTCCCCTACTGGGGATCGATTCTACCCCTTTGGCTGAGAATAAACCCCAGTTTTCTACTCAGGTGATAATGAGGGTTGAACCTGATCACCAGGAGTGCTGCAAATTTTTGGTTCTATATAATCTGCATGACATTATCGTGCTGGGTTTCCCTTGGTTACAGTCTCATAATCCTGTTTTGGATTGGAAATCTGTGTCTGTAACCAGTTGGGGCTGCCAATGTGTTAATACCAACACTCCTGTTTTTTCTGCCTCCCCCCAGGCTGAGGATGTTCCTGACTTTTTGTTTGATTTTTCTGATGTGTTTAGCGAAAGTAAATCTGCATCCTTACCTCCCCATAGGAGCTATGACTGCGCTATTGAATTAGTGCCAGGTAGTAAATTCCCTAAGGGTCGCCTTTTTAACTTGTCTGTACCTGAACATGACGCTATGCGGTCTTATATCAAGGAATCATTGGAGAAGGGTCATATCAGACCATCCTCTTCACCCTTAGGTGCCGGTTTTTTCTTTGTGGCCAAAAAAGATGGTTCATTAAGGCCGTGTATTGATTATCGTCTCTTGAACAATATTACTGTGAAATATCAATACCCGTTACCCTTGATTTCTGACCTGTTTTCCAGGGTGAAAAACGCTACTTGGTTTACCAAGCTTGACCTCAGGGGGGCGTATAACCTTATTCGCATTAAGCACGGGGATGAATGGAAGACGGCATTTAACACCCCTGAAGGGCATTTTGAGTACCTTGTGATGCCCTTTGGGCTCACTAATGCTCCTTCCGTCTTCCAGTCCTTCATGAATGACATTTTCAGGGATTTTGTGGACAAGTTTCTGATTGTTTATTTGGATGATATCTTGATTTTTTCTAATGACTGGGACTCTCATGTGAAACATGTTCGAACTGTATTCCAGATTTTGAGAGAGAATGCTCTGTATGTGAAGGGATCAAAGTGTCTTTTTGGCGTACAGAAGATCTCATTTCTGGGATTCATTTTGTCCCCATCTGTTATTGAAATGGACCCGGTCAAGGTTCAGGCCATCTGTGATTGGGTCCAACCTACTTCATTAAAGGCTCTTCAGAGATTTTTGGGTTTTGCCAATTTTTATCGTAAATTTATTGGTAATTTCTCTGTTATTGTTAAACCATTAACTGATTTGACCAGAAAGGGTTCTGATGTGGTGAATTGGCCTCCTGAGGCAGTCTCTGCGTTTCAGGAACTTAAGCAGAGATTCACTTCTGCTCCTGTTTCTACGGCAGCCTGATGTTTCTCTGCCATTTCAGGTGGAGGTTGATGCCTCTGAAATTGGGGCAGGTGCCGTTTTGTCCCAAAAAGATCCAGAGACCTCTAAAAGTAACCCTTGTGCCTTTTTCTCTCGAAAATTTTCTCCTACTGAACGTAATTATGACGTGGGTAATCGGGAGTTATTGGCCATGAAGTGGGCTTTTGAAGAGTGGAGACATTGGCTGGAGGGAGCCAAACATCAGGTGGTGGTCCTTACGGACCATAAGAATCTGGTCTATCTGGAATCTGCCAAGCGACTCAATCCTAGACAGGCCAGGTGGGCCTTGTTTTTCACACGTTTTAATTTTGTGGTTTCCTTTCTTCCTGGCACTAAGAATGTTAAGGCGGATGCCCTCTCGAGGAGTTTCCTTGCGGACTCTCCTGAGCTATCTGATCCCTCTGTTATTTTGAAGGAGGGTGTAGTTCTTTCCGCCATCTCGCCTAATTTGAGACTTGCTCTGGAGGGGTGTCAGGAGGATAGGCCCGAGCACTGCCCTGTTGGAAAATTGTTTGTCCCGGACCAATGGAAAAAGAGTGTGATGTCTGAGATTCATTGTTCCGCATTGGCTGGGCATCCCGGAATTTTTGGTACCAGAGACTTGGTTAGTCGGTCCTTTTGGTGGCCTACCTTGTCTCGCGATGTCAGGGAATTTGTGCAGTCCTGCGGGACTTGCTCTCGCTCCAAGCCTTGCTCTCGCTCTAGTGGTTTGTTGATGCCATTGCCTGTGCCCAAGAGACCATGGACCCATATCTCTATGGATTTCATTTCCGATCTTCCTGTTTCTCAGAGAATGACCACCATCTGGGTAATTTGTGATAGGTTTTTCCAAAATGATACATCTTGTGCCATTACCTAAGTTGCCTTCCTCCTCTGAATTGGTGCCGTTGTTCCTTCAGCACGTGGTTCGTTTACACGGCATTCCTGAGAACATTGTGTCTGACAGAGGAGTCCAGTTTGTTTCCAGATTTTGGAGGACTTTTTGTTCTAAACTGGGTGTTCAATTGTCTTTCTCCTCGGCATTTCATCCTCAGACCAATGGTCAAACTGAGAGAACAAACCAGACATTGGAGACTTATCTAAGATGCTTTGTGTCTGCTGATCAGGATGACTGGGTCTCTTTTTTGCCTTTGGCTGAGTTTGCTCTTAATAATAGGGCTAGCTCTGCCACTTTGATGTCTCCGTTTTTCTGTAATTCTGGGTTTCACCCTCGATTTTCTTCAGGACAGACGGAGGCTTCTGTCTGTCCAGGTGTTGACTCTGTTGTTGAGCGTATGCAGCAGATTTGGGACCAGGTAGTGGAGAGGTTGTCCCTCTCTCAGGAGAAGGCCCAGCGGTTTGCTAACCGGCATAGGACTGATGGTCCTCGGTTTAAAGTGGGGGACTTGGTCTGGTTGTCCTCAAAGAATATTCCTATGAGAGTAGCATCTCCTAAATTTAAGCCTAGGTTCATTGGACCTTATAAGATCATGGAGATTATTAATCCTGTTTCTTTTCGTTTGCTTCTTCCAGGGACATTTAAGATCCATAATGTGTTCCACAAGTCCTTGTTGAAGAGGTTTGTTGAGCCAGTGGTTCCTGCTGCTGTGCCTCCTGACCCTGTGTTGGTTGAGGGCAATCTGGAGTATGTGGTTGAGAAAATATTGGATTCTCGTTTTTCTAGACGAAGACTCCAGTATTTGGTTAAATGGAGAGGTTATGGTCAGGAAGATAATTCTTGGGTGTTTGCTTCGGACATCCATGCTAGGAGACTTATCCGTGCGTATCATAGAACTCATCCTGACCGACCTGGTTGCTCAAATGAGGGTTCGGTGACCCCTCCTCAAGGGGGGGGTACTGTTGTGAATGGGTTTGAGATGAGTTCTGAGCAGAGGCTCCCTCTGGTGGTTACAAGCGGTACTAGTGAGGATTGGGAATCAGGTGTTACTGATTGGTCTTATTTAAGGGAATCATTTTCCCATCGGGGTTGCCGGTGATCAATTGTTCTGGTCTGAATCCTTCTTTCCAGTTTCCCTTGTAGCCTGCTGTGTCGTGTCTGCATCTCCTGCTATCAGATAAGACAATTTCTTATTTTGTGTTTTTGCTATATTTTTGCATTTTGTCCTGCACTTCTGTGGGGGCCTTCTGGGTCCCCTCCGGGGGCTTTTGCCCTCTCAGTTTAGTCCAGCCACTGTGTTTTGTACTTTTGCTTTTTGCAGTTTTTTCAGTGGCTGCTGTTTTTGTTACACCAGAGAACTAATTTAGGTGGTAGAGGTCGTGTGATCTCAGGTGATTTTGAAATTAGTAGAGTTGGTGTTTTTCAGGGTTTTCTGGGATTGCAGTAAGTACCCTTCCTGTCCTTTTCTATTTAGATAGTTTGGGCCCCAGCGTTTGCTCATACTATTTTCTTTCTGTGTCAGTATTTCCTCTTGTCTAACCGCCATTACATGTTTGGGGGCTTTCTATTATCTTTGGGGTTCTGCTCCGGGGCAGATAGCTTTCCTATTTCTATCTTTAGGTGTAGTTAGTTTCTCAGGCTGTGACGAGGCGTCTAGGACCATCGTAGGAACGCTCCACGGCTGCCTCTAGTTGCGGTGGTTAGTCAGGGTACTGCAATCTCATAGATTCCAACTGCTCTGGTGTATTTCCTTTTTTACCTGCACTCCTCAGCTACCGTAACATAACAGACTTCCCCTTCAACTCCAAAAATGTATAGATCGCTTCTTTGAGATCCCACACTCGTTTAAACACTTTGCCCAAACTCAACCAGCGGACACGAGAGTGGTAAAGCAAGTCTTGGTGGTCTGCATCGGTTTCCTCCAGAAATGCGATGAACTGACGGTGCTGAAGTCCCTTTGCTCGTATGCAGTTAACAAGTTTTACAACTGGATTCACAACATGACTAAGCTGTAATACAGATTTACACAAAGATTCTTGATGTATGATGCAATGCAGAAAAATAACATCTTGGTCAGGGTTTTCCTCTTTCACTTTATCCTGAATTCTTTTCAACAGTCCCACATTTTTTCCAGTTAAATTTGGAGATCCATCTGTAGTGACATTAACAAGTTTTCTCCAAGGCAGCTTCAAACTTTGGATGACAGCAGATACCCGGTCATACAAGTCCTCTCCCGTGTTTTTCCTTTAAGTGACTCCATGACCAAAAACTCCTCCGTTATTTCAAAACTGTCGCTAATCCCTCGGATAAAAATTAAGAGCTGAGCTGTATCTTTTATGTCTGTACTTTCGTCCAGTGCTAGCGAATATAATTTAAAGGACTCTGCTATATTATTTAACTTGCTGGTTATGTCTTCATCAATCAGTTCCACAAGGCGAGTCACTGTCCTGCGTGATAAACTGAGTTTTTCAAACTTGTCTTTACTTTCAGGACACAAAATACCTGCTGTCTCTATCATGCATTCTTTCAAAAACTCACCTTCAGAGAAGGGTTTGCTAGCTTTTGCTAATTTGAAAGACAGCATAAAACTTGCTTTGGTACTTGACTCTTTAACAGTTTGTCTGTGAAATATATTTTGCTGAGCCTGTAATTTAGCCATCAACCTCTGAGCTGTAGCCCCCCGTTCATAGG
>JARQOD010000003.1:92144184-92211564 GCA_033576555.1 Oophaga sylvatica
AAAAATTAGGGGGCTTCATGTTATACCCACAAACTTAAATTTTTTTAGGTGTAATTTATGTGATACACTGACACAAAGTACAAGTATTTGTAAAGTCTAATGGAAATTACAAAGGGTTTTTTAAATTTTTTTTTAAAAAATCTAAAAATTGTGACTGCATTTGTATTGTATTGTAGTCAATATTTTGTGGGCCCCAAATTTTTTCACTGCAAAACGTGAAAAATTTTTGAAGTATGTCTTCCCCGCTTTGCCCATCTAGGGCTGAGATTTTGACCTTTCTTCAAGCACTAGCACTAGCTCAGGATTGGTTAGGCATCTGTGATCAGAAATTTTTTCAAGTCTTCCCAAGATTCTCAATGGATTTCTGTCGGGTGTGTGACTGGGTTTTCACACACATGAAATGTTTGATCTAAACCATCCATGGTACTTTGGGGTCATTGTCCTGCTGAAAAGTGAACTTAGCCCCCCCACACACACACATACACACCCCAGTTTAAAGTCTTTTGCAGCCGGTAGCATGTTTTCCATCAGGATTGCCCTGTATTTAGCTCCAGCCATCTTCCCATCAACTCTTGCCTGTTTTCCTGTCCCTGCTGAAGAAAAGCATCCCACAGCATGATGCTGCCTCCACCAAGTTTGACCTAGGGGATGGTGTTTCCAGGATGATGTGCAATGTTAGTTTTCTGCCATACATAGCGTTTTGCATTTAAACCAAAAAGTTCAACTTTGGTCTCTTCTGAACAGAGCACCTTCTGTCATATGCTCGCTGAGTGCCATACATGGATTTTTGCAACCTGCAAACGGGACTTCTTATAGCTTGCTTTCAAAAATGGCTTTCTTCTTGCCACTCTTCCATAAAAGCTAGTCTTGTGGAGTAAAATAATAGTTGTCCTCTGGACAAATTCTTACACCTGAGGTGTGGATCTCTGCAGCTTCTCCAGAGTGACTTCTAATAAGTGACCTCCTTGCTTTGGTGGACTGCCATATCCATGGCCCCTTAACAGCCCCCATCTGTCTGCTTTAGTTTGGCTGATTGTCAAAATGGGGGAACCCCACACCATTTTTTTTTATTATTTATTTAATTAAAAAATGTCATAGCGACCCCTCTATTCTTGATAACCAACCAATAACCAACCTTAATAAAGCTGACAGCTGAGGGTTTCAGCCTGCAGCTGTCAGTTTTGTCTGGCTGGTTCTCAAACATATAGGGTAATCTCACGTCATTTTTTTTTATATTTATTTATAGGCAGTGGCGTAGCAACTGTTTGTGGCGCCCGGGGCGGCAAATTTTAGGCCACACCCCTAGCCACACCCATTTCACTGGTCACACCCATATCCACGCCCTGACCACACCCACTTAGCACTGCTGATCACACTGTTTCATAAACAATAATTATAAACACATACCTCTCAACCGTCCCGGTTTCAGCGGGACAGTCCCGATTTCGGGACCCTGTCCGCTGTCCCGGCCAGGCGGTTTACTTTCCGCATTAGAATCGTACATACGGAAACCCCGGGGACCTCCCACACATTCTGGCAGCCACAAGTCACGTTCCATCGCTGACCTTATTTCCCCAGGATGTGGGGATCTCACCAGCTATGAGGCGCTCCATTCAATACCCGGCTCTCACTGAGCGAGACAGGCAGGATCTGGGGATCTCTTCATCTGTTGAACAGATCCCATGTTGAGATCCCCACATCCTGCTTGTCTCGCTCAGTGAGAGTCGGGTATTGTATGCAGCGGTCCGTACAATACCCGGCTCTCACTCCAACAGATCCAGCGGCTTGATGCGTCGCCGTTCTGAAGACTCTCCCGAGAACGAGTTACAGTACCTGCTGCTGTAAGCTGACCGCCGGAAATGAGGTCAGCGGTCATTTCCAGCGTTCAGCTGACTTACAGCACGTCACCTCCGGTGGAACGTGACATGTGGCTGCCAGAACGTGTGGGAGGTCCCCGGGTTTCCGCATGTACGATTCTAATGCGGGAAAGTAAACCTCCCGGCCAGGACAGCGGGACAGGGACCCAGCCCTACACAGATAACAGCATTCGCTCCGTCCCCACGCAGACCCATGCACATAATGGCACCCCTCCTTCCCCCCTGCAGCCCCCAAGCACACAGATCCCGCAAGTAACAGGACCCTTGTACATGCGCGGCTCCGTTCTTTGTGGCCCTGTACACACACGGCTCCGCTCCACACACCTCACACGCACAAGGCTCCGCTCCGTACACCTCGTACACACACGGCTTCGCTCCGTACACCTCGTACACACACGGCTTTGCTCCGTACACCTCGTACACACACGGCTCCGCTCCGTACACCTCGTACACACGGCTCCGCTCCGTACACCTCGTACACACACGGCTTTGCTCCGTACACCTCGTACACACACGGCTTTGCTCCGTACACCTCGTACACACGGCTCCGCTCCGTACACCTCCGCTCCGTACACCTCGTACACACACGGCTTTGCTTCGTACACCTCGTACACACACGGCTCCGCTCCGTACACCTCCGCTCCGTACACCTCGTACACACACGGCTTTGCTCCGTACACCTCGTACACACACGGCTCCGCTCCGTACACTTCGTACACACACGGCTTTGCTCCGTACACGTCGTACACACACGGCTTCGCTCCGTACACCTCGTACACACGGCTCCGCTCCGTACACCTCGTACACACGGCTCCGCTCCGTACACCTCGTACACACACGGCTCCGCTCCGTACACCTCGTACACACACGGCTTCGCTCCGTACACCTCGTACACACACGGCTTTGCTCCGTACACCTCGTACACACGGCTCCGCTCCGTACACCTCGTACACACGGCTCCGCTCCGTACACCTCGTACACACACGGCTTCGCTCCGTACACCTCGTACACACACGGCTTCGCTCCGTACACCTCGTACACACACGCCTTCGCTCCGTACACCTCTTACACCACGGCTCCGCTCCGTACACCTCGTACACACGGCTCCGCTCCGTACACCTCATGCACACACAGCTCAGCTACATCCACACTGTAAATCCCTTATGATCCCACATATAAACTTACCATCATCCAGCACCATGACGATGATGACGACCAGTACAGCAGCAGCTTCCTGCACACAGGGGCCTGATCATGTGACACCTAACTCCTCCCCTCCTGTGACCTCATCACAGGTCCTGCTAGCATCTCTACAAAGCACAGCACAGCAATGGTAAATGCTGGCTGTGCGAAGTTGGGAGGCCAAGGAAGGGTGCGCCGCCCCCACACACAGGTGCCGCCCCCACACACAGGTGCCTCCTGGGGCGGACCGCCCCCCCCCACGCTACGCCACTGTTTATAGGGCAAGTGGCGGCTGATGAATACTCCCATCAGTCACCTGCACTCGATGTTAATAGTTGAACACAATTCTCAACATTGTCCCCTGCTAGCGCTAATCACGAACAGTACCACTGATTCCCAGTCACCAGTACGTGTCACTCTGATGTCACATGGATGCTTTACGTCCTGCGCTGCTACTGGAAACACTGATGTCTGAAAGAGCCCTTAGTGGAAACTCGATGATTTACCGAACTTTGGCCGAAGTTTGCAGATTTTTAGGTAAAATGCTCGGGAATCTGAACACGAATCCAATGTGTAACATTCATGCCAAATTTTAGATTGGTGAACGTTTTTCAAACAAGTTCGCTCATCTCTACTGATGAATACTCTCATCATCGTGCACATGCTATTGTCTATCAGCGAGAGCAGGTGTAGGATGATGTACTACTGTATGCAAAACTGATGCACTACTGTACAATCATCAGCCGACGCCTGGGACCGGCGGTAACTTTTTTTTACCGCAGATCACATCTGCTGACTTTCACACTCAGTCATCTGACAGCATGGGAACCACAGTGCTCTGACCGGCGCTAACGAACTTACCGCTGATCAGAGCTGGTGTTTCTCACGCTATCACACAGATGACAGTGTGGAATGTTCAGGCACCCCATTCAAAATTGTTTTAAATGTTCGATAAAACCCGCCAGACCCAAACATCCACGGGTGCCGCCCATCTCTAATCTTCAGAGCTTAGAAAACCCTGCTTAAAGGAAACCTGTCACCCCAGGGCCTTTTAAAGTAAAAGAGTCACCTTTAGCAGCACTAAGGCTGCATTCTGTGAAGGTGTCTCTTAGGTTTCTGATCGCTAGGATCGCTGAAATAGACAGTTTTATAATTTGTCCGACATACCCTATTGTGTCAGGGAGATATGTCTTCTCTCCCTATGTCAACGGCCTCAGAGGTGTCAATCATCCCCCTCTTGTTTCTTGCCCCGCCTCTCCTTCTTGTGACGTCACCAGCGCTGTGTGTAGTGGCGATCCCAGATCCCGTCCCGCAGTGTGTTATGATGTATTCACACTGCGGGACTGGGAATCTGGCATCTGCGCAGTGAGGATCTCTGCGCCTGTTCCCCATCTCCCTCCGCTGCTTTCCTCCTCCTCTTTCCACCTTTGGGGACATTTGATCACACTAATACATATTTTTTGTTGCTAATTTCCACTGTAACTGGTGTATTAGCCCCAGTTACAGGATAAAATCAGTCTCTTATCTGCACAATAGTGCTGTCTGGGCTTCTTAGGACCAAGCAACTCTTATTTGGTCTGCAGAAAGATCATATGATCACTGAATCTGGGGGAGGAAGCATGGTAAGTGCTTCCCAATCCAATGGCGTACCATCAATAGCAGCAGGCCACGGCACTGCTATGGGACCCATGAGCCGGGGGTGCCCAGTGTCAGCGCCCACACTGTGCCCCCCCTTCATCCCACCCAAAAGAATAATTGGTGTAGAAACATCTGCTGATGCTCCCTTGTGGCGCCCCTGAGGGTCCAGTTGCCACAGAGGTACTGCAACTCATCCAAAGGTGTGGTATCCCACTCTCAGGTAAGAAGGGAGCACTACCCAGGACTCTTAAACACTCGCACCCAACACACACTAGTTCAGTCAGGGCACCTGGGCGTACCCTTAGGGAGGAGGGCTTCATCTCAGGCTGGGTAGGAAAGGGTGTTGGGGTGTGGGTGGAGAAAGTAGAAGGAGAGGAGAAGCTTAGAGAGCAGGAAGAACAGAGCATTGGTCTGAGGAGACCAAAGGAGGAGTGCAGTAGAGAAGCTGCAGAGAGAGAATTGTGAGGGGAGTCTGAAGGTAGACCCGGGAGGACAGAAGGGGTCCTAGGGACATCCTAACTGCCCTGGGACACAGCTCTACCTGTGGAGAGCTTAACCATCTCTGCTGCCCTATCATCATCCCAGAGGATCTGCATTGCTGCGTCGGTCCCCTGACTGAACACCACGGGTGGAGTCATGAACATTTAATTCATTATATTACAAACTTTATTTCCCCTTTTCATCATCCTCTTTTTATTGGATGCCCACTGCTGCTATGACACTTCCCCCTTAAGAAGCGGCCCAGTACCAGGTACCCCATGGCCCAGGCGGGCGCGCCACCCTCCTCCATCATCATTGCTCACGCTGATGGCCGAAGGGGGGCTCTGGATGTCACCACGAGCAATGATGATGGAGGAGGGAGCGTCAGCAGAAGCCCCCACCCCAATCATTCTGCCTCGGCATCTAACATGTCTGAGCAGTGAGCGAGATGATGTCATTACATCATGCCTGCTGTTCTGTTCACACCACAGGCTCAGCAGACTGGAGCATCGGGTGAAGCAAATAGAGGTGAGTATTGTATTTATTTTTTGTAATCGGTGACTGGTGGTGCATGACAGCTCCCTGTCCCCGCAGCTGCACAGCGACATACAGTTGCTCTACAGTCATGGCCAAAAGTTTTGAGAATGACACAAATATTAATTTTTACAAAGTCTACTGCTTCACTTTTTCTAATGGCAATTTACATATGCTCCAGAATGTTATAAAGAGTGATCAGCTTAACAGCAATTACTTGCAAAGTCAATATTTGGCTAGAAAATGAACTTTATCCCCAAAAACACATTTCAACATCATTGCAGCCCTGCCTTAAAAGGACCAGCTAACCTCTTTTCAGTGATTGCTCCATTAACACAGGTATGGGTGTTGATGAGGACACGGCTGGAGATCAATCTGTCATGATTAAGTAAGAATGACACCACTGGACACTTTAAAAGGAGGCTGGTGCTTGGCATCATTGTTTTTCTTCTGTTAACCATGGTTATCTCTAAAAAAACACGTGCAGTCATCATTGCAATGCACAAAAATGGCCTAACAGGGAAGAGTATCGCAGCTAGAAAGATTGCACCTCAGTCAAAAATCTATTGCATCATCAAGAACTTCAAGGAGAGAGGTTCCATTGTTGTCAAAAAGGCTTCAGAGCGCCCAAGAAAGACCAGCAAGCGCCAGGACCGTCTCTTAAAAGTGTTTCAGCTGCAGGATTGGGCTACCAGCAGTGCAGAGCTTGCTCAGGAATGGCAGCAGGCAGGTGTGAGTGCATCTGCACGCACTGTGAGGCGGAGACTCTTGGAGCAAGGCCTGGTCTCAAGGAGGGCAGCAAAGAAGCCACTTCTCTCCAGAAAAAACATCATGGACAGACTGATATTCTGCAAAAGGTACAGGCAGAGGACTGCTGAGGACTGGGGTAAAGTTATTTTCTCTGATGAATCCCCTTTTCGATTGTTTGGGACATCAGGAAAACGCCTCATTCGGAGAAGACAAGGTGAGCACTACCACCAGTCTTGTCTCATGCCAACTGTTAAGCATCCTGAAACCATTCATGTGTGGGGTTGCTTCTCAGCCAAGGGAATCGGCTCTCTCACAGTCTTGCCTAAAAACACAGCCATGAATAAAAAATGGTACCAGAATGTCCTCCAAGAGCAACTTCTCCCAACTCTCCAAGAGCAGTTTGGCGATCAACAATGCCTTTTCCAGCATGATGGAGCACCTTGCCATAAAGCAAAGGTGATAACTAAATGGCTCAGGGAACAAAACATAGAGATTTTGGGTCCATGGCCTGAAAATTCCCCAGATCTTAATCTCATTGAGAACTTGTGGTCAATCATCAAGAGACGGGTGGACAAACAAAAACCTAAAAATTCTGACAAAATGAAAGCATTGATTGTGCAAGAATGGACTGCTATCAGTCAGGATTTGGTCCAGAAGTTGATTGAGAGCATGCCAGGGAGAATTGCAGAGGTCCTGAAGAAGAAAGGTCAACACTGCAAATATTGACTTGCTGCATTAGCTCATTCTAACTGTCAATATAAGCTTTTGTTACTCATATGTTTGCAATTATATTTCTGTCTGTGATAAAAACATCTGTCAAACACACATAAAAACCAGAGGGCAGCAGATCATGTGAAAATATACCATTTGTGTCATTCTCAAAACTTTTGGCCATGACTGTACTTTGCAGTGAGATTTTATAACTTTACTGCTAGATAGAATGAGAACTGCCTGGATGTTTGTGTATTGGCGGTCCAGAAGAAGTCAACTTTATTTTGCTTTTCCTGTATTTATTCATATCTTTTTTTGCCTTAACATAGTGATTTGTTGGCTTTTTCCTCCTTTCTGTTCACCTGCCTCATTTCCTCTAAGGGTGAGTTTCCACGGTCAGGAAACGCTGCGTGTTTGGCGCTGTGCGCTGGCGCAGCGCCAAACACGCAGCGTCCAGATGTTACAGCATAGTGGAGGGATTTCAAGAAATCCCGTCTCCACTATGCGTAACAATTACGCAGGTGGGAAACCTGCGTAAACGACATGCGGCGGTCTTTTTAGACCGCAGCATGTCCTCGCGTTATTGCGGCGACGCTGCGTCGCGCAACAGAATTAACACAGGCTATGTAGCCCTGCGCTCTTTCGGAGGTGTTCCGGAGGTGTCTGAACACCTCCGAAAGATCGCGCGTCAGAAAGGGGCGGGGCTTAGACGAGCGGAATTTCCTCCGTCTAAGCGCTATGGTTCCGGACCGTGGAACCTAGCCTTACTGTCCAAAGATCATTGAATGCAGAACACTGGTGGCCAAGAAACAAAGTAGAAAACTTATCATTAGAGAATTTTTTTAAGACAATCTTCTTGTGCTGTGTTGCCGTTATTTATTCCACATTTATCAAAGAGCTACACGATATGTTTGATACATTTTATGTATCTTTTGATATAAACATAAAACTTCAGCCTAGACCTGATTTTCTAGTCTTTACTCCACCCAACCCCTACTATAACAAGTTTGCTATTTTTTGCAACTTTTAAAAAGTTGCAATTCATGAATCTGACAAACTTTATTTTCATCACTAGACACTTACAGATTGCACCCACTTTTTAAAAGTGTGACGTTAATATATCATACAACAAAATTAGCTATACTGTACCTTTTTTAGCTGCATAAGACTTGGGCGAAACCTTGATAAATTCTCCCAGAATTTTGTAGTTTCCAACCATCAGAAGTCTAGCTTTTGACCCATGTGGTGGAGCTGGGAATTGCATTGTGGCCTCCTGGAAATTCCTAAGACAGGGATATTTTGGAGGATGATCTTTAGTTAGCGCTTGCACAAGGAGCCCCTCAATGGCTCAATTGCATGGTTTGTATCTTTTCTTTATCATAGAACCGAAAAACCCGTTTAATATCAAAATTAGCAACTTTTATTTGAGTACTATTAAAAGCCTATCCATATCAAAGACCCCAAAACAATTTCGATATTTCCCAAACAGTAGGTAAAACGAAAATATGATCATAGAAAATTATTTAAATGTCATACCCATAGATGTATAACCATAAATTATTTTTTAGATACCATGGCCATAGAAATTGGGCTAAATAGTGGAGCAAAAATCTATATTTATAAGTTTTAAATCATTTTCTATGGTCATATATAAGAGTTATTTTCTATTTGGGAAATATACATCTCAGTATTTGTTTTGGGTTTCCTTTGATATGGATAAGCTTTTAATAGCAATCACATAAAAATTGCTAATTTTATTGTTAAGTGGGTTGGTCGGATCTATGGTACAAATTAAATATATACACCATCTGAAATCTATCCTATTACCTTTTTCTGTTAGCCACTAATCTAACCTTCTCCCAGGCAGCCAACCTCAAAAATTGGTAAATAATGCCTAATACTAATGACTTGGGTGTGGCCTCTCTCTCCTGAGCTGGTAATTACATTTAAAGGCTTCCCCAGATTGGTGTTTCGCTGGTTGGGCTCAGTCCTTTTGTCTGCCCTTATTCACACACTGAGGTCAATTCTGACACATGGTAATGTTTTTAATATTAGACAGTGTAGGACCATCCCGATCAGGGTCACCTTATCGACAGTGTGATTGCTTTTATGCTATTTTTGATCAAAAACAGTATTAGAATATAGCAAAATATGGTAATTAAAACTTAGCTTTTACTCACAGTTTCCTTAAAAAAGGGGTTTTCACCCCTATTACGGTAATCAAATGTGAACCTAATACACTAGTGCACAAATTTAAACACAAAATATAAAAATAAATATGGTTTAAAACCCAGTGGGGTATACCATTAGACAAAATGCTCCGTTTGGGAAGATTTCTTTGCCCTCTATTTAAACATATTGTAAACATCACACATTATAGAGGATACAATGGAACAATCTCACCCATTTTGATTTTTCCTCTATGCAGTTCATGGAGTCGGGGTCCACAGATTATCCCTATTAGTTACTAACAAATAATGCTGGCACCTCAAGACTCCTGCCCTTACAAGGACAGTCCACAGCTGGCCCTCTCACTAACAGGCCCTGGGCTGACCCTATGTGCCTCCTGACGCGTTTCCTCAATGTCTTGATTCATCAGGGGACTGGCACAAACACTTTTCCTTTGTCAGGAGCAAACGGGCAGCATATCCCACCAGGGATAGCATATGGGATGGCAATGGCAGTCATATTGACTTTACTGCTCCCTCATATAGAGTATACAATTAGTCAAATCAAAAACACCTGAATAGAATTCAGGATACATATGGGGTATAGGTCCATTTCCAATTACTCCCCAATGATCTCCAGACCCAAATGATGCTAGCATGATATTCCCTTTCATCAAAATAATCCCCAACATATGTGGTTTCAATCCAATTCAGTACTCACATGCAGCATTTTGTATTTTACCGCTTATTCCCTCACCAGCGCGTCTGTCCACCTCCTTTTCGTCATGTGGAAATCAGACCACGCCTCCCCGGGTCTCAGCGTGCGTTCCAAGCTACTTGGCTTCCGGTGTATGGAGCGCATGATCCATTTCCGGTTTCCCGGCAAAGCGTCCTCCCCTCATGTAAAACGGGGCAGGGGTTTCCCCCTGCTCCTCCCATGTATTCAGAGATCCTCGGCTTTCTCAGGCCACGCGCCTCGGCTCTCCTGCAGAGCATATCAAAAGTGGGACACACCATTTCCTGTGCCGGTACATTGTAACACAATCAGCCTTATGTATACAGCGCATAAAGCACAGGTCTCCTCAGTCCCCACCTTCTTATGCCGCAACCAAATTAGTACTTACAGCTAGATTCATTTGTGCCATATTATTCTTTTCTATATATCCATATTAAACAGCACAATATCACTCTACATAACATCTATCAAACCATTAAAGGGATATTTCTCCAAAAAATGGAGCAGAAATTATTATATATGCCGCAGATTATAAAGTGGTTTGTAGGTATTTTGGTAAATTTTCCAGCAGATAGAGACTTTTATATAAAACAAGCATATGTCAATTGCCCATTTAGAGCCAGGGGCGTGGCCTGAGAAAGCCGAGGATCTCTGAATACATGGGAGGAGCAGGGGAAACCCCTGCCCTGTTTTACATTTAAGGAACTTACCAAGGCATATAAAGATAAAATCTCGTCATGGTGGGAAGTCCAAAGCCTTGATTGCTATATAAAAGTAGGTATAGTACCCAGGGGACTTAGAATTACACTAAATCCGGGTAATAAGCACAGGAATCCGGGTTTTATATCGAAATGGGAGAAGGAAGTGACTAGTAGTTCCCTTTGTTTAATGACACTTCTTTTGGAGGAGGAAAGGCAGACTTTGACAATTCTGAACGATAAACTCAGGGAGCAGATAGATATTACTAAAAAATTTTCAACAGAGGCAGATTTTGGAACAAAGGAGAGTAAATTACAGGGAACTATAGAACGATTCCAATACCATCTAAAAGAAAGGAAACATAAACAATATCTTAGAGACCTCCAAGATTTCAAAGAAAACAAGGCATATCTCTTCCTTAAAAATAAAACATTATCGGTGGAGCCAGGGCCGTATTTGCCACTAGACACTCGAGGGCACGTGCCTAGGGCAGGACTCTGCGGGGGGGGCGGCACCTGAGCATGATTTTTTTATTTTTTTTAAAGTCCAGGGGGGTCGGCCCTCCCCTTGCTTCCCTACTCCCTAAACCCCCCCGTCATCATACTCACCTCCTCCTGCTGCCTGCAGCTCCAATGGTCCAGCGCTGACATCTTCCTGTATGAGCAAGCGGTCACTGGTGGCACCACTCATTAAGCTCATGACTATGGACGCCACTCCACTCTCATAGGTGTGGCATCCATATTCATGACCTTAATGAGCGGTACCCACGTGTAACCGCGTGCTCATACAGGAACAGGATGTCGGCGCTGGACCTTCGGAGCTGCAGGCAGCAGGAGGAGGTGAGTATGATGACGGGGGAGGAATGAGCAGGGAGGGCAGTGAGCGCTGGGGGGGCAGTGAGCGCTGGGGCTGGGGGGGCAGTGAACACTGGGGCTGGGGGGGCAGTGAAGGCTGGGGGGGCAGTGAAGGCTGGGGGGCAGTGAGCGCTGTGGGGGCAGTGAGCGCTGTGGGACAGTGAGCGCTGGGGGCAGTGAGCGCTGTGGGGGCAGTGAGCGCTGTGGGGGCAGGGAGCGCTGGGGCTGGGGGGCAATGAATGCTGGGGCTGGGGGGGCAGTGAACGCTGGGGCTGGGGGGGGCAGTGAGCGCTGTGGGGGCAGTGAGCACTGGGGCTGGGGGGGCAGTGAGCGCTGTGGGGGCAGTGAGCGCTGGGGCTGGGGGGGGCAGTGAATGCTGAGGCTGGGGGGGCAGTGAACGCTGGGGCCGGGGGGGCAGTGAGCACTGTGGGGGCAGTGAGCGCTGGGGGGGCAGTGAGCGCTGTGGGGCAGTGAGCGCTGTGGGGGCAGTGAGCGCTGTGCGGGCAGTCCGCGCTGTGGGGGCAGCGAGCGCTGTGGGGGCAGTGAGCGCTGGGGGGCACTGAGCGCCGTGGGGCAGTGAGCGCTGGGGGCAGTGAGCGCTGTGGGGGCAGTGAGCGCTGAGGTGGGGAATGAGCGCTGTGGTGAGGAATGAGCGCTGGGGGGAAATGAGCGCTGGGGGGAATGAGCTCTGAGGTGGGGAATGAGTGCTCGGGGGAATGAGCGCTGAGGTGGGGAATGAGTGCTGTAGGGGCAGTGGGAGGCGCTGAGGTGGGGAATGAGCGCTGGGGTGAGGAATGAGCGCTGAGGTGGAGAATGAGCGCTGAGGTGGGGAATGAGCGCTGGGGTGAGGAATGAGCGCTGAGGTGGGGAATGAGCGCTGGTGGGGAATGAGCGCTGAGGTGGAGAATGAGCGCTGAGGTGGGGAATGAGCTCTGAGGTGGGGAAACTGAGCGCGTGAGGTGGTGGGGAATGAGCGCTGGGGGGAATGAGCGCTGGGGAGAATGAGCGCTGGGGGAATGAGCTCTGAGGTGGGGAATGAGTGCTGGGGGGAATGAGCACTGGGGGGAATGAGCGCTGGGGGGGAATGAGCTCTGAGGTGGGGAATGAGCGCTGTTTTTCTGCCAAGAGATGCGGATTATGTACGGAAACTTCTGCAGACAAATCTGCAACGTGTGCACATACCCTAAGGCTATGTTTCCACGTTCAGGAAACACTGCAGAGAGGACACAGCTCCGTCCAAAGCTTTGCCGGCTTTTGTACACACGGTGATTCCACATGTTTCATTGAACCGTGTGGAATCACCGCATCCTATACATAGGACGGTGCTATTTATCTTGTGTACTATGAGCGTCTCCGCGAGATAAATAGACATGCTGCGGTCTATAAAAACGCGTCACATGTGCATATACGCAGGTCTGCCACCTGCATCTTTGTACACATAGTGGATGGGATTTCATAAAATCCCCTCCACTATGCTGTAACATTGGACGCTGCGGATTGGACTCTGCGGCTGTTCTCAGCGTCCAATCCGCAGCGTTTCCTGAATGTGGAAACGTACCCTACTGTAAATCTATCTCTGCCTCTAGACATTATATAGTATAGATTTGCCTGGACTGTACATTATTATAAATCTCCTCCTGAGCATTCTATATTATAGATCACCCTGGACATTATATATAATAGATTGTACATCATATATTACAGATAATTCTGGACATTTTATACTATAGGTCTCCTTGTACATTATATATTATAGATCTATAATAAATAATATACCGGGAGATCTATAAGTTAAATTGTCCAGATTTATATGTAAGTATCTGTTTACACCCAGACATATGAATAAGGCCTTAGTCAGAGACTGGGAAGTAATAGAATAATAACATCCATCCAGTAATCCTCCAGTGTCTGCTGGACATGGTGTGGGGAGAGTTTCTAGTTCAGTTAGTACACAGACACCAGACTTCTCGCTGTTAACCAGTTAATGTTTTCTTGTCCACCACACTGCAGTGTCAAAGAGGAAGACAGCGAGACAGGCAGCAATATCACATCAGAGAGCGCTTGACCTCGAAACAGAAAATCCTCAGATCCTGGTATTGTAACCTAATATTAAGAATAATATTTATTCACTGATATTGCGCTATTAACTCCACAGCACTTTACATACATCATCAACACTGTCCCCATTGGGGCTCACAATCTAAACATCCTATTTGTATGTCTTTTGAGTGTGGTAGGAAACCACTGTCTTTGAAAGAGCTACATGGGCATACACATAGATTCGGCCTCATTCATTCCCTATGGGACTTGCAAAAATGTGCGGCACTTGCGGTGAGACAAAAAAACACTGTTAGTAGCGACTTTTTTTCCGTTGCTGCAAGTATCGGATTTGCGGGATCGCGTCAAAACCGCAAGTGTCGCACATGTCTGCAAGTCGCATAGGGAATGAATGAGGCCGAATGCAGTGTTGCCATAAGTGATCCGTTACGTGGCAGATGCGGAAAAACTGCCGGATCTGCCGCGAATGGCAAAAATCGCTGATGTGCAAGTAGCCTAAGTCACTGATGACAGTGTCTGCATTAGTCATACTCACCAATGGGGGAGGCAGAACGAAAAGTGCCTAGGGCAGCAGAAACTCTAAATACGGCCCTGGGTGGAGCAAGTAACGGATCTCTCTTCCACAGATACTGACCTCTCAGACTCAAGTCTAAACTGAGATCAGAGAGAGGAAGAAATAGGGGGAGAGGAAGAGGCCGAGACTCCAATAGGGGAGACACTATCCAGGACAGGACTCCCGTTTTTTAGACCTGAGTTACCCATTAAGGAACAGAATGGGCAGGGGGAGAAATCAATATGCCAATTAGACAATCAAATCATTAATCTCTCCTCCAGACTGTTAAACAGAAGTGAAATTAAAGTATTGAACAAGGGACTATCATTTGTTCCATCCTCGGACCCCAACATTTTTGAAATTGTTAAAGACGTAAATTTATTTGCGAGAAAAATTAAGTGGAAGAAATTCTTCCGGAGGCAGGAGCAAAAAAATCTGTGAATCACTGGATATTCCGGTAGATCTTCTTCCGGATGTTAGGCTATTATCCAGTACAGGTGATTTAGGAGCAAATATTGTGGGTTTGGGCCCTTTTACCACTCTAAAAAGTAAAAGTACCAAAATGCCACCTAACCAAGGGCATATTTCATCAATTGATGTTTTTGTAAATATGGTATCTCGGGACCTTAAACTCCTTAAAAAAGATGATTTCTATACGAATTACAATTGTGACAAGGAGGAGATCATGGCAATAAGAAATTTGGAACATGACCGCCAGGTTGTAATTAAGCCCTCGGACAAAGGGGGCAATGTGGTGGTCATGGATTTGGAACAATATACTCAAATGTGCCATGATATCCTACAAGATGACGATGGCTATAAGATTTTGCGGGAAAACCCTATGAAAACGTTCTTTGAACAACTGAGACTTTTACTGGAGGAGGGTCTGGAGACTAAGGTCATTGATAAAAATGAATTTGAGTTCTTACTTCCCCGTAACCTGATACTGGCTACATTTTACAGTTTACCAAAGGTGCATAAGGGTACAAGTCCCCTAAAAGGTAGACCAATAGTGTCGGGTATAAATGGTCTGTGTCAGAATCTTGGTATCTACTTGAATAAAGTCTTATGTCCATTTGTTTATGGTTTACAATCGTATACTAGGGATACGGCGGATTTGTTGCGTAAATTGGAGGGAATAATGGTTGATCCTGATTGTCTTTGGCGAGCATAGATGTCGAGACCCTTTATTCCTCAATTCCACACATAAGGGCCTGAAGGCTGTTGGTTATTTTTTATCGACACGGGGCATACAATGCCGGAGACATAATGATTTTATCTTGAGGGCTCTCAATTTCTGTCTCACAAAAAATGTCTTTACCTTTGATCGCAAATACTACCACCAGCTCAGGGGCACTGCAATGGGTAGCCCCTGTGCGCACACCTACGCAAATTTGCTCCTGGGCTGGTGGGAGGAGACAGTGATTTTTGGTGATGTAGGCCCGAGAAATGGTGATAAGGTAGATATGTGGGCCAGATATCTGGATGACATTTTTGTGATCTGGAGAGGGACTAGAGAAGAATTTTGTATTTTTGTTGAGGAAATTAATGTGAATCATGTTGGACTTAGATTTACTAATGAAATAAACTCTACCTGCCTTCCCTTTCTGGACATAATGATTAAAAAAACAGACAGCAGCACTTTGGAGTCATGTACCTATAGAAAACCCACCTCAACAAACTCTCTGCTTCATTGGAGCAGTAACCATCCTGTCCCATTGAAGAGGGGAATACCGAGGGGTCAATATCTACGGATTCGTAGAAATTGTTCAAGTAATCAGATATTTAAAGAACAGGCAAACGATTTGGAAAAGAGATTTTTGGAGAAGGGTTCATCCAAAAAAGGTCCTAAAATAGTTTTAGACACAGTAGGGAGAGAGAGAGGAGAGATCTCTTGAATCCACAAAAAGAGAATAAAGAGGACCAAGAAATAGTGAGGCTCATCACAACCTTTAGCAATGGAACAGATCAGATCAGAAAGATCTTTGAAAAGTATTGGCCCATCCTGGAAATGGATGAGGAAGTCAAACCGTTTTTGGGAGGATACCCGCATGTTACCTTTAAGAGGTCACCTAAATCGGAAACTTGGCTAAAATCTAGCCTCAAAGGCTGTTATACAGTTATATGAAAAAGTTTGGGCACCCCTATTAATCTTAAGCTTAATGTTTTATAAAAACTGAAAGCTATTTCAGTTTGATATATCTAATAACTATTGGACACAGTAATGTTTCTGCCTTGAAATGAGGTTTATTGTACTAACAGAAAATGTGCAATCTGCATCCAAACAAAATTTGACAGGTGCATAAGTATGGGCACCTCACCAGAAAAGTGACATTAATATTTAGTAGATCCTCCTTTTGCAAAAATTACAGCCTCTAGTCGCTTCCTGTATCTTTTAATGAGTTCCTGGATCCTGGATGAAGGTATTTTTGACCATTCCTCTTTGCAAAACAATTCCAGTTCAGTTAAGTTTGATGGTCGCCGAGCATGGACAGCCCTCTTCAAATGATCCCACAGATGTTCAATGATATTCAGGTCTGGGGACTGGGTTGGCCATTCCAGAACATTGTAATTGTTCCTCTGCATGAATGCCTGAGTAGATTTGGAGCGGTGTTTTGGATCATTGTCTTGCTGAAAGATCCATCCCCTGCTTAACTTCAACTTTGTCACTGATTCTTGAACATTATTGTCAAGAATCTGCTGATACTGAGTGGAATCCATGCGTCCCTCAACTTTAACAAGATTCCCGGTGCCGGCATTGGCCACACAGCCCCAAAGCATGATGGAACCTCCACCAAATTTTACTGTGGGTAGCAAGTGTTTTTCTCGGAATGCTGTGTTTTTTTGACGCCATGCATAACGCCTTTTTGTATGACCAAACAACTCAATCTTGATTTCATCAGTCCACAGGACCTTCTTCCAAAAAGAAATTGGCTTCTCCAAATGTGCTTTTGCATACCTCAGCCGACTCTGTTTGTGGCGTGCTTGTAGAAACGGCTTCTTTCGCATCGCTCTCCCATACAGCTTCTCCTTGTGAAAAGTGCGTTGTATAGTTGACCGATGCACAGTGACACCATCTGCAGCAAGTTGATGCTGCAGCTCTCTGGAGGTGGTCTGAGGATTCCTTGACTGATCTCACCATTCTTCTTCTCTGCCTTTCTGATGTTTTTCTTGGCCTGCCACTTCTGGCCTTAACAAGAACTGTCCCTGTGTTCTTCCATTTCCTTACTATGTTCCTCACAGTGGAAACTGACAGGTTAAATCTCTGAGACAGCTTTTTGCATCCTTCCCCTGAACAACTATGTTGAATAATCTTTGTTTTCAGATCATTTGACAGTTGTTTTGAGGAGACCATGATGCCACTCTTCAGAGGAGATTCAAACAGGAGAACAACTTGCAAGTGGCCACTTTAAGTAGCTTTTCTCATGATTGCATACATCTGGCTATGAAGTTCAAAGCTCAATGAGGTTACAAAACCAAAAAAAGTGCTTTAATAAGTCAGTAAAAAGTAGGTAGGAGTATTTAAAACAAGAAAATGATAAGAGTGCCCATACTTATGCACCTGTCAAATTTTGTTTGAATGCAGATTGCACATGTTCTGCTAGTACAATAAACCTCATTTCAAGGCAGAAACATTACTGTGTCCAATAGTTGTTAGATATATCAAACTGAAATAGCTGTTGCGAAAACACCAATTTTTATAAAACATTAAGCTTAAGATTAATAGGGGTGCCCAAACTTTTTCATATAACTGTAGCTGCGGAAAATGTGTAGTATGCCCCTTTATACAGACAGGTAAAACTTTTGTAAGCTCTAATGTAGAGGAGGAATTTGTTATAAGGGACTTCATAAATTGTCGAACAGAGGGAGTAATCTACAAGGGAATGTGCCAATGTGGCATGAAATATATTGGTAAGACCAAACGCGAATTACGACGAAGAATAGGGGAACACCTAATAATA
Source organism: Oophaga sylvatica (assembly GCA_033576555.1). Lineage (NCBI taxonomy): Eukaryota > Metazoa > Chordata > Amphibia > Anura > Dendrobatidae > Oophaga > Oophaga sylvatica. Next base: position 92,162,387 of record JARQOD010000003.1, read on the forward strand.
ATAATAATAATCTTTATTTATATAGCGCCATCATATTCCGCAGCGCTTTACAGTTTAACAGTTTCAAAACACAAGTCATAAGTAACAACGTTAACAATACAATAATTAAAGCAAAATAAGCTGCCCCTGCTCGTGAGAGCTTACAATCTACAATGAGGTGGGGGAGATACAAAGTACAGGTGTGTATATACAATGGTGCATTTAAAATGATGGTCCAGCCATCTTGAGGTAGTGAGGGATGGATGGAGATAGTGAATGGGCTACACACACACACTTACACATAGAATGACTTTGGTTAGTGAATGTGATAGGCCGCTCTGAACAAATGCGTTTTGAGGGAGCGCCTGAAACCATGCAAATTGTGGATAGTCCTAATTTCTTGGGGTAGAGCATTCCAGAGGATTGGCGCAGCGCGGGAGAAGTCTTGGAGTCGGGAGTGGGAGGTACGGATTAGTGCAGAGGTTAGTCGAAAGTTGTTTGCAGAGCGCAGCAGTCGGTTAGGCTGATAGATTAAATGAGGGAGGAGATGTAGGGGGGTGCTGCACTGTGGAGAGCTTTGTGGGTGAGAACCAGTACTTTGCATTGGATCCTATAATGAATGGGCAGCCAGTGTAAGGACTGGCGAAGAGCGGACGCGTCCGAGTACCGATTAGCCAGATCGATGACCCTGGCTGCTGCATTAAGGATGGACTGGAGAGGGGATAGTCGAGTAATGGGGAGGCCAAGTAATAGAGCGTTGCAGTAGTCCAGGCGGGAGTGGATCAATGCTACAGTGAGGGTTTTTGTTGTTTCCATGGTGAGAAAAGGGCGGATTCTAGAGATGTTCTTTAGGTGTAGGCGGCAAGAGCGGGCAAGAGATTGTATATGGGAGGTGAAGGAGAGATTGGTGTCAAACATAACACCCAGACAGCGAACCTGCTGCCGGGATGTTATTATGGTGCCGCCCACGGAGAGGGAAATGTCAGATTTAGGGAGGTTAGTAGATGGCGGGAGCAGAAGAAGTTCAGTTTTGGAGCGGTTGAGTTTCAGATAGAGAGCGGACATGATGTTGGAGACTGCGGACTGACAGTCACTGCCGTTCTGTAGTACAGCGGGGGTAAGGTCGGGGGATGACGTCTATAGTTGTGTGTCATCAGCATAAAGATGGTATTGAAAACCAAATCTGCTGATGGTCTGTCCAATTGAGGCCATGTAGAGAGAGAAGAGAAGGGGGCCAAGGACTGAGCCCTGGGGTACACCGACAGTGAGAGGAAGAGGAGATGACATGGAGCCAGAGAACGAAACACTGAAGGAGCGGTCAGAAAGATAGGAGGAGAACCAGGAGAGCCAGGAGAGATATCGAACATAAAAGGGATACCCCTATTGCAAAACATATTAATGAGGTCCATTGTGGAAAAAAGTCGGACATCAAATTTATGGGCATTGAAAAGGTGAAGAAACCAATTAGACTGGGATCGTTTGATCCTCCAGAGAGAGGCGAGATGGATATTCCATCTGAATACAGTCTCTCCTTCAGGTCTAAATGGGCAATTGACATATGCTTGTTTTATATAAAAGTCTCTATCTGCTGGAAAATTTACCAAAATACCTACAAACCACTTTATAATCTGCGGCCTTAATAATAATTTCTGCTCCATTTTTTGGAGAAATATCCCTTTAATGGTTTGATAGATGTTATGTAGAGTGATATTGTGCTGTTTAATATGGATATAAGAAAAGAATATGGCACAAATGAATCTAGCTGTAAGTACTAATTTGGTTGCGGCATAGGAAGGTGGGGACTGAGGTGACCTGTGCTTTGTGCGCTGTATACATAAGGCTGATTGTGTTACAATGTACCGGCACAGGAAATGGTGTGTCCCACTTTTGATATGCTCTGCAGGAGAGCCGAGGCGCGTGGCCTGAGAAAGCCGAGGATCTCTGAATACATGGGAGGAGCAGGGGAAACCTGTTATGATTTGGTAGCTGAGGAGAGCAGGCAAAAACGGCAATACACCAGAGAGGTTGGAATCTACTGGATTGCAGTACCCTGACTAACACCACAACTAAAGGCAGCCGTGGAGCGTTCCTACGTTGGTCCTAGACGCCTCGACACAGTCTGAGAGGCTAACTACACCTAAAGATAGCAAGAGGAAAGCTATCTGCCCCGGAGCAGATTCCCAAAGAACATAGGAAGCCCCCAAACATGTAATGGCGGTTAGACAAGAGGAAATACAGACACAGACAGAAAATAGTATGAGCAAACGTTGGGGCCCAATCTTCCTAGAAAGAAAAGGATAGGAAGGACACTTACTGCAATCCAAAAAACCCTAAAAAAATACCAACTCTACTAATTGCAAAAACACCTGAGATCACACGACCTCTACCACCTAAATTAGTTCTTTGGTGTAACAAAACTAAGCCGCAGCCACTGAAAAAACTGGAAAAGGCAAATGAACAAATAACAGTGGCTAAGATAAACTGAGAGGAGCACAAGCCCCCGGAGGGGACCTGGCTGACCTCCACAGAAGTGCAGGAAAAAATGCAAAAAGCAAGCACAAAAATAAAAGCAGAAAATATCTTATCTGTTAGCAGAAGATGCAGGCAAGACTCAGCAAGCTTCCAAGTGAACCAGGAACTAAAGTTGAGACAAGAACAATTGATCACCGGCAACCCTGATGGGAGGGAACCTCCCTTATATAAGACCAGTCTGTAACTCCTGATTGCCAATCTTCACAATCTTCATTGAATGGTTCAGTACTGTTTGTAACCACCAGAGGGAGCTTCTGCTCAGAATTCATTTCTAACACATTCACAACAGAACCCCCCCTTGAGGAGGGGTCACCGAACCCTCATTTGGGCAACCCGGTCAGTCAGGATGAGCTCTGTGATACGCACGGATCAGTCTCCTAGCATGGATGTCCGAAGCAAACACCCAAGAATTGTCCTCCTGACCATAACCTCTCCACTTAACCAAATACTGGAGTTTCCATCTAGAAAAACGAGAATCCAATATTTTCTCAACCACATACTCCAGATTGCCCTCAACCAAAACAGGGTCAGGAGGCGCAACCATAGGAACCACTGGCTCGACAAACCTCTTCAATAAGGACTTGTGGAACACGTTATGGATCTTAAATGTCCCTGGAAGAAGTAAACGAAAGGAAACAGGATTAAGAATCTCCATGATCTTATAAGGTCCAATGAACCTAGGCTTAAACTTAGGAGATGCAACTCTCATAGGGATATTTCTTGAGGACAACCAGACCAAGTCCCCCACTTCAAACCGAGGACCATCAGTCCTATGCCGGTTGGCAAACCGCTGGGCCCTCTCCTGAGAGAGGGACAACCTCTCCACTACCTGGTCCCAAATCTGCTGCATACGCTCCACAACAGAGTCAACACCTGGACAGACAGAAGCCTCCGTCTGTCCCGAAGAAAATCGAGGGTGAAACCCAAAATTGCAGAAAAATGGAGACATCAAAGTGGCAGAGCTAGCCCTATTATTAAGAGCAAACTCAGCCAAAGGCAAAAAAGAGACCCAGTCATCTTGATCAGCAGACACAAAGCATCTCAGATAAGTCTCCAATGTCTGGTTTGTTCTCTCAGTTCGTCCATTGGTCTGAGGATGAAAAGCCAAGGAGAAAGACAATTGAACACCAAGTTTAGAACAAAAAGTCCTCCAAAATCTGGAAACAAACTGGACTCCTCTGTCAGACACAATGTTCTCAGGAATGCCGTGTAACCGAACCACGTGCTGAAGGAACAAAGGCACCAATTCGGAGGAGGAAGGCAACTTAGGTAATGGCACAAGATGTATCATTTTGGAAAACCTATCACAAATCACCCAGATAACGGTCATTCTCTGAGAAACAGGGAGGTCGGAAATTAAATCCATAGAGATATGGGTCCATGGTCTCTTGGGCACAGGCAATGGCATCAACAAACCACTAGAGCGAGAGCAAGGCTTGGAGCGAGAGCAAGTCCCGCAGGACTGCACAAATTCCCTGACGTCACGAGACAAAGTACTATCCCGTCCATGGTACCTGGGCCCGTATGACCGGGGACGGGATAGTACGTCCAGCCCTTTAATGCGACATTGCGACTTAAGTCGCAATGATCGCATTAAAATTCCGACGCCATCTTACCTCAGGAGAGATGGCGCCGGCATCCCGGGGTCTGTCACCGCCCACCCTCACTCCCGATCGCTGTGATTGGCTGTTCAATTCTGAACAGCCAATCGCAGCCTTTCTCACTGTTTCAGCCAATCCGATGGGCTGAAACAGTGAGATCCCAGGCTAGAATCGAGCACCGATGTACTCGATCCTAGGCCTGGGCATAGAAAGGAGCAGACCCCCCCTGGATTGGCGCGATCGCCGATCACATCGATCGCGCCAATCGCAGGGCACAGCCGCGGTGTATCCGCGCTGTGCCCTGCCTGTACCTGCCTGGATCGGTGCAGTAATAGCACCGATCCTAGGCCGGAGCCTAGGACAGGCCCAGTAGGGCCTGCAGCTGCTGATTGGCGCGATCGATGTCATCGACGATCGCGCCAATCACAGGGCACAGCAGCGGTGTGACCGCTCTGTGCCCTGCTTCCTGACCTGCCGGTGACCTGCCTAGGAATCGGAGCAGTGAGCTCCGATTACTAGGCCGGTGCCTAGCAACCGGCAAAACAAGGGTCTCCTCTGATTGGTGGGATCGATGTGATCATCAATCCCACCAATGACAGGTCACAGCAGCGATGTGACCGCTCTGTGACCTGTCTGCAAACTGGATCTGACCTGTCTGACCGCACTGCAGGGGTCCTCACACTTGCTGAGGATTCCTGCAGTGCGGTCACACGCCAGATCTCCTCCTGTGCTGGGCCTTGTGGTGCCACAGTAGCCTGTGACACCACAACTCCTGCTGAAGAAAGAAGAGAGAAGAAAGAAGAGAGTAGAAAGAAGAGAGAAGAAAGAAGAGAGAAGAAAGAAGAGAGCCTACAAACGTGAGTTTTTGAGCCCCGATCCCTGCCCGATCCACCCCAATCTCCCCATTCACCCCTCCCCCTTCCCTTTCCCCCTCTTTTTACCCCCCTTTGCACACATTTAGCAGCCGCCGAGCGTTGATTGGTGACGCAGTTCACCGATCAACACTCGTGCTCGTTTTTCTTTTGCACCCCCCTCCGTGCGCACTTCCAGCAGCCGCGGAACTTTGATAAGTGACACCAGTCACTTATCAGAGCTCGTTCCTGCAGGTTTTTTTTTTTTTTTCACCCCACTTTCCGCCACTCCCGTGCGCACATCTAGCAGCCGCGGAACTTTGATAAGTGACACCAGTCACTTATCAGAGCTCGTTCCTGCAGTTTTTTTTTTTTTCACACCACTTTCCGCCACTCCCGTGCGCACATCTAGCAGCCGCGGAACTTTGATAAGTGACACCGGTCACTTATCAGAGCTCGTTCCTGCCGTTTTTTTTTTTTTTTCACTCCCTTTCCGCCACTCCTGTGCGCACTTCCAGCAGCCGCGGAACTTTGATAAGTGACACCAGTCACTTATCAGAGCTCGTTCCTGCAGTTTTTTTTTTTTTTCACTTCCCTTTCTGCCACTCCTGTGCGCACATCCAGCAGCCGCGGAACTTTGATAAGTGACACCAGTCACTTATCAGAGCTCGTTCCTGCCGTTTTTTTTTTTTTTTTTTTCACTTCCCTTTCCGCCACTCCTGTGCGCACATCCGGCAGCCGCGGAACTTTGATAAGTGACACCGGTCACTTATCAGAGCTCGTTCCTGCCGTTTTTTTTTTTTCACTTCCCTTTCCGCCACTCCTGTGCGCACATCCGGCAGCCGCGGAACTTTGATAAGTGACCCCGGTCACTTATCAGAGCTCGTGCCTGCTGGTTTAGACTTTTTTTCACAGGCATTTTTTTCCCTATTCTCTTTCTTTTCTTTTAGCTTTTTCCTTTCAGCATAGTTTGCACCAACCACTATCCCCCCCCCACACACACACACAGTTATAAATAAAGTTCACACAAAGCACCACATTCACAAAAAAAATGTCCCGCTCGTCACGTTCTTCCCAACAGCGCTATTCAGTGGAAGAGGCATACGCTTTACTTTCCTCCGACACTGATACCGAGGGAGAGGATCCCACATTTCTTTACTTTTCAGATTCTTCATCCTCTTCTTCTTCTTCCTCCTCTTCCTCATCTTCCTCCTCGGGTCCTGCGGAACCGCCACGCAGACGCCCCAGGACAGAAGATGAGGCAGCGCCCACCCCTGAAAATGAACCAGCGCACCCCTCTTCGGACCCCATATGGACCCCGCCCCCCGAAAATTACGAGCCACTGATTCCTGATTTTGTGGCAGAATCAGGAATCAAGTTTGACACCACGGACCTCAGAGAAATAGACTTTTTCAAAGTCTTTTTCTCTGAGGATTTTATTAACCTCGTGGTGGAGCAAACTAATTTGTACGCTCGGCAATTTTTGGCGCAAAACCCAGTGTCATCATTTTCCAACTGGTCTCCTGTAGACGCAGGTGAAATGATGCAGTTTTGGGGCCTGGTCCTCCATATGGGGATCCTGAAGAAGCCAGAACTTCGGCAATATTGGAGTGTTGATATTTTATACAACACTCCACTGTTCCGAATGGTCATGGCTCGGACGCGTTTTGAGGCCATCCACAAATTCCTGCATTATAATGATAATGCACAGTGTCCCCCACAAAATGACCCCAACTTTGACCGTCTGTTCAAAGTTCGGCCGGTCATCGAACACTTCAGCAAAAAGTTTGCTGAAGTGTACGTGCCACAAAGGGACATCTGCGTGGATGAGTCCTTGGTTCATTTTAAGGGACGGCTCAGATTCCGCCAGTACCTGCCCAGCAAGAGGGCAAGGTACGGAATTAAACTCTACAAGCTGTGCGAGAGTACCTCAGGGTACACGCACAGCTTTAGAGTTTACGAAGGAAAGGACACCAGGATTGAACCCCCTGAGTGTCCCCCCGTCCTGGGAGTGAGTGGGAAAATTGTGTGGGATTTGGTGCACCCACTGCTGGATAAAGGTTATCACCTTTACACCGATAACTTTTATTCCAGCGTCCCACTCTACAAATCCCTCTCTGCGCGAGGTACCGCAGCTTGCGGTACCGTCCGCAAAAATCAGAGAGGCCTCCCGAAGACGCTACTTGGGCAGATGCTCAGAAAGGGTGAGAGCAGAGCCCAATGTAGCGACCACCTGTTGGTGGTCAAGTACAAGGACAAGAGGGATGTCCTTCTCTTGACCACTATACATGGTGATGGCAGCGCCCTCAGCACTGTACGGGGTACCTCTACACAGGTCCACAAACCGGACTGTGTACTGGGGTACAATAAATACATGGGGGGTGTTGATCTCTCTGATCAACTCCTCCAACCGTACAGTGCTTTGAGAAAGGCCAAGGTGTGGTACAAGAAGCTGTCCGTGCACATCGTCCAAATGGCAATGCTCAACGCTTTCCTGCTGTTACGATGTGCACGCAACAGCGATACGACGTACCTTCAGTTCCAGGAGGTAGTGGTTAAGGCCCTGATGTTTGGCGCTCAGGAAACAGCGGGCCCCAGTACTTCTGGAACTGAAGGTGCTCGTATCATACCAGGTCAGCATTTCCCGGGGGTGGTCCCGCCAACTGGAAGCAAAGGTAAGCCGCAAAAAAGGTGCCGAGTGTGTTACAAAAGGGGAATACGCAAGGACACCACTTACCAATGCGACACCTGCCCCGAAAAACCTGGCCTGTGTATGAAGGATTGTTTCAAATTGTACCACACCTCAATGCACTACTAATTTACTTTACAGGAAAGATTAGTTCCAGAAGGGGGGCACATTTAGAAAAGTTCCTTGGGAGTCTACTTTCCAAAATTATGTCACTTGTGGTTTTTTTTTTACTGTTTAGGCACATCAGGAGCTCTGCAAACGGAACATGACGCCCGCAGACCATTCCATCAGTCTGCATTCCAAAACGTCACGACTTCCCTTCTGAGCCCCGACTTGTGCCCAAACAGTTTTTTCCCACATATGGGGCACCAGTGTACTCAGGACAAATTGGACAACAATTTTTGGTGTCCAATTTCTCCTCTTACCCTTGGGAAAATAAAAAATTGGGGACTAAAACATCATTTTTGTGAGGATAAAAGTAGGATTTTTTATTTTTACACCTGGGCATTATAAACTTTAGTGAAACACTTGGGGGTTCAAAATGCTCACCACACACCTAGGTAAGTTCCTTAGGGGGTCTAGTTTCCAAAATGGGGTCACTTGTGGGGGTTTCCACTGTTTAGGCACATGAGGGGCTCTGCTAACGGAACATGACGCCCGCAGACCATTCCATCAAAGTCTGCATTCCAAAACGTCACTGCTTCCCTTCTGCGCCCTGCCATGCGCCCAAACAGTGGTTCCCCCCAACATATGGGGTATCAGTGTACTCAGGACAAATTGGACAACAACTTTTGTGGTCCAATTTCTCCTGTTACCCTTGGGAAAATAAAAAATTGGGGACTAAAACATATTTGTGGAAATTTTTTTTTTTTTTTTTATTCACGCCAGGGCATTATAAACTTTAGTGAAACACTTGGGGGTTCAAAATGCTCACCACACACCTAGATAAGTTCATTAGGGGGTCTAGTTTCCAAAATGGGGTCACTTGTGGGGGTTTCCACTGTTTAGGCACATGAGGGGCTCTGCTAACGGAACATGACGCCCGCAGACCATTCCATCAAAGTCTGCATTCCAAAACGTCACTGCTTCCCTTCTGCGCCCTGCCATGCGCCCAAACAGTGGTTCCCCCCAACATATGGGGTATCAGCGTACTCAGGACAAATTGGACAACAACTTGTGTGGTCCAAGTTCTCCTGTTACCCTTGGGAAAATAAAAAATTGGGGACTAAAACATCATATTTGTGGAAATTTTTTTTTTTTTTTTTTATTCACGCCAGGGCATTATAAACTTTAGTGAAACACTTGGGGGTTCAAAGTGCTCACCACACACCTAGATAAGTTCCTTAGGGGGTCTAGTTTCCAAAATGGGGTCACATGTGGGGGGTTTCCACTGTTTAGGCACATCAGGGGCTCTGCTAACGGAACATGACGCCCGCAGACCATTCCATCAAAGTCTGCATTCCAAAACGTCACTGCTTCCCTTCCGAGCCCTGCCGTGTGCCCAAACAGTGTATCCCCCCAACATATGGGGTATCAGCGTACTCAGGACAAATTGGACAACCACTTTTGGGGTCCAATTTCTCCTCTTACCCTTGGGAAAAAAAAAATTGGAGACTAAAACATCACTTTTGTGGAAAAAAAAAATATATTTTTTTTTCACGCCAGGGCATTATAAACGTTAGTGAAACACTTGGGGGTTCAAAGTGCTCACCACACACCTAGATAAGTTCCTTAGGGGGTCTAGTTTCCAAAATGGGGTCACATGTGGGGGGTTTCCACTGTTTAGGCACATCAGGGGCCCTCCAAACGCGACATGGCGTCCGTTCGCAATTCCAGCCAATTTTGGTTTGGAAAAGTCAAACGGCGCTCATTCCCTTTCAAGCCCTGCCGTGCGCCCAAACAGTGGTTCCCCCCCACATATGGGGTATCAGCGTACTCAGGACATGTTGGACAACAACTTTGGTGTCCAATTTCTCTCTTACCCTTGGGAAAATAAAAATTTGGGGACTAAAACATCATTTGTGGAAAAAATATGATTTTTTTTCTTCACGGCTCTACATTACAAACTTGCGTGAAGCACTTGAGGGTTCAAAGTGCTCACCACACATCTAGATAAGTTCCTTAGGGGGTCTAGTTTCCAAAATGGGGTCACATGTGGGGGGGTTTCCACTGTTTAGGCACATCAGGGGCCCTCCAAACGCGACATGGCGTCCGTTCGCAATTCCAGCCAATTTTGGTTTGGAAAAGTCAAACGGCGCTCTTCCCTTTCAAGCCCTGCCGTGCGCCCAAACAGTGGTTCCCCCCCACATATGGGGTATCAGCGTACTCAGGACATGTTGGACAACAACTTTTGTGGTCCAATTTCTCCTCTTACCCTTGGGGAAAATAAAAATTTGGGGACTAAAAATCTTTTGGAAATTATTTTTTTCCGCCATTAAAACTTGTGAACATTGGTAAAGTGCACACAACGATAAGTTCTTGGGTCATTCCAAAGGTATGTGGGGTTCACTGTTAGCCATAGGCCCTCCAACGCGACATGGCGTCCGTCGAATTCACAATTTTGGTTTGAAAAGTCAAACGGCGCTCCTTCCCTTTAAAGCCCTGCCGTGCGCCCAAACAGTGGTTCCCCCCCACATATGGGTATCAGCGTACTCAGGACATGTTGGACAACACTTTTGGGTCCAATTCTCCTCTTACCTTGGAAAATAAATTTGGGACTAAAACATCATGTTGTGGAAAAAATATATTTTTTTTCTTCACGCTCTACATTACAAACTTGCGTGAAGCACTTGAGGTTCAAGTGCTCACCACACATCTAGATAAGTTCCTTAGGGGGTCTATTCCAAATGGGTCACATGTGGGGGGTTTCCACTGTTAGGCACATCAGGGCCCTCCAAACGCACATGGCGTCCGTTCGCAATTCCAGCCAATTTGGTTGGAAAAGTCAAACGGCGCTCCTTCCCTTTCAAGCCCTGCCGTGCGCCAAACAGGGTTCCCCCACATATGGGGTATCACGTACTCAGGACATGTTGGACAACAACTTTTGGTCCAATTTCTCCTCTTACCTGGAAAATAAATTGGGACTAAAACATCATGTTTGTGGAAAATATGATTTTTTTTCTTCACGGCTCTACATTACAAACTTGCGTGAAGCACTTGAGGGTTCAAAGTGCTCACCACCATCTAGATAAGTTCTTAGGGGTCTAGTTTCCAAATGGGGTCAATGTGGGGTTCCACTGTTTAGGCACATCGGCCCTCCAAACGCGACATGGCGTCCGTTCGCAATTCCAGCATTTTGGTTTGAAAGTCAACGGGCTCCTTCCCTTTCAGCCCTGCCGTGGCCCAAACATGGTTCCCCCCATATGGGTATCAGGTACTCAGACATGTGGACAACAACTTTGGGTCCATTTTCCTCTTACCCTTGGAAAATAAAAATTTGGGGACTAAACATCATGTTTGGGAAAAATATGTTTTTTTTCTCACGCTCTACATTACAAACTTGCTGAGCACTGAGTCAAAGTGCTCAACCATCTAGATTCTTAGGGCTGTTCCAAGGCATGGGGTTCCCGTTAGATCAGGCCCTCCAACGACATGCGTCCGTTCGCAATTCAGCCAATTTTGGTTTGGAAAAGTCAACGGCGCCTTCCCTTCAGCCTGCCGTGCGCCCAACAGTGGTTCCCCCCCAATTGGGGTATCCGTATCAGGACATGTTGGACAACAATTTTGGTCCAATTCTCCTCTTACCCTTGGGAAAATAAAAATGGACTAAAACATGTTTGTGAAAAAATAGATTTTTTCTCGGCTCTACTTACAACTGCGTGAAGCACTTGAGGTTAAAGTGCTCACACACATCTGTAAGTTCCTTAGGGGGTCTAGTTTCCAATGGGTCCATGTGGGGTTTCCACTGTTAGGACATCAGGGGCCTCCAACGCGACTGGGTCGTTCGCATTCAGCCAATTTGTTGGAAAGTCAAACGGGCTCTTCCTTTCACCCTGCCGTGCGCCCAACAGTGGTTCCCCACATATGGGTATCAGACTCAGACATGTGGACAACAACTTGTGGTCCATTTCTCTCTTACCTTGAAATAAAATTGGGACTAAAACATCTGTTGTGGAAAAATAGATTTTTTTTCTTCACGCTCTACATACAAACTGCGTGAAGCACTTGAGTTCAAGTGTCACCACACATCTAGATAGTTCCTTAGGGGTAGTTCCAAAATGGTCACATGTGGGGTTTCCACGTTTAGCACATCAGGCCTCAACGCACATGGGTCCGTTCGCAATTCCAGCCAATTGGTTGAAAATCAACGGCTCCTCCCTTTCAGCCTGCGTGCGCCCAAACAGTGGTTCCCCCCCCATTGGGTATCAGGTACTCAGACATGTGACAACACTTTGGTCATTTCTCTTACCCTTGGAAAAAAATTGGACTAAAACATCAGTTTGTGAAAAATATGATTTTTTTTCACGGCTCTACATTACAAACTTGCGTGAAGCACTTGAGGGTTCAAAGTGCTCACCACACATCTAGATAAGTTCCTTAGGGGGTCTAGTTTCCAAAATGGGGTCACATGTGGGGGGTTTCCACTGTTTAGGCACATCAGGGGCCCTCCAAACGCGACATGTTGTCCGTTCGCAATTCCAGCCAATTTTGGTTTGGAAAAGTCAAACGGCGCTCCTTCCCTTTCAAGCCCTGCCGTGCGCCCAAACAGTGGTTCCCCCCCACATATGGGGTATCAGCGTACTCAGGACATGTTGGACAACAACTTTTATGGTCCAATTTCTTCTCTTACCCTTGGGAAAATAAAAATTTGGGGACTAAAACATCATGTTTGTGGAAAAAATATGATTTTTTTTCTTCACGGCTCTACATTACAAACTTGCGTGAAGCACTTGAGGGTTCAAAGTGCTCACCACACATCTAGATAAGTTCCTTAGGGGGTCTAGTTTCCAAAATGGGGTCACATGTGGGGGGTTTCCACTGTTTAGGCACATCAGGGGCCCTCCAAACGCGACATGGCGTCCGTTCGCAATTCCAGCCAATTTTGGTTTGGAAAAGTCAAACGGCGCTCTTTCCATTCCGAGCTCTGCCGTGTGCCCAAACAGTGGTTTTCCCTCACATATGGGGTATCGGCGTACTCAGGAGAAATTGCACAACAACTTTATCAGTCCTTTTTCTCTTTTTCCCTTGTGAAAATAAAAAAAATGTTTGTAAAAGATCATTTTTGTGACTAAAAAGTAAAATGTTAATTTTTTCCTTCCATGTTGCTTCAGCTCCTGTGAAGCACCTGAAGGGTTAATAAACTTCTTGAATGTGGTTTTGAGTACCTTGAGGGGTGTAGTTTTTAGAATGGTGTCACTTTTGGGTATTTTCTGCTATATAGACCCCTCAAAGTGACTTCAAATATGAGGTGGTCCCGAAAAAAAATGGCTTTGTAAATTTTGTTGTAAAATGAGAAATCGCTGGTCAACTTTTAACCCTTATAATTTCCTAACAAAAAAAAATTTTGTTTCCAAAATTATGCTGATGTAAAGTAGACATGTGGGAAATGTTATTTCTTAACTATTTTGTGTGACATATTTCTCTGTTTTAAGGGAATAAAAATTCAAAGTTTGAAAATTGCAAAATTTTCAAAATTTTTGCCATATTTGCGTTTTTTTCATAAATAAATGCAAGTTATATGGAAGAAATTTTACCACTATCATGAAGTACAATATGTCACGAGAAAACAATCTCAGAATCGCGAAGATCCGTTGAAGCGTTCCAGAGTTATAACCTCATAAAGAGACAGTGGTCAGAATTGTAAAAATTGGCCCGGTCATTAACGTGCAAACCACCCTTGGGGGTGAAGGGGTTAAAGAACTGAAAATGCTCATTTGTGGAATTTGCAGCATTAGGAGGTCACATTCACTGAACAAAAAAGCTATTTAACTCCAAAACATCCTAACAGGCCAAGTTACATGTTAACATAGGAACCCTTCTTTGATATCACCTTCACAATTCTTGCATCCATTGAACTTGTGAGTTTTTGGAGAGTTTCTGCTTGTATTTCTTTGCATGAAGTCAGAATAGCCTCCAGAGCTGCTGTTTTGATGTGAACTGCCTCCCACCCTCATAGATCTTTTGTTTGATGATACTCCAAAGGTTCTCTATAGGGTTGAGGTCAGGGGAAGATGGTGGCCACACCATTAGTTTATCTCCTTTTATGCCCATAGCAGCCAATGACTCAGAGGTATTCTTTGCAGCATGAGATGGTGCATTGTCATGCATGAAGATGATTTTGCTCCTTAAGGCACGTTTCTGCTTTTTATACCATGGAAGAAAGTTGTCAGTCAAAAAGTCATTTTCACACCTTCAGGAACCTAAAATGGCCCTACCAGCTGTTTTCCCATGATTTCGGCCCAAAACATGACTCCTCCACCTCCTTGCTGACGTCGCAGCCTTGTTGGGACATGGTGGCCATCCACCAACCGTCCACTATTCGATCCATCTGGACCATCCAGGGTTGCTCGACACTCATCAGTAAACAAGACTGTTTAAATTAGTGAAAATTAGTCTTCATTTATGTCTGGGCCCACTGCAACCATTTCTGCTTGTGAGCACTGTTTAGGGGTGGCGAATAGTAGATTTATGCACCACAGCAAGCCTTTGAAGGATCCTACACCTTGAGGTTCGAGGGACTCCAGAGGCACCAGCAGCTTCAACACGAACACGTCTGTGCTCAGAATCAGCCACAAATCTCTTAACAGTGCGATGATCATGCTTAAGTTTTCGGGAAATATCTAATGTTTTTATCCCTTGACCAAGGCATTGCACTATTTGATGCTTTTCAGCAGCAGAGAGATCCTTTTTCTTTCCCATGTTACTTGAAAACTCTGGCCTGCTTAATAGCCTGGAACATCCAGTTTTCCTTTTATTGGGCTCACATGGCAAACTAATTATCACAGGCATCTGAGATTGATTTCAGTGATCCAAAGAACCCTGAGACACAATACCATCAATGGGTTTCATTTACAAAAAAAAATACAAAACGCTATGACACTTAAAACCAATTTGCATAATAATTTGGAACATGGTGTAAACCCACTGCCAGCTTAGTTCCTTGCTGGTTATAGTTCTTCTACACTGACCTCTTTGAAGGAGACAGTCTCTGGATAAGCTGAGGTGTTTGTTTGGTTGCAGCAGTGGAGTTTCCTTTTGGAGAAACTGAGGAGTGTTATTTGTTGTGTTCTTTCCCACCTGTTTGTCTTAACTTCCTCGTGTTATCTTATTGTAGTAGTGGGACTAGTGTCTGGCCCTGAATTTATCCTGTCTAGCGCATAGGCCAGCGAGGGTTTAGGCACATGACTACACATGAGGGGAAGGACCCATCTAGGGATGATAGGGATTGTAGGTGTATCGCCCGCCAGGGCCGGGGAGAGTACTCGGTACTGGGCCGGTTCTTAAAGGGATGTGTTATGGCAGCAGTGACCCGGTCCGTGGCCTTGGGCGTCCAATGAAAAATATTGATTAGGGGATGATAAGGTTTAGCCGACGCTGCAAATTCAGTCCACTGGGGCAGATGTTGATGCAGCAGAGTTAGTTCAGTTCTCCACAGGCTGAGCTATTCCCCAGGGCAGTGATAGTGTTAAAGATGTTGGTGATTGTTGTGCAGGGCAGATGACGCAGCAATAAATAGAGTACACAGCAGTGTGCAGTCTTCACTGGTTTTACTCACACTTCTGATGTTATAATCCCCAGCTGGGGTGCTGTGTCCTCAGGGTCAGTGGTCCAGCCAGCTCTCAGGTAGCTTGGGGTGCACGTTGCCAGGACTCCCTTATATGTTCCTTTCCTGGTTGTCTCGCTACGCTGGCTACCACCTCTCCTGCCCTGCATCTTCATACACAGTGTCCTGAGCCAGCAGACTCGGATCTTGTCGGGCGACGTTGGTCAGGCCCTGGATCCTATATGTCTGCCTTTTCAGCGAATGTGTGGAAGTGGCTGCAGCATATGCAGATACTGCAGCCTCCGGTTTTCTAGGTGAGTCCTTAGTTTCTCCACTAGTTTTGGGGCCGGTCCCCTAACTGTGACTTGGTCCCTCCACCGACCACGCCGGTGAATACGGGCCCCACGGATGGATTCCTCACTAGCCGTGCCCCTAGGACCTCTTCTTCCTCTCCCCCTCTGGAGCCTCTCTCTCTCTCCATCTGTCGTCTGGGGACAAGCTGCTCTCAGCTTCAACCCCCTGTTGACTCTTTCTCTGTCTTTCCTTCAGGAGCTCCTCTCTGCTCCTCACTCCTCCAGCAGACTTAAGGTACTGTCACACTAAGCGAGATCGCTTAAGCGTCAGCAATTTTATGATGCAGCAGCGACCTCGTTAGCAACGTCGCTGTGTGTGACATGTAGCAGGCAATGTGGCCCCCGCTGCGATGTCGCTGATTGCTCATGAACGTTCTGAACCGTTTTTTGGTCATTGGTGTCCTGCTGGTGAGCCTGAATCGCTGAGTGTGACACCCTTTATGAACGACTTTACCAGCGGTGCAGGTGGGACTAGGTTTTCCCAACGACCGCAGAGGTCGTTATACAGATCGCTGATCGCTAATGAGATCTTTGTGTTTGGAAGCTAACTAGCGACCATATAGCGATTGCACTAACGATCTCGCCAGGTCATGTCGTTGTCGTGATCGCTGGTGCGATCGCTAAGTATGACAGTGTGTGGAGCCCAGCTGTGCTTGGAATCCTAATCTCCAGAAGGGTGCTCTGAAGGTAACCACCACTAGAGGTCCTGTATATACATTCACACACATTGACCCATCCCTAAAGCCACCAGAGGGAGCTGTTTAGCCATATATAAGGAGGGTGAAGACACTGAAGCTAGAGTAGTTTTTCAGTCACCTCAGAGGGTGAAGTGAAGAGCAGACGTTCTAGGCTGAGAGAGTGTTGTGAGCGCAGAGTGTGTGCAGTCTGGCACACGGAGCAGAGCTCAAAAGAGAGAGAGAGTTCAGCTGTTAGCTGAGAAGTCTGAAGTCTGCAGCTTGTAGCCTAGTTCAACTGAGTGGAGGCTAGTAAAAGTGGAACGGAAACCACTCCAGCCTAGTCAGAGCTGAGTCAAGTGAGTGCAGCTCAGTGAGAAAGCGTGCCGACGCTTAGAGAGCGGTGAAGAAGAAGAAGGAGCAGCCCACCTACTGTTAGTGTGTGATCGTATGAGGGCCCGAGTAGGACGAAAGGCGAGTGGAAAGCAAGTGAGGGACAGAGGAGCCTAAACAGCTCATCCCCATCATTACAACCAGACACCGGGTCCGAGCTTACTGGAATCTTCACGACCAGTAGGAGATACCGGAGATCCTGCGGGACTACAAGTCGCAGGAGCCCTAAAGTGCTGATACGTAATTGGGTCAGGAAGACGGGAGTCTGGCAAGTACCGCCATCAGAGACTGTGTTCTATCAAGAGAAGGCCCTACCACAAGGTCAGCTGGGTGTAGAGTTGGAGACAGACTCAGACCTAGTTTCACACAGGTCAGAGACTTATTTTAGAAGAAAAGAGGCCCCACACCTACTCAGGGGAGGAAACTGGATGTGCACCCTTCACCCTGCAGTGCCCCGGGACGTGCCTGCAATAACATCTTCAGTAAAGGTACAGAAAGAGACTTCTGTGTGTGTGTCCATCTTATTACTCCTACCGTCGGATTCTCCTCCGTCCTGCACCCCTACACACTCTATCTACCCTGATGGACCCAGCCTTACCTGTGGAAGGCTTAACACCTTGCTGCCCAATACCAACCCTTCAGCGGACCTATACAGCAGCGCTGGTCACCCTGACCAGGCACCACAGGTGGCGTCACGAACATTCAACAAACCTTTTAATCCCCTGTAAATATCCCCTTTTTGAGGTGAGTCTCAGGGCCACGGACCGAGCTGCAGCTACCGTGACATCCCCATAGAAGTGGACGGGCTCGGTGCCGAGTACCCTACAGCCCTGGCGGGCGACTCATCTACCTGGCGTCACGAACAGGATTCTGAAGCTCGTGTAATGCGAGTCCTGTGTGCCTGAATTGGCTGTTTTGTGCAAAAAGACTGTAATTGCAATTTTTGTGACTTTGCCGCCATTTTGCCGCCATTTTACCACCATATTCACGCCCCGAGGCGCTGGTGAAGAAGAGGGGCGTGAATTCGTGGGCGTACTCCCCCCCTGTGGCGCGAAAATTATGGCCGCCCTGTCTAATTGTTTCTACAACATAAGATCATGCCCCACTGCAAAGGAGATCCGCCTCCTCATCCTCCTTAGTGCAAGGAAAAGAAAGCGAAAGTCCCGCTTCCACGGAAAAGACCAGTCCACTCCTGTTAGAAAGTTCAGTCTGGACTGGAGAGAAATGGCGGAAGGACAGGAGTCGCTGTGTGGGGGAATGGAGGTGTGCAAACCCTTCCCTCACGAAGAGGCGCAGCCTGTGCCTGAACCATCCCCAGTTCTGGAAGGAGATGGAGAGCGCTATAAGGAGGAGGAGGTGGACGCAGCCCTGCTGGATCTGGCCCGGCACCGGGCTGAAGTGGAGCAGATGGAGCGAAGCTGGCGGGCTCTGAAGCTGCGGCTGCAGCAGAGCCGACTGCTCTCTGTTCCGGATGCGTGACTAGCACCCGCGCAACCACCTGGGCCAGTGGCTGCAATCTCGCCAGAGGCTGATCCTGGAGAAGCTGTTCCTGCCCCCGCCGAGGACGCGGCGGGAGGAGAGGAGGCTGCGGAGGCCTTGCCCTGACCGGAATACCAGCCAGGCCTGGAACCAGATGCCGCACCTGTAGTGGAGGAATACTGTCCCCCGGCAGGGACGAAGGAGGAAATACCCGGCGATATCCAGGTCGATTGGGAGGAGATGGAGCTCCTGGACAACGAGGAGTACGCCACACGGCAGGAAAACGAATGGAGACGCCGTGAGCAGGAAGAGCAGCAACGACGTGCCAAGCGGGAGGAGCAGCGACAACGCCAGAGGTACCGGGAGAGAGATCTCGCCGACAAAGAGAACGTCAGGCGAGATAAAGGTACGCTCCGGGATCCGCGGTGCCAGGGGGCGGTGCGAGACTTTAAGCTCCAGGGAGGCTGGGGGTTCATACACGAGCCCGGGCTCTACCAGGAAGTTTTTGTGAATCGCCGGGACGTAGAAGCTCACTTACCTGAGGGACACCCGGACAGGGACCTGTAATAGGGGACTTAGTCACCTACACGCGGCATTGGGGGCTTAAGGGGTGGTATGCCCTAAACATCTCCCGAAGCAGCTCCCCGGTCCCTGAAGCAGAAGCTTACCCCGTGTCTCAGCGTCCCAGGCCTCTGCAAATCCAGCGCCAGTCTGCGCACCTGTGCCATGCCCTGCTGAGCGGCTGTATGCGGCTGCTGCCCTCCCCCTGCTGAGTCATATCTGCACGAACTGCAGTGCCTAAGTATATGTGAGGCACCTGTCAGGCCTCCGGGAACCCGTGTTGAAAAGAGAACTGTATCCACACAGACCCCTATATCCGGCCACGATGTCATGGTGCTCCGTACCAGGATGCACTATGTGCTTGCAACACCAGGGGTTGAAGATATAGCGATGCCGCATTAGAAACCCGAACAGGGTCACTGTACTGTAAAATAGTTTAAAATTGTTGCTACACCCGGACAGGTGTCTGTTGTTGGAAAGTTTTATATATTTATGCCTTAAGTATACCCCAGTTGGGTAATGAGTATTGCATATTTGCTCTGAACTCTGTGACTGAGGACTCTGCCAGCCCAAAAACTTTCCTGTATTTAGTTAGCACTTCGGTGCTCCATCTTGGTTTTACGTAAGCCTTTCCTACCTCAGAAACTAAAACCCGTTTGATGTGGCCGAACGTGAGGTCTGCTACAGAGATCCAGAAAAGTCTTGCTGCCCACCCAGGACCACCGTTGGAGGTTTGGAGTGGGTCCTCCACAAGTATATGTCTACTTGAACTGTGAAGCTACTAATATTTGCACAATAGTTGATGTTGATATTAAAAGTGTTATTTATGTATTTATGCAACGGTTAAAGATCCTCACCTCCCGTAAGGGAAGAGTTAATGTTAATGTTTATTCAAAAATGTTTTTCTTTCAGCCCGGGAGTGCTGAGTTTTACCAGGGGGGGATGTGGAGCCCAGCTGTGCTTGGAATCCTAATCTCCAGAAGGGTGCACTGAAGGTAACCACCACTAGAGGTCCTGTATATACATTCATACACCTTCACCCATCCCTAAAGCCACCAGAGGAGATGTTTAGCCATATATAAGGAGGGTGAAGACACTGAAGCTAGAGTAGTTTTTCAGTCACCTCAGAGGATGAAGTGAAGAGCAGACGTTCTAGGCTGAGAGAGTGTTGTGAGCGCAGAGAATGCAGAGTGTGTGCAGTCTGGCACACGGAGCAGAGCTCAAAAGAGAGAGAGAGTTCAGCTGTTAGCTGAGAAGTCTGAAGTCTGCAGCTTGTAGCCTAGTTCAACTGAGTGGAGGCTAGTAAAAGTGGAACAGAAACCACTCCAGCCTAGTCAGAGCTGAGTCAAGTGAGTGCAGCTCAGTGAGAAAGCATGCCGACGCTTAGAGAGCGTTTGAAGAAGAAGAAGGAGCAGCCCACCTACTGTTAGTGTGTGATCATATGAGGGCCCGAGTAGGACGAAAGGCGAGTGGAAAGCAAGTGAGGGACAGAGGAGCCTAAACAGCTCATCCCCATCATTACAACCGGACACCGGGTCCGAGCTTACTGGAATCTTCACGACCAGTAGGAGATACCGGAGATCCTGCGGGACTACAAGTCGCAGGAGCCCTAAAGTGCTGATACGTAATTGGGTCAGGAAGACGGGAGTCTGGCAGGTACCGCCATCAGAGACTGTGTTCTATCAAGAGAAGGCCCTACCACAAGGTCAGCCGGGCGTAGAGTTGGAGACAGACTCAGACCTAGTTTCACACAGGTCAGAGACTCATTTTAGAAGTAAAGAGGCCCTACACCTACTCAGGGGAGGAAACTGGATGTGCACCCTTCACCCTGCAGTGCCCCGGGACGTGCCTCTAATAACATCTTCAGTAAAGGTACAGAAAGAGACTTCTGTGTGTGTGTCCATCTTATTACTCCTACCGTCGGATTCTCCTCCGTCCTGCACCCCTACACACTCTATCTACCCTGAAGGACCCAGCCTTACCTGTGGAAGGCTTAACACCTTGCTGCCCAATACCAACCCTTCAGCGGACCTATACAGCAGCGCTGGTCACCCTGACCAGGCACCACAGGTGGCGTCATGAACATTCAACAAACCTTTTAATCCCCTGTAAATATCCCCTTTTTGAGGTGAGTCCCAGGGCCACGGACCGAGCTGCAGCTACCGTGACATCCCCCATAGAAGTGGATGGGCTCGCTGCCGAGTACCCCACAGCCCTGGCGGGCGACTCAAGTGCCTTTACTGTCTCTGGTCTCACAGACCACTGTACACTACTCTCTGCCTCCACCCTACTCTCTCCACCCACACAATCTACCTAGTCCCTCCCTGGCCTTGAGAGGTCTGGTGTTGTGTGTAAGTGTGTGAGTCCTGGCAGTGCCCCTTCCTTACCTGAGAGCAGAGCACCACACGTCTGGTTGAGGTGCAGTATCTCTGTGGTGACTAAACCCTCAGGGGCACCACACAGGGATCTGACTTAGGTTTATTTTAGCAAGTGTACTTTCTCCCTTCTCCGTACCGCTAGGGCCTTTCTTGTACATCTTCCCTGGTGTTCCCCTCGTGTTCCTCTCGCCGCCAGCCTGACAACATACAGACAATTTTGACTGTATACATCATTCATGTGTAGATTTTGTATATAATCTATACTAAATATACAATTTACATTACATACACATGGATAGTATAGAAGGTTCACCAAACTCTCTACTCCTCTGCTTTTCCTCCAGACATCCGCAGGGTAAAGAAACTTTGGCCATTTGACTATGTTGTAATCAAAGGTCCCATACTCTTCTAACCTTGAAAACTGCACACATAATGCAAGTGCAAGACTGTCATTAGCAATACAATTTCTGCTTTTTGAGCAGAGAGACCTGAGACAAACTAGCTCACAATCCTGCATCAGTGTAGGGTGTCACAAGGTGCCCCTAGTGGGGGAAAACAGAACAATTGCCCAGGGTCTCCAGCACCTAACACCAGCCCTACCTGTATGATCCCTGTAACTTTTCTCAGGAGGCAACTGTTTCAGTTGTTTCTTTTCTATGGATTACCAGCAAAAGCTGAGGACATCTGAAGGGAAGAACGCTGGACTCCCTTTATTTCAGCAACTATATGGGAACCACCAGGAAGACTCGTGTCAAGCATACATTTGACACATCCTGTCTTCATAACATGAACTAGGGACATAACTAAAGTGGGTGGAGGGGTTGCAGACGGACCTAGACCCAGGAGCCTTTGGTATTCTAATGGGTGTCTTTGGCACAGATGAAAAGACCAATAATAATAAAGACCAGTGATAGTTGGAGGCACTGTTGGAAATTTTGAATTGGAGCACAAAAGCTTCAAGTTATTCTACTGCCATTAACCATTAATGTTGGTAAAACAATCCCACCAACAGGGATCATAAAGGCTGTACCAGTTATAAAGTTTTGGTACGCAACATGCTATTTAGGGAATAGATGACCCCTCCACCACTCAAATATAGAAAAACATCTCATATAACGACAAGCTTAACCTTTCTTAACTCAGTATTTAGTCATTTTGTATAAGTTACTGTCATGATCCCTTTTGGGGGAAGAGATTGTTCTAAAAGCCTCTGGCAAGAACAAAACTTTCGGTCTTTTGAGCTCTGAATTGCAGATAGTTACTAGGTAAATGCTGGGTCTATTGCAATGAATGACAATTTATTTAACATCATATATGAAACCAATACTTCAGAACCTCCCAATGTCATGGACTAAACCAGGTCTGAAGTTTATTGTATCCTATAATCTCAGGATGAGACTGGCTGCCGTCATTCACTATGATTTCCCAACCTCCATTGTATCTACAGTAGAACAGTAATTCCGGAGCTCTTATTTCCCAGTGCTCCTTGTGTGAACCTGCGATCATACTGGGAAACAAGTGTCTCCATGAATACATCTGGGCTGGATGCTGTGAGAGAGATGTTATTTTCCTTCCCAGTAAGCTGGGGTTATAAGACTTGTAATGTAACATGTCTCCACACCCCAGCCCAGCACTGCAGGAGTCCACATGAATTTATATTGTTTGTTTTTTAACCCATTTGTAGGATGACATACAGATCCATGACTCATATGAACCGCTGGCTGAGTCATTCTGCTCTGAGAATCTATTCATCCTCAAGTATTTTGCTATATGTAACACTATCCATCTATCCGCTTCACCAGGAAACCCAAGGAACAAGTCCATAGAAAATCTGAAATTTCAATTTCTAAATATTTACTGTGTAACCGATAATGCTTTGGTGAAAACATAGTAACAAGTAATGGGATATTATACATTTCATGGCGACATAGTAATGAGTAACAAGATAATATACACTGTGTTCCAAATTATTATGCAAAAATTGTTTAGGAGTGATAAGGTAAGAATTTTTTTGTTTGTCAGTTAAACTCATTGATGGTGATGTGTGTCAGGGCTCCTTATATCACTGTAAGGAATTGCAGACACCTGTGCTAATTAGTTTGGCATGTGTGCAATGAAAGGCAAGACTACTTAAGAAGGCTGTCCCACATTATTAAGCAGCTACATTTTCTGCCAAAATGGGAAAGAAAAAGGATGTGTCGGCTGCTGAGAAGCAAAAAATTGTGGAGTGTTTAGGTCAAGGCATGACTACAATCAACATTGCCAAGACACTTCATCGTGATCATAGCACAATCAAGAAGTATGTAGCTGATTCACAGTACACACGTGTGCGTGCTGATAAGGGAAAATTGAGGACTCTTTCCTACAGGCAATTACGTCAGGTTAAAAGAGCAGCAGCAAAAAGGCCTTGTCATAGCAGCAGACAAGTTTTTGAAGCTGCTGGTGCCTCCAACGTCCCCCGAACAACAAGATGCAGGGTCCTTCAGAGGTTTGCAGCTGTGCGTAAGCCATCCTGTCGACCTCCTCTATCCACTGCACACAAGCAGAAACTGCTCCAGTGGGCCAAACAATACATGAAGACTGACTTAAAAACTGTTTTGTTCACCGATGAGTGCCATGCAACGCTCGATGTTCCAGATGGATGGAGTGGAGGATGGCTGGTTGATGGACACCCCATGCAAACAGGCTACGGCGCCAACAAGGAGGAGGTGGAGTAATGTTTTGGGCTGGAATCATGGGGAGAGAGATTGTCGGCCCTTTAGGATCCCTGAAGGGGTAAAGATGAACTCCATAGTGTATGTTGAGTTTCTCAAACAGCACTTCCTGCCATGGTTCAAGAAGAAGAACGGTGCATTCTGCAGGAAGATCATTTTCATGCATGATAATGCACCGTATCATGCTGCACATAACACATCTGCATCTCTGGCTGCTATGGGCATAAAAGGGGACAAACTTATGGTGTGGCCCCCATGCTCCCCTGACTCAACCCCATTGAGAACCTCTGGAGCATCATCAAAAGGAGTGTCTATGATGGCGGGAGGCATGTCACATCTAAGCAACAGCTCTGGAGGGTATTCTGTCCTCATGCAAAGCAATTGAAGTAGAAACCATCCAAAACCTGACAAATTCAATGGACGAGAGAGTTCAGAAGCTCCTTTCGAACAAGGGGTCCTATCCTATGTGCAAATGTAACATCACCTAGAATAAAGTTTTGAGTGGAAAACTGTTTGATTTCAGTTTGTAATAACCTGCTAATGCGTATAATTTCAAAAATGACCATTTTTTTGTTCTTTATTAAAATGAAAAGGTTGAAAACTCTGCTGTGCATAATAATTTGGAACATGCATTTTGAGTGCAGTTTGAGTGTTTTATTTTTTAAAAATATAGTTATCATAGGCAGTTTGTACAAAAACCTTTCAATTGTACTCTAATAGTTATTTGACTGGAAAATTACAATGACTGAAATTCATATAGGTAATTTGGGAAAATCTGAGAAAATATTATTTGCATAATAATTTGGAACACAGTGTAGTCATAAAATTGACACAACTTAAATAGTAGGTTACAGTGCCTGCTGTCAGTCAATGAGCCAGGGCATGCTAACAGCCACTGCTTTCAGTGCTGTTGTAAAGGGGTGCACTTTGAAGTATGAGGTTCCCTCAGCGTTGTGCAGCATTTTTGGCCATAGATTGCAACCTACTGTCCAAATTAAACCCAACGGATCCAAATGATGGAAGTGTTTTCATGAAAGACAAATCAAGAGAGCACTGGGTCAGTTGACATCTGTGGCCCCATAGCCCACTATAAAAAGCCAGAGTGACAAGGCAGGAAGTCATTTAGCACCAACAAGTTAGGTGAGCAGGACTCTGTGTAGAAGGATGTCGCAGCGGGGACACACTTGGGAAATGAGACAAGTGGGACGTCATAACCCAGTGACTGAGATCCGGACAATGCCAGTGAAGGCATGGGATCCAGATGATGCCAGTCAAGACCAGAGGCCAAGCCTTATCCGTCACAGCATCATAGGCAACCGTTGCATGGCCAAGCACCAAAGACCAAGTGTAGGCCGTCATCCAGAAGTGGACGTACGCTGTAGGTAATTTGGAGAGTGAGAGAGCCTGGCCATTACTTCTGACTCTGATGTATTGTTAGAGCTGCTGTGTTCACTTACAACCTCCCGCGCTCTTGTGGCATCTGTTTCCTCCCAGGACCTGGAGCACTACATGGAAGTCTCCTGGGAGAATGCTTCAGACATGCGCTCCCTGCTTCTTAAAAGAGCCGTAGGCGTTTCTGAAAATGTCCCCAGCCAATGGCTGGGAGACCTTAGGTACTTAAGGCACCTTCCCCAATTGGGAGGTGCCTTAGTAACATCAGGTATCAGAGTATAGTCCTGTTACCAGGTTTTTTTAGGTCCTGTTCCCTGAATTTGACCCTGTCCGTCTAGTCTGCACATGATTCTGTCCATCCTGCTGTATTCTGTTCCTGAGCCCGTCCTGTTTCTACCAAGCCCTGAGCCTGATCCTCATTGTCCGCACCTATACCGCTACCTTCATCTGTCCAGTCTGAACCTGCACCATGATCCTGTACCCCATTCCATCCCATGTTCCTGTACCTATCCTGCTCCTGCCTGATCCACCATCTGTCGTCCATCCACATCACTCCGTTTTTTCAGTTCCTAGCCGTCCTGCTACCTTGCCCCCGTGAGGGCCAGCTGCCGTGGCTCATGGATCTGTCCTGGATAGCACCTGGTGTCCACCTGGGTTCAAGTACAGTGGGGAAAAAAATCAAGGACATTGAAGATGAAACTGGATGGGTTTTCAGCATGATAATGATCCCAAGCACACCACCAGGGCAATGAAGGACTGGCTTCGTAAGAAGCATGTGAAGGTCCTGGTGGCCTAGCCAGTCTCCAGATCTCAACCCCATAGAAAACCTTTGGAGGGATTTAAAAGTCCGTGTTGAACAGCGACATGCCCAAAACATAACTGCTCTAGAGGAGATCTGCATGGAGAATGGGCCAAAATCCACCAACAGTGTGTGCTAACCTTGTGAAGACTTACAGAAAAAGTCTGACCTCTGTCATTGCCAACAAAGGAAATATAGCAAAATATTGAGATGAACTTTTGTTAATGACCAAATACTTAATTTTCAACAATAATTTGCAAAATAAATCTTTCCAAATCAGACAAGGTGATTTCTGATTTGTTTTCTCATTTTGACTCTCATAGTTTGGTCTACCTTGATGACAATTACAGGCCTCTCTCATCTTTTTAAGTGGGAGAACTTGCACAATTGGTGGCTGACTAAATCCTTTTTTTCCCCACGTAAACCCACACCATCAAGGGCTCATTGAAGTACCAGGTGTCACTTAGTTACGAAGCCCTTAAGGTACTGCCAAAACTAAACAATCCCGCTAGCGATCACGATAACGACGCATACAAATGCGATCGCTAGCGGGATTGTTTCTATATCGCTAAGTGCGGCCACATTTAGCGATATAGTTAACGACGCTATCGCCGTTAGCGATCTTCTTAACGACTTTAGGGGGTACAAAAGTACCGCTAAATCGCTAAGAAAAGGTGCCACACTAGCGATATATACTTACCCAGCGGGAGCGCCGACGAGAAAATAGGGTCCGGAACGATTCCAGCGACGAGCGAGATCACAGCAGGAAGCTCGTCGCTGGCAGCTGCCGCACTGAACAACATCGCTAACGGGATCGCTAAATAAGTACGTTTTTTAGCGATCCCGTTAGCGATATTGTTCAGTGTGGCATACCCTTTATAGTCATAGTCTGTGACTAAGGGCTTCAGCCAGAAATGCATCAGAATGGGCACTATCTTTTAATTGTCTGGACATAGCCCATGGTCCTTTCTCCTTTTTTTTTCAGGAATTTTCCGTGGTCAATGGACTAGGATCCAGGCCACACAAGTGAGAAGCAACCGCATGTGCATCACATGGTGAAAACTTATTTCCCCCTTTTTGTGTGTTTTTTCCTTAGAGGAACAATGACTTCCTTTGAAAAGAAGTCTCCAACATTTACATTTTTCATCCCTTGTATAAAAAAAGTTCTTTAGTTCTTGCAAACAACCTTTTGTCCACCAACAATCTTTGATGAAAGAATAAATCATAAAAAGATGTTCATACTTTTCCCCGATGTAATTGAATATGTATAACCAGATTAATGACGTAACATGCCACAGGGACTAAAATGTGTATGGCTGGATTATTAATACGATTGTTTAAAAATCACTGATCAATAGTTGTCAATGTTCCACCTATTCAGTCTAATGTGTATGGCCACCTATTGACTGTGGACCTCAGAGCTCTTAAATGTGACATCATTGTCCAATAAAAGACTAAACCTGCTATATCGATTGTGTAACTTTACTAAAATTAACCCTGTGACATCACCCTACAACCACAGGCCGACTTGCTATTTTGTCTGCGCGGCCCCATCCCCTATACTTGTGATTTTGATATTCAATCATAGACTCATCTGCTACATAGACTCTATGACATCGATATGTTTTACCCTGTGACATCCTTGTCAAATCACAGGCGACCTACTTCTTGGACAGTGTGACCTCGCTAGCTTTACCATGTGGCACCATTGTCCAGACACACCGACCTGTTTTTAAGACTGTTTTTCTCATGCCATTACTATTACAACACCATTCACTTTCGCTGTGGTTTCATAATCAGAGGAGGGTTGTTTGTGGCAAAATTTAGATAATAAAGACTGCCAAACCCATTTACGCAACAGGGATTTAAGGCGACCTTTTTTTGGGGTTGGGCTTTTGGTAATTCGTCCACATAATCCATCAAACCCCTTTTCCTATGGGTCTATTTCACAAACTGGATGTATTGGTTTGCTTAAAATCTTTTCCACAAAGAACTGGTTAGGGGTTTAATGTTTTCCCTTGCGCACAGGTTTTTTGATCCTTGGATACAAATAAAGTTTGTTTACTGAATTCATGGTCTGTAGAAATTCTTTGAAAAGTGGAAATCATTTGCTGTTTGAACCTGGGAACTGTGCATCAGTGTCCTGTGCAACCCAATCCGCTATCCTTTGCAAGATGTAAAGAAAACTAGAAGCAACGAATTGGAAAATCTCTACCCCATATTTATTCACAACAGAAAAATAGTCATGGACAAAAGTTTTGAGAATGACACAAATATTAATTTTTTAAAAAAATTACTCTTCACTTTTTCTAATGGCAATTTGCAATACTCCAAATTTATAAAATATCACTTAACACAAAATTTCTTGCAAAGCAAATTTGGCTAAAAATGAACTTTATCCCCCCAAAAAACATTTCAACATCATTGAGCCCGCCTTAAAAGGACCAGCTAAAACCCCTTTCAGGATTGCCCATTAACCAGGGGGGTTTTTGATGGGACTGGGTGGAGATCAATCGTCATGATTAATAAGAAGAACCACTGGACACTTTTTAAAAAGGGGGGTGTCTTGGCATCATTGTTTCTCTTCTTAAACCCTGGATCTAAGAAACACGTGCAGTCATCATTGCAATGCACAAAAATGGCCTAACAGGGAAGAGTATCGCAGCTAGAAAGATTGCACCTCAGTCAACAATCTATCGCATCATCAAGAACTTAAAGGAGAGAGGTTCCATTGTTCCCAAAAGGGGCTCCAGGACGCCAAGAAAGACCAGCAAGCGCCAGGACCGTCCTCTTAAAAGTGTTTCAGCTGCGGGATCGGCTACCACAGTGCAGAGCTTGCTCAGGAATGGCAGCAGGCAGGTGTGAGTGCATCTGCACGCACTGTGAGGCGGAGACTCTTGGAGCAAGGCCTGGTCTCAAGGAGGGCACAAAGAAGCCACTTGTCTCCAGAAAAACATCATGGACAGACTGATATTCTGCAAAAGGTACAGGCAGTGGACTGCTGAGGACTGGGGTAAAGTTATTTTCTCTGATGAATCCCCTTTTCGATTGTTTGGGACATCAGGAAAATGCCTCATTCGGAGAAGACAAGGGTGAGCGCTACCACCAGTCTTGTCTCATGCCAACTGTTAAGCATCCTGAAACCATTCATGTGTGGGGTTGCTTCTCAGCCATGGGAATCGGCTCTCTCACAGTCTTGCCTAAAAACACAGCCATGAATAAAGAATGGTACCAGAATGTCCTCCAATAGCAACTTCTCCCACCCTCCAAGAGCAGTTTGGCGATCACAATGCCTTTTCCAGCATGAGGGAAAGCACCCTTGCCATAAAGCAAAGGTGATAACAAAATGGCTCAGGGAACAAAACATAGAGATTTTGGGTAAAATGGCCTGGAAACTCCCCAGATCTTAATCCCATTGAGAACTTGTGGTCAATCATCAAGAGATGGGTGGACAAACAAAAACCTAAAAATTCTGACAAAATGAAAGCATTGATTGTGCAAGAATGGCCTCTATCAGTCAGGATTTGGTCCAGAAGTTGATTGAGAGCATGCCAGGGAGAATTGCAGAGGTCCTGAAGAAGAAGGGTCAACACTGCAAATATTGACTTGCTGCATTAACTCATTCTAACTGTCAATATAAGCTTTTGTTACTCATATGTTTGCAATTATATTTCTGTCTGTGATAAAAACATCTGTCAAACACACATAAAAACTAGAGGGCAGCAATCATGTGAAAATAATAATATTTGTGTCATTCTCAAAACTTTTGGCCATGACTGTAGAACACAGATCAGAGGGTGAAAGTCAGACATTTCCCTATTTCATTTGAAAAAAAAAACATTTTTTAAAAAAACTTATGCGAAACATGCGTCTGGGGATTTTCCCTGGTAAATGCAAATAAAGTTATATAATTTATACAATGTGATTTTCTGGATTTTATTTTTGATATTTTATCCCTCAATGTTAAAGTTAACCTACCCTTAAATTATAGACTGTTCATGTCTTTGTCAGTTTGTTAACTTTAAAAATCAGCAGGATCAAATACTTATTTCCTTCATTGTATGCAGCATCAAACCCACAGTATCCAGATGTTACAGCAACAAATCCCATGCCCACTATACGTGCACAGACGCCCGCAGATCATCTGCGGAGACGGATATGCGGCGCCTCTCTCCAGACCGTCTGCAGCATGCTATTTATCTTGTGGAGCTGCTAGCCTCCCAAGATAAATCTCACCCACACAATGTATTACACGCAGTGATCCGCACGATTGGAAGTGAACGCATGCAGATTCACCTGCGTTCAATAGCCGGCAGTGGACATGTGCTGCATCCAAATCGCTGTCAATTCCTGAATGTGTGCACATACCCTAAGTGTTACAGAATTGTATCCATGTGGCCAAAACGCGCTCTAATAAATAGCAGGGGTGTGAGATGGGACAGAGTGTTTTCCCCTTTAAAAACAGCGATATTCCAGCTGTCATTCTGAAAGTGCAAGTCAGATGATTCTGGTTGTTATGAACAACTGCGCACTTTGTAATGTGTCAATTCTCAACAATGTTTAGCCTTTGTGTATTCTTGTCAGTGCAGCACAATGGTGATATTTCATCACGGAGCAGAAGAGCTGTTCCTTGTATGCAGCCGATCTAATACTTCCACGGTCCAAACATGTTATGAATGGACTGCCGACACAAATTATAGTTACATCCCAAAAAATATAAAACTGCTGCTCTGCGTGCTCAGTTGTTTGCAGGCTGTGGAGACGGTAAGCAAAACCTCCGACACCTCAATTTCCCTGACTCCAACTCCACAGCACTTTCACTACTGAGCATTTTCATAAAGTGTAGACCAGATTCATCTCCACTCCGACTCCACAGCACTTCCTCAACTACTGAGCATGTACATAAAGAGCAGCACAGATTCATCTCCACAGCCCTGCCACACTACTGACATGTACATAAAGAGCAGCACAGATTCATCTCCACTCCGACTCCCAGCACTGCCTCACTACTGAGCATGTACATAAAGTGCAGCACAGATTCATCTCCACTCCCACTCCACGCCCTTCCTCACTACTAAGCATGTACATAAAACAGCTGCACAGATTTCATCTCCACTCCCACTCCACAGCCCTGTCTCACTACTGAGCATGGACATAAAGAGCAGCACAGATTAATCTCATCTACGATCCCACAGTTCTGCCTCACTACTGAGGATGTGCATAAAAGAGCAGCACAGATTAATCTCCACTCCCACCCCACAGCCCTGCCTCATTACTGAGCATGTACATAAAGTGCAGCACAGATTCATCTCAACTCCGACTCCACAGCCCTGCCCACTACTGAGCATGGACATAAAGAGTAGCACAGATTAATCTCCACTCATACTCCACAGCCCTGCCTCACTACTGAGCATGGACATAAAGAGCAGCACAGATTCATCTCCACAGCCCTGCCCCCACTACTGAGCATGTACATAAAGTGCAGCACAGATTTATCCCCACTTCGACTCCACAGCCCTGTCTCACTACTGAGCATGGACATAAAGGCAGCACAGATTAATCTCATCTACGATCCCACAGCTCTGCCTCACTACTGATTATGTGCAAAAGAGCAGCCACAGATTTCATCCCACTCCCACTCCACAGCCCTGCCTCACTACTGAGCATGTACATAAAGTGCAGCACAGATTCATCTCAACTCCGACTCCACACCCCCTGCCTCACTACTGAGCATAGACATAAAGAGCCGCACACGAATTCATCTCCACTCCGACTCCACAGCCCTGCCCCCACTATGAGCATGTACATAAAGTGCAGCACAGATTTATCTCCACTCCCACTCCCCCAGACCTGTCTCACTACTGAGCATGGACATAAAGAGCAGCACAGATTAATCTCCACTCCTACTCCACAGCCCTGCCTCACTACTGAGCATGTACATAAAGAGCAGCACAGATTCATCTCCACTCCGACTCCTCAGCCCTGCCTCACTACTGAGCATGTACATAAAGTGCAGCACAGATTCATCTCCACTCCGACTCCACAGCACGCCTCACTACTGAACATGGTACAGCACTGATTCATCTCCACTCCGACTCCACAGCCCTGTCTCACTACTGAGCATGTACATTAAGAGCAGCACAGATTTATCTCCACTCCAACTCCACAGCCCTGCCTCACTACGGAGCATGTACATAAAGAGCAACACAGATTCATCTCCACTCTGACTCCACATCCCTGCCTCACTACTGACCATGTACATAAAGAGCAGCACAGATTCATCTCCACTCTGATCCACAGACCTGCCTCACTACTGAGCTGTACATAAAGTGCAGCACAGATTCATCTCCACTCCGACTCCACAGCACTGCCTCACTACTGAGCATGAAACATAAAGAGCAGCACAGATTCATCTCCACTCCGACTCCACAGCCCTGCTTCACTACTGCGCATGTACATAAAGTGCAGCACAGATTCATTTTCCACCCGACTCCATAGCGCTGCCTCACTACTGAGCATGTACATAAAGAGCAGCACAGATTCATCGCCACTCCGACTCCACAGCGCCTCACTACTGAGCATGTACAAAAGAGCAGACAGATTTATCTCCACTCCAACTCCACAGCCCTCCCCTCACTACTGAGCAGTACATAAAGGACAGCACAGATTCATCTCCACTCCTACTCCCCATCACTGCCTTACTACTGAGCATGTACATAAAGAGCTGCACAGATTCATCTCCACTCCTGACTCCACAGCCCTGCCTCACATTGAGCATGGACATAAAGAGTAGCACAGATTAATCTCCACTCATACTCCACACCCTGCCTCACTACTGACATGTACATAAAGAGCAGCACGGGATTCATCTCCAAGCCCTCCCACACTACTGAGCATGTACATAAAGGGGCAGCACAGATTCATCTCCACTCCGACTCCACAGCACTGCCTCACTACTGAGCATGGACATAAGGTACAGCACTGATTCATCTCCACTCAAACTCCACAGCCCGGGCCTCACAACTGAGGCATGGACATAAAGTGCAGACCAATTCATCTCCACTCTGACTCCACAGCACTGTCTCACTACTGAGCATGTACATAAAGTGCAGCACAGATTCATCCCCACTCTGACCCCCACAGCCCTGCCTCACTACTGAGCATGGACATAAAGAGCAGCACAGATTCATGTCCACT
The DNA here is from genome assembly GCA_033576555.1 of Oophaga sylvatica. Lineage (NCBI taxonomy): Eukaryota > Metazoa > Chordata > Amphibia > Anura > Dendrobatidae > Oophaga > Oophaga sylvatica. The sequence continues at coordinate 92,195,681 of JARQOD010000003.1, forward strand.
CCGACTCCACACCCTGCCTCACTACTGAGCATGTAAAATAAAGAGCAGCACAGATTCATCTCCACTCCAACTACACAGCCCTGCCTCACTACTGGCATGTAATAAAGTGCAGCACAGATTCATCTCCACTTGACTCCACAGCCCTGCCTCACTACTGAGCATGGACATAAAGAGCAGCACAGATTCATGTCCACTTGACTCCACAGCCCTGCCTCACTACTGAGCATGTACATAAAGAGCAGCACATATTCATCTCCACTCCAACTACACAGCCCTGCCTCACTACTGAGCATGTATATAAAGTGCAGCACAGATTCATCTCCACTCTGACTCCACAGCCCTGCCTCACTACTGAGCATGGACATAAAGAGCAGCACAGATTCATGTCCACTCTGACTCCACAGCCCTGCCTCACTACTGAGCAAGTACATAAAGTGCAGACCAGATTTATCCCAACTACGACTCCACAGCTCTGCCTCACTACTGAACATGTACATAAAGTGCAGCACAGATTTCATCTCCACTCCGACTCCACAGCCCTGCCTCACTACGAGCATTTTCTAAAGTGCAGACCAGATTCATCTCCACTCCGGCTCCACAGCCCTGCCTCACTACTGAGCATGTACATAAAGTGCAGCACAGATTAATCTCCACCCCACTCCACAGCCCTTCCTCACTACTAAGCATGTACATAAACTGCTGCACAGATTCATCTCCACTCCCACTCCACAGCCCTGCCTCACTACTGAGCATGTTACATAAAGTGCAGCACAGATTTAATCTTCACTTCGACTCCACAGCCCTGTCTCACTACTGAGCATGGACCATAAAGAGCAGCACAGATTAATCTCATCTACGATCCCACAGCTCTGCCTCACTACTGAGGATGTGCATAAAGAGCAGCACAGATTCATCTCCACTCCCACTCCACAGCCCTGCCTCACTACTGAGCATGTCCATAAAGTGCAGCACAGATTCATCTCAACTCCGACTCCACAGCCCTGCCTCACTACTGAGCATGGACATAAAGAGCCGCACAGATTCATCTCCACTCCGACTCCACAGCCCTGCTCACTACTGAGCATGTACATAAAGTGCAGCACAGATTTATCTCCACTCCCACTCCACAGACCTGTCTCACTACTGAGCATGGACATAAAGAGCAGCACAGATTAATCTCCACTCCTACTCCACAGCCCTGCCTCACTAACTGAGCATGTACATAAAGAGCAGCACAGATTCATCTCCACTCCGACTCCTCAGCCCTGCCTCACTACTGAGCATGTACATAAAGTGCAGCACAGATTCATCTCCACTCCGACTCCACAGCACTGCCTCACTACTGAACATGGGTACAGCACTGATTCATCTCCACTCCGACTCCACAGCCCTGTCTCACTACTGAGCATGTACATTAAGAGCAGCACAGATTTATCTCCACTCCAACTCCACAGCCCTGCCTCACTACTGAGCATGTACATAAAGAGCAACACAGATTCATCTCCACTCTGACTCCACATCCCTGCCTCACTACTGACCATGTACATAAAGAGCAGCACAGATTCATCTCCACTCTGACTCCACAGACCTGCCTCACTACTGAGCATGTACATAAAGTGCAGCACAGATTCATCTCCACTCCGACTCCACAGCACTGCCTCACTACTGAGCATGTACATAAAGACAGCACAGATTCATCTCCACTCCGACTCCACAGCCCTGCTTCACTACTGCGCATGTACATAAAGTGCAGCACAGATTCATCTCCACTCCGACTCCATAGCGCTGCCTCACTACTGAGCATGTACATAAAGAGCAGCACAGATTCATCGCCACTCCGACTCCACAGCGCCTCACTACTGAGCATGTACATAAAGAGCAGCACAGATTTATCTCCACTTCAACTCCACAGCCCTGCCTCACTACTGAGCATGTACATAAAGAGCAGCACAGATTCATCTCCACTCCTACTCCCCATCACTGCCTTACTACTGAGCATGTACATAAAGAGCTGCACAGATTCATCTCCACTCCTGACTCCACAGCCCTGCCTCACTACTGAGCATGGACATAAAGAGTAGCACAGATTAATCTCCACTCATACTCCACAGCCCTGCCTCACTACTGAGCATGTACATAAAGAGCAGCACAGATTCATCTCCACAGCCCTGCCACACTACTGAGCATGTACATAAAGTGCAGCACAGATTCATCTCCACTCCGACTCCACAGCACTGCCTCACTACTGAGCATGGACATAAGGTACAGCACTGATTCATCTCCACTCAAACTCCACAGCCCTGCCTCACTACTGAGCATGGACATAAAGTGCAGACCAGATTCATCTCCACTCTGACTCCACAGCACTGTCTCACTACTGAGCATGTACATAAAGTGCAGCACAGATTCATCTCCACTCTGACTCCACAGCCCTGCCTCACTACTGAGCATGGACATAAAGAGCAGCACAGATTCATGTCCACTCCGACTCCACAGCCCTGCCTCACTACTGAGCATGTACATAAAGAGCAGCACAGATTCATCTCCACTCCAACTACACAGCCCTGCCTCACTACTGAGCATGTATATAAAGTGCAGCACAGATTCATCTCCACTCTGACTCCACAGCCCTGCCTCACTACTGAGCATGGACATAAAGAGCAGCACAGATTCATGTCCACTCTGACTCCACAGCCCTGCCTCACTACTGAGCATGGACATAAAGTGCAGCACAGATTCATCTCCACTCTGACTCCACAGCCCTGCCTCACTACTGAGCATGGACATAAAGAGCAGCACAGATTCATGTCCACTCTGACTCCACAGCCCTGCCTCACTACTGAGCATGGACATAAAGTGCAGCACAGATTCATCTCCACTCTGACTCCACAGCCCTGCCTCACTACTGAGCATGGACATAAAGAGCAGCACAGATTCATCTCCACTCTGACTCCACAGCCCTGCCTCACTACTGAGCATGGACATAAAGAGCAGCACAGATTCATGTCCACTCCGACTCCACAGCCCTGCCTCACTACTGAGCATGTACATAAAGAGCAGCACAGATTCATCTCCACTCCAACTACACAGCCCTGCCTCACTACTGAGCATGTATATAAAGTGCAGCACAGATTCATCTCCACTCTGACTCCACAGCCCTGCCTCACTACTGAGCATGGACATTAAGAGCAGCACAGATTCATGTCCACTCTGACTCCACAGCCCTGCCTCACTACTGAGCAAGTACATAAAGTGCAGACCAGATTTATCCCAACTACGACTCCACAGCTCTGCCTCACTACTGAACATGTACATAAAGTGCAGCACAGATTCATCTCCACTCCGACTCCACAGCCCTGCCTCACTACTGAGCATTTTCATAAAGTGCAGACCAGATTCATCTCCACTCCGGCTCCACAGCCCTGCCTCACTACTGAGCATGTACAAAAAGTGCAGCACAGATTCATCTCCACTCCCACTCCACAGCCCTTCCTCACTACTAAGCATGTACATAAACTGCTGCACAGATTCATCTCCACTCCACTCCACAGCCCTGCCTCACTACTGAGCATGTACATAAAGTGCAGCACAGATTTATCTTCACTTCGACTCCACAGCCCTGTCTCACTACTGAGCATGGACATAAAAAGCAGCACAGATTAATCTCATCTACGATCCCACAGCTCTGCCTCACTACTGAGGATGTGCATAAAGAGCAGCACAGATTCATCTCCACTCCCACTCCACAGCCCTGCCTCACTACGGAGCATGTACATAAAGTGCAGCACAGATTCATCTCAACTCCGTCTCCACAGCCCTGCCTCACTACTGAGCATGTACATAAAGTGCAGCACAGATTTATCTCCACTCCCACTCCACAGACCTGTCTCACTACTGAGCATGGACATAAAGAGCAGCACAGATTAATCTCCACTCCTACTCCACAGCCCTGCCTCACTACTGAGCATGTACATAAAGAGCAGCACAGATTCATCTCCACTCCGACTCCTCAGCCCTGCCTCACTACTGAGCATGTACATAAAGTGCAGCACAGATTCATCTCCACTCTGACTCCACAGCCCTGCCTCACTACTGAGCATGGACATAAAGAGCAGCACAGATTCATGTCCATTCTGACTCCACAGCCCTGCCTCACTACTGAGCATGGACATAAAGTGCAGCACAGATTCTTCTCCACTCTGACTCCACAGCCCTGCCTCACTACTGAGCATGGACATAAAGAGCAGCACAGATTCATGTCCACTCCGACTCCACAGCCCTGCCTCACTACTGAGCAAGTACATAAAGTGCAGACCAGATTTATCCCAACTACGACTCCACAGCTCTGCCTCACTACTGAACATGTACATAAAGTGCAGCACAGATTCATCTCCACTCCGAATCCACAGCCCTGCCTCACTACTGAGCATTTTCATAAAGTGCAGACCAGATTCATCTCCACTCCGGCTCCACAGCCCTGCCTCACTACTGAGCATGTACATAAAGTGCAGCACAGATTCATCTCCACTCCCACTCCACAGCCCTTCCTCACTACTAAGCATGTACATAAACTGCTGCACAGATTCATCTCCACTCCCACTCCACAGCCCTGTCTCACTACTGAGCATGGACATAAAGAGCAGCACAGATTAATCTCATCTACGATCCCACAGCTCTGCCTCACTACTGAGGATGTGCATAACGAGCAGCACAGATTCATCTCCACTCCCACTCCACAGCCCTGCCTCACTACTGAGCATGTACATAAAGTGCAGCACAGATTCAACTCAACTCCGACTCCACAGCCCTGCCTCACTACTGAGCATGTACATAAAGAGCCGCACAGATTCATCTCCACTCCGACTCCACAGCCCTGCCTCACTACTGAGCATGTACATAAAGAGCAGCACAGATTCATCTCCACAGCCCTGCCACACTACTGAGCATGTACATAAAGTGCAGCACAGATTCATCTCCACTCCGACTCCACAGCACTGCCTCACTACTGAGCATGGACATAAGGTACAGCACAGATTCATCTCCACTCAGACTCCACAGCCCTGCCTCACTACTGAGCATGTACATAAAGAGTAGCACAGATTCATCTCCACAGCCCTGCCACACTACTGAGCATGTACATAAAGTGCAGCACAGATTCATCTCCACTCCGACTCCACAGCCCTGCCACACTACTGAGCATGTACATAAAGTGCAGCACAGATTCATCTCCACTCAGACTCCACAGCCCTGCCTCACTACTGAGCATGGACATAAAGTACAGACCAGATTCATCTCCACTCTGACTCCACAGCACTGCCTCACTACTGAGCATGTACATAAAGTGCAGCACAGATTCATCTCCACTCTGACTCCACACCCCTGCCTCACTACTGAGCATGGACATAAAGAGCAGCACAGATTCATGTCCACTCCGACTCCACAGCCCTGCCTCACTACTGAGCATGTACATAAAGAGCAGCACATATTCATCTCCACTCCAACTACACAGCCCTGCCTCACTACTGAGCATGTATATAAAGTGCAGCACAGATTCATCTCCACTCTGACTCCACAGCCCTGCCTCACTACTGAGCATGGACATAAAGAGCAGCACAGATTCATGTCCACTCTGACTCCACAGCCCTGCCTCACTATTGAGCAAGTACATAAAGTGCAGACCAGATTTATCCCAACTACGACTCCACAGCTCTGCCTCACTACTGAACATGTACATAAAGTGCAGCACAGATTCATCTCCACTCCGACTCCACAGCCCTGCCTCACTACTGAGCATTTTCATAAAGTGCAGACCAGATTCATCTCCACTCCGGCTCCACAGCCCTGCCTCACTACTGAGCATGTACATAAAGTGCAGCACAGATTCATCTCCACTCCCACTCCACAGCCCTTCCTCACTACTAAGCATGTACATAAACTGCTGCACAGATTCATCTCCACTCCCACTCCACAGCCCTGCCTCACTACTGAGCATGTACATAAAGTGCAGCACAGATTTATCTCCACTTCGACTCCACAGCCCTGTCTCACTACTGAACATGGACATAAAGAGCAGCACAGATTAATCTCATCTACGATCCCACAGCTCTGCCTCACTACTGAGGATGTGCATAAAGAGCAGCACAGATTCATCTCCACTCCCACTCCACAGCCCTGCCTCACTACTGAGCATGTCCATAAAGTGCAGCACAGATTCATCTCAACTCCGACTCCACAGCCCTGCTTCACTACTGAGCATGTACATAAAGAGCAGCACAGATTCATCTCCACTCCGTCTCCTCAGCCCTGCCTCACTACTGAGCATGTACATAAAGTGCAGCACAGATTCATCTCCACTCCGACTCCACAGCACTGCCTCACTACTGAGCATGGACATAAGGTACAGCACTGATTCATCTCCACTCCGACTCCACAGCCCTGTCTCACTACTGAGCATGTACATAAAGAGCAGCACAGATTTATCTCCACTTCGACTCCACAGCCCTGCCTCACTACTGAGCATGGACATAAGGTACAGCACTGATTCATCTCCACTCCGACTCCACAGCACTGCCTCACTACTGAGCATGTACATACAGAGCAGCACTGTTATGTTTCGGTAGCTGAGGAGGACAGGAACAACAGCAGGGCAGCAGAACACCTGAGAAGTTGGTAACTGATGGGTTGCAGATTCCTAAACTAACGACACAACTAGAGGTAGCCCTGGAGCGTTCCTACGTTGATCCTAGACGCCTCGTCACAGCCTGAGAGATAACTACACCTAAAGGCAGAAAGATGAAAACTATCTGCCCCGGAGCAGATCCCCAAAGAAAATAGGAAGCCCCCAAACATATAATGGCGGTTAGACAAGATGAAAACACAAACATAGGCAGAAAATAGATTGAGCAAATTCTGGGGCCACAAGCTGACTAAATAGGATAGGAAAGGAGAGATTACTTTCTGCAACCCAGAAAACCCTACAAAAATCCAACAATTCTGATTACAAAAATACTGAGATCACACGATCTCGCCACCCGCTAAATCAGATCTCAGTGTGAACAAAACCAAGCTGCAGCCACTGAAAAAACAGGAAAAAGCAAATGAGCAAATAACAGTGGCTGCAGATAAACTGTGAGGAGCTCAGGCCCCAGGAGGGGACCTGGCTGACCTCCACAAAAGTGCAGAAAACAATGCAAAAAGCAAGCACAAAAAGAAAAGCAAAAAATATCTTATCTGAAAGCAGGAGATGCAGGCAAGACTCCAGCAAACTTCCAAATGAACCAGGAACCACAATTGAGACAAGAACAATTGATCACCGGCAACCATCATGGGAGGGAACCTCCCTTATATCAGACCAGTCAGTGAACCCAGATTGCCACGCCTCGCTGAAAGGTTCAGTACTGTCTGTAACCACCAAAGGGAGCCTCAGCTCAGAAACCATCTCTAGCGCATTCACAACAGTACCCCCCTTGAGGAGGGGTCACCGAACCCTCACTTGTGCAACCAGGCCGATCAGGATGAGCTTGGTGATAGGCACGGATCAGTCTCCTAGCATGGATGTCCGAAGCAAACACCCAAGAATTGTCCTCCTGACCATAACCTCTCCACTTAACCAAATACTGGAGTTTCTGTCTAGAAAAACGAGAATCCAATATTTTCTCAACCACATACTCCAGATTGCCCTCAACCAAAACAGGGTCAGGAGGCACAGCCATAGGAACCACTGGCTCGACAAACCTCTTCAATAAGAACTTGTGGAACACGTTATGGATCTTAAATGTCCCTGGAAGAAGCAAACGGAAGGAAACAGGATTAAGAATCTCCATGATCTTATAGGGTCCAATGAACCTGGGCTTAAACTTTGGAGATGCAACCCTCATAGGGATATTTCTTGAGGACAACCAAACCAAGTCCCCCACTTTAAACCGAGGACCATCAGTCCTATGCCGGTTGGCAAACCGTTGGGCCTTCTCCTGAGAGAGACAACCTCTCCACTACCTGGTCCCAAATCTGCTGCATTCGCTCCACAACAGAGTCAACACCCGGACAGACAGAAGCCTCCGTCTGTCCCGAAGAAAATCAAGGGTGAAACCCAAAATTGCAGAAAAATGGAGACATCAAGGTGGCAGAGCTAGCCCTATTATTAAGAGCAAACTCAGCCAAAGGCAAAAAAGAGACCCAGTCATCTTGATCAGCAGACACAAAACATCTCAAGTCTCCAAGGTCTGGTTTGTTCTCTCGGTTTGTCCATTGGTCTGAGGATGAAAAGCAGAGGAGAAAGATAACTGAACACCAAGTTTAGAACAAAATGTCCTCCAAAATCTGGAAACAAACTGGACTCCTCTGTCAGACACAATGTTCTCCGGAATGCCATGTAACCGAACCACGTGCTGAAGGAACAAAGGCACCAATCCGGAGGAGGAAGGTAACTTAGGTAATGGCACAAGATGTATCATCTTGGAAAACCTATCACAGATTACCCAGATAACGGTCATTCTCTGAGAAACAGGGAGGTCGGATATAAAATCCATAGAGATATGGGTCCATGGCCTCTTGGGCACAGGTAATGGCATTAACAAACCACTAGAGCGAGAGCAAGGCTTGGAGCAAGAGCAAGTCCCACAGGACTGCACAAATTCCCTGACGTCACGAGACAAAGTAGGCCACCAAAAGGACCGACTCACCAAGTCTCTGGTACCAAAAATCCCGGGATGACCAACCAACGCGGAACAATGAATCTCAGACATCACACTCTTCTTCCACTGGTCTGGAACAAACAATTTCCCAATAGGGCAGCGCTCAGGTTTCACCTCCTGACACCCTTCCAAGGCCAGTCTCAAATTGGGCAAAATGGCGGAAAGAACTACACTCTTTCAAAATAACAGTAGGATCAGATAACTCAGGAGAGTCCGCAACGAAACTCCTCGAGAGCGCATCCGCCTTAACATTCTTAGTGCCAGGAAGAAAAGAAACCGCAAAATTAAAACGTGTGAAAAACAAGGCCCACCTGGCCTGTCTAGGATTAAGTCGCTTTTCTGATTCGAGATAAATCAGATTCTTATGGTCCGTGAGGACCACCACCTGATGTTTGGCTCCTTCCAGCCAATGTCTCCACTCTTCAAAGGCCCACATCATGGCCAATAACTACCGATTACCCACGTCATAATTACGTTCAGTTGGAGAAAATTTTCGAGAGAAAAAGGCACAAGGGTTACTCTTAGAGGTCTCTGGATCTCTTTGGGACAAAACGGCACCTGCCCCAATTTCAGAGGCATCAACCTCCACCTGAAACGGTAGAGAAACATCAGGCTTCCGTAGAACAGGAGCAGAAGTGAATCTCTGCTTAAGTTCCTGAAACGCAGAGACTGCCTCAGGAGGCCAATTCACCACATCAGAACCCTTTTTGGTCAAATCAGTCAATGGTTTAACAATACCGGAGAAATTACCAATAAATTTATGATAAAAATTGGCAAAACCCAAAAATCTCTGAAGAGCCTTTAATGAAGTAGGTTGGACCCAAACACAGATGGCCTGAACCTTGACCGGGTCCATTTCAATAACAGACGGAGACAAAATGAATCCCAGAAATGAGACCTTCTGTAAGCCAAAAAGACACTTTGATCCCTTCACATACAGTGCATTCTCTCTCAAAATCTGGAACACAGTCCGAACATGTCTCACATGAGAGTCCCAGTCATTGGAAAAAATCAAGATATCATCCAAATAAACAATCAGAAATTTATCCACAAAATCCCTGAAAATATCATTCATGAAGGATTGGAAGACGGAAGGAGCATTAGTGAGCCCAAAGGGCATCACTAGGTACTCAAAATGCCCTTCTGGGGTATTAAACGCCGTCTTCCATTCATCCCCGTGCTTAATGCGAATAAGGTTATACGCCCCCCTGAGGTCAAGCTTGGTAAACCAACTAGAACTTTTCACCCTGGAAAACAGGTCAGAAATCAAGGGTAACGGATATTGATACTTCACAGTGATCTTATTCAAGAGACGATAATCAATACACGGCCTCAATGAACCATCCTTTTTGGCCACAAAGAAAAAACCGGCACCCAAGGGTGAAGAGGATGGTCTGATATGACCCTTCTCCAATGACTCCTTGATATAAGATCGCATAGCATCGTGTTCAGGTACAGAAAAGTTAAAAAGGCGACCTTTAGGAAATTTACCACCAGGCACTAATTCAATAGCGCAATCGTAGCTCCTGTGAGGGGGCAAAGATGCAGATTTACTTTCACTAAATATATCCGAAAAATCAGTCAAAAAGTCAGGAACATCCTGAGACTTGGAGAGGCAGAAAAAACAGGAGTGTCGGCATTAACACATTGGTAGCCCCAACTGGTCACAGACACAGATTTCCAATCCAAAACAGGATTATGAGACTGTAACCAAGGGAAACCTAGTACAATAATGTCATGCAGATTATACAGCACCAGAAATTTGCAACTTTCCTGATGATCTGGTTCAACCCTCATTATTACCTGAGTAGAAAACTGGGGTTTATTCTCCGCCAAAGGGGTAAAATCAATGTCCAGTAGGGGAATAGACTTCCGCAGGGGTATCATGGGAAACCCACAATGTTTAGCAAAGTCAAAATCCATCAGGTTAATAGCTGCTCCTGAATCAACAAAAGCCTGAGCAGAAAATGTGGACAGGGAGCAAATCAGGGTAACAGTCAACAGAAATTTAGTCTGAACACTACCCAAGACAACTGAGCGTGCAAAACGTCTTCCCCGCTTAGGGCAGACTGAAATAGCATGAGAGGCATCACCACCACAGTAGAAACATAACCCATTGCGCTTTCGAAACTCATGACGCTGTGCCCCAGAAGTCACTCTATCACACTGCATGGGCTCAGAAGCTGGCTCACAAGGCAACACTATCTCACGCATACCTCTGCGCTCACGCAAACGTCTGTCAATTTGAATCGCTAATGACATAGAATCATTGAGACCAGAGGGAGCAGGGAAACCCACCATAACATCCTTTACATTCTCTGACAGCCCCTTCCGAAAAAGGGCTGCCAAAGCATCATCATTCCATTTGGTCAGTACTGCCCACTTTCGGAATTTCTGACAGTACAACTCAGCGTCTTCAAGACCTTGATTTAATGCCAACAAGGTTTTTTCAGCTTGATCAGTGACTTTAGGTTCATCGTACAATAACCCCAGAGCCAGAAAAAATGCATCAATATCATTCAAAACAGGATCCCCAGGTGTCAGGGAAAAAGCCCAATCCTGAGGATCGCCGCGCAGGAGAGAGACAATTTGAACCTGCTGTGCTGCGTTACCTGAGGACTTAGGTTTTAAGGCAAAAAACAACTTACAGTTATTTTTGAAATTCAGAAATTTAGCCCGATCCCCCAAAAACAAATCTGGCATGAGAATCCTAGGTTCCACAACCGGCAACCTAGCAAGATAGGTAGCAATACTCCGAACCTCAGTGGCAAGCTGATCCACACGGCCAGACAACTGTGCAAACTCCATTGAAAGAAAAAAAAATCCTCCTCAGCACCCAGAGAAAAAGAGGGAAAAAATGCAACAGACAGAAAAAAAAAAAATCTCTGACAACTTTTTTCTTTCCACACTATTTTTCCCTTCTGTGAGTACCATATAATTTTCAGTTATGGCCGGTGATACTGTTATGTTTCGGTAACTGAGGAGGACAGGAACAACAACAGGGCAGCAGAACACCTGAGAATTTGGTAACTGATGGGTTGCAGATTCCTAAAATAACGACACAACTAGAGGTAGACGTGGAGCGTTCCTACGTTGATCCTAGACGCCTCGTCACAGCCTGAGAGATAACTACACCTAAAGGCAGAAAGATGAAAGCTATCTGCCCCGGAGCAGATCCCCAAAGAAAATAGGAAGCCCCCAAACATATAATGGCGGTTAGACAAGATGAAAACACAAACATAGGCAGAAAATAGATTGAGCAAACGCTGGGGCCACAAGCTGACTAAATAGGATAGGAAAGGAGAGATTACTTTCTGCAACCCAGAAAACCCTACAAAAATCCAACAATTCTGATTACAAAAATACTGAGATCACACGATCTCGCCATCCGCTAAATCAGATCTCAGTGTGAACAAAACCAAGCTGCAGCCGCTGAAAAAACAGGAAAAAGCAAATGAGCAAATAACAGTGGCTGCAGATAAACTGTGAGGAGCTCAGGCCCCAGGAGGGGACCTGGCTGACCTCCACAAAAGTACAGAAAACAATGCAAAAAGCAAGCACAAAAAGAAAAGCAAAAAATATCTTATCTGAAAGCAGGAGATGCAGGCAAGACTCCAGCAAACTTCCAAATGAACCAGGAACCACAATTGAGACAAGAACAATTGATCACCGGCAACCATCATGGGAGGGAACCTCCCTTATATTAGACCAGTCAGTGAACCCAGATTGCCACTCCTCGCTGAAAGGTTCAGTACTGTCTGTAACCACCAGAGGGAGCCTCCGCTCAGAAACCATCTCTAGCACATTCACAACACAGCACAGATTCATCTCCACTCCGACTCCACAGCACTGCCTCACTACTGAGCATGTACATAAAGAGCAGCACAGATTCATCTCCACTCCGACTCCACAGCACTGTCTCACTACTGAGCATATACATAAAGAGCAGCACAGATTCATCTCCACTCCGATTCCACAGCCCTGCCTCACTACTGAGCATGTACATAAAGTGCAGCACAGATTCATCTACACTCCGACTCCACAGCCCTGCCTCACTACTGAGCATGGACATAAAGAGCAGCACAGGTTCATCTCCACTCCGACTCCACAGCCCTGCCTCACTACTGAGCATAGACATAAAGAGCAACACTGATTCATCTCCACTCCGACCCCACAGCACTGCCTCACTACTGAGCTTGTACATAAAGTGAAGTACAGATTCATTTCAGCTAAAAGCCGAGATCCTTACATCAGGAACAGAACAGACATTTATAGGACATTTCATAACTTTCCCAAGTTGTTATGAAAACATTTACAGCACATCCTGCACTGCACTACTGAACCCAATTTATTATATATTTTAGGAGTTGGAGTCGGTCCATATTACACCAACTCTTACTCCGACTCCGCCAAAATGGACTCCAACACCAACTCTATAGCCCTGGTTGTTTGGCTCCAAGAGGATGTGCTTTAAATTCTGCATAATTAGCAAATCCCTGATTTTATTTTTTAAAGCATTTCTAATAGTGGAGAGTCGTACATAGATTATTTTAATCCTTCACACCCAAGGGTGGTTTGCACGTTAATGACCGGGCCAATTTTTACAATTCTGACCACTGTCTCTTTATGAGTTATAACTCTGGAACGCTTCAACGGATCTTCGCGATTCTGAGACGGTTTTCTCGTGACATATTGTACTTCGCGTTAGTGGTAAAATTTAATTGATATATTTATTCTTGAAAAAAATGCAAATATGGTGAAAATTTTGCAATTTTCAAACTTTGAATTTTTATTCCCTTAAAATAGAGAAATATGTCACACAAAATAGTTAAGAAATAACATTTCCCACATGTCTACTTTACATCAGCACAATTTTGGAACCAAAATTTTTTTTTGTTAGGAAATTATAAGGGTTAAAAGTTGACCAGCGATTTCTCATTTTTACAACAAAATTTACAAAGCCATTTTTTTAGGGACCACCTCACATTTGAAGTCACTTTGAGGGGTTCTATGTGGCAGAAAATACCCAAAAGTGACACCGTTCTAAAAACTGCACCCCTCAAGGTACTCAAAACCACAGTCAAGAAGTTTATTAACCTTTCAGGTGCTTCACAGGAGCTGAAGCAACGTGGAAGGAAAAAATGAATATTTAACTTTTTAGTCACAAAAATGATCTTTTACAAACTTTTTTTTATTTTCACAAGGGTAAAAGGAGAAAATGGACAGATAAAGTTGTTGTGCAATTTCTCTTGAGTACGCCAATACCCCATATGTGGGGAAAACCACTGTTTGGGCACACGGCAAAGCTCGTAAAGGAAGGAGCGCCGTTTGACTTTTTCAAACCAAAATTGGCTGGAATTGAGATTGGACGCCATGTCGCGTTTGGAGAGCCTCTGATGTGCCTAAACAGTGGAAACCCCCACAAGTGACACCATATTGGAAACTAGACCCCCTATGGAACTTTTCTAGATCTGTTCTGAGCACTTTGAACCCCAAGTATTTCACAAAAGTTTATAATGCCTGGGTGTGAAAAACAAAAAATTTACACAAAAATGATTTTTTAGTCCCAAATTTTTGATTTTTCCCAAGGAAATTGGACCCCAAAAGTTGTCCAATTTGTCCTGATTATATTGATACCCCATATGTGGTGGGGTGTTAGGGTTCGAGTTCCCGCTGCTGCACAAGGGGAGTCTTGAACCAGTCCCGCTGCGGTCTCACATCCATCTCCGTCCGCAGTGGAGCCTGCTCAGCAGAGACGTCGGTCCCAGCGTCTTGCCCATTCCAATACTGTGCAGAGACTTGCTGCTGCCTCTCCTGGATTTGTTATTATAGCCAGTGCTGGAGCAGACGTCTTTGGGACGAAGTCCTGCGTTTTCCCTTCTGAGCATGCCCAGGGTAAGATCTCTCATTGGAGATCAGGGTCACATGTTCAGGTACTGCAGCAGCTCCTATTGGTCTGCCAGGAAGGTCCTGAAACTACATGTGTTTCTCATTGGTCTTTTTTCTGGCAGGTCCTGTAGCTGTTACTATAAAAGGGTGGCATGGCTGGGCCGCCATGCGCTAGTATCAATTGCATTATGTGCTTTGCGCCAGTGTGATCATGTACGAATGTGGTTAGGGCTCGGCTGAAATAAGCCCCTAGAAAACCGGCTTCTCCGGTGAGGAGATTTGGGTGCACGTGGTTAGGGCTTGGCTGAAATAAGCCCCTAGAATACCGGCTTCTCCGGTGAGGAGATTGCTTGATTGCGTTGCTGTCTGCATGATCACGGACTGCTATCCGCACAGCATTTATCTGTGTATCCCTGTGAGTCTAACAGGATACAGTCTTTTTCTCAGCGGCTCTGTGACGCAACAGAGTTCGCTTTATAATGCTGGTTCAGCGCCCTAGCGTTTTATTTTGCGGCTCACTGAAGTTAAGTGAGTTCGTATTTATCGCCATATAGCGCTGTGGCATTCCCGTTTAGTGGCTCTGGGGATTAACAGAGTTCGCACTAACTGCCACAGCGCACTACGACGTTTATGTTAGCGACTCTGCGGGATAACAGAGTTCGCTACTTTCGCCATCTTACTAGCAGCGGGCCTCGCCTGCACGGTTGACCCGGGCTGCGAACGCACCTCTGTACAATATCTATTAGGTGCGTTCCGCAGACCCTAACGGGGAAACTGGACGCACGGCAGGGCTTGGAAAAGAAGTAGTAACGTTTTGGAATGCAGACGTTGATTGGGTGTCATGTTCCGTTTGCAGTGCCCCAGATGAGCTAAAACAGTGGAAACCCCCCACAAATGACTTCATTTTGTAAATTAGACACCCTAAGGAACTTATCTAGATCTGTGGTGACCACTTTGAACCCCCAAGTGCTTCACACAAGTTTATAATGCCCGGGCATGAAAATAAAAAATTCTATTTTTTCCCACAAAAATTATTTTTTAGTCACCAATTTTTATTTTCCCAAGGTAACAGGAGAAATTGGACCACAAAAGTTGTTGTCCAATTTTGTCCTGAGTACGCTGATACCCCATATGTGGGGAGGAACCACTGTTTGTGGGGCACGGCAGAGCTTGAAATGGAAGGAACACCATTTGACTTTTTCCCCACCAAAATTGGCTGGAATTGAGATTGGACGCCATGTTGCATTTGGAGAGCCCCTGATGTGCCTAAACAGTGGAAACCCCCACAAGTGACCCCCATTT
>JARQOD010000003.1:92211664-92281201 GCA_033576555.1 Oophaga sylvatica
AAAAATTTTAAAAAAAATTTTGAAAGCATTGATTGTGCAAGAATGGCCTCTATCATTTCAGGATTTGGCCCAAAAAGTTTTTTTGAGACCCCCCGGGGAGAATTGCAGAGGTCCTGAAAAAAAAGGGGGTCAACAAAAAAATTATGACTTGGGGCTTTTATCTTTTCTAACGCAATAAAATTTTTTTGTTACTATATGTTTGAAAATTATATTTCTGTTTTTATAAAAAAATCTGTCAAAAAAAAACATAAAACCGGGGCAGCGACATGTGAAAATAATATTTGTGTCATTCAAAAAATTTTTGGGCCCTTTGACTGTAGAACACAAAATCAGGGGGGGTTTAAAGTCGGGACTTTCCTATTTCATTTGAAAAAAAAAAATTTTTTTTTTAAAAAAAAAAAATTTTGCGAAAACGGTTGGGGGATTTTCCCTGGTAAATGCAAAAAAATTTTTATAATTTTACAATGTATTTTCGGGATTTTATTTTTGATATTTTATCCCTAAATTTTTTAAAAATTTAACCCCTCCCTTTTAAAAATTTTTTTTTAGACTGTTCATTTTTTTGTCGTTTTTTAATTTTAAAACAAAAGGGGACCAAATTTCTTATTCCTTCTTGTGGGCAAAAAAAAACCCCCACATTTTTTCCGAGGGTTACGCAAAAAAATCCATGCCCACTAAAAGGCCGACGCCCGCAGAAAAATTGCGGGACGGAATGGGGGCCCTTTTTCCGCCGTTGAAAGCGGGCTTTTTATCTTTGGAGTTGCTACCCCGGAAAATTTTTTTAAAACCCCAAAATTTTTTCCCCCGCGTGATCCGCCGTTTTGAGTGAAGTTTGAAATTTCCCCCTGCTTTCCCAATGGGCGGAAAGTGGTTTTGGGGCTGCACCCAAATCGCTGTCTTTTCCTAATGTGTGCAATACCCTAAGTTTTAAAAAATTTTTTCCCTTTGGGGCCCCAAAACGCGCTCAAATTAAATAGGGGGGGTGGAGTTTGGGACGATTTTTTCCCCCTTTTAAAAGCGATTTTTCCCAAAGCTGTCATTCGAAAGGGCAAGTCAGAGTTTTGGGGTTTTTTGAACAACTGGGGTTTTTTAATTGTCAATTCCAAAAAAGTGAGCCTTTTTTGTTTTCCCGGGTCAGTGCACCCCAAAAGGTATTTTTTTAGGGGCGAAGAGCGTTCCTTGTATCACCCATTTTAAATTTTACGGTCCAAACATTTTTTAAAAAGGAAATGCCGCCAAAAATTTTTTTCACCCCTTAAAAATAAAAAAATGTGCCTGCGTGCCCTTTTTTTAAAGGGTGGGGGAGAGGGTTTAAAAAAAACCCCGCCCCCCCCAAATTTTCCCCGACCCCAACTCCCAAAACTTGTAAATTTTACTGGCATTTTAAAAAATGTAGACCCAGATTCATCTCCACTCCGACTCCACAAGCCCTGCCTCACTTCTGAGCTGGACATTAAGAGCCGCACAGTTTCTTCTTCCACTCCGAATCCAATGCCTTGCCTCATCTCTTGAAGAATGTACATAAAGTGCAGCAATGATTTAATCTCACATCCCACTCCAACAAGACCACTGTCTCACTACTGAAGACATGAGTCAATAATAGAGCAGCACAGATTAATTCTCCAATCTCTCCAAAGACATGCCTCACTACTGAGTTGTACATAAGCTGACAGACATAAAGTTTCTTCTCCACTCACGACTCCTCTGCACCTGCCTCATTCTGAGCCTTTGGACTTAAAGAGCATCACAGATTCTTCTCACTCCGACTCCACAAGCTTGCCTCATACTGAGCATGGACATTAAGAGCCGCAACTGATTCATCTTCCAACTCCGACTCCACAGCACTGCCTCAATAACTGAGCAGTACATAAAGGTGCAGCACAGATTTATCTCACTCCCACTCCAAAGACCTGTCTCACTACTGAGCATGGACATAATCGGCAGCCTCAGATTAATCTTCCACTACTACTCCACAGCCCTGCTCTTCTATTCTGAGCATGTACATAAAGAGCTGCACAGATTCTTCTCAACTCCGACTCCTCAGCCCTGCCTCACTACTGAGCATGTACATAAAGTGCAGCACAGATTCATCTCCACTCCGACTCCACAGCACTGCCTCACTACTGAACATGGTACAGCACTGATTCATCTCCACTCCGACTCCACAGCCCTGTCTCACTACTGAGCATGTACATTAAGAGCAGCACAGATTTATCTCCACTCCACTCCACAGCCCTGCCTCACTACTGAGCATGTACATAAAGAGCAGCACAGATTCATCTCCACTCTGACTCCACATCCCTGCCTCACTACTGACCATGTACATAAAGAGCAGCACAGATTCATCTCCACTCTGACTCCACAGACCTGCCTCACTACTGAGCATGTACATAAAGTGCAGCAAGATTCATCTCCACTCCGACTCCACAGCACTGCCTCACTACTGAGCATGTACATAAAGAGCAGCACAGATTCATCTCCACTCCGACTCCACAGCCCTGCTTCACTACTGCGCATGTACATAAAGTGCAGCACAGATTCATCTCCACTCCGACTCCATAGCGCTGCCTCACTACTGAGCATGTACATAAAGAGCAGCACAGATTCATCGCCACTCCGACTCCACAGCGCCTCACTACTGAGCATGTACATAAAGAGCAGCACAGATTTATCTCCACTCCAACTCCACAGCCCTGCCTCACTACTGAGCATGTACATAAAGAGCAGCACAGATTCATCTCCATTCCTACTCCCCATCACTGCCTTACTACTGAGCATGTACATAAAGAGCTGCACAGATTCATCTCCACTCCTGACTCCACAGCCCTGCCTCACTACTGAGCATGGACATAAAGAGTAGCACAGATTAATCTCCACTCATACTCCACAGCCCTGCCTCACTACTGAGCATGTACATAAAGAGCAGCACAGATTCATCTCCACAGCCCTGCCACACTACTGAGCATGTACATAAAATGCAGCACAGATTCATCTCCACTCCGACTCCACAGCACTGCCTCACTACTGAGCATGGACATAAGGTACAGCACTGATTCATCTCCACTCAGACTCCACAGCCCTGCCTCACTACTGAGCATGGACATAAAGTGCAGACCAGATTCATCTCCACTCTGACTCCACAGCACTGTCTCACTACTGAGCATGTACATAAAGTGCAGCACAGATTCATCTCCACTCTGACTCCACAGCCCTGCCTCACTACTGAGCATGGACATAAAGAGCAGCACAGATTCATGTCCACTCCGACTCCACAGCCCTGCCTCACTAATGAGCATGTACATAAAGTGCAGCACAGATTCATCTCCACTCCAACTACACAGCCCTGCCTCACTACTGAGCATGTATATAAAGTGCAGCACAGATTATCTCCACTCTGACTCCACAGCCCTGCCTCACTACTGAGCATGGACATTAAGAGCAGCACAGATTCATGTCCACTCTGACTCCACAGCCCTGCCTCACTACTGAGCAAGTACATAAAGTGCAGACCAGATTTATCCCAACTACGACTCCACAGCTCTGCCTCACTACTGAACATGTACATAAAGTGCAGCACAGATTCATCTCCACTCCGACTCCACAGCCTTGCCTCACTACTGAGCATTTTCATAAAGTGCAGACCAGATTCATCTCCACTCCGGCTCCACAGCCCTGCCTCACTACTGAGCATGTACATAAAGTGCAGCACAGATTCATCTCCACTCCCACTCCACAGCCCTTCCTCACTACTAAGCATGTACATAAACTGCTGCACAGATTCATCTCCACTCCCACTCCACAGCCCTGCCTCACTACTGAGCATGTACATAAAGTGCAGCACAGATTTATCTTCACTTCGACTCCACAGCCCTGTCTCACTACTGAGCATGGACATAAAGAGCAGCACAGATTAATCTCATCTACGATCCCACAGCTCTGCCTCACTACTGAGGATGTGCATAAAGAGCAGCACAGATTCATCTCCACTCCCACTCCACAGCCCTGCCTCACTACTGAGCATGTACATAAAGTGCAGCACAGATTCATCTCAACTCCGTCTCCACAGCCCTGCCTCACTACTGAGCATGTACATAAAGTGCAGCACAGATTTATCTCCACTCCCACTCCACAGACCTGTCTCACTACTGAGCATGGACATAAAGAGCAGCACAGATTAATCTCCACTCCTACTCCACAGCCCTGCCTCACTACTGAGCATGTACATAAAGGCAGCACAGATTCATCTCCACTCGACTCCCAGCCCTGCCTCACTACTGAGCATGTACATAAAGTGCAGCACAGATTCTTCCCACTCTGACTCCACAGCCCTGCCTCACTACTGAGCATGGACATAAAGAGCAGCACAGATTCATGTCCACTCTGACTCCACAGCCCTGCCTCACTACTGAGCATGGACATAAAGTGCAGCACAGATTCTTCTCCACTCTGACTCCACAGCCCTGCCTCACTACTGAGCATGGACATAAAGAGCAGCACAGATTCATGTCCACTCCGACTCCACAGCCCTGCCTCACTACTGAGCAAGTACATAAAGTGCAGACCAGATTTATCCCAACTACGACTCCACAGCTCTGCCTCACTACTGAACATGTACATAAAGTGCAGCACAGATTCATCTCCACTCCGAATCCACAGCCCTGCCTCACTACTGAGCATTTTCATAAAGTGCAGACCAGATTCATCTCCACTCCGGCTCCACAGCCCTGCCTCACTACTGAGCATGTACATAAAGTGCAGCACAGATTCATCTCCACTCCCACTCCACAGCCCTTCCTCACTACTAAGCATGTACATAAACTGCTGCACAGATTCATCTCCACTCCCACTCCACAGCCTGTCTCACTACTGAGCATGGACATAAAGAGCAGCACAGATTAATCTCCACTCCGACTCCACAGCCCTGCCTCACTACTGAGCATGTACATAAAGTGCAGCACAGATTCATCTCCACTCCGACTCCACAGCCCTGCCTCACTACTGAGCATGTACATAAAGTGCAGCACAGATTCATCTCCACTCGACTCCACAGCCCTGCCCACTACTGAGCATGTACATAAAGTGCAGCACAGATTCATCTCCACTCGACTCCACAGCCCTGCCTCACTACTGAGCATGTGACATAAAGTGCAGCACAGATTCATCTCCACTCGACTCCACAGCCTGCCTCACTACTGAGCATGTACATAAAGTGCAGCACAGATTCATCTCCACTCGACTCCACAGCCCTGCCTCACTACTGAGCATGGACATAAAGGCAGCACAGATTCATCTCCACTCGACTCCACAGCCCTGCCTCACTACTGAGCATGTACATAAAGTGCAGCACAGATTTCATCTCCACTCCGACTCCACAGCCCTGCCTCACTACTGAGCATGTACATAAAGAGCAGCACAGATTCATCTCCACTCCTACTCCACAGCCCTGCCTCACTACTGAGCATGTACATAAAGAGCAGCACAGATTCATCTCCACTCGACTCCACAGCCCTGCCTCACTACTGAGCATGTACATAAAGTGCAGCACAGATTTCATCTCCACTCGACTCCACAGCCTGCCTCACTACTGAGCATGTACATAAAGTGCAGCACAGATTCATCTCCACTCCGACTCCACAGCCTGCCTCACTACTGAGCATGTACATAAAGTGCAGCACAGATTCATCTCCACTCCGACTCCACAGCCCTGCCTCACTACTGAGCATGTACATAAAGTGCAGCACAGATTCATCTCCACTCCGACTCCACAGCCCTGCCTCACTACTGAGCATGTACATAAAGTGCAGCACAGATTCATCTCCACTCCGACTCCACAGCCCTGCCTCACTACTGAGCATGTACATAAAGTGCAGCACAGATTCATCTCCACTCCGACTCCACAGCCCTGCTCACTACTGAGCATGACATAAAGGCAGCACAGATTATCTCACTCGACTCCACAGCCCTGCCTCACTACTGAGCATTGTACATAAAGAGCAGCACAGATTCATCTCCACTCCGACTCCACAGCCTGCCTCACTACTGAGCATGTCATAAAGTGCAGCACAGATTCATCTCACTCCGACTCCACAGCCTGCCTCACTACTGAGCATGGCATAAAGGCAGCACAGATTCATCTCACTCCGACTCCACAGCCCTGCCTCACTACTGAGCATGTACATAAAGGCAGCACAGATTTATCTCCACTCCACTCCACAGCCTGCTCACTACTGAGCATGGACATAAAGAGCAGCACAGATTATCTCCACTCCACTCCACAGCCTGCCTCACTACTGAGCATGTACATAAAGAGCAGCACAGATTCATCTCCACTCCACTCCACAGCCCTGCCTCACTACTGAGCATGTACATAAAGTGCAGCACAGATTCATCTCCACTCCGACTCCAGCCCTGCCTCACTACTGAGCATGTACATAAAGGCAGCACAGATTCATCTCCACTCCGACTCCACAGCCTGCCTCACTACTGAGCATGTACATAAGGCAGCACAGATTCATCTCCACTCCGACTCCACAGCCCTGCCTCACTACTGAGCATGTACATAAGAGCAGCACAGATTCATCTCCACTCCAGACTCCACAGCCTGCCTCACTACTGAGCATGTACATAAAGAGCAGCACAGATTCATCTCCACTCTGACTCCACAGCCCTGCCTCACTACTGAGCATGTACATAAAGTGCAGCACAGATTCATCTCCACTCCGACTCCACAGCCCTGCCTCACTACTGAGCATGGACATAAAGAGCAGCACAGATTCATGTCCACTCCGACT
Organism: Oophaga sylvatica; assembly: GCA_033576555.1. Lineage (NCBI taxonomy): Eukaryota > Metazoa > Chordata > Amphibia > Anura > Dendrobatidae > Oophaga > Oophaga sylvatica. The sequence continues at coordinate 92,218,456 of JARQOD010000003.1, forward strand.
CCACAGCCCTGCCTCACTACTGAGCATGTACATAAAGAGAAGCACAGATTCATCTCCACTCCAACTACATAGCCTGCCTCACTACTGAGCATGTATATAAAGTGCAGCAGATTCATCTCCACTCTGACTCCACAGCCCTGCCTCACTACTGAGCATGGACATAAAGAGCAGCACAGATTCATGTCCACTCTGACTCCACAGCCCTGCCTCACTATTGAGCAAGTACATAAAGTGCAGACCAGATTTATCCCAACTACGACTCCACAGCTCTGCCTCACTACTGAACATGTACATAAAGTGCAGCACAGATTCATCTCCACTCCGACTCCACAGCCCTGCCTCACTACTGAGCATTTTCATAAAGTGCAGACCAGATTCATCTCCACTCCGGCTCCACAGCCCTGCCTCACTACTGAGCATGTACATAAAGTGCAGCACAGATTCATCTCCACTCCCACTCCACAGCCCTTCCTCACTACTAAGCATGTACATAAACTGCTGCACAGATTCATCTCCACTCCCACTCCACAGCCCTGCCTCACTACTGAGCATGTACATAAAGTGCAGCACAGATTTATCTCCACTTCGACTCCACAGCCCTGTCTCACTACTGAGCATGGACATAAAGAGCAGCACAGATTAATCTCATCTACGATCCCACAGCTCTGCCTCACTACTGAGGATGTGCATAAAGAGCAGCACAGATTCATCTCCACTCCCACTCCACAGCCCTGCCTCACTACTGAGCATGTACATAAAGTGCAGCACAGATTCATCTCAACTCCGACTCCACAGCCCTGCCTCACTACTGAGCATGGACATAAAGAGCCGCACAGATTCATCTCCACTCCGACTCCACAGCCCTGCCTCACTACTGAGCATGTACATAAAGTGCAGCACAGATTTATCTCCACTCCCACTCCACAGACCTGTCTCACTACTGAGCATGGACATAAAGAGCAGCACAGATTAATCTCCACTCCTACTCCACAGCCCTGCTTCACTACTGAGCATGTACATAAAGAGCAGCACAGATTCATCTCCACTCCGACTCCTCAGCCCTGCCTCACTACTGAGCATGTACATAAAGTGCAGCACAGATTCATCTCCACTCCGACTCCACAGCACTGCCTCACTACTGAGCATGGACATAAAGTACAGCACTGATTCATCTCCACTCCGACTCCACAGCCCTGTCTCACTACTGAGCATGTACATTAAGAGCAGCACAGATTTATCTCCACTTCGACTCCACAGCCCTGCCTCACTACTGAGCATGGACATAAGGTACAGCACTGATTCATCTCCACTCCGACTCCACAGCACTGCCTCACTACTGAGCATGTACATACAGAGCAGCACTGTTATGTTTCGGTAGCTGAGGAGGACAGGAACAACAGCAGGGCAGCAGAACACCTGAGAAGTTGGTAACTAATGGGTTGCAGATTCCTAAACTAACGACACAACTAGAGGTAGCCCTGGAGCGTTCCTACGTTGATCCTAGACGCCTCGTCACAGCCTGAGAGATAACTACACCTAAAGGCAGAAAGATGAAAACTATCTGCCCTGGAGCAGATCCCCAAAGAAAATAGGAAGCCCCCAAACATATAATAGCGGTTAGACAAGATGAAAACACAAACATAGGCAGAAAATAGATTGAGCAAACGCTGGGGCCACAAGCTGACTAAATAGGATAGGAAAGGAGAGATTACTTTCTGCAACCCAGAAAACCCTACAAAAATCCAACAATTCTGATTACAAAAATACTGAGATCACACGATCTCGCCACCCGCTAAATCAGATCTCAGTGTGAACAAAACCAAGCTGCAGCCACTGAAAAAACAGGAAAAAGCAAATGAGCAAATAACAGTGGCTGCAGATAAACTGTGAGGAGCTCAGGCCCCAGGAGGGGACCTGGCTGACCTCCACAAAAGTGCAGAAAACAATGCAAAAAGCAAGCACAAAAAGAAAAGCAAAAAATATCTTATCTGAAAGCAGGAGATGCAGGCAAGACTCCAGCAAACTTCCAAATGAACCAGGAACCACAATTGAGACAAGAACAATTGATCACCGGCAACCATCATGGGAGGGAACCTCCCTTATATCAGACCAGTCAGTGAACCCAGATTGCCACGCCTCGCTGAAAGGTTCAGTACTGTCTGTAACCACCAAAGGGAGCCTCAGCTCAGAAACCATCTCTAGCACATTCACAACAGTACCCCCCTTGAGGAGGGGTCACCGAACCCTCACTTGTGCAACCAGGCCGATCAGGATGAGCTTGGTGATAGGCACGGATCAGTCTCCTAGCATGGATGTCCGAAGCAAACACCCAAGAATTGTCCTCCTGACCATAACCTCTCCACTTAACCAAATACTGGAGTTTCTGTCTAGAAAAACGAGAATCCAATATTTTCTCAACCACATACTCCAGATTGCCCTCAACCAAAACAGGGTCAGGAGGCACAGCCATAGGAACCACTGGCTCGACAAACTCATCAATAAGAACTTGTGGAACACGTTATGGATCTTAAATGTCCCTGGAAGAAGCAAACGGAAGGAAACAGGATTAAGAATCTCCATGATCTTATAGGGTCCAATGAACCTGGGCTTAAACTTTGGAGATGCAACCCTCATAGGGATATTTCTTGAGGACAACCAAACCAAGTCCCCCACTTTAAACCGAGGACCATCAGTCCTATGCCGGTTGGCAAACCGTTGGGCCTTCTCCTGAGAGAGACAACCTCTCCACTACCTGGTCCCAAATCTGCTGCATTCGCTCCACAACAGAGTCAACACCCGGACAGACAGAAGCCTCCGTCTGTCCCGAAGAAAATCAAGGGTGAAACACAAAATTGCAGAAAAATGGAGACATCAAGGTGGCAGAGCTAGCCCTATTATTAAGAGCAAACTCAGCCAAAGGCAAAAAAGAGACCCAGTCATCTTGATCAGCAGACACAAAACATCTCAAGTCTCCAAGGTCTGGTTTGTTCTCTCGGTTTGTCCATTGGTCTGAGGATGAAAAGCAGAGGAGAAAGATAACTGAACACCAAGTTTAGAACAAAATGTCCTCCAAAATCTGGAAACAAACTGGACTCCTCTGTCAGACACAATGTTCTCCGGAATGCCATGTAACCGAACCACGTGCTGAAGGAACAAAGGCACCAATCCGGAGGAGGAAGGTAACTTAGGTAATGGCACAAGATGTATCATCTTGGAAAACCTATCACAGATTACCCAGATAACGGTCATTCTCTGAGAAACAGGGAGGTCGGATATAAAATCCATAGAGATATGGGTCCATGGCCTCTTGGGCACAGGTAATGGCATTAACAAACCACTAGAGCGAGAGCAAGGCTTGGAGCAAGAGCAAGTCCCACAGGACTGCACAAATTCCCTGACGTCACGAGACAAAGTAGGCCACCAAAAGGACCGACTCACCAAGTCTCTGGTACCAAAAATCCCGGGATGACCAACCAACGCGGAACAATGAATCTCAGACATCACACTCTTCTTCCACTGGTCTGGAACAAACAATTTCCCAATAGGGCAGCGCTCAGGTTTCACCTCCTGACACCCTTCCAAGGCCAGTCTCAAATTGGGCAAAATGGTGGAAAGAACTACACTCTTTCAAAATAACAGTAGGATCAGATAACTCAGGAGAGTCCGCAACGAAACTCCTCGAGAGCGCATCCGCCTTAACATTCTTAGTGCCAGGAAGAAAAGAAACCACAAAATTAAAACGTGTGAAAAACAAGGCCCACCTGGTCTGTCTAGGATTAAGTCGCTTTTCTGATTCGAGATAAATCAGATTCTTATGGTCCGTGAGGACCACCACCTGATGTTTGGCTCCTTCCAGCCAATGTCTCCACTCTTCAAAGGCCCACATCATGGCCAATAACTCCCGATTACCCACGTCATAATTACGTTCAGTTGGAGAAAATTTTCGAGAGAAAAAGGCACAAGGGTTACTCTTAGAGGTCTCTGGATCTCTTTGGGACAAAACGGCACCTGCCCCAATTTCAGAGGCATCAACCTCCACCTGAAACGGTAGAGAAACATCAGGCTTCCGTAGAACAGGAGCAGAAGTGAATCTCTGCTTAAGTTCCTGAAACGCAGAGACTGCCTCAGGAGGCCAATTCACCACATCAGAACCCTTTTTGGTCAAATCAGTCAATGGTTTAACAATACCGGAGAAATTACCAATAAATTTATGATAAAAATTGGCAAAACCCAAAAATCTCTGAAGAGCCTTTAATGAAGTAGGTTGGACCCAAACACAGATGGCCTGAACCTTGACCGGGTCCATTTCAATAACAGACGGAGACAAAATGAATCCCAGAAATGAGACCTTCTGTAAGCCAAAAAGACACTTTGATCCCTTCACATACAGTGCATTCTCTCTCAAAATCTGGAACACAGTCCGAACATGTCTCACATGAGAGTCCCAGTCATTGGAAAAAATCAAGATATCATCCAAATAAACAATCAGAAATTTATCCACAAAATCCCTGAAAATATCATTCATGAAGGATTGGAAGACGGAAGGAGCATTAGTGAGCCCAAAGGGCATCACTAGGTACTCAAAATGCCCTTCTGGGGTATTAAACGCCGTCTTCCATTCATCCCCGTGCTTAATGCGAATAAGGTTATACGCCCCCCTGAGGTCAAGCTTGGTAAACCAACTAGAACTTTTCACCCTGGAAAACAGGTCAGAAATCAAGGGTAACGGATATTGATACTTCACAGTGATCTTATTCAAGAGACGATAATCAATACACGGCCTCAATGAACCATCCTTTTTGGCCACAAAGAAAAAACCGGCACCCAAGGGTGAAGAGGATGGTCTGATATGACCCTTCTCCAATGACTCCTTGATATAAGATCGCATAGCATCGTGTTCAGGTACAGAAAAGTTAAAAAGGCGACCTTTAGGAAATTTACCACCAGGCACTAATTCAATAGCGCAATCGTAGCTCCTGTGAGGGGGCAAAGATGCAGATTTACTTTCACTAAATATATCCGAAAAATCAGTCAAAAAGTCAGGAACATCCTGAGACTTGGGAGAGGCAGAAAAAACAGGAGTGTCGGCATTAACACATTGGTAGCCCAACTGGTCACAGACACAGATTTCCAATCCAAAACAGGATTATGAGACTGTAACCAAGGGAAACCTAGTACAATAATGTCATGCAGATTATACAGCACCAGAAATTTGCAACTTTCCTGATGATCTGGTTCAACCCTCATTATTACCTGAGTAGAAAACTGGGGTTTATTCTCCGCCAAAGGGGTAAAATCAATGCCCAGTAGGGGAATAGACTTCCGCAGGGGTATCATGGGAAACCCACAATGTTTAGCAAAGTCAAAATCCATCAGGTTAATAGCTGCTCCTGAATCAACAAAAGCCTGAGCAGAAAATGTGGACAGGGAGCAAATCAGGGTAACAGTCAACAGAAATTTAGTCTGAACACTACCCAAGACAACTGAGCGTGCAAAACGTCTTCCCCGCTTAGGGCAGACTGAAATAGCATGAGAGGCATCACCACCACAGTAGAAACATAACCCATTGCGCTTTCGAAACTCATGACGCTGTGCCCCAGAAGTCACTCTATCACACTGCATGGGCTCAGAAGCTGGCTCACAAGGCAACACTATCTCACGCATACCTCTGCGCTCACGCAAACGTCTGTCAATTTGAATCGCTAATGACATAGAATCATTGAGACCAGAGGGAGCAGGGAAACCCACCATAACATCCTTTACATTCTCTGACAGCCCCTTCCGAAAAAGGGCTGCCAAGCATCATCATTCCATTTGGTCAGTACTGCCCACTTTCGGAATTTCTGACAGTACAACTCAGCGTCTTCAAGACCTTGATTTAATGCCAACAAGGTTTTTTCAGCTTGATCAGTGACTTTAGGTTCATCGTACAATAACCCCAGAGCCAGAAAAAATGCATCAATATCATTCAAAACAGGATCCCCAGGTGTCAGGGAAAAAGCCCAATCCTGAGGATCGCCGCGCAGGAGAGAGACAATTTGAACCTGCTGTGCTGCGTTACCTGAGGACTTAGGTTTTAAGGCAAAAAACAACTTACAGTTATTTTTGAAATTCAGAAATTTAGCCCGATCCCCCAAAAACAAATCTGGCATGAGAATCCTAGGTTCCACAACCGGCAACCTAGCAAGATAGGTAGCAATACTCCGAACCTCAGTGGCAAGCTGATCCACACGGCCAGACAACTGTGCAAACTCCATTGAAAGAAAAAAAAAATCCTCCTCAGCACCCAGAGAAAAAGAGGGAAAAAATGCAACAGACAGAAAAAAAAAAAATCTCTGACAACTTTTTTCTTTCCACACTATTTTTCCCTTCTGTGAGTACCATATAATTTTCAGTTATGGCCGGTGATACTGTTATGTTTCGGTAACTGAGGAGGACAGGAACAACAACAGGGCAGCAGAACACCTGAGAATTTGGTAACTGATGGGTTGCAGATTCCTAAAATAACGACACAACTAGAGGTAGACGTGGAGCGTTCCTACGTTGATCCTAGACGCCTCGTCACAGCCTGAGAGATAACTACACCTAAAGGCAGAAAGATGAAAGCTATCTGCCCCGGAGCAGATCCCCAAAGAAAATAGGAAGCCCCCAAACATATAATGGCGGTTAGACAAGATGAAAACACAAACATAGGCAGAAAATAGATTGAGCAAACGCTGGGGCCACAAGCTGACTAAATAGGATAGGAAAGGAGAGATTACTTTCTGCAACCCAGAAAACCCTACAAAAATCCAACAATTCTGATTACAAAAATACTGAGATCACACGATCTCACCACCCGCTAAATCAGATCTCAGTGTGAACAAAACCAAGCTGCAGCCGCTGAAAAAACAGGAAAAAGCAAATGAGCAAATAACAGTGGCTGCAGATAAACTGTGAGGAGCTCAGGCCCAGGAGGGGACCTGGCTGACCTCCACAAAAGTGCAGAAAACAATGCAAAAAGCAAGCACAAAAAGAAAAGCAAAAAATATCTTATCTGAAAGCAGGAGATGCAGGCAAGACTCCAGCAAACTTCCAAATGAACCAGGAACCACAATTGAGACAAGAACAATTGATCACCGGCAACCATCATGGGAGGGAACCTCCCTTATATCAGACCAGTCAGTGAACCCAGATTGCCACTCCTCGCTGAAAGGTTCAGTACTGTCTGTAACCACCAGAGGGAGCCTCCGCTCAGAAACCATCTCTAGCACATTCACAACACAGCACAGATTCATCTCCACTCCGACTCCACAGCACTGCCTCACTACTGAGCATGTACATAAAGAGCAGCACAGATTCATCTCCACTCCGACTCCACAGCACTGTCTCACTACTGAGCATATACATAAAGAGCAGCACAGATTCATCTCCACTCCGATTCCACAGCCCTGCCTCACTACTGAGCATGTACAAAAGTGCAGCACAGATTCATCTACACTCCGACTCCACAGCCCTGCCTCACTACTGAGCATGGACATAAAGAGCAGCACAGGTTCATCTCCACTCCGACTCCACAGCCCTGCCTCACTACTGAGCATAGACATAAAGAGCAACACTGATTCATCTCCACTCCGACCCCACAGCACTGCCTCACTACTGAGCTTGTACATAAAGTGAAGTACAGATTCATTTCAGCTAAAAGCCGAGATCCTTACATCAGGAACAGAACAGACATTTATAGGACATTTCATAACTTTCCCAAGTTGTTATGAAAACATTTACAGCACATCCTGCACTGCACTACTGAACCCAATTTATTATATATTTTAGGAGTTGGAGTCGGTCCATATTACACCAACTCTTACTCCGACTCCGCCAAAATGGACTCCAACACCAACTCTATAGCCCTGGTTGTTTGGCTCCAAGAGGATGTGCTTTAAATTCTGCATAATTAGCAAATCCCTGATTTTATTTTTTAAAGCATTTCTAATAGTGGAGAGTCGTACATAGATTATTTTAATCCCTTCACACCCAAGGTGGTTTGCACGTTAATGACCGGGCCAATTTTTACAATTCTGACCACTGTCTCTTTATGAGGTTATAACTCTGGAACGCTTCAACGGATCTTCGCGATTCTGAGACGGTTTTCTCGTGACATATTGTACTTCGCGTTAGTGGTAAAATTTAATTGATATATTTATTCTTGAAAAAAATGCAAATATGGTGAAAATTTTGCAATTTTCAAACTTTGAATTTTTATTCCCTTAAAATAGAGAAATATGTCACACAAAATAGTTAAGAAATAACATTTCCCACATGTCTACTTTACATCAGCACAATTTTGGAACCAAAATTTTTTTTTCTTAGGAAATTATAAGGGTTAAAAGTTGACCAGCGATTTCTCATTTTTACAACAAAATTTACAAAGCCATTTTTTTAGGGACCACCTCACATTTGAAGTCACTTTGAGGGGTCTATGTGGCAGAAAATACCCAAAAGTGACACCGTTCTAAAAACTGCACCCCTCAAGGTACTCAAAACCACAGTCAAGAAGTTTATTAACCTTTCAGGTGCTTCACAGGAGCTGAAGCAACGTGGAAGGAAAAAATGAATATTTAACTTTTTAGTCACAAAAATGATCTTTTACAAACTTTTTTTTATTTTCACAAGGGTAAAAGGAGAAAATGGACAGATAAAGTTGTTGTGCAATTTCTCTTGAGTACGCCAATACCCCATATGTGGGGAAAACCACTGTTTGGGCACACGGCAAAGCTCGTAAAGGAAGGAGCGCCGTTTGACTTTTTCAAACCAAAATTGGCTGGAATTGAGATTGGACGCCATGTCGCGTTTGGAGAGCCTCTGATGTGCCTAAACAGTGGAAACCCCCCACAAGTGACACCATATTGGAAACTAGACCCCCTATGGAACTTTTCTAGATCTGTTCTGAGCACTTTGAACCCCCAAGTATTTACACAAAAGTTTATAATGCCTGGGTGTGAAAAACAAAAAATTTACACAAAAATGATTTTTTAGTCCCAAATTTTTGATTTTTCCCAAGGAAATTGGACCCCAAAAGTTGTCCAATTTGTCCTGATTATATTGATACCCCATATGTGGTGGGGTGTTAGGGTTCGAGTTCTCGCTGCTGCACAAGGGGAGTCTTGAACCAGTCCCGCTGCGGTCTCACATCCATCTCCGTCCGCAGTGGAGCCTGCTCAGCAGAGACGTCGGTCCCAGCGTCTTGCCCATTCCAATACTGTGCAGAGACTTGCTGCTGCCTCTCCTGGATTTTTTATTATAGCCAGTGCTGGAGCAGACGTCTTTGGGACGAAGTCCTGCGTTTTCCCTTCTGAGCATGCCCAGGGTAAGATCTCTCATTGGAGATCAGGGGTCACATGTTCAGGTACTGCAGCAGCTCCTATTGGTCTGCTAGGAAGGTCCTGAAACTACATGTGTTTCTCATTGGTCTTTTTTCTGGCAGGTCCTGTAGCTGTTACTATAAAAGGGTGGCATGGCTGGGCCGCCATGCGCTAGTATCAATTGCATTATGTGCTTTGCGCCAGTGTGATCATGTACGAATGTGGTTAGGGCTCGGCTGAAATAAGCCCCTAGAATACCGGCTTCTCCGGTGAGGAGATTTGGGTGCACGTGGTTAGGGCTTGGCTGAAATAAGCCCCTAGAATACCGGCTTCTCCGGTGAGGAGATTGCTTGATTGCGTTGCTGTCTGCATGATCACGGACTGCTATCCGCACAGCATTTATCTGTGTATCCCTGTGAGTCTAACAGGATACAGTCTTTTTCTCAGCGGCTCTGTGACGCAACAGAGTTCGCTTTATAATGCTGGTTCAGCGCCCTAGCGTTTTATTTTGCGGCTCACTGAAGTTAAGTGAGTTCGTATTTATCGCCATATAGCGCTATGGCATTCCCGTTAGTGGCTCTGGGGATTAACAGAGTTCGCACTAACTGCCACAGCGCACTACGACGTTTATGTTAGCGACTCTGCGGGATAACAGAGTTCGCTACTTTCGCCATCTTACTAGCAGCGGGCCTCGCCTGCACGGTTGACCCCGGGCTGCGAACGCACCTCTGTACAATATCTATTAGGTGCGTTCCGCAGACCCTAACGGGGAAACTGGACGCACGGCAGGGCTTGGAAAAGAAGTAGTAACGTTTTGGAATGCAGACGTTGATTGGGTGTCATGTTCCGTTTGCAGTGCCCCAGATGAGCCTAAACAGTGGAAACCCCCCACAAATGACTTCATTTTGGAAATTAGACACCCTAAGGAACTTATCTAGATCTGTGGTGACCACTTTGAACCCCCAAGTGCTTCACACAAGTTTATAATGCCCGGGCATGAAAATAAAAAATTCTATTTTTTTCCCACAAAAATTATTTTTTAGTCACCAATTTTTTATTTTCCCAAGGGTAACAGGAGAAATTGGACCACAAAAGTTGTTGTCCAATTTGTCCTGAGTACGCTGATACCCCATATGTGGGGAGGAACCACTGTTTGTGCGCACGGCAGAGCTTGAAATGGAAGGAACACCATTTGACTTTTTCCTACCAAAATTGGCTGGAATTGAGATTGGACGCCATGTTGCATTTGGAGAGCCCCTGATGTGCCTAATCAGTGGAAACCCCCCACAAGTGACCCCATTTTGGAAACTAAAATGATCTTTTCACCCCAATTTTTATTTTCCCAAGGGTAACAAGACTCCAAAAGTTATTGTGCAATTTGTCCTGAGTACGCTGATACCCCATATGTGGGGGTAAACCACTGTTTGGGTGCATGGCAGAGCTTGGAAGGGAAGGAGCGCCGTTTGACTTTTTCAACGCAGAATTGGCTGGACGCCATGTCGTGTTTGGAGAGCTCCTGATCTGCCTAAACAGAGGAAACCCCCCACAAATGACACCATTTTGGAAACTAGACCCCTCAAGGAACTTATCTAGATGTGTGGTGAGAACTTTGAACCCCAGGTGTTTCACTAAAGTTTATAACTCCGAGCATGAAAATTAAAAAAATCATATTTTTTCCACAAACATGATGTTTTAGTCCCAACTTTTTATTTTCCCAAGGGTAACAGGAGAAATTGGACCCCAAAAGTTGTTGTCCAATTTGTCCTGAGTACGTTGATACCCTATATGTGGGAGAAAACTACTGTATGGGCACACGTCGTGGCTCGGAAGGGAAGTAGTGATGTTTTGGATTGCAGACTTTGATGGAATGGTCTGCGGGCGTCATGTCGCATTTGGAGAGCCCCTGATGTGCCTAAACAGTGGAAACCCCCCACAAGTGACCCCATTTTGGAAAATAGACCCCACAAGGAACTTATCTAGATGTATGGTGAGCGCTATGAAGCCCCAAGTGCTTCACAAAAGTTTATAAAGTACAGCCGTAAAAACAATCATTTTTTTTTTTACAAAAATGATATTTTCGCCCCCAATTTTTTATTTTCCCAAGGGTAACAGAAGAAATTGGACCCCAAGAGTTATTGTGCAATTTGTCCTGAGTACCCTGATACCCCAAATGTGGGGATAAACTACTGTTTGGGCGCATGGCAGAGCTCAGAAGTGAAGGAGCACCGTTTGACTTTTTCAACGCAAAATTGACTGTAATTGAGATCAGATGCCATGTCACATTTGGAGAGCCCCTAATGTGCCTAAACAGTGGAAAGCCCCCAATTCTAACTCCAACCCTAACCCCAACACACCCCTAACCCTAGTCCCAACCCTAACCATAACCCTAACCACAAACCTAACCCTAACACACCCCTAACCCTAATCCCTACCCTAATCCTAACTTTAGCCTCAACCCTAACCCTAACTTTAGCCTCAACCCTAACCCTAATGGGAAAATAGAAATAAATACATTTTTTTAATTTTATTATTTTTCTCTAACTCAGGGGGTGATAAAGGGGGGTTTGATTTACTATTTATAGCGGGTTTTATGATTGGCAGCTGTCACGATAAAAGACGCTTTTTATTGCAAAAAATAGTTTTTTGCATCACCACATTTTGAGAGCTATAATTTTTGCATATTTTGGTCCACAGAGTTATATGAGGTCTTATTTTTTGCAGTACGAGTTGACGTTTTTATTGGTACCATTTTTGAGCACGTGACATTTTTTGATCGCTTTTTATTTCGATTTTTGGGAGGTTAGAATGAACAAAAATCAGCAATTCATGAATTTCTTTTGGGGGAGGCGTTTATACCGTTCCGCGTGTGGTAAAATTGATAAAGCAGTTTTATTCTTTGGGTCAGTACAATTACGGCGATACCTCATTTATATCATTTTTTTATGTTTTGGCGCTTTCATACAATAAAAACAATTTTATATAAAAAATAATTATTTTTGCATCGCTTTATTCTGCGAGCTATAACTTTTTTATTTTTTCGCTGATGATGCTGTGTGGCAGCTCGTTTTTTTCTGGGACAAGATGACATTTTCAGCGCTTCCATGTTTATTTATATCGGTCTTTTTGATCGCGTGTTATTCCACTTTTTGTTCGGCGGTATGATGATAAAGTATTGATTTTTTGCTTTGTTTTTTTTTTTAAGGGGTTCACTAAAGGGGTTAACTAGTGGGACAGTTTTATAGGGTGGGTTGTTACGGACGCGGTGATACCAAATATGTGCACTTTTATTGTTTTGTTATTTTTTATTTACAGGAAGAAATGAATTTATTGGGGAATATTTTTTTTTTCCTTTATTTTGGAATTTTTTTTTTACACTTGTGATTTTCATTTTTTTAACTTTTTTACTTTGTCCCAGGGTGGGACATCACTGTATTTTATCAGATCGCTGGACTCACAGTGTGCACAGCACTCTGTGAGACCAGCGATCTCACAGGCACTGCTGCAGGCTTCCTGCAGGACCCGGCGGCCATCTTGGATCCGGGGTCTTGCAGGGAGGAAAGCCTCAGAACAGTGCGATCACATCGCGCTGTTCTGAGGGCCTCAGGAGAGCACGCAGGGAGCCCCCTCCCTGCGCGACGCTTCCCTGTGCCCCCGGTACACCGCGATCATGTTTGATCGCGGTGTGCCAGGGGTTAATGTGCCGGGAGCGGTCCGTGACCGCTCCTGGCACATAGTATTGGGTGTCAGCTGTGATAATCAGCTGGCACCCGGCCGCGATCGTTCGCACTCCCCTTGGGAGCGCGGCCGTTCGCTTCGACGTACTATCCAGTCCATGGTCAGATTGTCACGGGTTTCATGGACGGGATAGTACGTCGGATGGCAGAGAGGGGTTAACTAAGGTCCAGTACTTTATAAGCTGTCTTTTCCATCTCATTATGGATACTTATCTTACGTAAAAATTAAGAAATCCAGATATAATGACATACAGCAAAAGAACATAATCATTTTTAATAAAATGTTAAATCTTTATTATGCTATATTAATTTTTTTATGGTATAATTAGGAACATAATAAAGATTTAACATTTCCCTGAAATAAATTATAAGCTTCTTATTATTTTTGATGTGTATATCAGCCTGAAATGCGTTTCTGGTTTATGATATACACTCCCAGAACTTCATTTAATCTTACAACAGAGAAAAAAGATAGCAAGATGGATATCTCTACATCAGCCCTCCATGATTCATAACCACTCTATGAACCCTGTTATAGTGACAATATTTGCTACCAGAATATTACCTTACAATCTGATCATTATGTCAGTCAATGATCCCGGCATATGACCTCAGTTCTCCATGTTCTCCGTCTCTGTATCCATAACAAGAATTACCTATATTCTGAGTCTTCCCCAGATATGAATATTCTATTTGAATCAATACAAGAAAATCAATTCTCGTAGATCCTTCCCATTTCCTACTGAATAAAATACTATGTATCACAAGCGGGTAATACATTGTGACATACTAGGCCAGCTCTAAATTATTCATGCTTTATACTGTTTCATTATTACACCCTCTGTGAGTTCTGCTCTGGGGCATTAAATTCTGTATTATGACAGGTCCAGGGCTTAACTTTCTTCCTTGTTCATATTGATTTTCCTGTGCATTTTCATTGTCTGATGCTTTGATGTTGTGTAATTCTAGACTTCGTGAAATCCAGAAAATTCTTGCAAAGCCAATGGGATGATTGTACCATCTACACTAGATATTTTACCTAAGAGGCCGACACAGTAGAGGCCCATATATATGAATGATTTGTAGGACACCTGAGTCAAGGTGAAGGTGGCCTATGCCATGCTGCTCAGCTCAGTGATTGGCTACAGAGGTGATGAGCACTGCAGGGGTGAACACTGACAGCTTGGGGCCCCTGTGCAAGAAATGTGTCTGGGCCCCTCTCCTTCAATGGTGACAAAGCTACATATATATATATATATAATATATATTATATATTTATATTTACCCACACACACACACATGTATATATATTGCATAGTCTCCTTTATTATGTATATTGCCATCCCTTATTATACAGTGCCCTCTCTTGTTATGTACAGCACCGTCCCTTACATATTGGATTATATAGAGCCCTGTTTTTTATTACATACAGTCCTGTCTTGTTAGCTGTATAATGCAATGATGGCTGATGGAGTATGGGAAAGCTTCTTTTCTAATGGAGGACCTGATGGACTGGTAGTCTGGTCACCGGCTCCTCCATCAGCAATCATTTTATATCTAACAAGAGAGGGGACTATGTAATAAAAGAGAACACTGTGAATACCAAAAATAACAAGAATACACTATGAGACAGCACTGTACATAACAGCAGAGGAAGCTATATAATAAGGGACGGCATCATAAAAAGTGACTGCACTATATACTAAGGTATGGCGCTATACTAAATAAGCGAGTAAACTATATACTAAGGGACTGTGTTAGACATAATAAGCAATAATAACGTCTTCCTCCACCTCCCCCTGTTCCTAAATCCATTATAAATCCCCCTTCCTGCCATCCCAATCCCCCACACCCCTCATTGTCCTCCTCCCCCGAATCCCTTTATTGTCCTCTCCCCCACCCCAATCATTGCCCTCTTCACCATCTCCATCATTGCTTTCTCCCACCCACCACCTCCATCATTGCCTTCTCCCCACCACCTCCATCATTGCCCATTCCACCCCTCCATAATTTCCTCTTCCCCACCATCCCATCATTGCCCTTTCCACCAACATTGTCCTTTTCACTACCACTTCCATCATTGCCCATTCCACCACCCTCCATTGCCCTTTCAACCACCACCATCATTGCCTTTTCCCCACCACCCCATCATTGCCCATTACACCACCTCCATCATTGCGTTCTCCCCACGACCCCTTCATTCTCCTTTCCACCACCTCCATCATTGCGTTCTCCCCACCACCCCATCATTGTCCTTTCCACCACCTCCATCATTGCTTTCTCCCACACCACCCTCATCATTGCCCTCTACATCACCCCCATCATTGCCTTATCTCCCACCACCATCACTGCCTTCTCCCCCACCTCCATCATTACTTCCTTCCCCACCACCCTCATCATTGTCCTTTCCTCTGACACCATCATTGTCTTCTCCCCCACCACCCCCATCATTGCCCATTCCACCACCGCTATCATTTCTTCCTCCCCATCATTATCCTTTCAACTGCCACCATCATTGCCTTCTCCCCCACCAGTCCCATCATTGTCCTTTCCACTGCCACCATCATTGCCTTCTCCCCCACAATCCCCATCATTTCCCATTCCACCACCTCCATCATTTCTTCCTCCCGCACCTCCCCATCATTGTCCTTTCATCTGCCACCATCATTGCTTTCACTCCCACCAGCCCCATCATTGTCCTTTCCACTGCCACCATCATTGCCTTCTCCCCCACCACCCCCATCATTGCCCATTCCACCACCTCCATCATTTCCTCCTCCACCACCACACCCATCATTGTCCTTTCCTCTGCCACCATCATTGCCATCTCCCCACCACCCCCATCATTGCCCATTCCACCACCTCCGTCATTTCTTCATCCCCCACCACCCCCATCATTGTCCTTTCAACTGCCACCATCATTGCCTTCTCCTCCACCAGCCCCATCATTGTCCTGTTTGTTATTTTAGGTATTTTACGGCATTTGGTGTCCACTTTTTTGTAGGCTTTCCTGAAGGTTTCTAGGTTGCATTTGAATGTGGGTTAAGTCTGATATATTGTAGTATTGTGCTTTATAGTAAAGGGATACACAGGAGACATCTTGGAGATGGCTGTGTGAGGAGCAGAGCATAGAAGAAAATAATAAGCAAATCTTGCAAAGACTGCAGATAGCATGTAGGGAGGTATTGAGAGACTAGGTCAGAAATGTGTGAAGGGACAGGTTTTAGATATCTGAACTGAATTTGCTAGGTGTAAGGATTAGGTCTCGCTTATGTGCGACCGGAGGTAAGCAGGAGGGCGACTTCACTTGGTTCTTCAAGTTTATTCACACTTCATAAACTTGCTTAAAACAGAAAACAAAAACAGCCTTCTCTGGCACAAAGTAACAAAAAGCAGATATAAAGTCCTTGCACTGTAGCAGATTAGTCTCTTCAGAGCACACACACTGGAGGTCTCCACACCTCCAGCCACTCACACCTGTGGTCAGCAGTAGGCTCATTTATATCCCAGACATCCAGCTAACACAGAACACATGACTGGTCATGTGATAGTGACATCATCACAGGTCCTCAAACCACATACACGGCTATGGTGATGCCACTACCCAGGGCTAACTGTCATGTGTGCATCGCCACGAAGATCGTCGCGGTTGCACATTCTGACTTCTCACAGCTGAGTTGCTGTTTCTTTGTGTTTGGCAGTTAGGGAGTTAATTCTGTCTGTGCTCAGTTCTGGGACTGGGTGCAGTTTTCTCCCGGCTGCAATTAATTATTTGTTGATTGGTTTCCTTTAAATCTCTGGTTGTCTGTGTTGGGAGTTGCCAGTGAAATTCTTCATGCAGACCACAGATAGGATTGTATCTGTATAGACTTAAGTTAAAGAGCTCCTTAGTTGTTTTAAGCTCACCTTGCTTAGAGTTTAATATCCCAGATCATTTATGTTCCTTCTGTGTTTGAGTGTGTATGCAAGTCTGTGTTTTCTCCAGTCTGTCCTATATGTCTAATCTGTGTATTTAGCAGAGATCAGCCCATATCCCTTTGGTGGTAATCAGAATCCTTCTTAGGACTGATTACAGGGTTCAGGGACTGATAGGAGACAGGGTTAGGCTGGAGACTTGGACCTCTGAACCATTATCAGTACCTCCAAGGTGAGGGATTAGTTAGGACCCCAGTTTAGGGTCAGGTTAGACCCCCGGTCCTCCTCTTTCCTGTGACAGTGTATCAAGTCCTCAAGATTAACCCTGAGTTCAACGGATATCGTGTCAGGTAAATCTATTCTATATTTACATGCTGATGTTGCTAATCTATATGTTGTATAGAGTGTTGTTCTTTTAAGAATAGTTTACTGACATCGTACACATATCATAAGACCGCGTGACATTTTCACTGGCCCATAAAATTATTCCCAGTTGCCATGGATCCAGTAGCCCAGCTGGCTCTGCAGTTGCAGGGATTATCCATGGAGCTGACGGACATTAAGTCCAAAGTTTTGTCTCCCTCGGAGCAAACCAGATTTGAACCTAAGGTTGCTCTCCCGGACAGGTTCACTGGTGGGCGAGACAAATTTTTTACCTTCAGGGAAGCATGTAAATTGTATTTTCGGCTTCGGCCTCGATCATCAGGGAGTGAAGAGCAGAGAGTGGGAATTGTTATCTCGCTCCTACAAGGGGACCCTCAATCCTGGGCCTTCTCCCTTCCTCCGGGATCCCCGGCTCTACTGTCAGTAGATCGATTTTTTACTGCCCTGGGTTTGGTATATGATGACCCAGATCGGGTCTCTCTTGCTGAGACAAAATTACGTAAGATACAGCAGGGAGATCGTCCGGCGGAGGAATTTGCTTCTGAGTTCCGTAGATGGGCCACAGATACTCAGTGGAATGACCCAGCTCTTAGGAGCCAGTTTTGTCATGGGCTTTCTGACAAATTAAAGGACGTTTTGGCTCAGTATGATTCTCCTCCATCACTGGAGGCTGCTATGGCCCTAGCTATCCGTACTGATAGACGGCTCCGGGAGAGGTGCGAGGTAACTCCGCCCCCTGTTGTTACTCCACCTACTACTAAAGTCCCTTATGTTGAGGTTCCCCTTGTCTGTTCGGAGGAGCCTATGCAGTTGGGAGGGACATCATTTCGTAGGAGGGGATTGGCGGTACGCCGCAGGACTAGAAGGTGTTTCTTCTGCGGGAAAGAGGGACATTTTGTTGGGGGATGTCCATCCCGTGCCTTGTTGAGCAAAAAGTCGCCGGAAAACTGTTAATCCCAGGTTGTGTGGTGGACGACAACCTGGGAGTATGTATTTCGTCCGCTAGTTCTTCTCAGTTCCTTGTACCAGTGGAGGTGGTGGTTGGTACGAGAGTGGAGAGATTTTCTGTTCTTCTTGATAGTGGGTCCGGGGCTAATCTGGTTGACGCTCAGTTTGCTCAGGCTCAAGGTATGCATCTGAGTGTATTGGTCAAACCGATCCCTATATTCTCCATTGACGCCAGGCCTCTCGGCCAAGGTAGCTTTGTTCATGAGGTTCATAACATTGACCTTCGGGTAGGGGCAATACATAGGGAACTATTATCTTGTTATGTGTTGGAGGGTCTACCTACTCCTATTGTGTTGGGACTTCCTTGGTTGGTTAAACATAACCCTGTGATTAATTGGCAGTCCAGAGATATAAGCCAATGGGGGGAGTTTTGCAAAGTAACTGCATGAACACAGTCATCAGTGCGGTCGTGCCTAGTACTTTGCCTCCTTTTTTGGAGGACTTTGGGGATGTGTTCTCTGAGGAGGGGTGTCAGGAGTTGCCTCCTCATCGCGTGTATGACTGCTCTATTAATTTACTTCCTGATGCTAAGTTACCTAAAGCTAGGTTATATAACCTTTCTGGTCCTGAGAGGCAGGCTATGAAAGATTATATTTCGGAAAGTCTGGCCAAAGGGCATATTAGACCTTCATCTTCCCCAGTGGCCGCGGGGTTCTTCTTTGTGAAGAAAAAAGATGGAGGCCTACGCCCTTGCTTGGATTTCCGCGAACTTAATCGGATTACTGTTCGAGATCCGTATCCACTCCCTCTGATTCCTGATCTCTTCAATCAAATTGTTGGCGCCAAATGGTTCTCTAAATTGGATCTCAGGGGGGCGTATAATCTGATTAGGATAAAAGAGGGGGATGAGTGGAAAACGGCGTTTAACACGCCGGAGGGACATTATGAGAACCTTGTCATGCCTTTTGGTCTGACTACTGCACCAGCAGTATTCCAACATTTTGTTAATGACATTTTTCGTCATCTGGTGGGGCTGTTTGTGGTCGTATATTTGGATGACATTTTAATTTACTCACCAGATCTTGTGTCTCACCAGGAGCATGTGAGACAGGTGTTGCAGATCTTGCGAGACAATAAACTATACGCCAAACTGGAAAAGTGTGTATTCGCCGTACAGGAACTTCAGTTTTTGGGTTTCTTGGTGTCAGCCTCCGGTTTCCGTATGGACCCTGAAAAGGTGAGAGCAGTGCTTGAATGGGATCAGCCAGGGGATCTTAAGGCTCTGCAGCGTTTTCTGGGGTTTGCTAACTACTACCGGAAATTTATTTGTAATTTCTCATCTGTTGTCAAACCTCTCACTGACATGACAAGAAAAGGGACGGATTTTTCTAAATGGTCGGACAAAGCTTGCCAAGCTTTTTCCTCTTTGAAAAAATGTTTTGCTTCGGCACCCGTTCTCATCCAACCAGATGCATCACAGCCGTTCGTTGTGGAGGTGGACGCGTCTGACGTAGGGGTGGGTGCAATATTGTCCCAGGGTCCGTCCCCTGGTAAATGGCATCCGTGCGCTTTCTTTTCTAAAAAATTGTCGTCCGCCGAAAGGAATTATGATATCGGCAATAGGGAACTTTTGGCCATTAAGTTGGCTTTTGAAGAATGGCGTCACTTTTTGGAGGGGCAGTCCACCCGGTCACCGTCATTACTGATCACAAGAACCTGCTGTATTTGGAATCTGCTAAGCGTCTGAATTCCAGACAAGCTCGATGGTCGTTGTTTTTTACCAGGTTTAATTTTGTTGTCACTTATCGCCCTGGATCTAAGAATGTTAAGGCGGATGCCTTGTCTCGCAGTTTCCCAGGGGCCGGGAAAATGGATGACCCGATTCCTATCCTTCAGGAGGGGGTGGTAGTGTCGGCTGTATGTTCTGAGCTTGAGGAGGAGGTGTTAGAGGCTCAGGGGGACGCCCCTGCAGGACCTCCAGGGAGACTGTTTGTCCCAAATCAGTTGAGACAAAAGGTTATTGAGGCACATCATAATTCTGCTTTAGCAGGACATCCAGGGAGTAAGGCTACTTTAGATCTCCTTTCTCGCCGGTTTTGGTGGCCTAACGTTAATAAAGATGTTTTAACTTTTGTCGCGTCCTGTGGGGTTTGTGCTCGCTCTAAGACCCCTCATACCCGTCCGTCTGGGACCCTCTTACCCTTGAAACTTCCGGAGCGTCCATGGACTCATTTGTCTATGGACTTCATCACGGACCTTCCTCAGTCGTCAGGGAAGACTGTCATACTGGTGGTTGTTGACAGGTTCAGTAAGATGGCACATTTCATTGCTCTTCCTGCCCTCCCTAATGCTAAAACTCTGGCGCAGGTGTTCATTGGGGAGATTGTGAGACTTCATGGGTTGCCTTCTGATGTGGTGTCAGATAGGGGGTCTCAGTTTGTGTCCAAGTTTTGGAGGGCATTTTGTTTACGTCGGGGGATGCAATTGTCATTTTCCTCGGCTTTTCATCCGCAGACCAATGGTCAGACAGAGCGTCTGAATCAAAGCCTAGAGACTTATCTTCGGTGTTTTGTCTCAGAGAACCAGGAGGACTGGTCTTCTTTCTTGCCTCTGGCAGAGTTCGCTCTTAACAACAGGCGGAGCGAGTCCACTGGTAAGTCCCCATTTTTTGGGGCATATGGTTTTCATCCCCAGTTTTGTACATTCAATGGGGGGGGCCCTTCTGGGGTTCCTGAGGAGGAGCGTTTCTCGTCGTCACTTGCTTCAGTGTGGAGAGGTGTATTGAATAATCTGAGTGCTATGGGGAACCGTTATAAACGTATGGCTGATAGGAGGAGAGTTTCTGGTCCAGATCTTAATGTGAACGATCTGGTATGGTTGTCTACCAGGAATATAAAACTTAAAGTTCCCTCCTGGAAGCTGGGCCCCAGATTCATCGGGCCGTACAGGATCAGTTCCATAATTAATCCTGTGGCATTTCGTCTGGACCTCCCTCCTACGTTTAAAATTCATAATGTGTTCCACAAGTCATTACTTAAGAGGTACGTGGCACCAGTCATACCATCACCTCTACCTCCTCCTCCAGTGGTGGTCAATGGTAACTTGGAGTTTCAAGTGTCAAAGATCATTGACTCACGTCTGAATCGCCGGTCCCTTCAGTACTTGGTGCATTGGAAGGGGTATGGTCCAGAGGAGAGGACGTGGGTTCCTGCGTCTGACATTAACGCAGATCGTTTGGTGCGGACCTTCCACAGAACTCACCCGGGCAAACCTGGCCCTGAGGGTCCGGAGGCCCCTCGTAGAAGGGGGGGTACTGTCATGTGTGCATCGCCACGAAGATCGTCGCGGTTGCACATTCTGACTTCTCACAGCTGAGTTGCTGTTTCTTTGTGTTTGGCAGTTAGGGAGTTAATTCTGTCTGTGCTCAGTTCTGGGACTGGGTGCAGTTTTCTCCCGGCTGCAATTAATTATTTGTTGATTGGTTTCCTTTAAATCTCTGGTTGTCTGTGTTGGGAGTTGCCAGTGAAATTCTTCATGCAGACCACAGATAGGATTGTATCTGTATAGACTTAAGTTAAAGAGCTCCTTAGTTGTTTTAAGCTCACCTTGCTTAGAGTTTAATATCCCAGATCATTTATGTTCCTTCTGTGTTTGAGTGTGTATGCAAGTCTGTGTTTTCTCCAGTCTGTCCTATATGTCTAATCTGTGTATTTAGCAGAGATCAGCCCATATCCCTTTGGTGGTAATCAGAATCCTTCTTAGGACTGATTACAGGGTTCAGGAACTGATAGGAGACAGGGTTAGGCTGGAGACTTGGACCTCTGAACCATTATCAGTACCTCCAAGGTGAGGGATTAGTTAGGACCCCAGTTTAGGGTCAGGTTAGACCCCCGGTCCTCCTCTTTCCTGTGACAGTGTATCAAGTCCTCAAGATTAACCCTGAGTTCAACGGATATCGTGTCAGGTAAATCTATTCTATATTTACATGCTGATGTTGCTAATCTATATGTTGTATAGAGTGTTGTTCTTTTAAGAATAGTTTACTGACATCGTACACATATCATAAGACCGCGTGACACTAACATGTAATTGGCTACATAACAGAGACAAGGCATCTCTGAGCCAGATACCTCCCGTCTATTACACAACCCTTTGCCACTCTACATAGGTTATGGAACTAAAGGATTTTGTTGTGTGTAAGACAGCGCTTACTGAATGTGTTGGGGAACACTCACTTGGCAATGGAATGAAATCACACAGGAACGTTTTCTTGCTTCAACAGTCTGTGCGGTTTATTTAGACTCAGCATAAACCACTGTAGGCCTTGTTACACTTTACAGACCTAACACATAGTCCATAGCACTCCATAGTGCATGACTTTAACTCGCAGTCAGACTTCACTTTGTCCAGTTACCGTGGGCGACTGCACAGTTCATTACCATCAACGGAACATAATAAAGCACCAACAGTCTGTTCCAATGGCTGATACTTGTCTGCCCTTACTATAACCCACACACTGCCTTACTGGGATCACCGTCTTTGCGACCAGGGAACTTCCAACAGTTCCAGACCCTCAGAAGATCGGTAGCTTCCCCAATGCAGTGCCGTCACAGACACTGCAGGTACATGTGCTCACCCTGTGCTATTCAGGAATCCAGTCCACTCGCAAATCTTCCAACACAGAGACCATACAGGTACATGGCCTCACCATGTCATATTCAGGAATCCGATCCACTAGCAGGACCTTCCAACACATAGACCTGTCCTCTTGTAGGACCTTACATCACAGGCAATGTGACCAAACCACAGTCACATTATGTAGCTGTAACTACCTCCATAGGTGGGAGGTGTGTGTGGTTAGCTATTCCCGCCCAGCTCTCCAGCTAACCCTGTAAGCACCCTTATAAACTAAACAAGGTCAGTAGAACTACAGGTCCCAGAGCAACATTTCTGGCTTACAGCGCAGAGGACCTTCTCCTCTGCGACAAATACTGGCCATTTACAACAATGCCGGTTACTGTCTCACAATTGGTATAGGCAGGTGGTAACTGAGATATGTACAAACGTTTTGTTGATTTGAGGTGAAAGGGAATGTATCAGAAAATGAACTATTGCTTTAAGGGGTTCTCTAAGAATGTAATATAATGGCCCCACGTCACATAATTAAAACGGCAGCCAGTCCTAGTCACGTGTCAGGTTGGATTGAAGTGGGAAGAAGCACAGCTCAAGAAAGCTGTGTCTCAAATGACAAAAGAGCTGTATCGTAAACACATATACCAGTTCAGCTGGAGATGGGCTTTGACAAGAGAAGAAATGAATCTTCTCAGCTGACTGAGCACAGACGGCAGAGACAGGAGAAATAAATCCTTTCTGCTCAGTAAGCAGAGGAGAAGATTTGTTTCTTCTCCTTTTTGAGCCCTTCTCAAATAATGGAGGTATGTATACAGCTCCTCCGTCAGTTGAGGCACAGGTGTCAGGAGCTGTGTATTTTCAGACTGCAACTCATCCTGAAACATGACTAGGATAGTCTGCTGTTGAATTATGTGATGAAGGGCCATTTCATTACATTCTAAGCAGACCTCTTTAAATCAGCTTTTTCTGTTAAATGTTTATATATATTGTGGCATGGCGACTGGTCATGTGATTGATGGGCGGTATGTATCGCAGAGGTGGGTGGCCCTGTGATGGAAGCCTGCACATGTTTTGTTCAGCAGATCTTGGAAAGATAGTTAGGAGGGCACCACTATATAATTGAAAAAAGGGGGTTCTCCAAGGGCATGCTAAGAAAGAGCTATGGAAAAACTGAGAAAAGCAGCATACCTAAAAAATGGGAACACCACAATAGATGTATCAGAAAAAAATCAAAGTTTATTAAAGGCACAGAAAACATACAAAGACCACACAATGATCATTAAAAACATTTAAAAACAAACAATGGGAAAACTAATCATGCCATATAGTAATGGTGCCATGACTCTCCCCTACCTAAACCCACACAGCCCATCAATGTATTTAATGGTGTGAGAAACGATTCCCAAATACATATACACAAACAAATAAATGTCATATAAGAAATCCAAGACAAATTATGTATATGGCTATTTGCAGCACCATAAGAAAACAAAAGGAATGGACCCAATAACAAGTAATGGCAAGTAAATCAAATCAGGCACAAGTGTGAAAGAATGGAAAATACTGCCTGAAATAGGCAACCAAACCTATATGCATGATGAACCCAAAATTCGGTCCTGCATAGATGCGCTCGTGAGATAAAATGAACTCAAGAAGCCATGAGTGCTGCGGGAGAAAAGGAGAAAGGAGGAGAGGCACAACCCCACGCGTATCGCCACCGAATGTGGCTTTCTCAAGGAAGGATAGAGTGCTAGGCTGTGTATGTGCCAAGTGCCTATTTATATATACAGTGGTGGCCAAAAGTATTGGCACCCCTGCAATTCTGTCAGATAATACTCAGTTTCCTTCCTGAAAATGAATGCAAACACAAATTCTTTGGTATTATTATCTTCATTTAATTTGTCTTCAATGAAAAAACACAAAAAGAATTGACCTAAAGCCAAATTGGATATAATTCCACACCAAACCTAAAAAAGGGGGTGGACAAAAGTATTGGCACTGTTTGAAAAATCATGTGATGCTTCTCTAATTCGTGTAATCACCAGCACCTGTAACTTACCTGTGGCACCTAACAGGTGTTGGCAATAACTAAATCACACTTGCAGCCAGTTAACATGGATTAAAGTTGACTCAACCTCTGTCCTGTGTCCTTGTGTATACCACATTGACCATGGAGAAAAGAAAGAAGACCAAAGAACTGTCTGAGGACTTGAGAAACCAAATTGTGAGGAAGTATGATCAATCTCAAGGCTACAAGTCCATCTCCAAAGACCTGAATGTTCCTGTGTCTTCCGTGCGCAGTGTCATCAAGAAGTTTAAAGCCCATGGCACTGTGGCTAACCTCCCTAGATGTGGAAGGAAAAGAAAAATTGCCGACAGATTTCAACGCAAGATTGTGAGGATAGTGGAAAAAGAACCTCGACTAACATCCAAACAAGTTCAAGCTGCCCTGCAGTCCGAGGGTACAACAGTGTCAACCCGTACTATCCGTCGGCGTCTAAATGAAAAGGGACTGTATAGTAGGATACCCAGGAAGACCCCACTTCTTACCCCGAGACATAAAAAAGCCAGGCTGGAGTTTGCCAAAACTTACCTGAGAAAGCCTAAAACGTTTTGGAAGAATGTTCTCTGGTCAGATGAGACAAAAGTCGAGCTTTTTGGGAAAAACCATCAACATAGAGTGTACAGGAAAAAAAAAGAGGCATTCAAAGAAAAGAACACGGTCCCTACAGTCAAACATGGCGGAGGTTCCCTGATGTTTTGGGGTTGCTTTGCTGCCTCTGGCACTGGACTGCTTGACCGTGTGCATGGCATTATGAAGTCTGAAGACTAAATTTTGCAGCATAATGTAGGGCCCAGTGTGAGAAAGCTGGGTCTCCCTCAGAGGTCATGGGTCTTCCAGCAGGACAATGACCCAAAACTCACTTCCAAAAGCACTATAAAATGGTTTGAGAGAAAGCACTGGAGACTTCTAAGGTGGCCAGCAATGAGTCCAGACCTGAATCCCATAGAACACCTGTGGAGAGATCTCAAAATGGCAGTTTGGAGAAGGCACCCTTCAAATATCAGGGACCTGGAGCAGTTTGCCAAAGAAGAATGGTCTACAATTCCAGCAGAGCATTGTAAGAAACTCATTGATGGTTACAGGAAGCGGTTGTTCGCAGTTATTTTGGCTAAAGGTTGTGCAACCAAGTATTAGGCTGAGGGTGCCAATACTTTTGTCTGGCCCATTTTTGGAGTTTTGTGTGAAATGATCAAGGATTTGATTTTTGCTTCATTCTCTTTTGTGTTTTTTCTTTGCAAGCAAATTAAATGAAGATAAAAATAGCAAATAATTTGTGATTGCAATCATTTTCAGGAAGACACTGAGTATTATCTGACAGAATTGCAGGGGTGCGAATACTTTGGCCACCACTGTAGTTCACATATGTAGGATAATAAATGAGTAAACTCACCACCGAGGCCAGGGAGAGACACGCATGGTCGCGGCCATCTTGTAAGTGTCAATGCATATGTAGTCTCAATAAAGTTGTTTGCATGGTGTAAACGTGCACGCATCAGAAGGAGATCACTTGGCACATGCGCAGAAAAGCACAGAAGTCCGGCGTGCATTATAGAGTCTGCCGGTCTAACAAAAAGGCAAAAGCGCCACAGCGGGCATCTATACAATGCAAAATGCGAGTAGTACCCTCATTACTGAATTTGTTTGATACATAAAATTTGAGGTTTGAGCAGAAAAACAAAGTTCACATATGAAATAAATCAATTGATCAAAGTGAAAGATGTAAAATGTACATTGCCATAAAATAGATATCAATCATCCCTTTAATTGTTTATTTGCGCAACGAATCATTGCAAAATATCTTATTAATATAAATGCATGTGAGATTAAAATAAAGACAATCAGACACATAGTCAAAATGCAAACACATCACAATGGATGATCCTACAGCACATGCTTAATGGTGTGAGCGGACAGTTATACAGCGCAAGTGCGAATGATATATAGTACTGAGTACCCGCGTTTCTATTGTGTCAATCATCTATTTAATTAAACTTCCAACCAAAGACATACGCATGCGCAGAAGCACAATAAAGATGGAAGGAAAAAAAATGCATCTGACAACTGCGCAACAAATCATTGCAAGAGTGTCTTATTAGTATCAGTGCATGTGAGATTAAAGACCATCCATAACAAGGTCAAAATACATGCACATCACGACTGAAGATCCTACAGAGTATGCATGAATAATGGTAGAGGCACACAACTGGAGAAAAAAAAACACATATGAAAAAAACTCATATCTCTGAGGTCTTTTATTAAAGGGAATCTGTCACCCTAAATTGGCGGGATATTTAAATGAAGGCAGTCAGGTCAGATGGGCGGTGTTTTGGGTACTTGCCTTAACATGTTGTTCGCCATTGTCTCCATTATTTCTGGGAATTGTAGTCGTTGCCCTCCATATAACGCGCCTGCGCATTGCAATCTGCGGGCAAAGCATACTGCGTGTGCGCAATTCAAGATTGCAATGCGCAGGCGCGTTATATGGAGGGCAATGACTACAATTCCCAGAAATAATGGAGACAGCGGCGAACAACATGTTAAGGCAAGTACCAAAAACATCGCCCATCTGACCTGACTGCCTTCATTTAAATATCCCGCCAATTTAGGGTGACAGATTCCCTTTAAGCTAAGAGGCCAATACACACGCGTGCGCCAAAAAGTTGTGATGCTCATGATGGTCATTAATAAAGTGCAGACCCTTGCTAAGCATAAAAAAAAAGAAGCAGGTTTAAGGGATAATGAACCCAGTATGGACAGTGTACACAATGCCTTCAAGGATTTTGTTAGTAGCCCATGGCCGGCTTAGACAAATCTAATTGGATTTGCCCTAATTAAACTGCCCTAACTAAAGTCACTAACGACCTGCTAACTGCCAAGAGCAAGCGACACTACTCTGTCCTCCTTCTCCTGGACCTGTCTTCTGCATTCGACACCGTGGACCATTCCCTTCTGCTACAGATTCTCTCATCCCTTGGCATCACAGACTTGGCCCTATCCTGGATCTCATCATACCTAACAGACCGAACAGTTAGTGTCTCCCTCTCACACACCACCTCCTCACCTCGCCCCTTGTCTGTCGGTGTTCCTCAAGGCTCAGTCCTAGGACCCCTACTCTTCTCCATCTACACCTTCGGCCTTGGACAGCTCATAGAATCCCACGGTTTGTAGCATCATCTCTATGCCGATGGACACGCGAATCTACCTATCTGGACCTGACCTCACCTCCTTACTGACCAAAATCCCGCAATGTCTGTCTGCTATCTCGGCCTTCTTTGCTGCTCGCTTTCTCAAACTGAACATGGACAAAACAGAATTCATCATCTTTCCCCCATCTCACTCTACCCCTCCACCAGACCTATCCACCAATGTCAATGGCTGCTTGCTTTCCCCAGTCCCGCACGCTCGGTGCCTTGGAGTGATCCTCGACTCTGCCCTCTCTTTCAAACCACATATCCAAGCCCTTGCCTCCTCCTGCCGCCTCAAACTCAAAAATATTTCCCGGATCCGCGCATTCCTCAACCATGAACCCACAAAAACACTAGTGCACGCCCTTATCATCTCCCGCCTCAACTACTGCAACCTCCTACTCTCCGGCCTCCCCTGTAGCACTCTGGCACCATTCCAGTCCATCCTACACTCTGCTGCCCGACTAATCCACCTGTCTCCCTGCTATTCCCCAGCCTCCCCCCTATGCCAGGCTCTTCACGGGCTTCCTATTGCCCAGAGGTTCCAGTTCAAAACCCTAAGCATGACATACAAAGCCATCCACAACCTGTCTCCTCCATACATCTGTGACATGGTCTCCTTGTACCTACCCGCATGCAACCTTCGATCCTCTCAAGATTTCCTTCTCTACTCCCCCCTAATCTCTTCTTCCCACAACCGCATACAAGACTTCTCCCGTGC
The DNA here is from genome assembly GCA_033576555.1 of Oophaga sylvatica. Taxonomy (NCBI): domain Eukaryota; kingdom Metazoa; phylum Chordata; class Amphibia; order Anura; family Dendrobatidae; genus Oophaga; species Oophaga sylvatica. The sequence goes on from JARQOD010000003.1 coordinate 92,247,381, forward strand.
TTCCCCCACACTCTGGAACTCTCTGCCGCAACATATCAGACTCTCACCAACAACGGAAACGTTCAAGAAGAACCTGAAGACCCACCTATTCCGACAAGCCTACAGCCTGCAATGATCCTCAGTCTACTGAACCACCACACAACCAGCTCTACCCTCTCCTAGTGTATCCTCTCCCATCCCTGTAGACTGTGAGCCCTCAATGGCAGAGTCCTCTCTCCTTCTGTACTTGTATGTCCCTTGTCTTACACATGTCTATTGTACTTGTCTATATTTCCCCTTTTCACATGTAAAGCGCCATGGAATAAATGGCGCTATATAAATGAATAATAATAATAATAATTTAATTGTATGGTGCTGCAAATAAACCACAGAGGTAGACCCAAAGAAAAACATAATCTCGGACTGTGCCGAAAGATTGATTAGTCTCCCATATTATCAATCAATAACATATGGTGCTGCAAATATACAACAAGGATGGATCCAAAGAGAAATGTCCGAGACAAACATGATCTCGGGCTATGCCGGAAAGTTGGTTGGTATCACATATTATTAGTCAATGGCATGTGCTAATGCAATATGCATTCCACTTGTTGTACATAAATAAATCCAGTGAAGTCCATGATTCAAATGGTTCAAAAAATGAGCCCATCAAGTAAGTGATGACAAAAGAGTCTTCTGTTGTGAACATATTGGAGACGACTTCGGAGCCAAAGCTCCCTCTGGTGGTTGCTGAGGGTATTGAACCTACGTTGAACACCAAGAGTCCTACACCTGCAGTCGACGAGTGGTTGTCAGGTGGTACTGACTGGCCTAATATAAGTGAGCTGACCTCCCATGATCCTCGCCGGAGATCAATTGTTCTTCCTAATCTAGGTTGGAATTCAGCTTGCTTTTCTGCTGTCTCCTGCTTGCATTCAGGTAAGTCTCTTTCAGGTTTTTTTTTACTGTGGTTTGAATTCCTTGCATTTTGCTGCATTGCTTTTTGTCTTCAGCCGGGTCCCCTTTGGGGGGCTTTGGCTGGTCTCTGTTCGTTTTTTGTATTTGTTCATTTGCTCAGTTCTTGTGATATTTTACTGCTGGGTTGCTACGTGTCCACACCAGAGATCTGATATAGGTGGTCGAGACCGTGTGGTCTCAGTATTTTTGGATTCAGAAGTGTTGGAGTTTTTCTTAGGGTTTTTCTGGGTTGCAGACAGTATTCTCTCCTGTGCTGTCCTATCTAGACAGTTTGGGCCCCAGCCATTATATGTCTGGAGGCTTCCTATTCTTTTGGGGTCTACTCCGGGGCAGTTAGCTTTCCTCTTTCCATTTTCAGGGATAGCTATCTCTCCGGCTGTGACGAGGCGTCTAGGGCTCCATAGGAACGTCCCACGGCTGCTTCTAGTTGTGCAGTTAGTTTAGGGGTCTGCAACCTATTAGTTTCCAACCTCTCTGGTGTTAGGCTGCCTATGCGGTTTTTTGCTCCTGCCTCCTCAGATACCTGAACATAACAGTCTTCCCAATGCAGTTCAAACTTGTTTCCAAAGACAAAATAGCTTCATGCGATGGCCATGGGAATTGGTAATCTAAAAGGAAATCAAGAAAAAAGGAAGCTGGTCAAAAAGGGGATAAATTCACCCATAAAAGCTAGAAAAAAGTAACTCTTCATTCAGCCCATGAGGAGTCATGCTAGTCAGATTATATATCCAACGAGCTTCCCTACGAAGTAATTCCTTGGTGGGGTTGCCACCCCGGATGTTACCTTGTAGATGGTCCACTACCAAGACCCGAATATCATGATATATGGACTTATGATGTTCAAGAAAGTGTAAAGCCACTGATGAGACAAGCTTAACTTTATCGCAATCTATTTTAGCTTTGCCAATGTTTGAAACATGTTGTTGAACTCTCCGTCGGATCTCCTGGCTTGTCTGTCCTACATAAATTTTCTGACATGGGCAGATTAATAAATAGACCACATCTTTCATCCTACAATTGGAATAAATTTTGTTTTAATCAGACTCGGGAAAATAGGAAGAGAAACAGTATCAGAAGCAATCATAAGAGGGCAGATGGTACACCCTCCACAAGGGTAAGAGCCAATCAAGCGATGACCAGTAACCGTTCTAATGGTTGATCGCTTAAAGTGGCTGGATGTAAGATAATCTTTTAGAGTTTTAGCTTTTCTTGCGATCATTTTAGGGGTGTCGGATAAGAAAGGTTTTAATTTTGAATCACTCATCAAAATTCCCCAATGTTTATTCAAAATGTCATGTATCTCCCACCAATGATTGTTATAGGGCGTGATTAAATTGATATTGCATAAGGCATTACGAGCCTTAGGCTGTAAGAGTGCTGATCTATCACTGGTCCGAGATGCCTCAAAGGCCTTGGAGATGACCCTACGGGGATAACCCCTATCCATGAAGTGACTGGTCAATTCATTGGCTCCTTCACGAAAGTCAGCATCAACACTACAATTGCGCCTAACCCTCAAAAATTGTCCTTTAGGAATGTTGTTCCGCAAGTGCTGAGGGTGAAAGCTTGAATAATGGAGTAAGCTGTTTGTTGCTGTGGCTTTGCGAAACAATTTAGTCTGGATTCGAGTCCCCGTCTTGATAATTTTAAGATCAAGAAAATTGACTGCTTCATCCGACAAGGAAGCTGTCAAAGAAATGTTTAATGAATTGTTATTGAGCTGAGCTGCAAAAGATAAACATTCATCCTTGGAACCTGTCCAAAAAATCAGGACATGATCTATGTATCTGTACCAACGAAAAACTTTGGTATGAAAGGTGGATAATGGCCGCACCTGGGTCTCCTCCCACCAACCCAAAAAAAAAGGCTGGCATAGGAGGGGGCATAGCACGCCCCCATGGCGGTCCCAGAGATTTGCTTGTAAAAAACCCTATCAAACACAAAGTGACTGTTGGACAGGACAAAAAGAAACAAATCAAGTAAAAATGAGTGATGTCTATGGTCACCTGTTGTCTGTTGATTTAAAAAGTAAGAGACCGCCTCCAATCCCTTTGTATGTCCGATGCAAGTATACAAGGATTCCACATCCATCGTTACATGGATAGTCTCCTGTGGTATAGATAGGTCCTGTAGTAGTCGGATCAAATGGGAGGTGTCTTGAATGAATGAATCTAATAAGACAACAAAAGGCTGTAAAAAATGGTCTAAATGAATGCAAGGTCGTTCAAATAAACTACCAATGCCGGCCACAATAGGCCTACCTGGTGGCTCCTGTAAAGACTTATGGACCTTCGGAAGCAGATATAGTGTAGGAACGACCTGGTGATTTGTGGTTAAGAAGGAAAGTTCATTTTTGCTCAAAATGTTACTGTGTCTCGTAGACAAAAGCAAGCGATCAAGCTTCCTCTTGAACACCTCTGTGGGGTCCGAGGGCAAAATCAGGTGGCAAGACGCATTATTCAGTTGGCGCTTTGCTTCTTGTATATACATGTCAATAGGCCACAACACAATATTCCCATCCTTGTCCGCCTCCTTTATGATGAATGATGGATTGTTTTGGAGTCTGGGGAGAGCTTGTCTCTCTCTAGAGACAAGATTCTCATGTTGTTTGTTGTTGATATTTAGTTTGGTAATCTCTCTACTGACTACATCAAAGAAAATTTGGACGGTGGGAAAGAGTGAGAATGAGGGTTTGACCTGTGAAGGTAAGCGCCAAAGATTGTCAGATCTCTTACCGGGATTTTCATTTTCTTGAAGCAGCTCCAGAAGGTCATTGAAGACTTGCCTCTCATCCTGTGGCATGGACTCAATCATTGAAGGTTGGTGATATAGCAGCTTGAAAGTTAGCTGCCTGCAAAATAGATATACCGTAGGTCTTTAGTTAAAGTGAATTTGTCTAATACACCCATAGGGCAAATGAAAGACCTTTAGACAAAAGTGATCTTTCCGTATCTGATAAACTATAGTCAGACAGATTTATAATCTGTAAATTACCTGTGGTGCCGGTAGAATTGGACATTCTCATTTCCTCATGTGCTGTCTCAATTCCCTCTTGTAAGATGGGGACCATTCCTTGTAACTTCGCCCCTTTCTTCTGGGATTGAGATCGCTTGCGCCGGCCCCGCCTGGTATGCTCTCTTGGTCGCTTGCGCCTGACGATAAAATATCGCTCGCGTATGTCTTTGGTTCGAAGTTTAATTAATTAAATAGATGATTGATACAATAGAAACGCGGGTACTCAATACTATATATCATTTGCACTTGCGCTGTATAACTGTCTGCTCACTCCATTATGCATGCGCTGTAGGATCATCCATTGTGATGTGTTTGCATTTTGACTATGTGTCTGATTGTCTTTATTTTAATCTCACATGCATTTATATTAATAAAATATTTTGCAATGATTCGTTGCGCAAATAAACAATTAAAGGGATGATTGATATCTATTTTATGGCAATGTACAGTTTACATCTTTCACTTTGATCAATTGATTTATTTCACATGCGAACTTTGTTTTTCTGCTCAAACCTCAAATTTTATGTATCAAACAAATTCATTAATGAGGGTACCTAGCACTATATACTACTCGCATTTTGCGTCGTATAGGTGCCCGCTGTGGTGCTTTTGCCTTTTTTTTTAGACCGGCAGACTCTATAATGCACGTCGGACTTCTGTGCTTTTCTGCGCATGCGCCTCACTCTCTCCTTCTGACGCGTGCGCGTTTACACCATGCAAACAACTTTATTGAGACTACATATGCATTGACACTTACAAGATGTCTGCGACCATGCGCGTCTCTCCCTGGCCTCGGTGGTGAGTTTACTCATTGATTATCCTACATATGTGAACTATATATAAATAGGCACTTGGCACATACACAGCCTAGCACTCTATCCTTCCTTGAGAAAGCCACATTCGGTGGCGATACGCGTGGGGTTGTGCCCCTCCTCCTTTTCCCCCGCAGCACTCATGGCTTCTTGAGTTCATTTTATCTCACGAGCGCATCTATGCAGGACCGAATTTTGGGTTCATCATGCATATAGGTTTGGTTGCCTATTTCAGGCAGTATTTTCCATTCTTTCACATTTGTGCCTGATTTGATTTACTTGCCATTACTTGTTATTGGGTCCATTCCTTTTGTTTTGTTCTCTTATGGTGCTGCAAATAGCCATATACATAATTTGTCTTGGATTTCCTTATATGACATTTATTTGTTTGTATCAACACACTACCCTCTGGCAATAATAGAAGGCACAGGAATGTATAAAAAACACATTTTATTAACACATACACAATACAATTCATAAAAAGGGATGCCTCATATCCGTAATGACTACGCTAATCAACTGCACAAAAAATAGATTAATAAATCCCAGTATAAAAATATTACACTATAAATACCTCAATAGATGATAGATTTTCATAATCAATTTTGCAAAGAATATTTCACTTTAAATCACCATATCATGTATTATATACTGGGATAAATAATTCAATTACAGCATTTTATAATGATTCATAGTATATTTAACATTCATCAATGATCCAACAAATATTTCATAATCATATAAAGTGCTCACAGTGCATGCGGGGTTATGCAGGGGTAAATATATATCCACACTTGTATAACATTACTATAGTGGGATTGGGCTTGAGCCTATTAAATCCCCTAATCAAATCCCCCTCTCAACTATACAACAGTTGGTCATTGATTAATTAAAGTGCATGCTAGTATAATATCATAAGGTGCTCACTGTGCATATAAGATAATACCCGGAGTAAGTGTATATTATCATTGCTGTGTCATCATTATGATCTATTTAAACAGGAGCCTATTACACCCACACTGAACTCCACAGAAAATACTCATGGGCTAGTTGGTTGCACACTGATAAATCCAAATCAAAATGTACCATCACTAGCATGCAACATAATAACAAATACTGATCTAATATTACCTTAGTGGTAGCAGAGAAGCGCCGTGTCACCCACCCCAACGCACGTTTCGAATGCTCTTCTTCCGGGGGCGTATTTATTTGTTTGTGTATATGTATTTGGGAATCGTTTCTCACACCATTAAATACATTGATGGGCTGTGTGGGTTTAGGTAGGGAGAGTCATGGCTCCATTATTATATGGCATGACTAGTTTTCCTATTGTTTGTTTTTAAATGTTTTTAATGATCATTGTGTGGTCTTTGTATGTTTTCTGTGCCTTTAATAAACTTTGATTTTTTTCTGATACATCTATTGTGGTGTTCCTATTTTTTAGGCATGCTGCTTTTCTCATTTTTTTCCATTGCTCAGCAGATCTACTGCTGAGGATTTTTTGCTATACATTGGGAGGCTTCCAGGTGACTTGGAGAGATGGGTGGGTCCAGTCACCTACATACCCAACAAAGTGGTGTGTGTCTGAATACCCAAGATGAAGCCTGTATGTGGTTGTGTATGTTTAACCCCTTCCCGACCCATGACGCCTACATAGGCGTCATGGTATAAATCGCATTCCTGCGGGTCGGGTGACCGGGGTCACTGAAAGGTCACCTGACCCGCAGGCACAAGACCCTTTGTGCTTCACCACAGGGGGGGTGGCTTAACCCCCACGAGGCTACGATTACTCTGATTGGCTGTTAAAAGTGAAACAGCCAATCACAGCAATTTGTAATATTTCACCAATGAAATGCCATGGCTGGAGACTGAGATCCGACCCCCCCACACCGAGTGACAAAGGCGATCGGCCGCCGCCACCGATTGATGGTGGCGATCGGTCGCCATCGTCACTATCTGCTCCCCTCCTCCTTGCATCTGCTCCCCCTCGCCCTCCGATCCCCCCTCACCTCTCCCGGGATCTGCGATGTCCCTGTGGCTGTCCCGGAGTCCCTCTGGGATATTTCATGGGCGCCGCCATCTTGGAAAATGGCGGGCGCAGTGCGCCCACCGGCTGGCAGATTCCATTCATTTATTTTGATCACTGTGATAAACTCTCACAGTGATCAAAATAAAAAAAAAAGTAAATAAACCACACTTTTATCACCCTCATAGGTGGGGACAAGTAATAAAACAAAGAAAATATTTTTTATTTTTCCATTAGGGTTAGCATTAGTGTTAGGGTTAGAACTAGGGTTAGGGTTGGAACTATTGTTAGGATTAGGGTTAGGATTGGAATTAGGGTTAGGGTTAGAATTAGGGTTAGGGTTGGAGTTAGGGTTGGAATTAGGGTTAGGGTTGGGATTAGGGTTAGGCTTGAGGGGTTTCCACTATTTAGGCACTTCAGGGGGTCTCCAAACGCGACATGGCGCCACCATTTATTCCAGTCAATTTTGCGTTCAAAAAGTCAAACAGTGCTCCCTCCATTCCAAGCCCCGACGTGTGCCAAAACAGTGGTTTTCCCTCCACATATGGGGTATCAGCGTACTCAGGAAATTGCATAACAACTTTAGGGATCCAATTTCTCCTGTTACCCTTGTGAAAATAAAAAAATTACAGGCTAAAAAATCATTTTTTGAGGAAAAAAATGATTTTTTATTTTCATGGCTCTGGTGTTGTGAACATGTTGGAGGCGACTTCGGAGCTGGGGCTCCCTCCGGTGGTTGCTGAGGGTAATGAACCAATTGCTGAATGGCTTTCAGCTGGGTCCGAATGGTCTGATATAAGTGACCTGAACTCCCTTCAGCCTTGCCGGTAATCAACTGTTCTACCAGGTCTTGGTTGGAGCTCAGCTTGCATTCCTGCTTTCATTCAGATAAGTGAATTGCTGTTTTTTTTCTTCTGGTTGGATTTTCCTTGCTGGTTTGCTGCCTTGCAGTGGACTTCAGCCTGGTCCCCTGTGGGGGCCTGGCGCTGCATTTATGCTCAGTTTGTGTTTGCACTTTTGTTCTGTTCCTGTGTTACTTTTTATTTGCTGAATTGCTGTGTGTTACACCAGAGATCTGATTTAGGTGGTAGAGATCGTGTGATCTCAGGTTTTTTGTTAATCAGAAGTGTTGGTATTTTTGTCAGGGTTTTTTGGGTTGCAGTCAGAATTCTTTCCTATACTTTTCTATCTAGACAGAATTGGGCCCCAGCGTTTGCTCATTCTATTTTCTGTCTGTGTTCGTATTTTCTTCTTGTCTAACCGCCACTACATGTTTGGGGGCTTCCTATTTCTTTGGGGGTTCTGCTACTGGGCAGTTAGCTTTCATCTTTCTGCCTTTAGGTGTAGCTATCTCTCTGGCTGTGACGAGGCATCTAGGATCACCGTAGGTACGCTCCACGGCTACTTCTAGTGTTGCAGTTAGTTTAGAGTTCTGCAACCCAGTAGTTTCCAGCCTCTCTGGTGTATTGCTACTTTGGCTATTTTTGCTGTTTCTCCTCAGCTTCCGAAACATAACACTCTGGGTTATAAACTGCTGTGAAGCACTTGGGGGTTCAAAGTGCTTACTACACATCTAGATAAGTTCCTTGGGTGGTCTAGTTTCCAAAATGGGGTCACTTGGGGGATTTTCACAGTTTAGTCACATCAGGGGCTCTGCAAACTTAAAATGACGCCCGCAGACCATTCCATCAAAGTCGACATTTCAAAACATCACTACTACCCTTCCGAGCCCCGACGTGTGCCCAAACAGTAGTTTTCTCCCACATATGGGATATCAGCGTACTCAGGACAAATTGGACAACAACTTTTTGGGTCTAATTTTTTCTGTTACCCTTGAGAAATAAAAAAATTGGGGACTAAAAGATCATGTTTGTGGAAAAAATATGATTTTTTTATTTTCATGCCCAGGCGTTATAAACTTCTGTGAAACCCTTGAGGGTTCAAAGTTCTCACCACACATCTAGGTGAGTTCCGTGGGGGATCTAGTTTCCAAAATGGGGTCACTTGTGGGGGTTTCTACTGTTTAGGCACATCAGGGGCTCTGCAAATGTAACATGATGCCCGCAGACCATTCCATCAAAGTCGGCATTTCAAAACGTCACTACTTCCCTTCCGAGCCCCGACAGGTGCCCAAACAGTGGTTTCCCCCCACATATGGGGTACCAGCGTACTCAGGACAAACTGTACAACAACTTTTGGGGTCCAATTTCTCCTGTTACCCTTGTGAACATAAAAAATTGCGGGCTAAAAAATCATTTTTTGAGAAAAAAAAAATGATTTTTTATTTTCACGGCTCTGCATTATTAACTTCTGTGAAGCACGTGGGGATCAAGGTGCTCACCACACATCTAGATAAGTTCCTTGGGGGGTCTAGTTTCCAAAATGGGGTCACTTATGGGGGGTTTCTACTGTTTAGGCACATCAGGGGCTCTGCATATGTAATAAGATGCCCGCAGACCATTCCATCAAGTCGGCATTTCAAAGCGTCACTACATCCCTTCCAAGCCCTGACGTGTGCCCAAACAGTGGTTCCCCCCACATATGGGGTACCAGCGTGCTCAGGACAAACTGTACAACAACTTTTGGGGTCCAATTTCTCCTGTAACCATTGTGAAAATATAAAATAGGGGCTAAAATATCATTTTTTGAGGAAAAAAATGATTTTTTATTTTCACGGCTCTGCGTTATAAACTTCTGTGAAGCACCTTGGGGTTCAAAATGCTCACTATGCATCTAGATAAGTTCCTTAGGGGGTCTAGTTTCCAAAATGGGGTCATTTGTGGGAGAGCTTCAAAGTTTAGGCACACAGGGGCTCTCCAAACACGACATGGTGTCCGCTAACGATTGGAGCTAATTTTCCATTCAAAAAGTCAAATGGCGTTCCTTCCCTTCTGAGGCCTGCCGTGCGCCCAAACAGTGGTTTCTCCCCACATATGGGGTACCAGTGTGCTCAGGACAATTTATCCTGTTACCCTTGGGAAAATAAAAAATAGCGGGCTGAAAAATCATTTTTGAGGAAAAAAAGTTTTTTTTTATTTTCACTGCTCTGCGTTTATAAACTTCTGTGAAGCACTTGGGGGTTCAAAGTGCTCACTACACATCTAGATAAGCTCCTTTGGGGGTCTAGTTTCCAAAATGGGGTCACTTTTGGGGGGTTTCTACTATTTAGGCACATCAGGGGCTCTGCAAACGCAACATGATGCCCGCAGAACATTCCATCAAGTCTGCATTCCAAAATGGCGCTCCTTACCTTCTGAGTCCTCCCATGCGCCAAAACAGTAGTTCCCCCCCACATATGGGGTACCTGTCATGGTCTGCTGAGTTTCTGGGATTAGGTGGTTTTAGGGTTAATCGGGATGGTCTCATTCTGGGATTCTGGGAGGCTTTTTATAGCCTCATTGTGGGGCCATCCTCTGTCGCTTATACTCTGACCCTTGGCCGAGTGTGTGTGACCCTGTTGTGCTTGTGCCAGTGCTTTGTGCCTGTGCTACGTTCTGTCTGTCTGGTTCTGATTTGGCTGTGTCCCTGTTTCGAGTTTTGCCTGTCCCTTTTGTACTCTGCTGCCCTCTACGTGTATGACCCTTGGCTACGTTCTGACTCTGCTCTGCCTGCTCCTCTTGTACTTCGTCGCCCTCTATGTGTATGACCCCTTGGCTACGTCCTGATTATCTGTTCTGTATATGCCCCTTGGTAACTGTGTCCCGTAGTTACCCTTCTAGGAGTTTTCCTTCACCTCATAGCTCTCTGGAGCTTAGGCCACGCCCACTAGCAGTCACGTGCCTGCAGGTCCTTTGGCCTGAAGCATTCTCTATCTGCTACTGCTGCCACTGAGAGACGTGTGGCTGGCTCCGCCCACTAGCAGTCACATGCTGAAGGTCCTGTTTCTCAGAAGCACACGTCTTCCCTGCTGCTGCTCTGCTATACAGGTATCTTTGGGCATAGTTTGTTCACTCAGGACACCCGCACTGGCTCAGTGAGCAAGTGCAGTGCGGTGTCCCTGACAGTACCATCGTACTCAGGACAAACTGGACAACAACTTTTGGCATCCAATTTCTCCTGTTACCCTTGTGAAAATAAAAAATAGCGGGCTAAAAAATCATTTTTGAGGAAAAAAATGATTTTTATTTTCACTGCTCTGCGTTATAATCTCCTGTGAAGCACTTGGGGGTTCAGAGTGCTCACAACACATCTATATAAGTTCCTTAAGGGTCTAGTTTCCAAAATGGTGTCACTTGTGGGGGGTTTTCACTGTTTAGGCACACAGGGGCTCTCCAAACGCGTCATGTTGTCCGCTAACGATTGGAGCTAATTTTCCATTTTAAAAAGTCAAATGGCGCTCCTTCCCTTCTGGGCCCTGCCGTGCGCCCAAACAGTGGTTTATGACCACATATGAGGTATTGATGTACTCAGGAGAATTTGCCAAACAAATTTTAGGATCCATTTTATCCTGTTGGCCATGTGAAAATGAAAAAACTGAGGCTAAAAGTTTTTGTGAAAAAAAAGTACTTTCTTTGTTTACAGATCAATTTGTGAAGCACCTGGGGGTTCAAAGTGCTCACTATGCATCTAGATAAGTTCCTTTGGGGGTCTAGTTTCCAAAATGGGGTCACTTATGGGGGAGCTCCAATGTTTAGGCACACAGGGGCTCTCCAAATGCGACACGGCAACCGCTAAATATTCCAGCATATTTTCCATTCAAAAAGTCAAATGGCGCTCCTTCCGTTCTGAGCCCTGCCGTGCGCCCAAATAGTGGTTTATGACCACATATGAGGTATCGGTGTACTCAGGAGAAATTGCCCAACAAATTTTAGGATCCATTTTATCCTGTTGCCCATGTAAAAATGAAAAAATTGATGCTAAAAAAAATTTTTGTTGGAAAAATTAAAATGTCCATTTTTTCCTTCTACGTTGCTTTAGTTCCTGTGAAGCACCTGAAGGGTTAATAATCTTCTTGAATGTAGTTTTGAGTAGCTTGAGGGGTGCAGTTTTTAGAATGGTGTCACTTTTGGGTATTTTCTGCCAAATAGACCCCTCAAAGTGACTTCAAATGTGAGGGGGTCCCTAAAAAAAATGGTTTTGTAAATTTTGTTGTAAAAATGAGAAATCGCTGGTCAACTTTTAACCCTTATAACTTCCTAACAAACAAAAAATTTTGGTTCCAAAATTGTGCTGATGTAAAGTAGACGTGTGGGAAATGTTATTTATTAACTATTTTGTGTCACATAACTCTCTGGTTTAACAGAATAAAAATTCAAATTTGAAAATTGCGAAATTTTCAAAATTTTCGCCAAATTTCCACTTTTTTCACAAATAAGCGCAACAATTATCGACCTAAATTTACCACTAACATGAAGCCCAATATGTCACGAAAAAACAGTCTCAGAATCGCTAAGATCCGTTGAAGCGTTCCTGAGTTATTACCTCATAAAAGGACACTGGTCAGAATTGTTATAAATGGCGAGGTCATTAAGGTCACAATAGTCTGGGTCATGAAGGGGTTAAGGACCTGTGGTGATTTCATGATCACCTGACCAGTGCATGTGATGTTACCTCACCTGTAGGTGTGGTTAGAGGCTACCTAATGGAGGTGTGTTTGGCATATGGGAGTGTTTGGGAGTCTGCCAGGGTGGACAGACTTCCATGTGTCCTTTCTGGACATTACAGAGAGGTCTATGTCTTGAAAGTGAGAAGCCTTTCTGTGTCTGTGGCTCCAGATAGAGCCTGAGTGCTGCACATTGCACAGCCCGTGTGCCCACAGGACTGGGAGAGCAGAGCTCTGCTATGGACATTGATACTGTGTCTGCCTGATGTAAAGACAGTTTACCTTTTTGTTACAGAAGTGATGATTTATGAAGCAAATAAACCACATGGACATTGAAGAGAATGTGACTCCTGCCTCCTCCTACACAGCTGAGTGAGTACAATCCTTACTATATATATATATATATATATATATATATATATATATATATATATACTGTTATAGTAGCATTTCATCAGATCCAGGATACTGAAGACTTGAGCAGGAAATACAATTGTATCATTTTCCTTTGGGTCAGGCCAAATGATTCATTCAAAAGACTATCCATCCAAAGAACCATCCAAAGTGTATTCCCAACTACAGAGTAACAGCACAAAGACAGCAACTCCACCAATAGCAGAGACTGAACAATACTGGAGGGACATATGGGAGAAGGAAAAAACACACAACACAATGCAAGGTGGCTGCAAGATCTGAGAATGAAACACAGCAACCACCTAGAGCAAGAACCAGTCACCATTACAGAAGCAGACATCCAACAGCGAGTCAAGAACATGAAGAGCTGGACAGCACCTGGTCCAGACATGATCTACACCTACTGGCTGAATAAATTAACAGCGGTACATGAATGCATGGCAAAAAACATGAACCAACTTCTAGAAGAAGGTCACCACCCAGCTTGGCTAACACAAGGTAGAACAGTGCTGATCTTGAAGGATCCTCATAAAGGAACAGTTCCATCCAACTACCACCCAATAACCTGCCTTACAACAACATGGAAACTCCTGTCAGGCATCATAGCCACCAAGCTACAGAACCATATGAACTAGTACATGAATTCAGCTCTGAAAGGCATCGGGACCGACACCAGAGGCTCTAAACACCAGCTCCTAGTAGATAGAGCAGTCGCTCAAGACTCAAGATCCAAACAGACCAATCTCAGCACAGCCTGGATTGACTACTGGAAAGTCTATGACTCACACATGGATCTGTGAATGCTTGGCTCTCTACAATGTCAACAGGAAATTAAGAACCTTCCTTAGAAACTCAATGGGGCTATGGAGAAAAACATTGGAAGTCAACTCAAGACAACTAGCTCAAGTATCCATCAAATGCGGCATATACCAAGGTGATGCACTGTTCCCATTGCTGTTCTTAATAGGCTTGAACCCCCTCAGTTAGGAAATTACAGAGTCTGGCTATGGATACAAGTTCAAAAGTGGAAGCACAATCAGTCAACTCCTCTACATGGATGACATCAAGCAGTATGCGAAAAACGAACGAGACATCGATTCACTGATCCAACTGACAAGGATCTACAGTGAAGACATCAGGATATCCTTCGGACTGGAGAAGTGCGGCCGGTTGGTAATAAAGAAAGGCAAGGTAGTCATGACTGATGGAGTGGAATTGCCAGCAGGGCACATAGCAGATTTACAGACATGCTACAAGTACCTCAGCATCCCACAGGGCTACAGTAACCATGATGAGGAGGCAAGGAAAGCAGCAACATCCAAATACCATCAAAGGGTAAGACAGGTCCTGAAGAGCCAGCTCAATGTGAAGAATAAAATCCACGCCATCAATACATATGAGCTGCCAGTTATTAGATACCCTGCTGGCATAATGTGCTGGGGAAAAGAAGAGATGGAAGCTGCAGATGTGAAGACACGAAAGCTCCTTACAATGCATGGAGGTCTCCACCCTAAGTCTAGCACCCAAAGATTGTATACCAACAGAAAGGAGGGTGGTCGAGGCTTGATAAGTATCCAAGTCACCATCACGGATGAAACAAGGAGTATCCAGGAATACATCAGAAGAATGGCACCAAAAGATGAGATGCTGAGAGAAAGCCTAAGGCAGTAACAACAGATCTGGAAGGAAGAACAGGAACATGAAGCACCATGGCAAGAAAAGTCTCCACATGGGATGTACCATTGACACATAATGGAGGTGGCTGACATGGAGAAATCTTACCAATGGCTGGATAAAGCTGAAATCTGAGACAGGACAGAGGCACTAATCATAGCGGCACAAGAGCAAGCACTAAGTACCAGATCCATAGAAGCAGGAATATACCACACAAGACAAGACCCAAGGTGCAGACTATGCAAAGAAACCTCAGAAACGGTCCAACACATAGTGGCAGGATGCAAAATGCAAGCAGGAACAGCGCATACTGAACGCCACAACCAAGTAGCGGGAATTGTATTCCGGAACATCTGCACATCATATGGGCTAAGTCCTCCTAAGTCCAGGTGGGAGAACCCAGAGAAAGTGGTGGAGAATGAAAGGGCTAAAATCCTGTGGGACTTCAAGATTCAGACGGATAAGCAGGTGTTGGCTAACCAACCAGACATTGTCATAGTAGACAAGGATCAGAAGACGGCAATGATAATAGATGTGGCAGTGCCAAGTGACGGCAACATCAGAAAGAAGGAATATGAGAAGCTGAAGAAATACCAGGTCCTCAAAGGAGAACTGGAGAAGATGTGAAAGATGAAGGCAACAGTGATTCCAGTGGTGATAGGAGCATTGGAGCAGTGACCCCTACGTTTGAAGAATGGCTACAACAGATCCCAGGAGCAACATCTGAGCTCTCTGTCCAGAAAAGCGCAATGCTGGGAACAGCTAAGATCCTGCGCAGAACCCTCAAACTCCCAGGCCTGTGGTAGAGGACCCGTGAATGAGAAAGGACAAGAAAGACCACCCCCAGTGGGGGTGAGAATGAAGTTTTTGTTTTTTTCATATATACTATAAATCTTGCAACTTTCACGCTGACCACTAAGGCTATTTTATACTTATACTTCCTCATTAGATGCTTTAATATAAAACATAGGGTCTAAGTCAGTCTGTTGCTGCTAATGTACCTTTGGGTTTCCAGAAATAATAAAAAGTATAAGTCTAGAATAGTCCTTGTGGCCAATGTAAAAACTGCAAAATTTATATATATTATAAACATTTCCATGATGTAAAAAAAAAAAGAAGGAAGTTTGACATAAAAGACAGATTTCAATAGCAGGTCATTTTCTGATGACATATTTTCTTTGAGAAATGTTTTTGAGTTGGAGGCGGCAGGAGCTGGTAAGTGCATGAATTTGTGGTTTGGAAGATAGGGCAGTGTCGAGAGGCTGATTTTGAAGCATTTGGTTGTGCATTCTTCATAGGGCTCGTGTACAGGCCAGGATGAACCACTCTTTTCATGCATTTATATTTGCCCTGTGCTAATTCTAACCAGTTAGATATAACTGTCTGGAGTGCCAAATATTAAAGGACATAATTAGGATAGGGTCACATGACAGTGTAAAAAATTGGTCCCTTTCTCAGATAAGAGGATTTTTTCTTCACTTTTCATCGGTGTGCCATCTGTTTTTTTTACAGTAGCAGCTATTAATCATTTTCATTAATGCAATTTTTTCCACAGATAGATTCCGTCCCTAATATGAATAATATGAATAATACGTGAATAATATGGGTTAGTGTGCTTTGCTTTCCCATAAAACCTTGGATAACAGTCCAATTTATACACATGTGTGCATGAGCCCTTAGTGTGTAGGAAATCTTTTACGGGCTCAGGGGTGACTGGCGATAGTAGAGGCTGTGTGATGCCACGTATCCGCAGAATGTGATTTCCGGTGATGCAGGCGAAGAGGGGCGTTCTCTGCTCCATCACTGATTTCATTCATAAAAATTACTCTCACTGTCACCTTTGGTCAGCAAACATGCCGTTGCCTGGCTACACAAGGCATGACTGCAGCGTCTGGGGCCTGATTCTGTTTGCTTGGGGTGGGCTTCCCATCTTGGCCTGTGCACAGTGAAAAGTTCCCGCGGTTTCCTTGACATTTTTGTCCACTGAGTCTCTCCAGCTGGAACGCACCCCGGTCTCGGGCGAGCTCTGACTCACCCTCTGTGCTGTCACAATGAATCTGTGTCTATAAACACAAACACATGCAGCTTGTTTGCTTGCAGCGAGCTTGGTGCGCGGCGTCTCTGAGCAACCAAAAAATATGTTTGGAGGGGGCAACTGTGATCAAAATACAGCTGAATGTGCGTAAATAGGAGTCACGCTATTTATAACGCGGGCGCTGAACAGAAGCTCGATGGTGGCCCAATGAATATGTACAAGACATCTGTGAACCTGCAGCAGATGTACCAGGTCACTGAGGGGTGAGCGCCTAGATCTAGTGTCTGTCACTGCAGATTACAAGCCGCACAGTGTGCAGTACTCCACCGAGGGATGCACACTTCAGTGCAAAGAGCAGCACAGAGTTTCAGGAGAGGAGCGTGCAGATCCTGTAGGGCGTCATACACTGAGCATTGCATAATGGACGTATCCAGGCCCTAAAAACAGCAGCGGTCATTGGACTTCTGTATAATTATTCTACCAGTATTATTTATTTAATATTTTCATCTTTACATTGTACAATTTATGTCCAACCATTCTTGTTCATATAAAGGGAATCTGTCAGTAGGATCAACCCTCCTAGGATGCCTATATATCCATGTAGGTCATAGGAAGCGGAATAAAATATATCTTGATATCTGCGATCCGATGTTTTATTCCAGAGAAATTCACATTTTCTTAATATGTAAATGAGCTGTTAAGATCTATGGGCCAGACAGAGATCTCCCTGAGAATCTGCCTCCAGAGCTTGCTTCATATGAAAGGGGACTAACCAGTGTGAGACATGTAGCTCAGGAGAGCAGACTGTCAGTCATTACACACTGGTAACGCTTCTTGATAGATGTTGCAATACGTCACCAACTTGTTCATTCCATGCCTAGAAGACTTTGATACCATCTTTAAAAATTATGGAGGTCATACAAAAAAACTAAATGTAGTAGTTTTTTATGTGGGGTGTACTCATTTTTTCATCAACTAATTTTAGTGAAACTGACGATATTGCAATGAAAGTGATATTAATTTGTTAACCTTACTTTCACGTTATGGATTAAAAATATGTTCTATGAAACTCTTCAAACTCAAAGTCTTGCCAAAATTTTGGAAATTGTTCTTGTGTTCAGTGAGATATGTGATTAAAATTTTGCTTTTCAAAGGGGGTGGAAAAAACATTTAGTTTATTTTCATATAAATTCGCAAAGGAATCCACACATACTGCGTGTGTACATACAGGGGTTGGACAAAATAATGGAAACACCTGGAAACATCAACAAAAGTTAGTTTAATATGGTGTAGGTCCACCTTTTGCGGCGATTACAGCCTCAATTCTCCGAGGTATGGATTCATACAAGGTATGAATTGTTTCCAAAGGAATTTTAGCCCATTCTTCAGTTAAAACACCCTCCAGTTCTTTGAGCGACGATGGCGGCGGAAATCGACGTCTAACTTGAATCTCTAAAATCGACCATAAATGCTCAATAATGTTGAGGTCTGGGGATTGTGGGGGCCAGATGAGATGCTCAACTTCATTAGAATGTTCCTCGTGCCATGCTTCAACGATTCTAGCTGTATGAATTGGTGCATTATCATCCTGAAAGATGGCGTTCCCCTCCGGGAACAGTGCTTGAACCATAGGCTGCAGTTGGTCGCCCAAAATGCCTAAATAATCGCGGCTGTTAATTCTTCCATGAAGGGATATCATTGGCCCAGCGGATCTCCACGAAATAGCACCCCAGATCATCACAGAACCTCCGCCATGTTTTACGGTTGGGAGAAGGCATTCTGGATGGAATGCTTCTTTCGGCTGTCTCCAAACGTACACATAGGGTAAACGATGATTCGTCTGAGAATATCACATGTTTCCACGGCTTGAGGGACCAATTCTGGAGGTTTCTTCACCACTCTAAACGCTTGGAAACATTTGTCATTGAGAGCAGCGGTTTTCGAATTGCAGCTCTTCTGTGGAATCCAGATTTGTTCAGCTCCCGACTAACAGTTTTCGTGGAAACTGGGTTCTGTAGGTGTTCATTGAGCTCAGAAGTGATTTTCGGAGCCGTGGTCTTGCGATCTTCTCTCACAATTCGCTTTAGAGTCTGACAGTCTCTCTCAGTCAACTTCGACTTTCGGCCGGACCTGTGCTTTGCTGCGGACGTTTTTCCTTCTCTTTCAAACGCAGTCATTACTTTGAAGACAGTACCTCTTGAAACGCCAAGCATTCGGGCACTTTCGGTTACACTAGCGCCTGCCATACCAGCACCAACAATTTGGCCTCTTTGAAAATCCGAGAGGTCTACCATTGGTATCAGGATCTCATCAATGTTCTTACAATTATGCAAAACAAACAATTAATTTACATACACATATCACATAACACAAATAATCAACTACAAAACATTACCATATGTCACGGTTTGCATGTTTATAACATGTTCGAATATTATGATGCCAAAACCTTAGGTGTTTCCATTATTTTGTCCAACCCCTGTATATATACATATATATATGCCCTCTGTTGTGCTCCACATTGACTTTTTTAACAAGTGGCCCAGCATGTCTCGATGACATCCTCTGCCTAGGCCAGGGGTGGGGAACTTTTTATCTGCCAAGGCCCATTTGGCTATTTGTTACATCATTCAGGGGCTGTACAAAATTATGAACTTAAAAATTAGCCCACTATATATTTTTTTTTAAATCGTGTTTTTATTGAATTATATAAGGCATTACAAACGTAACAACAGACACGCAAAACCCATCCCACAACTCAAACACAGTAGCCCACTATATTTAATTAAACATTTAAATAACTCCCCACTAATGTGATGGCTGGAATGGCTTCTATTTGGCAAATCGTGTGCTGTTTGGGGGTATTGATGATGTTGCTACTTGTAACTGGTTTTCTATGTTTGCATAAGTCGGTCTGGAGCGCAGTTCAGATTTTGTGATGGAAAGTTTTGAAAGGAACTGCTCGCAGCAATAAGCAGATGCATATGTAGGGGGAGCCAGGGCTGTAGTTGTGGCTGACAATGGTTGGTCAGTCACCCCTGGTCTCCCGTTACATACACACAATGTCCCCCTTTTAGCGTACCTTTCTTCCAGCTTTCTATTCCTTCAGAGTCCTCTTGGATCTGCTGAGGATTTCCTTTGGGCGGCTTCACACAAATAGAGACTGAGTCCAGTTCTAACTTAAAACATACGATTAACGATTTTACTTGGTTCAAATCTCAGTACGTTCAGCTCAGTTACAGTCACAACATAGGGATCACCACAGAGTACATCCTGTTCTTTCCCTGTGCTTTCCCTTAGTTCTTCCAGAATGTCCAGGGTCGTACCGGCCCGTCCAGTACCGCAGTGTTCCTTCTGGCCAGCCCAACTAACTTCAGGAGTTCCCCTATCTGTTTCGCCCCAGACAAAAGGGCATCAGCCCACGTAGTTGGCTGCCACATCTTGGAGCTACCCTGCATTCATCTCTGATGTTCAATTCCATTAGTTTACTTTTGACATCCTTGAATCTTTCACTAAATGCCTCAATTAGGTTTGAGGCACTGGCACCACTTGACTTTTTGAACGCGTAATTGGCTGGTATCGACGCCATGTTGCCTTTGGAGAGTCCCTGATGTGCCTAAACAGTGGAAACCCTCAACCCAATTTTGGAAACTAGACCCCTCAAGGAACTTATCTAAATGTGTGTTGAGCACCTTGAATCATCAGGTGCTTCACAGAAGTTTATAACGTTGAGTAGTGAAAATAAAAATCTAATTTTTTTCACAAAAATGTTTTTTAGGCTAAAATTTTGTATCTTCACAAAGGTAACAGGAGAAAATGCACCATACAATTTGTTGTGCAATTTCTCCTGAGTATGCCGATACCTAATATGTGGAGAAAAACTACTGTTTGGGCACACGGCAGGGCTCAGAAGGGAAAGAATTCCATTTGACTTTTTGAGCGCAAAATTTGCTAGAATCCTTAGCGCACACCATGTTGCTTTTCAAGAGGCCCTGATGTGCCTAAACACACAGGAATGTATCTAGATGTGTGGTGAGCACCTTGAACTCCCAGGTGCTTTACAGAAGTTTATAATGTACTATACAATTTGTTGTGCAATTTCTCCTGAGTACACCGATTCTCCATATGTGGTCGAAAACTACTTTTGAGGCACAGTGCAAAGCTCAAAAGGGAAGAATCGCCTTACTGGAATTCAGATTTTGTTGGACTGGTTTGAGAGTGCCATGTGACATTGGCAGATCCCCTGAGGTGCCAGAACAGCAGAACCCCCCATAAGTGATACACAGCACATGATCTAACTAACTTGCTAGAGACTGGTAACCCAAATGTCCTCGTGATGACATTGGGTCATCATGGCAACCATTGGCCCCTTGTGATGATGTTGCGGGGGGCGCCGATCGGAGGGGAGAGGGAGCTCCCTCCCTCTGCCTAGCTTTTAAATGCTGTGATTGGTATCGATTGCAGAATTTAGAGGGTTATACTGCCGGGAGCCGTGCGGGCAGTGAGTGCTGGGTGTCAGCTGTCATGTCAGCTGAACAACCGGTGGCGATCGTCCATGCACAGAAGAAGTCCAAGGTCAGGAAGTCCTTACCAACATGGACATATGGATATGTCCAAAGTTGGGAAGGGTTAAAGCGGATCTGTCACCAGATTTCACAATACAAACTCCATATGGAGTATAAATTGATTTCTTAGACCTGATGAGGCTGGTGTATTTAGTTTCCAAATCCATGTTAAAATGGCTATAAAATTTATAGTAAGAGGAGCATATTATGAGCATTCAAAAAAAACGATTGGTCAGCCATTCTGATATGGATTTTCACACGAAGTACAACTGACAGAGGCAGCGGAGGACACCAAATATGGTGACTATATATTGGTCATTAAGAGTCACATTTAGATTGGGGGATGTGGAGGGCTGCTTTAAATTAAATTTGATGAATGTCAGGATTCCCCTTCCTCTTAAAGGGAACCTGACAGCTGATACATGCTGCCCGAACCGCATCAGACACTGACTGATACAGCCACAGCCAGGTATGCTTGACTCTGAGACGCTGCTCCATGTGATACAATCTGATACTTGGGTGTAGCTGAGCCTATGTTTCACAGTACTATATCATTTATTCCGATGTAAGGAGGAAGACTGGGCTGCGGGTGCCTGCGTTATGCCGGGTCCGGAATTGTTGAGGCTGCGTCCAGTGTTGCCGGGGGGAAAGAGTGGGTGACCGGAGAGTTCCCATGACCAGGGGAGAGGGGGCGTGGCTAAGCTGGGCAGGGAGCAGGAAAACGCGGGAAAGAGGCAGTGTGTTCCCGCCAGCAGCGAGAGCGGAAGCCGGTGTGCAGCGCGCTCTGCAGCGTGAGAGACAGCGAAGAGTCACACTCCGGCATAGTTTATGCGAACGCTCCAGTAAGTCAGTGGGAGTGCAGAACACTGTGTGCCCGGCTACGCAGAATGCAGTACTTGCGTGGAGGAGCGAGTGCCAGTGTCAGGTCCCTGAGGTGCGTTCCCCATTGCTGATAGATACGCAGCAGCACAAGCTTTGGACAAAGACTCCTGCAATGCTTCCCACTTCGGCTGCACAAATTTATAGACTAGGGGGCTCAGCGGGCAAAATCGGTGACCGCCCATTGCCGCCGGAAGCTGGACCGTGATTTGTTGGAATTCATCTGAGGACACCACACCGGCCGTTGCCGGTACTCCAACTCCCATCAGACTGTATGTGGATGAGGACCAGAGAAGACTACGGTAAGTGGCGTTTAAATACCAGACTGTCGCGTTAACCCTTTACTTCCCTTGATTCTTCTTTATTGTTTACTAACTCCCTGCGAGGAGACCATTTCCATCCTTTTTGTTAAAAATTAAATAATATTGTTATACAGCATTGTTCTGCAATCCTGTGTTACTGCATTCCCGCACCTGCTTACACTGACTCCTGTGCGTTTTGTAGCTGCACTGCCCTCCTATGTGCTCTTCTCATAGTCTCCACCATGTGGCAGCACTGCACCTTCCCTGGGTGAACTGGTATTTCCATATCTGCTTATTTTATCATCTAGGGTTAAATTTTCTAATAGTGTAAAAAGTTCTGAACTTCCCAAATCTTCACATAGGCTTGTCCTGGCAGTGATCTGACTCCTCCATTTCATATCTCAATACATTGTTTATGTAGATAACATTTAATATAATATTGCAGAGCGTTAGATGCGGAATATAAAATAGTGACATGGATGAATCCCATCATGCTCGTTGATATGCAAGTGATTGTATATTAAGTTGTGTGGCCTGTAGGTGGCGCTGTGGACAGTGGAGTGTAATAACACACAGGATCCCCTTGTGTCTGAACGTGCACAGATCCCAGTGTAAAAGCTCAGACCTAACCAACATTAGGTTTTGGGTTTATGTTCAAAAACATGTTTTCTGTTTGAACCAATATTATTTTTAAGCAACTGGAAAAAAAAATATTGTTTTGTGTTGACAGCTACCGTTCAGAGCGATGTGTCTCCATGGTTACAAATCTGATCCGGCACTCAGGTGTTACTCCTTGTCCCTGGTCTCTCTTTGGTTCCATTTACGAGCGTGTAACATGGTGCAGGACTGTAGGACGGCCGCCGTCCACGCTGTGATCTGTGTTTCGTCACATCGGGGCACCTGCTCTTCATCCTGCACCTGGTGCTGGTTCTGTGTGTCGTGATGTTGAGAGTAACGCTGTGCGGTTTCTGTGGGTGTCTCGGAGGCTTGTGCTGAACTCTACTGTTTATTTGGTTGCTGCATTATGTTGGGTCCTGGTTTACACCAAACATCTGTGATACAAATACGCAAACTTCCAAGAAGGTGGCGGCTGTGAATCCTGAGCGACGGCCTCCTCTGCAGCAATGGCCTGTGACCTGCTGGGACTCTCCAACTACAACTCTCAGCATGCTCTGTCATCTTGCATCATTTACTGCAAGCTGAAGGCATTTCAGATGTTCTGTAACTACTACCCCCAGCATGCCAACACTTTGGTTGTAGGCCTCTACTTCGCAGCAAAGAGCTGTGGATGTAAAAATGTTCAATAGTACCATCATTTTAATTTTTATTTCATAAATCAATAGTACATGTGGAAATAAGAAACTTTGTAATATATCTTATCAGAGAAATCATCTTTTTTTTCTCCGCTAATACTGATCGTCCATTTTCAAAATTCTCTGTTCCTGGGTAAAATCTGTATTCAGCGAAGACAGATTGTTACATTACTTTGATAGGAGATGGCAGCTGCTAGGTAGAACCAGGCAAACCTGAACTTCCACTGGTCTGTTCTTCCCTACTAGTACTGCTAAGTCATCAAATCAGATTTGTGGGGGTCTGATTTCCGGTAACCACCCCCCAGATGTTTTCAGCTCTGGAAGCAGCTGAAAAGAGCCGAAAAAGACAATCACCGTGTAGCGGGACATCCCAATACTGCAGCTCAGGGCCTATTGAATTGATCAGGAGTTGATCTGCAGCACCCAGATGCAGCCACTACATGGCATACAGAGGCATGCTGTTCGGCATAGTTCACTGTTTACCTCCAGCCACCGCTTGAATCGGTGGTGGTGACGGATCCCCACTTATTTTATACTGATTATCCATCTCACAGACAGGTCATCAATTAGTCCAGAGCCCCTTTATGGATTATTGATTGTGATTTGTATAGCCGCTCAGACCTTTAAACATGGGATGGGAATATGGGATGTGGCATAAGATTTACCGGTCATAGGTCCATTATAGTATATATTCTATAATGAGGTTGTGGTGTCAGCGCTAACACTAATAACCAGAGACTCACGCCTGGACATCGTTGTGGGTGTTTTGCGGATGGACAGAAAGGAGACTGAGGATTCAGGGGCTTTGTCCGCTGACTTTACTGCCAATATTGTGGTCACTTATCCCTCAGAAACCAATCCTTCTCATCATTTATATCCTCCTTGAAAGGTTCGGACAGGAGTGGTCAGAGAACTCTGTATATGATATTGACACAGACACCGCTTCCTGCATTACTGTCAGATGTGAGGAAGTTAATGTAGTCAATCTAAAAATCCATACAAGAGGGAAACATGGAATCCACCAGTGCAATACAAACCCTGAGCGAGGGCAATTAGTGACACGTGTAGCTATAGGTGCGAGAGAGACTGTGACACTGTGCCATCATGTCCTGCAATGTGTATATATATATATAAAGTCTGTGTGTGTGTGTGTGTGTGTATGTAAGGGGGTGAAGGAGTATTACTGCTTCACCGCACCCCTTAAGTGTACTTACTGTTTCGAATGTAAATAATCGTTGTGTAGTTATAGACATCAGTGGTACTGCTACATAGTTCTATGTATTACCGCTAGTATTTATGGTACTGCCACATTCATTATGTGCTACCATTATGTATATAATAGTGTATATGCATTGTGTTCTTTTATTCAACACTGTATATAATGTATCTGTTGTGTGTTAGCGCTCTTGTATATTTTAGGGAAAGTTAGGTGCTGTCTTCTGGGGGGCACTAAAGGAGGGCACAAATATTTGGGGGTTCACCTTGGCAGCAAACTTGATTGGAGGTGTCATACAGAGAAGGTTCACAAGAAGGGAATGAGCAGACTGTACTTTCTGCGGAAACTCAGGTCGTTCAATGTGTGCAGTAAAATGTTGGAAATGTTCTACCAGTCCGTTGTAGCATCTTTTTTGCTATCATTTGCTGGGGCAGTAGTGTGCGAGTAGCCAACGCTAATAAGCTGAACAAACTTATCAAGAAGGCACGTACGGCTGTTGGCCTCCATCTTGACTCTCTTGAGGAGGTAGTGGAGGATAGGATTCAAAAGAAGTGCAGGGCTATAATGAACAATAATACACACCCACTATACAAGCTGTTCTTGAATCAGAAGAGCACATTCAGCAGCCGTCTAATTCTACTAAGGTGCAAGAAGGAGAAATTCAGGAAATCGTTTGTGCCTACTGCTATGGGGATGTATAACAATTCACTAAGGGTGAAAGATGGCTACGAACTAGGGCAGGCGCACTAATGGAAATGATCAGAGATTTGTGTACCTTTGTTTGTTACGTATTGTGGTTAGTCATGTGCAAGATCTGTGTCTAGTAATTACTCTAAGTAATGCTGTTTATAATGTAGTAATGCTGTTCGTAATGTTTTGTTTGTAATGCTGTTGTAACGCTGCTGTGATACCATAATTTCCCTCGGGATCAATAAAGTGTATCGTATCGTACCTTAGTGTACAGTTCTCATATACACGGTAAGTGTAGTTCTGGTGCGGGCCACTAGATGGGGGCATACTAGTGGGCCTTAGTAGGTAAAGCTTGTAGGAAGTTTACATAGGGTTAAGTGTAGGAGGGGCTTCCGGGTAGTAAGGAGAGGGTTCTAGTTAGATTAGCTCAGACGGGGCCAGCGTTCCCAAGTGTCCACAAGGGCTTAGGCCCGGACAACCAGCAGCCACGCAACGTTTAAGGACAGTAACCCACGGCCGCTGCATAGTCTCGCAGTGGGCCTGTACAGAGAAGAAAGATGTGGCGTCTTACCACCTGGGCCAATGATTTTAGGGCAGAAGTTGGCTGGACCAAGGAAGTGAGGGGAGCTGGAGCTTCGACAAGTTCAGTACAGATGGGCCGGATGCTTCACCAGGGGCCACCAAACATAGTAATTAATGAATTCAGTTCTGGGGTGAAGCAGGCTGAAGGAAATGTCATTATAGCGAGGTCAAGCCTGGAAGGAACTTGGGAGCAGTCTAGTACGGTCCGGTCCAGGTGTGTACTGCACAGAAGTGACAGCAAAGCAGGGAGAGATAAGGAAATGAACGAAATACCTGTTGTGCCAACTGTGGATGTAACGTGTGAAGAGTAAAGTAAAGAGCATATTCAAGTTATTCTGGACTGTGCCTCCATTTCTGGGGGTTCCCTGGAAGAGGACCGTCGACGCCTGGGAGGTGCTCAGGAGAGATGAAATCTGGAGATGCAGGTATGCCAGAGGAAAGAACACAGTTTCATGTAGGGGAAGGACTGGACATGGATGTTGCAGTAAATCAGGTCACGACTACGGTCCTGTCCCTCTCTTACATGTAAATGTGGCACCCCAGGAGTTCAGTTGCCACAATGACCTTGCCTCCCTCCAGGGTGAAGTGATGTCATGCCTGGAAGCAAGGAAGGATCCCCTTAACAGGTAACACACAGCATACAACACTTTTCCTACTCCAGACAAGAAGGGGAGCTCTAATGCCTGAAATTCTCTGGAACATTCTGGCTGGTGGAGTTAGGGTACCGTCACACTCAGCGACACAGCAGCGATCCCGACAACGATACGACCTGGCAGGGATCGTTTCTGCGTCGCTTTGTGGTCGCTGGTGAGCTGTCACATAGGCAGACTCACCAGCGATCAGAACCAGCGAGCACGCTGGTATCCAGTGTAAACAGCGAGTAACTAAGCGCCGCGCGGCACCTAGTTACCCGATATGTACCCTAGATACCGGCTCTCAGTGCTCTACAGCAGAAGCTGAGAGCCGGTAACCAGGGTACATATCGGGTAACTAGGTGCCGCGCGGTGCTTAGTTACCCGATATGTACATTGGATACCAGCTCGCTGATCGTTGGTCTCCCGCTGCCACACGCAGCGATGCGCGCTGGCCACCAGGAGACCAACGATCAAAAAATGGTCCAGGTTATTCAGCGACGATCAGCGATACCCAGCAGGGGGGCTGATCGTCGCTGCGTGTCACACATATCAAGATCGCTGGCTAGGTCGCTGTTGCGTCACAAAATCGGTGACGCTTCAGCGATCTCGTTAGCAATCTCACTTAGTGTGACGGGGGCTTTAGAGTTAGTGTCTGAGGAGAGTTGAGGAAGGACGTGTGGAGACAAGCTGGGGACAGGAGCGATAGATGAGCTCACCCCTAGTCCTGAGTGCCAGAAACCGGACCCCGGAGTCCGAGGCTGAGTGTGTAACTAAAGCCCCAGTAGCAGAATCTGGAGGGCAGAAGACAGCAGGTTCTCTGCCCCAACTGATACTCGACTACACAGCAGCACATGTGAGCCGGAGACACCAGAGAGGAGCGATCCCTGAAGTAGGCTACAGCTGTCTGTCATGTGAGTGGAGTCTTACTTAAGTAACAGAGAGAGGAACTTGAACAGAGTTTACAGCAGCAAGTATCTCAGAGAATAGCGCTAGAAAGGAGGCCTCACAACCCACCTGTATGAGGGGATTTCCAAATTGCTTTCAGGCTGACCGACTCCATAACCATCTGTACCAGTGCCCTGGATTCTTTGCCTGCAGAACTGTGAGTAAAGATTTGGAAACTGCATCTGACTGTGTCTTCTCAAGTTCTTCCTGCAACACCCACTCAACACTGCTACATCCCTTGCTAAATACTACATCTTTACCATCTACCTTCTATTACATCTGCCCTGGGAAAGAGCTCCACCTGCGGGGAGCTTTTCCAACTCTGCTGCATCACCACCAGTCCCAGAGGATCTGCACTGCAGCGCTGGTCACCTCTGACCAGAAACCACAGGTGGCGTCACAAACACTTTATTACAAACTCTATTATCCCCTTTAAATATTCCCCTTTTATTGGACACCCAGGGCCATGTACCGGGTCACTGCCACTGTGACACTTCACCTTTAAGAAGCGGCCCGGTACCGAGTACCCCACTGCCCTGGCGGGTGATCCAACTATGGGTGTATATATGTGTGCGTGTGTGTGTGTGTGGTATGTATATATGTGTGGGTATATAATGTGTTGTGTGTATTTATAATGTGTGTGTATATGTGTGTGTATAAAATATGTGTGTATAATATGTGTGTGTGTATATATATAATGTGTGTGGATATATGTGTGCGTGTATATAATATGTGTGAGTATATAATGTGTGTGTATATAATATGTGTGTATAATATGTGTGTGTGTATATAATATATGTGTGTGTATATAATGTGTGTGTGTGTTTATATATTGTGTGTGTATATATAATATCTGTGTGTGTATAATATGTGTGTGTGTGTACTGTATATATTGTATAAGGAGTCTGGCTGTTTTATTAGTTTTTTTCCCACATTCCAAAAATGATATTTGGCTTTCTAAGAAATTGTCCAAGTGTGAATGAATATAGATTGCACTAGCTCTGTTCTGCGCTGCAGAATATGCCAGTGCTATATAAGAAACAAGGATTATATTTACCTAGCAGATCCATACTCGGGAGCTGTCCAACAAGCCACAGATCTCTTTTCTTATCGCTTTATAAACTGAACACAGAAATGTCTCCGGAATAAATTCTGTTTTGTATTCCGGCTTTTAGAAGACTGTTAGGGTATGTGCATACATTGCGGATTTTGATGCGTTCCGCAGCGTATTTGGATGCTCGGAATTTCCTCAAATCCGCAGAGCGTTGTGCACACAATGTTAATCAATGGGAAATACAAAAACGCTGTGCACATGCTGCGGAAAAAAAACGCGCGGAATCGCAGCGTTTTATTTTTCGCAGCATGTCTATTCTTTGTGCGGAACTGCAGCGTTTCTGCACCCATTGACTTACATTGAGTTGGGCACATCCACAGCAAAACCGCAAATCTAAAAAAGATCTGTGGTTTTGCCGCGGATAAAACGCTGCAGATCGGGAGGAGGAAAGTGTGTGGGCGGAGTGTGGGCAGTGACTGTGTGTGTGTTATAGTGTGTGGGTGGTGACTATGTGTGTGTATGGTATGGATTGTGGGTGTATGTGTGTGTATTAGTGTGTGCCAGGCTATGTGTGTGTGGGTGTGTGGGGGGGTTGCCGGGGCTGTCCGATGGTCTGCGGGGGTTGCTGGGGCTGTGAGGGGGTCTTCCGGGGGTCTGCGGGGCTGTCTGGGGGTTGCCGGGGGCTATGTGTGTGTATGCAGGCATCATCCAATGGGAGTACAAGTCCCAGCCGGCTATGTCTGCTACACTGACAGTGAGTGACACATTAGCGAATGATGGGACAGTAGTAGTCCCATCATGTGGCTAATGTGTTGAATGTAAAAAAAAACATACAGAACATAAATTACATATAACATACAGAACATACACATAACATACAACACATAACATAGAGTACATACTTACCAATAACCTAGTCCCCGACGCCCTTGTCTCCTTTAATAAAAACAAAATAACATAGCAACCTATACTTACCTTTCCGCCGTAGTCCAGTTATTAACGAGTGTCCCACGACGATCTCTGGTGTAGAACACTGACATCGGGTGATGTCAGTGCTCTACACGGCCTCCACGATGAACTGATAATGGAGGTAATCCTCCGCGATGTATAACTCCACCACCGGGAGAGAGTGAGGTCACTTAAGTTTATTCTCTCACCGGCAATGCTGGGTGAGAAAATTCCCACGCAGCATTGCCGGAAAGTGAGAGCCTGAACTTAGGTAACCTCAGTGATGCACTGCAGGAGCCATTGTCTCCTGTCAGTGCATTACTGGGAGGCCCTATAGAGGAGTGACATCACCTGATGTCACTGTTCTATAGGGGAAATCATCGTGGGACACTCGTTATTAATTGGACTGCGTCGGACAGGGAGTATACGGTTGGTTTATTTTTTTACTTTTTATTATAGGAGACCGAG
Source organism: Oophaga sylvatica (assembly GCA_033576555.1). Classification (NCBI taxonomy): domain Eukaryota; kingdom Metazoa; phylum Chordata; class Amphibia; order Anura; family Dendrobatidae; genus Oophaga; species Oophaga sylvatica. The sequence goes on from JARQOD010000003.1 coordinate 92,277,453, forward strand.
GGCGTTGCATGGATTAGGCGCGCAATAAAAATATGAAAACCGTGTTGTGTTTTATTTCATTAAAATACTTTATTCTTATGTGTGTGTTTTTTTTAACCCTTTCAAACTATGATTAATAATGGATTGACGCCTCTCCGTTATTAACCAGGCTTAATGTCACCTTACAATAGCAAGATGACATTAACCCCTTACTACCCCTTATGCCACCGCTACAAGGCAGTGGGAAGAGAGGGCTAAGTGCTGAAATTGGTGCATCGTACAGATGCGCCAATGCTGGGGTGGCTGGATGCTTGTATTTTTAGCCGGGGGGCGACAATATCCATGGCCCCTTCCTAGGCTATGAATATCAGCCCGGAGCTGTCTGTGCAGTCTTTCTGGCTATAAATTATAGGGGGACCCCACGTCATTTTTTTGGAGGGTCCCCTATTTTAATAGCCAGTAAAGGATAGCTGCGGGATGATATTCATAGCCTGGGAAGCTCCAAGGGTATTAACCCCTTCCCAGGCTAGAAATATTGGCCCTGGCCATCGGCTTTCCCCCTCTGCCGCAAAAAATTGCACGGGTGCCCACACCATTTTTTTTTTAATTAAAGATATTGCGTGAAGATTTTCTGTGTGTGTCTTTAACTATTTATATACCATTTTATCTAGCTATCCCATATCTATCTATCTATCTATCTATCTATCTATCTATCACATATATATCCCATATCTATCTATCTATTTTCATCTATCTATCTAGCTATCTACCTATCTTTCCCATATCTATCTATCGATCTATTATCATCTAGCAATCTGTCTATCTGTGTGTGTAATGGAGTGTGGGTTGGATAAATGTAAAAGAGGAGGTTAGACAAGAAATTACATCACAAATCTTTTTTTTTGTTAAATAACATCTTTATTTACCTTACAAAATCGCCTACAAATCCGCATCTAATCCACATCAAAAACGCACCTGCGTTTTCTGCCAAGAGGTGCGGATTCTGTGCAGAAAATTCTGCAGGCTAATCTGCAACGTGAACACATACCCTTATGGATTGTGTTGTAGATTAGATAAGAAATCCAATGTCACTGCACACTTGGCAGCATCTCCTGTGTGCAGAAAAATTAATTACTGATTAGCTGGCAGTTTCTGGAAGTGGGTACAGAAAGTATTCAGACCTGTTGTGAACACTTTTGATCTGGCTTCTGAGTTTGGGCTCTCTATGGTGGTTGCTGCTGGTAATGGAGCTGGTCTGGCTGACAGAAGTCAATCACCTGAAGAGGATGATTGGAGGTCAGGTGTTACTGTCTGGAGAGATTTAAGTGAGCATCCTTCCCTTAGTTGTTGCCGGTGATTTGGTTTTCTTCCTGAGCCTTCTGGAAGACTGCTTGCTCCCTGCTTTGTCCTGCATCTTTCAGATAAGTTATTTGTCTGTTTTTATCTGTGGCATTTTTTCCTTTTCTCTGTTCTCTGCCTTGCTGGTGTGAGTTCAGTCGGGTTCACTGCTGGGACCTGTGCTGGACTCTGTTTTCCTTTGCCACAGCTTATGTCAGTCTTTTCTGTATTTCTAGTCTCCTGTTATTTCAGTATCTGTTGTTTTGCATCCAGTTCACACCAGAGTTCTGATTTAGTGGGGGAGAGGTCGTGTGGCTTCAGTATTTTTGCATATCAGATGTGTTGGAATTTTTCTTAGGGTTTTTGCGGGATTGCAGACAGTATCCTTTCCTGTCCTGTTCTATCCAGACAGTTTGGACCCCAGCATTTGCTTACTCTATTTTCTGCCTGATTTGTTCTTCATCTGTCTCACCAGCAATATATGTTTGGGGGCTATCTATTCCTTTGGGGCTCTACTCTGGGGCAGTTTAGCTTTCCCCTTTCTCTCTTTAGACTTAGTTAACTCTTTGGCTGTGTCGAGGCATCTAGGGCATTGTAGGTATGTCCCATGGCTAATTCTAGTTGTGTTGCAGTTTAGGGGTCTGCAATCCGCTAAGTTACCAACCTCTCTGGGTGTTTGGTTGCCTAGCCTATTTCTCTATTATCCTCCTCGGTTACCAAATCATAACACAGACACCTTTAAATTTGTCTTTGCTTAATTGCAGCCATTTGGTAAATTCAAAAAGTTCATTTTTTTCTCATTAATGTACACTTTGCACCCCATCTTGAGTGAAAAAAAACAGAAATGTAAAAATTTTTGCAAATTTATTAAAAAAGAAAAACTGAAATATCAGATGGTCATAAGTATTCAGACACCTTACTCAGACACTCATATTTAAGTCACATGTTGTCCATTTCCTTGTGATCCTCCATGAGATGGTTCTTTTCCTTCATTGGAGTCCAGCTGTGTTTAATTAAACTGATAGGACTTGATTTGTAAAGGCACACACCCCATGTATAAGACCTCACAGCTCACAGTACATGCCAGACCAAATGAGAATCATGAGGTCAAAGGAACTGGCCAAGGAGCTCAGAGACAGAATAGTGGCAAGGTACAGATCTGGCCAAGGTTACAAAAGAATTTCTGCAGTACTCAAGGCTCCTAAGAGCACAGTGGCCATCCAGCCAAACTGAGCAATCGTGGGAGAAGAGCCTTGGTGAGAGAGGTGAAGAAGAACCCCAAGATCACTGTGGCTGAGCTCCAAAGATTCTGTTAGGGAGACAGGAGAAAGTTCCCTTCACCAGTCGGACCTGTATAGCAGAGTGGCCCAACGGAAGCCTATCCTCTGTGCAAGACATATGAAAGCCCACATAGTTTGCTAAAACATACATGAAGGACTCCCAGACTATGAGAAATAAGATTCCCTGGTCTGATGAGAAGAAGATAGAACTTTTTGGTGATCATTCTAAGCGGTATGTGTGCAAAAAACCAGGCACTACTCATCACCTGCTCAATACAATCCCAACAGTGAAACATGGTGGTGGCAGCATCATGCTATGGGGGTGTTTTTCAGCTGCAGGGACAAGATGACTGGTTGCAATTGAAGGAAGCATGAATGATGCCAAGTACAGAGATATTCTGGATGCAAACCTCTTCCAGAGTGCTCTGGACCTCAGACTTGGCCAAAGTTTCACTTTCCAACAAGACAATCACCCTTAGCACACAGCTAAAATAACAAAGGAGTGGCTTCAGAAGAACTCTGTGACCATTCTTGACTGGCCCAGCCAGGGCCCTGGCCTAAACCCAATTGAGCATCTCTGGAGAGACCTGAAAATGGCTGTCCACCAACGTTCACCATCCAACCTGACGGAACTGGAGAGGATCTGCAAGGAAGAATGGCAGAGGATCCCCAAAACCAGGTGTGAAAAACTTGTTGCATCATTTCCAGGAAGACTCAAGGCTGTACTAACTCAAAAGGGTTCTTCTATTCAATACTGAGCAAAGAGTCTGAATACTTATGACCATGTGATATTTCAGTTTTTATTTTTTAATAAATTTGCAAAAATTTCTACATTTGTTTTTTTTTCAGTCAAGATGGGGTTCAGAGTGTACATTAATGAGAAAAAAAAATGAACTTTTTTTAATTTACCAAATGGCTGCAATGAAACAAAGAGTGAAAAATTTAAAGGGGTCTGAATACTTTCCGTACCCACTGTATATCAAGCGATAATATATGATTGTAGCTGAGTTGATTTTTATACAGGGAATAGTGATGAGCGAACGTGCTTGGATAAGGTATTATTCGAGCATGCTTGTGTGCTAACCGAGTGTCTTTGGCGTGCTCGAAAAATATGTTCGTGTTCCTGCGACTGCATGTCTCGCGGCTGTTAGC
>JARQOD010000003.1:92281301-92330115 GCA_033576555.1 Oophaga sylvatica
GGCCATCGGCTTTCCCCCTCTGCCGCAAAAAATTGCACGGGTGCCCACACCATTTTTTTTTTAATTAAAGATATTGCGTGAAGATTTTCTGTGTGTGTCTTTAACTATTTATATACCATTTTATCTAGCTATCCCATATCTATTCTATCTATCTTATCTATCTATCTATCTATCTATCTATCACATATATATCCCATATCTATCTATCTATTTTCATCTATCTATCTAGCTATCTACCTATCTTTCCCATATCTATCTATCGATCTATTATCATCTAGCAATCTGTCTATCTGTGTGTGTAATGGAGTGTGGGTTGGATAAATGTAAAAGAGGAGGTTAGACAAGAAATTACATCACAAATCTTTTTTTTTGTTAAATAACATCTTTATTTACCTTACAAAATCGCCTACAAATCCGCATCTAATCCACATCAAAAACGCACCTGCGTTTTCTGCCAAGAGGTGCGGATTCTGTGCAGAAAATTCTGCAGGCTAATCTGCAACGTGAACACATACCCTTATGGATTGTGTTGTAGATTAGATAAGAAATCCAATGTCACTGCACACTTGGCAGCATCTCCTGTGTGCAGAAAAATTAATTACTGATTAGCTGGCAGTTTCTGGAAGTGGGTACAGAAAGTATTCAGACCTGTTGTGAACACTTTTGATCTGGCTTCTGAGTTTGGGCTCTCTATGGTGGTTGCTGCTGGTAATGGAGCTGGTCTGGCTGACAGAAGTCAATCACCTGAAGAGGATGATTGGAGGTCAGGTGTTACTGTCTGGAGAGATTTAAGTGAGCATCCTTCCCTTAGTTGTTGCCGATGATTTGGTTTCTTCCTGAGCCTTCTGGAAGTCTGCTTGCTCCCTGCTTTGTCCTGCATCTTTCAGATAAGTTATTTGTCTGTTTTTATCTGTGGCATTTTTTCCTTTTCTCTGTTCTCTGCCTTGCTGGTGTGAGTTCAGTCGGGTTCACTGCTGGGACCTGTGCTGGACTCTGTTTTCCTTTGCCACAGCTTATGTCAGTCTTTTCTGTATTTCTAGTCTCCTGTTATTTCAGTATCTGTTGTTTTGCGTCCAGTTCACACCAGAGTTCTGATTTAGTGGGGGAGAGGTCGTGTGGCTTCAGTATTTTTGCATATCAGATGTGTTGGAATTTTTCTTAGGGTTTTTGCGGGATTGCAGACAGTATCCTTTCCTGTCCTGTTCTATCCAGACAGTTTGGACCCCAGCATTTGCTTACTCTATTTTCTGCCTGATTTGTTCTTCATCTGTCTCACCGCAATATATGTTTGGGGGCTATCTATTCCTTTGGGGCTCTACTCTGGGGCAGTTTAGCTTTCCCCTTTCTCTCTTTAGACTTAGTTAACTCTTTGGCTGTGTCGAGGCATCTAGGGCATTGTAGGTATGTCCCATGGCTAATTCTAGTTGTGTTGCAGTTTAGGGGTCTGCAATCCGCTAAGTTACCAACCTCTCTGGGTGTTTGGTTGCCTAGCCTATTTCTCTATTATCCTCCTCGGTTACCAAATCATAACACAGACACCTTTAAATTTGTCTTTGCTTAATTGCAGCCATTTGGTAAATTCAAAAAGTTCATTTTTTTCTCATTAATGTACACTTTGCACCCCATCTTGAGTGAAAAAAAACAGAAATGTAAAAATTTTTGCAAATTTATTAAAAAAGAAAAACTGAAATATCAGATGGTCATAAGTATTCAGACACCTTACTCAGACACTCATATTTAAGTCACATGTTGTCCATTTCCTTGTGATCCTCCATGAAATGGTTCTTTTCCTTCATTGGAGTCCAGCTGTGTTTAATTAAACTGATAGGACTTGATTTGTAAAGGCACACACCCCATGTATAAGACCTCACAGCTCACAGTACATGCCAGACCAAATGAGAATCATGAGGTCAAAGGAACTGGCCAAGGAGCTCAGAGACAGAATAGTGGCAAGGTACAGATCTGGCCAAGGTTACAAAAGAATTTCTGCAGTACTCAAGGCTCCTAAGAGCACAGTGGCCATCCAGCCAAACTGAGCAATCGTGGGAGAAGAGCCTTGGTGAGAGAGGTGAAGAAGAACCCCAAGATCACTGTGGCTGAGCTCCAAAGATTCTGTTAGGGAGACAGGAGAAAGTTCCCTTCACCAGTCGGACCTGTATAGCAGAGTGGCCCAACGGAAGCCTATCCTCTGTGCAAGACATATGAAAGCCCACATAGTTTGCTAAAACATACATGAAGGACTCCCAGACTATGAGAAATAAGATTCCCTGGTCTGATGAGAAGAAGATAGAACTTTTTGGTGATCATTCTAAGCGGTATGTGTGCAAAAAACCAGGCACTACTCATCACCTGCTCAATACAATCCCAACAGTGAAACATGGTGGTGGCAGCATCATGCTATGGGGGTGTTTTTCAGCTGCAGGGACAAGATGACTGGTTGCAATTGAAGGAAGCATGAATGATGCCAAGTACAGAGATATTCTGGATGCAAACCTCTTCCAGAGTGCTCTGGACCTCAGACTTGGCCAAAGTTTCACTTTCCAACAAGACAATCACCCTTAGCACACAGCTAAAATAACAAAGGAGTGGCTTCAGAAGAACTCTGTGACCATTCTTGACTGGCCCAGCCAGGGCCCTGGCCTAAACCCAATTGAGCATCTCTGGAGAGACCTGAAAATGGCTGTCCACCAACGTTCACCATCCAACCTGACGGAACTGGAGAGGATCTGCAAGGAAGAATGGCAGAGGATCCCCAAAACCAGGTGTGAAAAACTTGTTGCATCATTTCCAGGAAGACTCAAGGCTGTACTAACTCAAAAGGGTTCTTCTATTCAATACTGAGCAAAGAGTCTGAATACTTATGACCATGTGATATTTCAGTTTTTATTTTTTAATAAATTTGCAAAAATTTCTACATTTGTTTTTTTTTCAGTCAAGATGGGGTTCAGAGTGTACATTAATGAGAAAAAAAAATGAACTTTTTTTAATTTACCAAATGGCTGCAATGAAACAAAGAGTGAAAAATTTAAAGGGGTCTGAATACTTTCCGTACCCACTGTATATCAAGCGATAATATATGATTGTAGCTGAGTTGATTTTTATACAGGGAATAGTGATGAGCGAACGTGCTTGGATAAGGTATTATTCGAGCATGCTTGTGTGCTAACCGAGTGTCTTTGGCGTGCTCGAAAAATATGTTCGTGTTCCTGCGACTGCATGTCTCGCGGCTGTTAGCAAGCCACAACACATGCAGGGATTACCTGCTTGTTAGACCATCCCTTCATGGGTTGCTGCTTTGACAGCCACGAGACATGCAACGGTGGGGATGCAAACATATTTTTCAAGCAGTCCAAAGTCACTCGGTTAGCACCCGAGCATGCACGGATAATGACTTATCCAAGCACTTGCGCTCATCACTAACAGGCAGAGTCGGTTTTAGGCAAAGTGAGGCCCTAGGCAAAGTTTAAAATGGGGCCCCAAATGCTAACATATTGCACATCACACAGAAGCATTTCGATTGTATTTTCATGCGCTGAGGTCAGGCCGCTAAATAAGTGTGATCGACAATATTGAACTCGTTCAACACTTGTTTCCGGCCTCTTTCCACCATCTAAGAATTGATGGGGACAGAATGATCACTAATGGATCACTAACAGATCACCATACAGTGTCATGTTATCAGCAGCACATCTACAGTTTACACCCATAGTCCTCCATATAATGTAATGTGCCCCATAGTCCTCCATATACAGTCCCTGACAGAAGTTATGTCGTTTATCCATGTTATGTAAATCAAAGCTTATAACCTGACGTTAAATGCATCCATTGGTTTTATAAATTACTCTTTGGAAAGCTGAAACCCTCCCAAATTTGGTTTAGGTTAAGAAAATAAATTGGCATCAATGCTGAAATATTGATTATTCAATGAACATAGAATGGTCAGATTTTGGCAAGACAAAAGTTTTGTCGCCCACAGATAGTAAAGTAATGGCCGGAGCAGAGCCTCCCCCCCTCAAAAACGATATGTGGGCGGAGGCCAGCATGATGGGGGGGTTGGAGAGGTTTACAAGGGGGAGGAGCATTAAGATTAAGGGGGCGGTGGGGGGTTTATAAGGCTAGGTAAGGGGCGGCCCCCTTTTCAGTTCCCGATTTTGCCCCCATCAGCAGTCCCGCCCTCCCTCCCTGTATGCTAGTGGACGTCACATTTTGTATAATTTTTGGGTCATGGCGGTTCGGGGGGGGGGGGGAGTCCTTGAAGTTGTTTGGAAATTGGTTTGGGGGGGCTCAGTGTATAGGGTCTCCTCCGTCTGAATTTATGTGGATTGTGATCTGGTGAAAGGTGGACGGGGAGTTCCCACAAGAGTGGACGGATCCCCAAGTAGCTTGGTGAACAACATATCTCGGTTGTTGGTGCTCCCGAGCCTGTGGGGTAACGGCTGGGAGTAAGAGGTTGGGTGTTGTTCACAGCATTTTGGGTCAATTCACCATGATTTTTGTGGCTTCAAGGACTCCTCCCCAATGTTTAAGTATGGTACATTGTTAATATTGTTAATGTTGTTTGTATATTAATAAAGGCTGCTGTGGCCATATATATTCCAAAGAATTACTGGCTCTCGTGTTTTGGTGAATGGGTAATGGGGTCATTCTGATATGGGGGATGGGATTGGTCGTTGGGAGTCGTTGACTCCGTCCAGGTAAACAACTTGACAATACCAACGTCATGTGATATTCAAACAAATAATTATCTTAAAATACAAATATATGTTGCATAACATTGGTGAATTAAGTTGTGCTGCTATTAGAGTCATATTTAATATTTTGTGTGACTTCCATGAGCTTGAAGGACTGCATCCATGTGGTTCAACAATGATTCATACAATTTATTAATGAAGTCATCAGGAATAGCAAAGAATGCAGTCTTACATGCCTCCCAGAGTTCATCTAGATTCCTTGGTTTTGTCTTCCAAGCTTCCTCTTTCATCCTACCCCAAACATGCTCAATGATGTTCATGTGTGGTGACTAGGCTGGCCAGTCATTGAGCACCTTGATCTTTTTTGCCTGGAGGAACTTTGTTCTAGAGATGGATGTATGTGATGGAGCACCATCCTGCTGCAGAATTTGACCCCTTTTATGATTTGGAATATAAGAGGTAGCTAATACTTCTTGATATTTTAGGCTATTGATATTGCCTTCCACCTTGCAAATGTTTCGCACACCCCATACTGAATTTAACCCCAGACCATGATCTTTCCACCACCAAATTTAACTGTTTTCTGGGTGTATTTTGGATCCATATGGGCTCCAGTAGGTCTCCTGCAGTATTTGCGGTGGCTGTGGTGTAATTCTACTGAAGATTCATCAGAGAAATCCACCTTCTGCCACTTTTCCAGCGTCCATCTGTTTAGCAGGCTGTGGGACTTTGCAAATGCCACATGGCTTTTTATTTGCCTTTTGTGTACAGTCATGGCCAAAAGTTTTGAGAATGACACAAATATTATATTTTCACATGATCTGCTGCCCTCTGGTTTTTATGTGTGTTTGACAGATGTTTTTATCACAGACAGAAAATATAATAATTGCAAACATATGAGTAACAAAAGCTTATATTGACAGTTAGAATGAGTTAATGCAGCAAGTCAATATTTGCAGTGTTGACCCTTCTTCTTCAGGACCTCTGCAATTCTCCCTGGCATGCTCTCAATCAACTTCTGGACCAAATCCTGACTGATAGCAGTCCATTCTTGCACAATCAATGCTTTCATTTTGTCAGAATTTTAAGGTTTTTGTTTGTCCACCGATCTCTTGATGATTGACCACAAGTTCTCAATGGGATTAAGATCTGGGGAGTTTCCAGGCCATGGACCCAAAATCTCTATGTTTTGTTTCCTGAGCCATTTAGTTATCACCTTTGCTTTATGGCAGGGTGCACCATCATGCTGGAAAAGGCATTGTTGATCGCCAAACTGCTCTTGGAGGGTTGGGAGAAGTTGCTCTTGGAGGACATTCTGGTACCATTCTTTATTCATGGCTGTGTTTTTAGGCAAGACTGTGAGAGAGCCGATTCCCTTGGCTGAGAAGCAACCCCACACATGAATGGTTTCAGGATGCTTAACAGTTGGCATGAGACAAGACTGGTGGTAGCGCTCACCTTGTCTTCTCCGAATGAGGCGTTTTCCTGATGTCCCAAACAATTGAAAAGGGGATTCATCAGAGAAAATAACTTTACCCCAGTCCTCAGCAGTCCACTGCCTGTACCTTTTGCAGAATATCAGCCTGTCCATGATGTTTTTTCTGGAGAGAAGTGGCTTCTTTGCTGCCCTCCTTGAGACCAGGCCTTGCTCCAAGAGTCTCCGCCTCACAGTGCGTGCAGATGCACTCACACCTGCCTGCTGCTATTCCTGAGTAAGCTCTGCACTGCTGGTAGCCCGATCCCACAGCTGAAACACTTTTAAGAGATGGTCCTGGCGCTTGCTGGTCTTTCTTGGGCGCCCTGGAGCCTTTTTGGCAACAATGGAACCTCTCTCCTTGAAGTTCTTGATGATGCGATAGATTGTTGACTGAGGTGCAATCTTTCTAGCTGCGATACTCTTCCCTGTTAGGCCATTTTGTGCATTGCAATGATGACTGCACGTGTTTCTTTAGAGATAACCATGGTTAACAGAAGAGAAACAATGATGCCAAGCACCAGCCTCCTTTTAAAGTGTCCAGTGGTGTCATTCTTACTTAATCATGACAGATTGATCTCCAGCCATGTCCTCATCAACACCCACACCTGTGTTAATGGAGCAATCACTGAAAAGAGGTTAGCTGGTCCTTTTAAGGCAGGGCTGCAATGATGTTGAAATGTGTTTTGGGGGATAAAGTTCATTTTCTAGCCAAATATTGACTTTGCAAGTAATTGCTGGTAAGCTGATCACTCTTTATAACATTCTGGAGTATATGCAAATTGCCATTAGAAAAAGTGAAGCAGTAGACTTTGTAAAAATTAATATTTGTGTCATTCTCAAAACTTTTGGCCATGACTGTAGTGCTGGCTTCTGGGCACTGAATCGACCATGGAGGCCATTTCAAGACAGAATCCTATAAACTGTTCTAGTTGACACAGGGACTTGAGGTGACCAGGCCTGTTGGAGCTCTGCTGCAGTGGAAGAGGGGCTTGCTTTGGATTTTCTAACAAACGTTCCTCCTGAGCAGTTGTCTTGCGGGTTCTGCCGGACCTGGGCTTGTCAAACCCATCTCCAGTCTCTTCAAATCTTTTTATAATTCTTTGTACTTGTCGCTGAGACACACCAAAGGTGCCAGCCACCTCTGCAGTGGATCTGGTCTTCAGCCTCTTGATAATCAAGGATTTGGTCGCAGGGTGGATTTTTGGCATGTTGTCAGAGCTCAAGTTGCAGTTCAAGTGAAGGTCTGGGGTGCTGGGTTTCGTTTTATACACACCCACTAATTAACCGATCATTTACTGAGCACTGGTGAGGATGTAAACTAGGATTGGGTGCATTATATGACCAGGTGACAAAACTTTTGTCTTGCCAAAACCTGACCATTCTGTGTTCATTAAATGATCAATATTTCAGCATTGATGCCAATTTATTTTCTTAACCTAAACCAAATTTGGGAGGGTTTCAGCTTTCAAAAGAGTAATTTATAAAACCAATGGATGAATTTAACGTCAGGTTATAAGCTTTGATTTACATAACATGGATAAGCAACATAACTTCTGTCAGGGACTGTAGTATAATACACTCCTCATAGTCCTCCATATAGTATAATACACTCCTCATAGTGCTCCATATAGTATAATACACCGCCAGTACAATTCACTTCCCATAGTATAATGCACCCCATTGTTCTTCATATAGTATAATGTATTCCCCATAGTCCTTGATACAGTATAATGCAACCACCCCATAGAGCATAATGCAGCCACCCCACAGAGTATAATGCAGCCACCCCACAGAGTATAACGGAGCCCCGCCATACAATATAATGCAGCCTCCCTCTTACAGTATAATGCAGCCCCTCCATTGAATATATGGCAATACTATGGTGTATAGCACAGCCCCACATGGTATACAGCACGCAGCCCCGCATGGTATGCAGCACGCAGCCCCGCATGGTATACAGCACGCAGCCCCGCATGGTATACAGAACGCAGCCCCGCATGGTATACAGAATGCAGCCCCGCATGGTATACAGCACGCAGCACCGCATGGTATACAGCACACAGCCCCACATAGTATACAGAACACAGCCCCGCATGGTATACAGCACGCAGCCCCGCATGGTATACAGCACGCAGCCCCGCATGGTATACAGCACACAGCCCCGCATGGTATACAGAACACAGCCCCACATGGTATACAGCACACAGCCCCGCATAGTATACAGCACACAGCCCCGCATGGTATACAGCACGCAGCCCGCATTGTATACAGCACGCAGCCCCACATGGTATACAGCACGCAGCCCCACATGGTATACAGCACGCAGCCCCACATGGTATACAGCACGCAGCCCCACATGGTATACAGCATGTAGCACCACATGGTATACAGCACGCAGCCCCGCATGGTATACAGCACACAGCACCACATGGTATACAGCACGCAGCCCCGCATGGTATACAGCACACAGCACCGCATGGTATACAGCATGCAGCCCCGCATGTTATACAGCACGCAGCCCCACATGGTATACAGCACGCAGCCCCACATGGTATACAGCACGCAGCACCACATGGTATACAGCACGCAGCCCCACATGGTATACAACACACAGCCCCACATGGTATACAGCACGCAGCCCCAGATGGTATACAGCACGCAACCCCACATGGTATATAGCCCCTCCCCTCCCTAGAATGGCCCCCATAGTCCAGTACTCACTGTTACATTAAAAAAAAACACACTCCTCTCCTCGAGCTCGCGCAGCTCCCGGCTGTCTCCTGGTACACAGTGAGTGCGCGATGACGTCATCGCGCACCCGCTGTGTCAGAGGCTGAGCGGGAATGATGGGAGAGGGAGCATCAGCTGACGCTCTCTCCATCATTGCTTTGAACTGTTCCGGCGTCTATGACGTCTATGACGCCGGTATAGTTCAATGTTTCGGTGGGAGGAGTCGGCGCTGGGGGCCCCATAGCAGCTGTGTGATGTGCCGCTAGCTTGGGGCCCTGGCGGAGCAGGGGCCCTAGGCAGCTGCCTGGTCTGCCTGTCCCTAACGCCGGCCTTGCTAACAGATAACTTATAATTATGTTGGCATAGCATACATGCTCTCATGTGATGCTCGGAGTACAGGCTGCTAGAACTGGCAACTGCATTCTGCTGGCGAGACCTGCAGGGCATCGGTCGTGTATCGCAGGGCATCAAAAAATATTTGTATAAATATTCCACGTGTGTAAAAAAAAAAGAAAGAAAACCTTTACAGAAGTATTTAGGCTTGGTCCCAATACTACATCCCCCCCCCCTCGATCAATAATCACACAGAGACGGATTATGATATACTGAATATAAAATGTATTTATGTAAAAAAAAACATGCTGTGTTAACATCTGAGAACATTTCCAAGCTGTACGGCACGGCAGAAGAGCTGCGTACACTGTTATAATGAGACATTGTACAAAGTGATGAGCAGAACGAGCTGTATTTATAAAAGTGCAAATTGTATCTGTAGCCCCCAGGACGCTGGAACGATTATGGATCTTTGGTCCAGAACATGATTAGACAATGAGACAACTCGATAATACTGGGGAGGACTACAAGTCACATAATCCATGGCCTCTGTCTCTTTCTTCTACATACAGCTATTTACAATGTGTGGTGAGAAGAGTGATAATTCCTGATGAGGGCCCTCGAGAACTTTTTCGAGAAATTTACCCTGTCGGCAAAACTGCTCCAAAGAGTTTATAATCCAAAGAAAGCCAACGTACAGATGGAGCAGATTTTTGTGCAGCACATGGTACTGTGATGACAAAATATAACAATTATACCTGATTATTATGGACAGTGCAGGCAATTATAAGTTAAAGCGGAGTTAGGATGGGAACAAACTGAGTGAGTCGCGTTTGTTAGAAAGGTCGTTTTAAAGGACTGGTAAATTATTGGCTAACAGAGGCCCTACACACTGATTATTAGGGCAGAGTCAGACAGCCGTATAACTTGGACGAGGATCACAACGCAATGCTTGGACCGCCCATCGGCTCTCCCAACCCGAGTATGACAGCCGCATAGAAATTAGTTGAGAACCGTCAGCCAGTCCGAGCATTGCAGTGCAATCCTCATTCGAGTTATATGGCCGTGTGACTCTTTCCCTAGGCTGGAAATCTCTGTATCTAAAGCTACATTCACACAACCGTGTTCTGTCTGTGAAAAAAAACTGATAGCACTAAGACCGAAAAAAACCAGTATGCTCTAGTCTTCTGCACTTTTCGGAAGATACTCACCTATTCAAGTTCTATGGATGAGCAACAAAAAGCAATCAGATCCCTTCCCAGATTTTTATTGATGTTGCAATTCTTCAACATAGGAAACAGTATTTGATCTAGTATATTTTAATGACTGCTGATTTATAAAAACGGATGGAATATCGGATGAAAATCGGATAATTATTTTATACACCTGTGTGAATTTAGCATTGGATTATACTGGTGAGATTAATTCCTTATTCACTTGTCTGTGTTTAATAGTTCCGGTGTCGTCAGTGTTGTGCATCCGTACGTCCGTTTTTATCATCAGTGTGGTCATCAGTGTTTTTCCAGTATAGATAAAAAAGAATTAAAATACAAAGTTTCTCCTATGCTTTGCAACGTTAAACATGTTACAGCACACGGATGGCACACTGATGGCACACTGATGGCACACTGATGGCATACTGATGGCACACTGATGCCATCCATGTTCTGTACGTGTTTTTCACAGACCCATAGACTTGTATTGGCCATTGTCATCCACACTTTCGGAAACACGGACATGTGCACAGCACCATAGATTATGAAAAAAAAACAGATATAACACATACAGGCAACACAGATGTGTGAATGAGGCCTAAGAGGGTTATAGGATAATCTCAGACTAATGCCCTTTTGGAGGATTGATGGATCCGGCCTAAAAACACTACACCCAGAGCTGCTTACATTCCTTAGCCACTCGTGTGATGCTATATTACGCTCATGGAAAATCCATCAGAACCTGCGCAACCGTCAGACAATGTGATATGAAATTCTTTGGTACAATGACAGGAAGGCACTGTGGTAAAAACATTCACATTGTTGAGGAAAAACAGAATTTCCTCATGTGCAAATATGGCCGCTGTCCAGGCAACGCAAGTACATCTCTTGCATTAGGAAAACACATTAAGGCTTCGCTGACAGCATGATGCAGAGGCACTGACAGCAGCCACCCCAAAAGCTGAGGAGCAACGCACGCCTCTTTCTTTCTCCAAGATGAGAGTGTTTAATCCAGAGCAGCTGCTATCAGATTACATAGTAACAACCTGCTGACAGATTCCTTTTCTGGCAGATCGGTAAATAAAGGCATCAATTACTGTGGGGAACATCCCTGAATCCTGTTACTGAGCAAGTACAGGGAGGAGAGGTTCTCAGAACAGTGAGAAGAAACGCCCGATCCTCGAAGATCGTCTTCTCTTTGGATACCCTTGGATTACTCCTTTGACCCATGCTCTTTGGTTTATGGCTTGCTATGCAATTTCATTTGCTCAAATTGATTCTGGAATACTGGACAAAGAAAAACTAGGATTGTCACATTACAGTTTTTGGGAAATTTGGGCTCGATTCTTTTGCATTTGTTCATTTTTGTCTAGATTTGAGTGTTTTTCACCTTTTCAATTTGTGCCTTTTTCAAAGTCACTTTTTTGTGTTTGTCTGTTCTTGTTGTTGTTTTTTAAGTTTTCCATTATGGGTAGGCTTTGAAATGTCCAGGTGTTTTTGCCTGTTTTTTTTAATTTTTTTTTTACTTATTTATTTTACTTTTTGAAAAGTCACAATTTTTTGGTGCAAATGGAGAGTGGTCCCTTACCCCCCAGACCTGGAATGATTTTATATACAGAAGTAATTTTCGCCCAATTTTTGCAAAATTTTGATAAATGCACCAAAACATTGCAAAAAAAATTAAAGTGACTTAAAAAAACACAAATGATGAATTTATCTTTATCTTTTATCCCTCTCATGGGATGATTAAACTTGTTCATATGCAGGAAATTTGACCTGCATATGAATATATGAGCAAAAAACAATCTGCAGTCTCAGTATGCCCAAATGTGTGATAAGCAAGACATCGCCAGTGAATGCCCAAGTATCATCCCCTAGAGGTTTTGCGTCTAAGGGACAATATGGTGGCACACAGAGTGCTTACGGCTCCATAATACAGACTCAGATACTGTGTGCTGCCATCTAGGATCTGTGTATGCAGCTATGCTGTGTCAATGGGTCCCAATTCCAGTTTTACGTCTGACTGGTTCCTCATTGTACCAAGTCACACTTTGAGCCCCTGATGCAGCATAAATATGCAATCCGCAAAAAAAGAAAAAGAAAAGTAGCCAAACTATAGCAAATCCATAAGGATTTTACTGCGATCAGGGAGCAAAGCAAACGTGTAAAAATAAAAAAAATCAATAAAGGAAAAAAACCCACAAAAGTGCAGCTTTAGGCTGTGGTTCCACGGTCCGGAACCACAGCGCTTTGGACGGAGCGGAAATTCCGCTCTGCCAAAAGCCCCGCCCCCTTTCGAACGCGCGCTATTTCCGGATGTGTTCAGGACACCTCCGGAACACATCCGGAATGATCGCAGGGCTAATAGCCCTGTGTTATTTCCCTTGCGGCGATGCAGCGTCGCCGCAAGGGACTAGGACATGCTGCTGTCTGAAAAGACGCGCCGCATGTCCGGAAACGCAGGTCTTCCGCCTGCGTGTTTGTAAGCATAGTGGAGACGGGATTTCTTGAAATCCCCTCCACTATGCTGTAACATCTGGATGCTGCGTGTTTGACGCTGCGCCAACGCACAGCGTCAAACACGCAGCTAATCCGGACTGTTTCCTGATAGTGGAAACATACCCTTAAGCTACGGAATGCCAAGCCCCGTTCTTGTAACATCTGGTAAATTACTGCAGCATGAACGTTCCCTTGCACAACTATAGAGTTATCTGATGGGATAGTCTTTGCTTTACTGATATATGGTCCTTGGGACACTTCGGATAAAGTTTTTTTTTTAAAGCATTATATACTACAGAAATATACAAAGGCGGCTCTTATATATAACTATAAAACAAGCAAATTAGTTAAATTCCTCGTTCTAAACATTTGATTAGACACAATAAATAACATATTCTGCATTCAGTATTTACAGTTGCTGTCGGGAGGTCTCTAGAGGTATTGGGGAGAAGTAAGCAGGGACTGTACATATAAGAGGCAGGAACGGGGTGTCATTCTGGGGCAACTGCCTGCTCGGGCTTTTACGGGATCCCTGCTTTAAATGGCACAAATCCTCTATACAAAAAAAAACAATATAAATGTATATATATCATATTTATCTTAGATAAAATATAATAATCTTATTTTTTACTTATGCGTTGTCTAGATTGTGATAAGACTGCGGGAACGAGGCACAGAAGCGACTGTAGGAGAAAATTAAGGCGATAGCAATGAGAAGACTAAGGACGTTGTTTAAGGCAGTGCATATCTCCATCGTCCTTCCAATGACAAGAGTAATGTAATAAAAGCAGATTGTACAGCACACAGTGTGGCTCCCCTACAGTAAGGCATGCTGGAAGAATGGAGTTCAGGTAGCCCTTTTCTCAGTGTGTTGGCTTGTGTGGGACATAGGTTTCTTGTGGACGGTTATCATGAAGGAGCATTCCTGGGAATGCTCAGTTCATGATAATCTTGTAGACTAAACAGGTTGCTGATCAGCTGATGAACAAGCAAAACTCTTGTTCGTAAGGAGAAATTATCTTTTGTGCTGGACAGAAGATCATTAATCTTGACAGCACACAGAGCTGCCGAGAAAAACAAGTTGCCGATCAGCTGTTGTAAACAAACCCTTAGACTCAATTCACATCTGCGTTGAAGTTTCCATTTATAACGCAATGCCAGATGACACCGCATACAGAGCCTCCGATCAAGATGTGAACATGACCTTTTCTATGTCCTTTGGATTATCATGGGCGCCGTTTCCTTAATTCCACCACTTGAGTCACTGACGCATCCGCCTTGCCACTCATTTCATTTTCTAAGTGTTGTCACTTTGATTGTTCTGCTCAGATCTTGCAGATCACCCTTCACGTCTCACAGTCCTGTAGATTGGCCCCTATCCCGGTCATTGGACCTAGGATATTCTTCTTATGACAGGACAATGAGTCTTACGGCTTTGATGTTTACAGAAGCGCGGCAGAGTTCAATGCCAGATTATTGTTTGTGGTGCTGGAGTCGGCAGCTTGCAGTGTACGTAGAGGAAACAGAAGGTGGGGTGTATAAGGCGGGAGGATCGCGGAGGTCGGGGAAGGAAGCGTCCAGTAAGAGAGGCCCTGGCAGCGTCGCTCTTCTATGTTTGATTTCGAGCAGGCAGCACAGAAAACTCCTTCCTGATAATTTCATTAACTGTAGGGAAAAGAGAATATAAATAAAATTATTCTAGACAAAGTAAATATTCACAGATTCACAGTCAGCAAGGAAAGGGCTGCGGAGGGAGGCGTTCAAATAAAAAAATTGTTTCCGTCTCTGTCACATCTTTATGTCCTGTACAATGACAAATTCCTTCAGACATATTATACTATATCCTGGAGGTCAGGATGTAGAAATTCAGATTATTGACACATTCTCACAGACTCACACATTCTCACCCAGACTCATATTCTCATCCTCCGATAATTTTACAGCTTTTTCATTTTCTAGTGAAATAGAGTGGGTGAAATAAGTATTGAACACATTACCAATTTTCTAAGTAAATATATTTCTAAAGGTACTATTAACATGACATTCTTACAAGACGTCGGTAACAATCCATCCAATCCACACAGGCAAAGAAATCAAACCATAGATCTCCATGAATCTATCAGTAATTAGAAAGCAATCTTGCCACTTAGTGAAAAATAATATCAGCTGGTTAAACTGATGGCCAGTAAAAAACTGTCTTATTACCAATGTGCCACACAAGAAACATTTCATGATGGGTAAAACCAGTGAACTGTCTCAAGACTATTGCAACCTTATTTTTGTAAAACATACTAACGGCATTGGTTACAAAAGAAAATCTAAACTACTGAAGGTTCCAGTGAGCACTATTGGGCCCATAATCTGGAAGTGGAAAGAACATAATTTCACCATAAGTCAGCCATGACCAGGTGCTCCCTGGAAGATTTCAGACAGAGGACTGAAGAGAATTATCAGAAGAGTTATTGAAGAGCCAAGGACCACCTGTAGAGAGCTACAAAAAGACCTCGAATGGGCAGGTATTTCAAAGAAAACAATAAGTAATACACTTCAACCTCCATGGCCTGTATGCACACTCACCACGCAAGACTCCATTGCTGAACAAAAAACATGTTCAAGCGCATTTACAGTTTGCTCAACAACATTTAGACAAGCCTGTGATATACTGGGAGAATATAGTCTGGTCAGATAAGACCAAAATTGTACTCTTTGTATGCCATAATATACAGCATGCATAGTTTGGAAGTGGGAACATCATGGTGTGGGGCAGTTTTTCAGCATACGGCACTGGCAAACTTGATATTATTGAAGGAAGGATGAATGAACAAATGTACAGAGACATTCTTGATAAAAGTCTGCTGCCATCTACCAGGATGATTAAGATTAAATGAGGGTGGATATTTCAACAAAACAATGATCCCAAACACAAAGCCAAGGAAACGGTCAATTGGTTCCAGAGAGAAAATAAAGCTGCTAGCATGGCCCAGCCAATCATCTGACATGAACCTAATAGAACATTTATGGAAGAAACTAAAGCTCAAAGGTAATAGAAAGAGCCCACAGGACCTTCAGGATTTGAAGAGTGTTTGTGTGGAAGAATGGGTCAAAATCACAACTGAGCAATGCATGCAACTAGTTTCTCCATACAGGAGTTGTAAAACACAGATCAGTAGATGACACATCCCTGGAATAAGGCTCTCTGCCCTACATCATGCTGCTCTTGGATTACATAGTGAAGGCTGCTGATTTAAAAATGTTACCCAGGTAAAATGGAATCTTTCATCCCTCTGTTGGTCATTCAATTCAATTAAATGAGGGTGGATATTTCAACAAAACAATGATCCCAAACACAAAGCCAAGGAAACGGTCAATTGGTTCCAGAGAGAAAATAAAGCTGCTAGCATGGCCCAGCCAATCATCTGACCTGAACCTAATAGAACATTTATGGAAGAAACTAAAGCTCAAAGGTAATAGAAAGAGCCCACAGGACCTTCAGGATTTGAAGAGTGTTTGTGTGGAAGAATGGGTCAAAATCACAACTGAGCAATGCATGCAACTAGTTTCTCCATACAGGAGTTGTAAAACACAGATCAGTAGATGACACATCCCTGGAATAAGGCTCTCTGCCCCTACATCATGCTGCTCTTGGATTACATAGTGAAGGCTGCTGATTTAAAAATGTTACCCAGGTAAAATGGAATCTTTCATCCCTCTGTTGGTCTGTCTTGAACACCTCTCTTTTCGTGGGCAAGAGATTTTTATTGGGAACCAACTTATTGATATATGCACATTGAGTCTTTTCTATGATTTTTTTGGAGCGGAAACTAAGCAGTAACTTTATTTTTTTATAGAGTTGTGCATTTTTTAGAAGGATTTGGAGAGTTTCTATGCAGTTTCTGCTCCTCAAAAACTCCTTGAAAAACTCTTGTATGCACATGGCCACTATGCAAAATTTACAAGTTTTTAAAGAGGATTTTGGAGATATTGCGCTCTGTTCTGCACGAAAAACTCAGTGTGCAGATATGCTATTGATGGTAACAGTCAAAATCAATAACTGTTCCTTTGGAAATACAAGCAAAATCTGCACCCTTTTACAGTCAAGCCCTATGTTCTCCATTTTTATATCTGTGCTGATTTATTAAAGCATTATGTAAATGACACTTAGAAAATTGCAGAAATTTTCATTATAGTGATTAACAGACTTCACGGACAATTCCTCAAAGCTTTTACCCCAAAAAAAGTGGCAAAAACTTTTGAAAAGTAGAAAATTTGGGGCGCAATGCGGAGTTGCCTAAAAATATTCTGACGTTTGGAGTTTTCACATCAGTTGGAATCAGCTCAGCAGAAATGAGCAAAAGTGGGTAGGAGATGGGGTGGGACGGAGCATGGCTGCTCCTGCTTGTTCAATTACGCAAAGGAGGTGGAGTTTTGTATGGCAGAAATGCTACTGGATTGACTAGATTAGCATTTCTGGCTCGGTATATACCACTCAAAAGATGCGCTGAATTAATTAAATGGCCTGCACTTCTTAATGAATTTGGCGCTACACCAGTCTTGATGAATTGCCCCATTGTGTTTTAGTTGAGAATCCATCCTGACTTTTCTGTCCATTTCTTTTCTAATCATTTGTTCAATTGTATTCAACTTAAAAAAAATAATTCTAAAAGATAAAGTTAGCAGAAACAAAAAAAAAATCTGTTTTAGGCAGGTCATAAACATTAGATAGTTGTCAACCGAACAGTGGGCTCGGACAAGATGTGTTTTCAGTAATAAGATGGGAGAAAGTCGCTGTCGCACACCACTGATGGCAGCTCATCTCCACGGAGAACAAAAGCATTGAACAGATGAAAACCAATAGCCCGATTCTTCTCTTCCCCAACAGCTGCCATCAGGGGAGGGCCGCGAGGCAGCCATACACATTACATGGTCATCCAGGCTTGCCGCCAAAATCAACTGACAAGATCTAATGTGTATTAGCATCACAGATTTTACATGCATTTTATACATTTTTCAGCCTTTGGTCAAAATCTAGATTGCTACTAGAAGATTAAAATCTAACACGTGATGAGAACCTGTATCTGAGTGTTACATATGCAGATTTTGGCCAGTAATGGAAACTTTTGATGTTTTTCTCCCACAATTGTAACTAATACCCAATATCAGCAAAGGCGGTGTGAGAATGTCGGGTCCATAAATACAGAATGTGAGTATTTCTGTAGTCAGGATGTTAGATGTGAAAGTTAAAATGAGTGGGTTATGTGATAGCCGAACATAATACTGACTCACATCTTCTCACTTCATATTTCAACCATATTGTACATCAAGTGTCTTCCATAATGCCAGATTAGCTTATATAATTTTTAAGGACAGAACATTTAGAGACGTGGTGACGGAGTATGAACTGCCATGACATCTCCATAACCTTTTGGCAGTCATCTTCACTATTAATTTAGATTTTGCTATAAAGAACTGCCTAAATGACAGGAAATTTAGTGCCACCCATTGGAAGTAGTAATCCTAGAAGTCAATATCGACCCTTTAATGAGCCTTGCCAGATGACTTAGGATAAAAAGCCAAATCAGAAATTTCATTTGCAGATACATGTTTCGTAGTGTTTGCCCCTCATCAGTGCAAAGCGGAGACTTAATTTGGCTGGTTGAGAAACGTCTGATGGGTGGTCTTTGGTGTGGAGAGTGTCAAGTCAGCATAAGGAGACTTAGAGGACATGCGTGCTCATTGGGGAATTTAAATATGCAAATAACGTATGTAAATTAGAAGAGGACTGAAATGACAGTATTACCTAATTAATGTACCAATCCAGCCAAATCAGACCTCTGGCTTTGTACTGATGAGAGGAAATCACCCCTAAACAAGTGTCGAGTGTCTGATTTGGCTTACCATCCAACGTCATGTGGCAAGCTCGATAAATGGTAGATATTAACTTTTAGGATTGCTATCCTGAAAAGATGGCACTAGATTTCTCTCCTATTCCTCTCTGAAGAGACAATTTGCATATTTAACATTTCTAGAGGAGCATTGCATAGATTATAAGTCTCCTTATGCCGACTTGGCACCCTCCACAATAAGCAACGCTACCCTTACATTTAAAGAAATAACTCAATTCTCTTTTCCATACATAAGAACCACAGTACATATATTCTCTGCCCATAGTTGTCATTTTTGATGACAGATTTTCTTGAAATCCAATGTCATGGGTGAATAAACCAGCCTTCATGTAATGTGATAACATACAATGGCGCACTGCCATTACCGATTGGTCTGTGCATACTAAGCTATTTGCAAAGTAAAATCGAAGATAATTTGCAGTTCGATCTCTGCTTTGTGACCAATTGTGGATTTAATTCATTTGGCTTGATCAAGTGTTGGCAATAACCGAAAAATATCCTACAAGTCAACTTTTCAGCGGAAATCTGCCTATGATGTTTGGCTGTCGGTCACTTTTGGATTATTCAAATTGCCAACAGTCATCAGACAATGGTCTAAATTGGCCAAATCTCTAGTCAATGGCAGCTTCGGTTGGTTTTATTTCTTTGTAATATCAGTATTTTGGACACAGATTATCTCTTCAGTCATTTCCTTGGCAATCACCTTATTAGTTACAGCCACATGTAGTAGATTTGCTTCAGAACTTTCTGCAGCCAGTCTATTCTTCTAAATGGGGCTTGCGGAAATCCATATGATTGGTGCAGAAACGACCCAATTCAGATCAACAGAACTGAACTTTAGTTGCAGAAAGTTCTGCAAAAATTCTGCCACATATGAATATATCCTTTCAAATCCATATATATGCATTCTCCAACCAATATGGGGATAAATTGAATATATTGCTTATTTTTACACACTACTAAAGCTTTTGAGCTATGAGTAGTGATGAGCGGGACAATACAGGTTCTGGTACCCGACCTGAACTTTAATCCAAAGTTTGGATTGGGTACCAGAACTCTACCCGAACTTGAACCAGAACCCGAAACCCATTGAAAACAATGGGGACCCAAACTTTTGATCTGGCAAATGTTCTCTTTCTGCAACGGACTTCCCTGGGAACTCCAAACATTGCAAAGGACTTCCGGGAGAAGTCCATGTTCGGGGTTTAGCACCGGACACTAACTGTCCAGTACGAACCCCGAACTTTTAAGTTCGGGCTCACTAATCTCTAGTTATGAATGATCAGAATAACAATAGTTAATGATTCTACTTGCAAGAACAAAGCCTCGACTGTAATTATTGCAGCTGAGGGAAGAATTCTGCCTAATTTGGCTGCTTTTATGTGCTTGTCCATAAGGTTTAAATGCCCCCGATGGAATTAATTTCCTGACACTTCCACCTACAAAACCTGTCAGAAAAAGAAAAGATATTTAGGCCACTTTCAACTAGGAGCTGTAAAAATCTATATTACAGTCCCCGCTGTCCATGAATGGGCCTCTGTTTGGAGAAGGTCTGGTTTCTGTGCCAGCCGCAGGTGTTGCCAAAGCTTTAGTCATTGAATAGCGAAGTACCCAGGAGTACCTGCGGGCTACACAAAAGGAGATGTTCTTTAAAAGTGCGTGCTGGGTGGTGATATTGTGATTAGCGCAGGGCTGGAGGTGAGAAATACATTGTACAGAGCATTCATGTCACAGTTTTATAGCTCAAATTAATTCACAAACCGTGAGAGCTAGAAAATGAATCAGGAGCGGTTAATCAATGATCCACAGGGCGTTCCGACAGTCTGGACTGACAGAATCTTGGCCGTGGGAACAGGGCGATTGTTCAGGAATGGAAATGTTGTAAATGTTAGAAGTGATAGAGAGGTGGCCACATCCAAGCAGAGCTGAGGACCAGAGGTTGTGGTCACCATACAGATGACAATGTATAGAAAGGATGGACAACAAAGGTGCCCCATAGTTAATCTGCATGATGGTGCACCAGTATATATTACAGACATTTTTGGGCTCTCTGCCACTTTACATCGATATAAACTCCTAACACAATGGGAGAAATTTTTGTGCAAGGCGAAAGTGCAATAGTTGCCCATGTCAGGCCATTGAGATCCCACATATTATTTTTAAAGATCTTTTGAAAAATGAAAGCCACAACCTGATGTTATGGACAACAACTCCACTATTGCATCAATTTTTATATATCCCTACTGCACAGATACATAACATTAGCAAACTTTCACCATCCTAGGCACACCAAACATGAGCATGATACACTCATAATTTGGGTTGATGTAACATTTTTGTCGCTTCCCAAGCCAGAAGCGATCATGTGCCCTGATTGTAGATATATTCGTGGATTGTATTGACATCAAATTATTATACTGTAGATATGGCATTGAAATACTGTACGTCTAGTTTGCCATGTGGTGTCCCCAGTATGAACTGGAGGCCACCAGTCTACAATTATCTTCCCTGCATATATTAACATCTCTTTGCTAGTGATGAAACACACAGAGAGCATTTGGTCTCCACGCAGACTGGCTGACTCCTCGCTAATTTAATTATCTACTCATAGAGGATATGCTGCCAGGTGTCCAGTGATATCGGATTTTTATTTATTTAATCCATAACAGTAATAATTTAAGTAATATTAGTCTAAAGGATGCACATTCAGCTGAAATGTATTGCAGTGAAGAGACTCGCCGGCTCCCTGCACTGCAATAATGCCGACCCATCAGAGACAGCAGCTGATGTTGCCGTGCAAGTCCCTGGCGGTGCATGGCAGTGACGTCATGCGCTGCCCATCGCTTGCATGCAGAAGTCAGCTACCGGCTTCTGCACGGGCTACAGAAGAGGATGGCTCACATTGTGGGAGCGGGGAGGTAAAAATATTTTTTATATTTTTTGGAGACGAGCTGAAGAACAGGGACATTACTACTGGAGGAAACCTAGGATGGAGAACATTATACCAGGATGAGGGGCATATATTACTGAAAAGGGCTCAGGACGAGGGACATTATATCAGGTAGGGGCCCTGGATGGAGATATTATACCAGGATGAAGGAAATATATTACTGGAAATTACTCAGGATGGGGGAAATTATACCAGGTAGGGGCAAAGGATGGAGATATTATACCAGGATGGGGGACATTATTACCGGAAGGGGCCTAGAATGACCAGGGCCCTTTTAACCAGGAAAAGGCCCAGGATGGAGGACATTATACCTGCAAGGGGCCCAGGATGGTTGACATTATTACAGGAAAGGGGCACGGGATGGCGGACATTATTACAGAAAGCAGCCAGGTTCGGGGACACTATTACAGGATGAGGGACATTATTATAAGAAGCGGCCAGGATCGGGGACACTATTACTGAATTGGGCATAAGTATGTCTTCACAGGATTTATGGTGTACAATAATAAATTATATTGTGGTACCGTGTTAGCCAGAAAAATCGATGTGAATACTTTTCCATCCAATTATGACAAGAGCATTCTTAAGGTGATACCTTTATTGGCTAACCAGAAAATTATATGTTCGCTAGCTTTCAGAGCTCAAGGCTCCTTCTTCAGGCAAGATTACATTTGGAAAAGATTACATTTCCAAATGTAATCTTGCCTGAAGAAGGAGCCTTGAGCTCTGAAAGCTAGCGAACATATAATTTTCTGGTTAGCCAATAAAGGTATCACCTTAAGAATGCTCTTGTCATAATTGGATGGAAAAGTATTCACAGGATTTAGAATGCTACAAGGGCTCATACATTGGACGAACATGCAAGTAGGGGCCCAGGTCCAAATATTGCATAAGGGCCTATTGGACTCTAGTTACACTACTTGCCCTCTACCATGGGTGGCCAGGAGATACAGTGTAAAGAGAATGAGCAAAAGGGATCATGACCTCTTTGTTCTTTTAAATCATTGATTGGGACTCGAAGAGGCTGAACATCCACCAGTGAAAATGTCATCACATATTCTGGTGAAATTAGAAAATGTTACAAAATGGAAGAAACCCTTTAATAGGAAGCCTACTTTCATACAAGCTTCTTAGATGTTTAGATGACAAAAGATAAATAATGTTAAAATAATCTACGTAACATTTCTAACAAACAGGATTGTAACACTAGATTTGAAACAAGATGCGTCAATTAATGAAGATCTAGCGACATCATCAAAAGCAGTTCTGTACGGATCAGTGATGTCACAGGTTGACCCCATACAATCCATACACAATGACAACTTCTAAAGATGAGCTACAAAGGATAAAGATCCCAAAAATATACAATTAAATGCAAATGAGCTTCTCTAATAAGGATTTCACACCAGTCACCATATTTCCAAGAATCCTATATCGATAGATTACCCCAAATTATGAACCGGCCATAATCCTCCCACATTATGAAGGTGTCTCACAGCCCAGGAAAGCAGTACAGAAACCCGAACCACTACTTCTGAGCAATCTCTCAGAGAAATTTACAGCGAAAGAGAAAAACAAAGTTCTACTAAGTGAAAGGATTAGAAATGTAAGAAACTGCCAGGAAAAGGGAGTAAAGTGAGGAGTTACCTTTTACTTTCAATTCTCGCCTCACAGACCACTGACCTCGGCCTCATATAATGTTTTGTATCCAGCTAAGGTTTGTATCTATCAGTTCTGAAAAAGATTTGCAAAAAGCAATTTTGAGTTTCAAATAGATACAAAGAAAGGAGAAAACAAAAAAAAAAATGCTAAAACTACAACTTTTTGTTTTGTTTCTGAGGACCAGATAATGCTTTTTCCATGGTACCTGGGGCAGTTTATGAGTCCAAAGAAGTACACAAATGTTGGCAGTGGCAACCAACCAGCATTTGTCATTTTAAAACCCTGGTGGCTATGCTTTTTTGGACTCTTCATCAATCCCAGCCAGCATGTAAAATGTCACAAACCCCAACAGAAACCATATATTCTGCAACAATTCAGAACACATTTCAGTTGTGCAAAAAATAACATTATATAAATCAAAAGTACCATCATCATCATCATCACAGCTTGCGGCAGAACCATGCAGACAGTGTAGAATTCATCTCTATTATCGTCGAAGACTTCCTCAACACAATGCAAGAATCTCAGACACTGGGTGGGTGTAGTACAGTGGTCAACAAGATGCTGTAAGACTCCAACTCCCTACATGCTATTTGCCGACAGATTATGTAAGATCTCACTAAGGGTAGACAGCTTGAAGACCACTGGCTGAGGGTATGTGCATACAACATCTTTTTCAGGCGAATTCCACCTGAAAAAGCACCCTAAAAGTGCTAAAAAAAAAAGAACACAATGCATAGCCATGTAAAAACTACATCTTATGTCTCTCCTTTAAATGCTTTAGGGTTCGGAAACCTTGAAATGGTTAAAAGAATAATGTGACTTCCGCTAGGAATCTGCCCACTACCTACAGTTAACGGTATAGATTCATAGCTACCGGCTGCATAGCCGCCACAAGAACAATGGCGGTATAGATTCATAGCCACCAGCGGCGTAGCCGCCACAAGAGCAATGGCAGTATAGATTCATAGCCACCAGCGGCGTAGCCGCCACAAGAACAATGGCAAAGCTACAGGGGAAATAACCGCCTGCATTTTCCTCAAGTGGCTTCTCCTGCAAAAACTCAGCAACTGATGTGGCATCCTAAAGATGACGTGTGAACATACCCATAGAGTGCAAACTATGTGGCTTAAATGGAAATGGGGTTTTCTGACTTTATGTAAAGAAACGTTTATCATGTTATAATGAAAAGTTCTGCAATTTTTTAAAATTTCACATATACAGGAGCTTCTCACTAAATTAGGATATCATCAAAAAGTTAATTTATTTCAGTTCTTCAATATAAAAAGTGAAACTCATTATATAGAGCCATTACACACAGAGTGATCTATTTCACGTGTTTATTTCTGTTAATGTTGATGATTATGTCTTACAGCCAATGAAAACCCAAAAGTCATTATCTCAGTAAATTAGAATACTTTATAACACCACTTGAAAAATTATTTTAAAATCCAAAATGTTGGTCTACTTAAATATATATTCAGTAAATGCACTCAATACTTGGTTGGGGCTCCTTTTGCATCAATGTGGCGTGGCATTGAAGCGATCACCCTATGGCATTGCTGAGGTGTTATGGAAGCCCAGGTTGCTTTGATAGCAGCCTTCAGCTCGTCTGCATTGTTGGGTCTGGTGTTATGATTTGGTAGCTGAGGAGAGCAGGCAAAAAAAGGAAATACACCAGAGCAGTTGGAAACTATGAGATTGCAGTACCCTGACTAACCACCACAACTAGAGGCAGCCGTGGAGCGTTCCTACGTTGGTCCTAGACGCCTCGTCACAGCCTGAGAAACTAACTACACCTAAAGATAGAAAGAGGAAAGCTATCTGCCCCGGAGCAGATCCCCAAAGAACATAGAAAGCCCCCAAACATGTAATGGCGGTTAGACAAGAAGAAATACTGACACAGACAGAAAATAGTATGAGCAAACGTTGGGGCCCAAACTTACTAAATAGAAAAGGATAGGAAGGGCACTTACTGCAATCCCAAAAAACCCTGAAAAGCACCAACTCTACTAATTTCAAAAACACCTGAGATCACACAACCTCTACCACCTAAATGAGTTCTCTGGTGTAACCAAAAACAAAACAGCAGCCACTGAAAAAACTGGAAAAAGCAAATGTACAAACATCAGTGGCTGAACTGAACTGAGAGGCAAAAGCCCCCAGAGGGGACCCTGAAGGCCCCCACAGAAGTGCAGGACAAAATGCAAAAATCAAGCACAAAAACAAAAAGAAGAAAATGTCTTATCTGTTAGCAGGAGATTCAGACACGACACATCAGGCTACCAAGGAAACAGGAATCAAGGATTGAGAACAGAACAATTGATCACCGGCAACCCTGATGGGAAGGTGACTCCCTTATATAAGACCAGTCAGTAACACCTGATTCCCAATCCTCACAATCTTCACTGGACAGTCCAGTACCGTTTGTAACCACCAGAGGGAGCTTCTGCTCAGAACTCATTTCCAGCCTATTCACAACAGTACCCCCCCCCTTGAGGAGGGGTCACCGAACCCTCATTTGAGCAACCAGGTCGGTCAGGATGAGTTCTATGATACGCACGGATGAGTCTCCTAGCATGGATGTCCGAAGCAAACACCCAAGAATTGTCTTCCTGACCATAACCTCTCCATTTAACCAAATACTGGAGTTTCCGTCTAGAAAAACGAGAATTCAATATTTTTTCAACCACATACTCCAGATTGCCCTCAACCAAAACAGGGTCAGGAGGCACAGTAGTAGGAACCACTGGCTCAACAAACCTCTTCAACAAGGACTTGTGGAACACGTTATGGATCTTAAATGTCCCTGGAAGAAGCAAACGAAAAGAAACAGGGTTAAGAATCTCCATGATCTTATAAGGTCCAATGAACCTAGGCTTAAATTTAGGAGATGCCACTCTCATAGGAATATTTTTTGAGGACAACCAGACCAAGTCCCCCACTTTAAACCGAGGACCATCAGTCCTATGCCGGTTAGCAAACCGCTGGCCCTCTCCTGAGAGAGGGACAACCTCTCCACTACCTGGTCCCAAATCTGATGCATACGCTCCACAACAGAGTCAACACCTGGGCACACAGAAGCCTCCGTCTGTCCAGAAGAAAATCGATGGTGAAACCCAGAATTACAGAAAAATGGAGACATCAAAGTGGCAGAGCTAGCCCTATTATTAAGAGCAAACTCAGCCAAAGGCAAAAAAGAGACCCAGTCATCCTGATCAGCAGACACAAAGCATCTTAGATAAGTCTCCAATGTCTGGTTTGTTCTCTCAGTTTGACCATTGGTCTGAGGATGAAACGCCGAGGAGAAAGACAATTGAACACCAATTTTAGAACAAAAGGTCCTCCAAAATCTGGAAACAAACTGGACTCCTCTGTCAGACACAATGTTCTCAGGAATGCCGTGTAAACGAACCACGTGCTGAAGGAACAAAGGCACCAATTCAGAGGAGGAAGGCAACTTAGGTAATGGCACAAGATGTATCATCTTGGAAAACCTATCGCAAATAACCCAGATGACGGTCATTCTCTGAGAAACAGGGAGGTCGGAAATGAAATCCATAGAGATATGGGTCCATGGTCTCTTGGGCACAGGTAATGGCATCAACAAACCACTAGAACGAGAGCAAGGCTTGGAGCGAGAGCAAGTCCCGCAGGACTGCACAAACTCCCTGACATCACGAGACAAGGTAGGCCACCAAAAGGACCGACCAACCAAGTCCCTGGTACCAAAAATTCCGGGATGACCGGCCAACGCGGAACAATGAATCTCAGACATTACACTCTTTTTCCACTGGTCCGGGACAATTTCCCAACAGGGCAGCGCTCGGGCTTATCCTCCTGGCACCCCTCCAGATCCAGTCTCAAATTGGGCGAGATGGGGAAAGAACTACACCCTCTTTCAAAATAACAGAAGGATCAGATAACTCAGGAGAGTCCGCCAGGAAACTCCTCGAGAGGGCATCCGCCTTAACATTTTTAGTGCCAGGAAGAAATGAAACCACAAAATTAAAACGTGTGAAAAACAAGGCCCACCTGGCCTGTCTAGGATTAAGTCGCTTGGCAGATTCCAGATAAACTAGATTCTTATGGTCAGTAAGGACCACCACCTGATGTTTGGCTCCCTCCAGCCAATGTCTCCACTCTTCAAAAGCCCACTTCATGGCTAATAACTCCCGATTACCCACGTCATAATTACGTTCAGTGGGAGAAAATTTTCGAGAGAAAAAGGCACAAGGGTTACTTTTAGAGGTCTCTGGATCTCTTTAGGACAAAACGGCACCTGCCCCAATTTCAGAGGCATCAACCTCCACCTGAAATGGTAGAGAAACATCAGACTGCCGTAGAACAGGAGCAGAAGTGAATCTCTGCTTAAGTTCCTGAAATGCAGAGACTGCCTCAGGAGGCCAATTCACCACATCAGAACCCTTCTTGGTCAAATCAGTTAATGGTTTAACAATAACAGAGAAATTACTAATAAATTTACGATAAAAATTGGCAAAACCCAAGAATCTTTGAAGAGCCTTTAATGAAGTAGGTTGGACCCAATCACAGATAGCCTGAACTTTGACCGGGTCCATTTCAATAACAGATGGGGACAAAATGAAACCCAGAAATGAGATCCTCTGAACGCCAAAAAGACACTTTGATCCCTTCACATACAGAGCATTCTCTCTCAAAATCTGGAACACAGTCCGAACATGTTTTACATGAGAGTCCCAGTCATTGGAAAAAATCAAGATATCATCCAAATAAACAATCAGAAATTTATCCACAAAATCCCTGAAAATGTCATTCATGAAGGACTGGAAGACAGAAGGAGCATTAGTGAGCCCAAAGGGCATCACAAGGTACTCAAAATGCCCTTCAGGGGTATTAAATGCCGTCTTCCATTCATCCCCGTGCTTAATGCGAATAAGGTTATATGCCCCCTGAGGTCAAGCTTGGTAAACCAAGTAGCGTTTTTCACCCTGGAAAACAGATCAGAGATCAAGGGTAACAGATATTGATATTTCACAGTAATATTGTTCAAGAGACGATAATCAATACACGGCCTTAATGAACCATCCTTTTTGGCCACAAAGAAAAAACGGGCACCTAAGGGTGAAGAGGATGGTCTGATATGACCCTTCTCCAATGACTCCTTGATATAAGACCGCATAGCGTCATGTTCAGGTACAGACAAGTTAAAAAGGCGACCTTTAGGGAATTTACTACCAGGCACTAATTCAATAGCGCAGTCATAGCTCCTATGGGGAGGTAAGAATGCAGATTTACTTTCGCTAAACACATCAGAAAAATCAATCAAAAAGTCAGGAACATCCTGAGCCTGGGGGGAGGCAGAAAAAACAGGAGTGTTGGTATTAACACATTGACAGCCCCAACTGGTAACAGACACAGATTTCCAATCCAAAACAGGATTATGAGACTGTAACCAAGGGAAACCCAGTACGATAATGTCATGCAGATTATACAGAACCAAAAATTTGCAACTCTCCTGATGATCAGGTTCTACCCTCATTATCACCTGAGTAGAGAACTGAGGTTTATTCTCAGCCAAAGGGGTAGAATCGATCCCCAGTAGGGGAATAGACTTCCGTAGGGGTATCAGGTTAATAGCTGCTCCAGAATCAACAAAAGCCTGAGCAGAAAATGAGGACAGAGAGCATATCAGGGTAACAGTTAACAAAAACTTAGTCTGAACACTACCCAAGACAACTGAGCGAGCAAAACGTCTTCCCCGCTTAGGGCAGACAGAAATAGCATGAGAGGCATCACCACAGTAGAAACATAACCCATTGCGCTTTCGAAATTCATGACGCTGTACCCCAGAAACCACTCTATCACACTGCATGGATTCAGAAGCAGGTTCACAAGGCAACATTATTCCACGCATACCTTTCCGCTGACGCAAACGTCTGTCAATTTGAATCGCTAATGACATAGAATCATTGAGACCAGAGGGAACAGGGAATCCCACCATAACATCCTTTACATTATCTGACAGTCCCTTCCGAAAAAGAGCTGCCAAAGCGTCGTCATTCCATTTGGTCAGGACTGCCCACCTACGGAATCTCTGACAGTATAACTCAGCGTCCTAAAGCCCCTGACTTAATGCCAACAAAGTTTTTTTCAGCTTGATCAGTGACATTAGGCTCATCGTACAATAACCCCAAAGCCTGAAAAAACGCATCAACATCACTCAAAACAGGATCCCCAGGTGTCAGGGAAAAAGCCCAATCCTGAGGGTCGCCGCGCAGGAGAGAGATGACAATTTGAACCTGCTGCGCTGCGTTCCCTGAGGACTTAGATTTTAAGGCAAAAAACAATTTACAGTTATTTTTGAAATTCAGAAACTTAGCTCGATCCCCCAAAAACAAATCTGGCATGGGAATCCTAGGTTCCACAACAGGCAACCTAGCAAGATAGGTAGCAATACTCCGAACTTCAGTGGCAAGCTGATCCACACGGCCAGACAACTGCGCAAACTCCATTGAGAGAAAAAAAAAAATCCTCCTCAGCACACAGAGATACAGAGGGAAAAAAAAAATGCAACAAACAAAAAAAAAATCTCTGACAACTCTGACAACTTTTTTCTTTCACAATATTTTTCCCTTCTGTGAGTACCATATAATTTTCAGTTTAGGCCGGTGATACTGTTATGATTTGGTAGCTGAGGAGAGCAGGCAAAAAAAGGAAATACACCAGAGCAGTTGGAAACTATGAGATTGCAGTACCCTGACTAACCACCACAACTAGAGGCAGCCGTGGAGCGTTCCTACGTTGGTCCTAGACGCCTCGTCACAGCCTGAGAAACTAACTACACCTAAAGATAGAAAGAGGAAAGCTATCTGCCCCGGAGCAGATCCCCAAAGAACATAGAAAGCCCCCAAACATGTAATGGCGGTTAGACAAGAAGAAAATACTGACACAGACAGAAAATAGTATGAGCAAACGTTGGGGCCCAAACTTACTAAATAGAAAAGGATAGGAAGGGCACTTACTGCAATCCCAAAAAACCCTGAAAAGCACCAACTCTACTAATTTCAAATACACCTGAGATCACACGACCTCTACCACCTAAATTAGTTCTCTGGTGTAACCAAAAACAAAACAGCAGCCACTGAAAAAACTGGAAAAAGCAAATGTACAAACATCAGTGGCTGAACTGAACTGAGAGGCAAAAGCCCCCAGAGGGGACCCTGAAGGCCCCCACAGAAGTGCAGGACAAAATGCAAAAATCAAGCACAAAAACAAAAAGAAGAAAATGTCTTATCTGTTAGCAGGAGATTCAGACACGACACATCAGGCTACCAAGGAAACAGGAATCAAGGACTGAGACCAGAACAATTGATCACCGGCAACCCTGATGGGAAGGTGACTCCCTTATATAAGACCAGTCAGTAACACCTGATTCCCAATCCTCACAATCTTCACTGGACAGTCCAGTACCGTTTGTAACCACCAGAGGGAGCTTCTGCTCAGAACTCATTTCCAGCCTATTCACAACAGTCTGGTGTCTCTCATCTTCCTCTTGACAATACACCATAGATTCTCTATGGGGTTAAGGTCAGGTGAGTTTGCTGGCCAATCAAGCACAGTGTGTACTTTTGGCAGTGTGGACAGGTGCCAAGTGCTGCTGGAGAATGAAATTTCCATCTCCAAAAAGCTTGTCGGCAGAGGGAAGCATGAAGTGATCTAAAATTTCCTAGTAGATGGCTGCGCTGACTTTGGTCTTGATAAAACACAGTGGACCTTCACCAGCAGATGACATGGCTCCCCAAACCATCACTGATTGTGGAAAATTCACACCAGACCTCAAGCAACTTGGATTGTCTGTCTCTCCACTCTTCCTCCAGACTCTGGGACCTTGATTTCCAAATGAAATGCTAAATTTACTTTCATCTGAAAACAACACCTTGGACCACCGAGCAACAGTCCAGTTCTTTCTCTCCTTGGCCCGGATAAGATGCTTCTGGTGTTGTCTATTGGTCATGAGTGGCTTGACGCAAGGAATGTGACACTTGTAGCCCATGTCCTGGATACCTCTGTGTGTGGTGGCTCCTGAAACAGTGACCCCAGCAGTAGTCCACTCTTTGTGAATCTCCCCGAAAATTTTTGAATGGCCTTTTCTTAACAATCCTTTCAAGGCTGCTGTTATCTCGGTTGCTTGTGCACCGTTTTCCACCACACTTTTCCTTCCACTTAACTTTCCATGCTTGGATACAGCACTCTGTGAACAGCCAGCTTCTTTAGCAATGACCTTTTGTAGCTTAACCCTCCGTGTGCAGTGTGTCAATGACTACCTTCTGGACATCTGTCAAGTCAGCAGTCTTCCCCATGACCTGTTTAAATGCTTAGGAAGCCTTTGCAGTTGTTTTTTATTGATTATTCTAATTTACTGAGATAATGACTTTTGGGTTTTCATTGGCTGTAAAACATAATCATCAATATTAACAGAAATAAACACGTGAAATAGATCACTCTGTAATGACTCTATACAATATATGAGTTTTACTTTTTGTATTGAAGAACTGAAATAAAGTAACTTTGATGATATTCTAATTTTGTGAGAAGCACTTATAGGTATATGGGCAAATCTTTTAATTTTTCTCAAATCCAAGATAATCGAGTAAATTATGCAGTTGACTTATAGACACTCTAATCAGAGTGCGATCTTATTTTCTCGGATGAGGAGAAGATGAGAAAAATAAATTTCTTTATCTTCTCAATTCTGTCAGTGTGTGAAAAGTTCAGTGCACTCAGATGTCATACGAGTGTAGTGTGATTTTTTCCCACAGACTCATTGTTTTTCATGGCTGAGTGCAATCTGAATAATGGATCCAACCCGGGCTCTGTTCAAGGAAGAAATTTGACATGTGCATGGCCCATAGATAAACACTGGTCGGAGTGCGATCAGATGTTTTGTCGGATATCACTCGGACTGACACAGTCGTCAGCACGAGTCCTTAGAGATAGCATGGTGGTTGACATCTGTATTTCATGACTATGAAAATTGTACATTCACACTGAAGGCATCAAAACTATGAATTAACACGTGGAATTATATACTTAACAAAAAAGTGTGAAACAACTGAAATTATGTCTTATATTCTAGGTTCTTCAAAGTAGCCACCTTTTGTTTTGATTATTGCTTTGCACACTCTTGGCATTCTCTTGGTGAGCGTCAAGAGGTAGTCACCGGAGCAACAATCTTGAAGGAGATCCCAGAGATGTTTAGCACTTGTTGGCCCTTTTGCCTTCACTCTGCGGTCCAGCTCACCCCAAACCATCTCGATTGGGTTCAGGTCTGGTGACTGTGGAGGTCAGGTCATTTGGCATAGCACCCCATCACTCTCATTCTTGGTCAAATAGCCCTTACACAGCCTGGAGGTGTGTTTGGGGTCATTGTCCTATTGAAAAATAAATGATTGTCCAAATAAATGCAAACCGGATGGAATAGCATGCTGCTGCAAGATGCTGTGGTAGCCATGCTGCTTCAGTATGCCTTCAATTTTGAATAAATCCCCAACAGTGTCACCAGGAAAGCACCATCACACCTCCTCCTCCATGCTTCACGGTGGGAACCAGGCATGTAGAGTCCATCTGTTCACCTTTTCTGCGTCGCACAAAGACACGGTGGTTGGAACCAAAGATCTCAAATTTTGACTCATCAGACCAAAGCACAGATTTCCACTGGTCTAATGTCCATTCCTTGTGTTCTTTAGCCCAAACAAGTCTCTTCAGCTTTTTGCCTGTCCTTAGCAGTGGTTTCCTAGCAGCTATTTTACCATGAAGGCCTGCTGCACAAAGTCTCCTCTTAACAGTTGTTGTAGAGATGTGTCTGCTGCTAGAACTCTGTGTGGCATTGACCTGGTCTCTAATCTGAGCTGCTGTAAACCTGCAATTTCTGAGGCTGGTGACTCGGATAAACTTGTCCTCAGAAGCAGAGGTGACTCTTGGTCTTCCTTTCCTGGGGCGGTCCTCATGTGAGCCAGTTTCTTTGAAGCGCATGATGGTTTTTGCAACTGCACTTGGGGACACTTTCAAAGTTTTCCCAATTTTTTGGACTGACTGACCTTCCGTTCTTAAAGTAATGATGGCCACTCGTTTTTCTTTACTTAGCTGCTTTTTTCTTGCCATAATACACATTCTAACAGTCTATTCAGTAGGACTATCAGCTGTATATCCACCAGAATTCTGCACAACATAACTGATGGTCCCAACCCCATTTATAAGGCCAGAAATCCCACTTATTAAACCTGACAGGGCACACCTGTGAAGTGAAAACCATTTCCGGTGACTACCTCTTGAAGCTCATCAAGAGAATGCCAAGAGTGTGCAAAACAGTCATCAAAGAAAAAGGTGGCTACTTTGAAGAACCTAGAATATAAGACATAATTTCAGTTGTTACACACTTTTTTGTTAAGTATATAATTCCACATGTGTTAATTCATAGTTTTGATGCCTTCAGTGTGAATTTACAATTTTCATAGTCATGAAAATACAGAAAAATCTTTAAATGAGATGTGTCCAAACTTTTGGTCTGTACTGTATATATATACTCGTATATATCTCAAACATTTCCAGATTTACAATCGTACACAATAAGTAATTAGCTGCCAACACCTCAATGTTGGGTAGACTAGATGACCATCTAATACATAAGGGTGTCCTGACTTCTCCCTGACAGTAGATGTTGGTGGCAAGAAGTATCAGGCAGTTAGATTTTTAACACACCCCATCTTTTTGTTCTCACGGGACATAAGCTACTACTGCCAGAGGTGTCAGCCTAGCA
This sequence comes from Oophaga sylvatica, assembly GCA_033576555.1. NCBI lineage: Eukaryota > Metazoa > Chordata > Amphibia > Anura > Dendrobatidae > Oophaga > Oophaga sylvatica. The sequence continues at coordinate 92,315,559 of JARQOD010000003.1, forward strand.
GAGTGTGCATGTGTATGAGGGGAAGAGATGCCAAATTAAGTACCCTATATAGGCAGTAGTGATGAGCGAGCATGCTGGGATAAAGTGTTATCGGTGCATGCTCGTGAGCTAACCAAGTGACTTCTGCAAGCTCGAAAAATATGATAGAGTCCCCTCGGCTGCTTGTCTTATGAGTATTCGACAGCCGCAATACATGCAGGGTTGCCTGTTTGTTAGACATGTTAGTGAGGCAAGCAGCCGTGGAGACTCAAACATATTTTTCGAACATGCAGAAGTCACTCAGCGCACGAGCATGCTCCAATAACTCCTTATCCGAGCACATTCGCTCATCACGAATAGACAGCTTTACGTACTTTGATTTCTTATTCAAGAGCAGTCTCATGCTTACCATCTTTAAAGCCTTTAGAGAGACGTCATATATTTCCGAGGTTTGACCCAACACAGGATGGTTTCAATTACATTATTTAACCTTTTTCATATATTGATATTTTTAATATAATATTATTACCATGCTGGGAGTTGTCATACTCTTGCCCCCACTGTATTGTACATGATCTAAGACATAACAACATCCTTTGAGATACTTCTGGATTTCTTCACACAACCACTGACTGCTCCACTATGATGGCATCAGTTATATCCTCCAGTATGTCATGTATCAGAGTGGGTGACGTCATTTATCCTATAAGGGCAGTAGACTTGCACACAATATAATAGATGCCTAGCCCGGGTCCTGCATGGACTATCGAGTCCTTCATAACAGTGGTAATGGTGGGGGATGAGACATTCATACCACAGCCATGAGATGTGCAGAGGAGTTTTGCACCGCTATACTGTCTTGTAATCATATGCTACTTATCTCTGTAGAAATCATCAAGGGGAAGAATATGAAACCATCAGACATTGAGGTTTACTGTAAACACAGTGACCTAATTTAAGGTTGTAATGCAGTTTTGCACCCAAATGACCTGAGAGCAACCAGTTAGGAGGCAGAGAAGGAGAAGTAGAGCCAACAACTGTACTACCGCAGCTCCTGGTGGACAGGGACCAGAGGTCTTCTCTTGCTGACCACTTTGCTGCTCTTCTCTCCTTGACTGGTCTATGTACAATGATCTGGATCTTTATTATCACCACTTTATTCTGTGAACTTCTTGGCAGACTGCAACACAAGCAAACAAAAATGTGGTGGGTGCTAAGTCTCCTCTTCGGCAAGTATGGACACGAGCAAGGAGCCAGATTTGTGCACAAGTGGATACTAGATCGGACTCAGCCATGCAGGTCAATAGGTCCGTGAAAAAAAGTGGACCACACTTGGATGACATCAAGTGCAGTCTTATTTCCACGGACTGACAAAATGGAGAAGATGGAGACATTTTTTTCTCCATCTTCTCCTCATCCGAGAAAATCGGATCACACTATGATCACACTCTGATCAAACTCTGACCAGAGAGTGATTAGTATCGGATGAGAGAAAATACAGCCTGAACTGATACATTATAGAAATCTAGCATCTAAACAGGATCGTATCCTTTTCTCATCAGAGAGCAGAACTAATTATGTATTTTTAGCTGCGTTTAAAAGTGATGTGTTAAATATCTGTGTGTTAAAAAGACAAAAGTATTAATTATTAATAGTGATGAGCGACTATGCTGGGATATGTTATCTGAGCATGCTCGGGTGGTGACCGTGTGTCCTCAGCGTGCTTGAAAAATATATTCAAGTCCCCGCGCCTGCAATGTCTCATGCCTGTTTCACAGCCGCAACACATGGAGGGATCGCTAACAATCAGACAATCCCTGCATGTGATGCGGCTTTCTAACAGCCACAAGACATGCAGCAGCGGGGACTCAAACATATTTTTCGAGCACGCCGAAAAACACTCGGTCAGCACCTGAGTATGGATAACACCTTATCACAGCACGATTGCTCAACCACAAGAAGAATTTCATCAACCAAGGTAACATTTTAATCAGATTAATGGCGCCAACCTGACACTGTCTGTAGTTTACTGAGCAAAATCCTTTATGACAGGTTCCCTTTAATTCAGATCTGTAATGGGCTTTCTTGCTCTAACTGTATTATTGGCATGCATTAGTTTTGGGGTCCAGGTTAGTGACCAAAATACTTTAGCTCTTGCAGTTAGACAGCATTAATAAATTTGCACAAAGCATATGCACAACACTGGTACAACTACCTCCTCCAAGAAAAGCTGCTCTAAAAAACATGACTTATGATAGGATAAGTTCACGTTATGTTCTTGCAACATTTTTTTTCTGCAATGTTGTCAGGAAAAACGCTGCCTAAAATGTGCTGTGTTTTTTCTATGTGTTTTTACTTCTTTTTTTTTACCCCATTCCTTAGAATGGGTGAAAAAAGCTACAAAAAACATGGAAAGAAATGACAATCTGCAGGTTTCAAAAAATGTCCAGCTGCTCAAAAAAAAAAAAGCAGGCAAAATAAAAAGCGTGTGCATGAGATTTTTGAAATCTCATTCACTTTGCTGGCACTGTAAGGTCACGTTCACACGTTCAGTATTTGGTCAGTATTTTACCTCAGTATCTGTAAGCCCAAGCCAGGAGAGGAACAATCAGAGGAAAAGTATAATAGAAACACGTCACCACTTCTGTATTATCACCCACTCCTGGTTTCGGCTTACCAATACTGAGGTAAAAAAACTGACCAAATACTGTGTGAACATGGCCTAAAATGGAGCATTCTTGCTGCAGAATAAAAATGCAGCAAATAAACACTGCAAAAATGCCAGTTGTGAGCATATCCTTATACTGCTGAGTAAGGGGAAAGACTGATCCTCATGAGATCTGCTATTGTCACCGTACAGGACTACTGCTGCAGCGTGATTATTACATCTGTTATTTCCGGCTCTGTGCATTTCCTATCAAGAGATCTGATAAGCAGAATGCCAGCCCACGCTCATGTAATATTGTGCTGCACATACCCGAGAGCGGGGAAGTGAGAAAGGTGGACTTTCCCTGATACATTCAAGACATTCATGCTGCACCCTGAGTCTTTGAAGTGTGTGCTGTCAAACTTCTTCCCCCAAAACCCAAATGAGGGGGTGCAAAAGGTTAGTGGTTTGGAGACCAGAGGGTTTTTTTTTATCACTACAGCTACTCAACAAACCTCATTGTTTATCCTTCAAAGAGCAGAATTTACAAATACTGCGATCACTTACATACAACTAATTGTCATACAGTAAATATATAATAAGCTAGAGAATGTCCATTACTGTAATATTTACGGAAACCTCACCACTTTTGTAGTAGTGGGGGCCAGCCGACCACACGACACAGTATGATTTTACCTTCTCAAACTGCTCGCTTGTGAATGACACCATAAAGGTGTGAATAAGTGCTACAGTCATGGCCAAAAGTTTTGAGAATGACACAAATATTAATTTTTACAAAGTCTACTGCTTCACTTTTTCTAATGGCAATTTGCATATACTCCAGAATGTTATAAAGAGTGATCAGCTTAACAGCAATTACTTGCAAAGTCAATATTTGGCTAGAAAATGAACTTTATCCCCCAAAACACATTTCAACATCATTGTAGCCCTGCCTTAAAAGGACCAGCTAACCTCTTTTCAGTGATTGCTCCATTAACACAGGTGTGGGTGTTGATGAGGACATGGCTGGAGATCAATCTGTCATGATTAAGTAAGAATGACACCACTGGACACTTTAAAAGGAGGCTGGTGCTTGGCATCATTGTTTCTCTTCTGTTAACCATGGTTATCTCTAAAGAAACGCGTGCAGTCATCATTGCAATGCACAAAAATGGCCTAACAGGGAAGAGTATCGCAGCTAGAAAGATTGCACCTCAGTCAACAATCTATCGTATCATCAAGAACTTCAAGGAGAGAGGTTCCACTGTTGCCAAAAAGGCTTCAGGGCGCCCAAGAAAGACCAGCTAGCGCCAGGACCGTCTCTTAAAAGTGTTTCAGCTGCGGGATCGGGCTACCAGCAGTGCAGAGCTTGCTCAGGAATGGCAGCAGGCAGGTGTGAGTGCATCTGCACGCACTGTGAGGCGGAGACTCTTGGAGCAAGGCCTGGTCTCAAGGAGGGCAGCAAAGAAGCCACTTCTCTCCAGAAAAAACATCATGGACAGACTGATATTCTGCAAAAGGTACAGGCAGTGGACTGCTGAGGATTGGGGTAAAGTTATTTTCTCTGATGAATCCCCTTTTCGATTGTTTGGGACATCAGGAAAACTCCTCATTCGGAGAAGACAAGGTGAGCGCTACCACCAGTCTTGTCTCATGCCAACTGTTAAGCATCCTGAAACCATTCATGTGTGGGGTTGCTTCTCAGCCAAGGGAATCGGCTCTCTCACAGTCTTGCCTAAAAACACAGCCATGAATAAAGAATGGTACCAGAATGTCCTCCAAGAGCAACTTCTCCCAACCCCCCAAGAGCAGTTTGGCGATCAACAATGCCTTTTCCAGCATGATGGAGCACCTTGCCATAAAGCAAAGGTGATAACTAAATGGCTCAGAGAACAAAACATAGAGATTTTGGGTCCATGGCCTGGAAACTCCCCAGATCTTAATCCCATTGAGAACTTGTGGTCAATCATCAAGAGACGGGTGGACAAACAAAAACCTAAAAATTCTGACAAAATGAAAGCATTGATTGTGCAAGAATGGACTGCTATCAGTCAGGATTTGGTCCAGAAGTTGATTGAGAGCATGCCAGGGAGAATTGCAGAGGTCCTGAAGAAGAAGGGTCAACACTGCAAATATTGACTTGCTGCATTAACTCATTCTAACTGTCAATATAAGCTTTTGTTACTTATATGTTTGCAATTATTATATTTCTGTCTGTGATAAAAACATCTCTCAAACACACATAAAAACCAGAGGGCAGCAGATCATGTGAAAATATAATATTTGTGTCATTCTCAAAACTTTTGGCCATGACTGTACATTACTGCAGAGTCAATCATGGACTTCCTCAAGGGGAAACATGAGTGATTCATACACTATTAAGGCAGGAGTCACACACAACGATAAAATCGGACCGTATTATACAGCCGTAATACGTAGAAAAGTCCCCTGAAAAGTGATCCGTATGTCATCCGTGTGCAATGTGAGGATGCGATTTCCTCGCATCAAAACATCCATGTGTCATCCTTATGGCATCCGTACGGCGCGATTTTCTCGCCGGCTTGCAAAACCGACATATAATGGATCCCAACGATAGTTTTTACATCACAAAAGAAAGAATAGATATATACACATAGAATACATATATATGTCATTGAGACATATATATATATATATATATATATATATATATACTTATAGTTCATGCACTTCTACATAGTATAATAGCCGCTAATTCAGTTGCCGGCTTTTGTGAAATTACAGAACCCGACATGAAATGATACATGGTTTACATACAGTTAACCATTTCATTTCATGTAGTTTGATATATGGTTTTCACTAACAATTACATGAGTGCATGTGTGCAAAATTTCATAAATGTAGGGGTTAATTAAATGTGTAAATTCGTTGAAAAAAATGCGTGGGCTCCAGCGCTATTTTCTCCACCAGACAGGGAAAGCCAACGAGTGGGGGCAGATAATAATAGCCTAGGGAGGGTGCATTTATTTTGTGCCCCCCTGGCTACTACCATCTGCCCCCAGCCACCCCAGAAAAGGCAAAATATATAATTAGATGCGCCCTTTCTGGCACTTAGCCCGCCTATTAGCGTTGCCCTGTAGTGGTGGCTAATGGGTTAATAATGGTTTAAAGCCACCTTGCTATTGGAAGGTGACTTTAAGCCAGGTTAATAATTGAAAGTTGTCAATTAGACAACTATCAATTATTAATCCTAATGTATGAAATAAAAAAAACTCACACATTAGTTAAAAATCATTTTAATGAAATAAACACACAGTTTTTGACCATCTTTTATTGTACTGGTATTCCTTCGATTCCCTTGCTCTCCTGTAATAAAAAAAAAAATAAAACAACATTATTCTTACCTAGCCGGCGCTCAGTCAGGTGCAACGCTGTAATCCTTCACAGAGGGTTAACAGGTTTACTGCGGGGACCGGAGCTAATGCTGACAGCCTCGCAGTAAACCCCCGAATAAATGAGCTCCTCTCCCGGCTGACAGGAGAGAAAGTGATTAGCTGGGAAGCTTAATTGATTGTTTCCCAGGCTAATCAGTTCAGGTCAGCGGGGGACACCGCACAGCATCAGTGACGTCAGAGGGAGTCCCCGGCTGACCTGAACTGATTAGCCTGGGAAATAATTAAGCTTCCCAGCTAATAACTTCCTCTCCTGTCGGCCGGGAGAGGAGCTCATTCATTCGGGGGTTTACAGCGAAGCTGGAGCATTAGCCCCGGTCCTCGCTGTAAACATGTTAACCCTTTCAGAAGGATTACAACGGGGGACCTGACAGAACACCGGAGAGGTAAGAATAATGTTGCTTTATTATGTTATTTTTATTACAGGAGAGCAAGGGAATAAGATGGAGTACCAGTAAAATAAAATATGGTCAAACACTGTATTTATTTCATTAAAATAACTTTTAATTAATGTGTCTGTGTTTTTTGTAAACATTTAATACAATAGGATTAATAATTGAGAGTTGTCTAATTGACAACTCTCAATTATTAACCTGGCTTAAAGTCACCTTTCAATAGCAAGGTGGCCTTCACCCATTATTAACCGATTAGCCACCGCTACAGGGCAATGGGAATAGACGGGTTGAGTGCCAGAAAAGGCGCATCTCATCATAGATGTGCCTTTTCTGGGGTGGCTGGGGGCAGATGTTAGAAGCCAGGGGGGGCCCAAAAATAATGGTCCCTCTCTGGGCTATTATTATCTGCCCCCCACTCGCTGGCTTTCCCTGTCTGGTGTAGAAAATACCACGGGAGCCCACGCATTTTTTTCAACGAATTTACACCGTTAATTAACCCCTACATGTATGAAATTTTGCACACATACACTCATGTAATTGTTAGTGAAAACCATATATCAAACTACATGAAATGACATGGTTAACTGTATGTAAACCATGTGTCATTTCATATCGGGTCTGTAATTTCACAAAAGCCGGCAATTGAATTAGCAGCTATTATACTATGTAGAAGTGTATGAACTATAAATATATATATATGTCACAATGACATGTATATACATTATATATATATATATGTATTCTATGTGTGTATATGTATTCTTTCTATTCTTTATTAAACCTGTCAGTGTGATTTTACAGTATAGAGGGGTATGAATTGCCGGCTTTTCTAAAGGACACCGGTGCGTATTTCTCGCAAGTCACACTGATGGTCCATGTGTAATCCGATGTTTTCTCGCCCCCATAGACTTGCATTGGCAAGTCTCGGGCGTAATACGGTGCAAATCGCAGCATGCACGTATAAAACGAACGAGAAAAAATCAGATGATGGGAGCTGCCCCATAGATTAACATTGGTCCGAGTGCAATGCGATTTTTTCTTGCATTGCACTCGTCCGTATTTCTCACTAGTGTGACTCCGGCCTTAGTTGCATGTATCACCCATGCATAGTGCCAGGTAGATGTCAGGCAATAGATAACAGGTACCCTAGCCTCGTCTGAGTATAAAGACCCACATAATGGAGGGGGAAATAAAAAATACTAGAAAAAGACCCCACATCTCTAATGCTGATGCAACCCTATACATAAAAGATGACATCTCCAAGAACCCTGAAGGAAGCGTTACCAGTGTGAGACATGTAGATTAGGAGGTCAGACTGTCAGTCCTTACATGTCTCACCCTTGTAACACCTCCTTTCATTTAAAATAAGCTCTGGAGGCAGATTCTCAGGAAGATCTACGTCCAGCCCATAGATCTTAACAGCTCATTTACATATGAAGAAAAAAAGGATTTCTCTGGAATAAGACATCAGATCGCAGATATAAAGGTATCTTCTTCAGCTTCCTATGCCCTCCCTGCATGTCCATATAGACGGCTTAGGAGGGTTGATCCTAATGTCAGATACCTTTTAAGTTCATTCTTGTTAGCAGTGAGTGTGATTGAACGTGTACATTATAAGAAGATGTCCACACATTGCATTGAGGTGTGCCCTCGATAAAGCCAGAATTGTGTCAACTTAAAGGGAACCTGTCACCCCCCCAAGGCCTATTAAAGTAAAAGAGCCACCTTCAGCAGCACTAAGGCTGCATTCTGTGAAGGAGGCTGTTATGTTTTTTATCCCTATTACCCCAGAAATAATGACTTTTATAAATTTCGCACCATACCTGTATTGAGTCAGGGAGGTATGTTTTCTCCCCGACTCAAGTGCCTCGCATCTGAGCCGCCCGCCAGGGCCGTGGGGTACTCGGCACCGAGCCCGTTCACTTCAATGGGGATGTCACAGGTAGCGCAGCTCGGTCCGTGGCCCTGGGGCTCACCTCCAAAAATGTGGGATATTTACAGGGGATTAAAGTATATACAGTTTATTCGTGACGCCACCTGTGGTGCCTGGTCAGAATGACCAGCGCTGCAGGGTAGATCCTCTGAGGGGTTGTTACTGGGCAGCAAGGTGTTAAGTCTTCCACAGGCAAGACTGGATCCCTCAGGGTATATGGCGGTGTAGGATCAATAAGGCAGACACACACACGAAAGTCTCTTTCTGTACCTTTACTGATGGTAGTTGCAGGCACGTCCCGGGAAGCTGTCAGGGTGGAGGATACACGTCTGTTGTGAGTGGGCTTGGGATGAGTTCTGAGCAGAGGCTCCCTCTGGTGGTTACGGGCGGTGCTGGTCTGTCCAGTGAAGATTGTGAAGATTGTGAGGATTGGGAATCAGGTGTTACTGACTGGTCTTATATAAGGGAGTCACCTTCCTATCAGGGTTGCCGGTGATCAATTGTTCTGGTCTCTATCCTTGATTCCTGTTTCCCTTGTAGCCTGCTGTGTCGTGTCTGCATCTCCTGCTAACAGATAAGACATTTTCTTCTTTTTGTTTTTGTGCTTGATTTTTGCATTTTGTCCTGCACTTCTGTGGGGGCCTTCAGGGTCCCCTCCGGGGGCTTTTGCCCTCTCAGTTTAGTTCTGCCACTGATGTTTGTACTTTTGCTTTTTCCAGTTTTTTCAGTGGCTGCTGTTTTGATTTTGTTACACCAGAGAACTAATTTAGGTGGTAGAGGTCGTGTGATCTCAGGTGTTTTTGAAATTAGTAGAGTTGGTGCTTTTCAGGGTTTTCTGGGATTGCAGTAAGTACCCTTCCTATCCTTTTCTATTTAGTTAGTTTGGGCCCCAACGTTTGCTCATACTATTTTCTGTCTGTGTCAGTATTTCTTCTTGTCTAACCGCCATTACATGTTTGGGGGCTTTCTATTATCTCTGGGGTTCTGCTCCGGGGCAGATAGCTTTCCTATATCTATCTTTAGGTGTAGTTAGTTTCTCAGGCTGTGATGAGGCGTCTAGGACCAACGTAGGAACGCTCCACGGCTGCCTCTAGTTGTGGTTAGTCAGGGTACTGCAATCTCATAGATTCCAACTGCTCTGGTGTATTGCCTTTTTTGCCTGCACTCCTCAGCTACCGAAACATAACACACGTCCAGTAATCCCACTGAGTAGGTGTAGGGCCTCCGTACTCCTTTATGTGTGAGTTTCTGACCTGTATGGAACGAAGTCTAACTCTGTCTTCAGTTATACGTCCGGCTGACTTTGTGGTGAGGCCTTCTCTGGGATAGAACAGTGTCTCTGTATGCAGGGCCCTGCTAGACTCCTGTCTTCCTGACCCCGGTTACGTATCAGCACTGATGGGCCCCTGCGACTTGAAGTCCCACAGGGTCTCCGGTATCTCCTACTAGTCGTGTAGATGCTAGCAAGCTCGGACCCGGTGTCCGGTGGTGCAGAGTAGAGGTAAGCGATCAATGCTGTTTCAACCTCTGTCACTCTCTTTTCCTTCCACTCGCCTTTCGTCCTACTTCGACCTTCAGCATAAGCACACACTAGCAGTAGATGGCAGATTCTCCTTTCCTTCTCTTCACCGCTCTCCAAGCGTCGGCACGCTTACTCACTGAAAATACTTCAGTTGACTCAGTTTTGACCAGGCTAAAGTGGCAATCTTCCTCCACTACTACTGGACTCCACAAATTAAACTGAGTATACGCTGTAGTCTTCAGTCTTTCAGTAACTCTCTCTCTCTCAGCTTGTCTCTCACTGATCTGAGGTGACTAGACTGACTGTCTGAGGAGTTCTGCTCTAGTCTGAGGTAACCTGAATCCTCTGGTGTTCTGAGATGTTCTGAGGTAACTCACGTGTCTACACTGCCTTTATAAACTGCGAAAGGGCTCCCTCTGGTGGATCTGGGAAATAGTGCAGATGTGTTGTGTGCATATAGGTCACTGTGGGTTTACCTTCTGTTGCATCCTCCTGGGAACATGTGGCTCCAGACACAGCTGGGCTACACACATCCATCCATCATGCCACTCTGGCCACCGGGCGCCGCGTCCTCTGTATCTCCTCACGTCAACGGCGCTTGCACTGTACAATCATTATTCGGGCATGCGCCGTCCGTGCTGCCCTGGAACTTTCATCCACTACACGCAGGCACGATTTCCGTACATCAGCTGATGTAAGTTCCAGGGCAGCGCGCACGGTGCATGCCCAAAAAATTATTGCACAGCGCTGGCGCCGGTGACGTGAGGAGACACAGAGGAGGTGGCGCCCGGGTGACTGAGGGGGACGATGGACGTCTGCGAGGCGCTTGAGTCAGGGGGAGAAAACATACCTCCCTCACTCAATACAGGTATGGCGCGAAATTTATAAAAGTCAATTAATCCTTTTCAGAAATCCTTACAGACGGAGGATTGAATTTCTTTTCCGATATGAATTATTACAGAACAAAAAAAGTTTTTCCTTGTTTCTGGCAATTTTACCGAATGTGACGAGCTCCCTATAGAGTTTACAATTCTCAGATCTAAACCCCAAGATGTCACTTCACACTTGTCCTTATAGTTACATTCTTCCACCTTAAGTTCCTAAGTTCTGCACTTTTTCTCACGAATTTGCTAAATTTGTAAGAAAACAACAGTCTGTGCTATTGAGTAGAGGAACTCTGTTCCCAGGTTAAAAGCTGGACGTCCACACATGGGAAACATGTCTGTTCCATTTTGCAATGCTTTGAGTCATTTACTGTAATTGAGTCTTTGTTTCTCATGGTAAAAAGAGCTGTAACAGCTGCAGAGGGGCTCGGCTGGTGGCGTGGGGAACCCTATGTTCTGCTTGGCTACACTTTATCTATGTATCCTGTTTTCAAGAGAATGCGGCCAAAACAGGTAGCTGGTGTTGTGTTATCAACCCATGTAAGGTTCCCCCTGGTCAATCTGTCCACCCATCACTGATAGAAATATAGCCAGGGCTTCTACACACACATGGAGGTGGGGAGGGGTGAGAAAAGGTGAACCGGCCAACTCTAACAGATGAAATATCTTGTTTTTTAATTCCTTCCTGTTGTAGTTCGTCACCAGTGTGGTGCATAAAACAGGAAAAATCACTCCTCTATGCTGATCTGCGAGTCCTCATTGACCCCGGCCTGGGGACATGACTGTACGTAGAAACCAACAGTTGAACAGTAGATTATCTAAGGCCGGGGTCACACTTGCGAGTGAAATGTGAAAAACTTGCGCGATTCTCGCACCTCAATACCCGGCACTGCCGCCGGCACTCGGGACCGAAGTGTGCGGCTGCATGTATTTCTATGCATCTGAACGGTCCGAGTGCTGGCAGCAGTGCCGGGTATTGAGGTGCGAATCTTGTGCAATCGTAGAGCAGCATGATGTAGTGGTTGAGACCCAGATTCTAGTGATATATCATTTACTTGGCTGTGTTTTGCCATTTCAATACAATCAATGTTTTGTCAGCAGGAGATTATCACTAGAGGACTAGGTATCTTGTGTCTCCTAGTCCAGCCACGCCCCCAGCACTGATTGGCGGCTTTCACTGAATGGAGGACAAATCAGTGTATTTTTGGCCTCTGTTGGGTTGGTATATCTTATTTTTTCTGCTATGTGGAATATCATAGTCTGCCACACTGTTCCATACAGAGACAACAAGTTACAAAAGTAAGCACAGTTTTGGGAAGGGAGTCTTTGAATGCTACTGAAGACCTGTAAGAGTGACATCCGTTAGAGGAGCAGCCTAAATCATGGGCGTACCCACCGTGGGGCAGGGGGGCAGCTGCCCCCCCACCCCTAGAAACAGGGGCGCACAGCGAAATAACCGGACCCGCCGACAATGAACTGATAGTTCAGTGCCGGCGGGCCCTTTAATCGCGGGCGGAATGAGTGAGGAAGGCCTTGCGGCCTTCCATATGCAGCACAGACGACGTGATCGTCATCACGCCACCCGCTTCTTCAGAGCTGCGGGGGAGATAGGTGAGTACTGGCATTTTTATTTTTTATTAACGCCGGGCCCGGCCTATGGGGGATTATGCTGGCTATGGGGGATTATGCTGGCTATGGGGGATTATGCTGCCTATGGGGGACTATGCTGGCTATGGGGGATTCTGCTGGCTATGGGAGATTATGCTGCCTATGGGGACTATGCTGCTTATGGGGGATTATGCTGCCTATGGGGGACTATGCTGCCTATGGGGGATTATGCTGCCTATTGGGGACTATGCTGCTTATGGGGGATTATGCTGGCTATGGGGGATTATGCTGGCTATGGGGGATTATGCTGCCTATGGGGGATTATGCTGGCTATGGGGGATTATGCTGGCTATTGGGGACTATGCTGCTTATGGGGGATTATGCTGCCTATGGGGGATTATGCTGGCTATGGGGGATTATGCTGCCTATGGGGGATTATGCTGCATATTGGGGACTATTATGCTGCCTATGGGGGATTATGTTGCCTATTGGGGCATTTACCTGCCTATTGGGGGACTATGCTGCCTATGGGGAGATTATGCTGCCTATGGGGGATTATGCTGCCTTTGAGGACATATGCTGCGTATTGGGGACCTATGCTGCCTATTGGGACATTTACCTGCCTATTGGGGACCTATGCTGCCTATTGGGGACTATGCTGGCTATTGGGGACCTATGCTGCCTATTGGGACATTTGCCTGCCTATTGGGGACCTATGCTGCCTATTGGGGACTATGCTGGCTATTGGGGACTATGCTGCCTATTGGGACATTTACCTGCTTATTGAGGACATATGCTGCGTATTGGGGAACTATGCTGCGTATTGGGGACCTATGCTGCCTATTAGGGACCTATGCTGTCTATTGAGGACATATGCTGCCTCTTGGGGACTATGCTGCCTCTTGGGGACTATGCTTCCTATTAGGGACCTATGCTGCCTATTGAGGACATATGCTGCCTATTGGGGACCAATGCTGCCTATTGGGACATTTACCTGCCTATTGGGGACCAATGCTGCCTATTGGGGACATTTACCTGCCTATTAGGGACTCTCGCACCACACCAGTCTGAGCCTGAGCTAAAAGCGGAGTTGCACCAATATGTGCACTGATGAGGATGAAATTATATGGATTGGCAAGGCTGCAGTGATGGGCAGTACAGGCTGTATGTCTCTGTGTGGGCAGTTTTATTGCTGTTATATTGTTTTTGTAGCACTGTGTATATATTGGTATTTTACTAATAACAATTTGGAATCCCTAGGAAATAATGATATCAAGAAAGAGAAAAATTGCTTCACTTGTGACAAATATGGAACCGAACATTGTCCATCTCATTAGCCAAAAGCAGGCCCATAGTTCCCATTGAAATACCAGTAAGTTTGTTGATTTTTAACTTTACTTGTTCTTTATTTTAAGTATTGTATTTGTTCCTGTTTTGTTTTACTTCAAAATAAGAGTGTAGTATATGGTGTATACAGGGTCATACACGTCGTGTGCGGTATATAGAGTGTAGTATATGGTGTATACAGGTCATACACATCGTGTGCGGTATATAGAGTGTAGTATATGGTGTATACAGGTCATACACATCGTGTGCGGTATATAGAGTGTAGTATATGGTGTATACAGGGTCATACACATCGTGTGCGGTATATAGAGTGTAGTATATGCTGTATACAGGTCATACACATCGTGTGCGGTATATAGAGTGTAGTATATGCTGTATACAGGTCATACACATCGTGTGCGGTATATAGAGTGTAGTATATGGTGTATACAGGGTCATATACATCGTGTGCGGTATATAGAGTGTAGTATATGGTGTATACAGGGTCATACACATCGTGTACGGTATATAGAGTGTAGTATATGGTGTATACAGGGTCATACACATCGTGTGCGGTATATAGAGTGTAGTATATGGTGTATACAGGTCATACACATCGTGTGCGGTATATAGAGTGTAGTATATGGTGTATACAGGGTCATACACATCGTGTGCAGTATATAGAGTGTAGTATATGGTGTATACAGGTCATACACATCGTGTGCGGTATATAGAGTGTAGTATATGGTGTATACAGGGTCATACACATCGTGTACGGTATATAGAGTGTAGTATATGGTGTATACAGGGTCATACACATCGTGTGCGGTAT
>JARQOD010000003.1:92330215-92390648 GCA_033576555.1 Oophaga sylvatica
ATGCCCAAAAAATTATTGCACAGCGCTGGCGCCGTGACGTGAGGAGACACAGAGGAGGTGGCGCCCGGGTGACTGAGGGGGACGATGGACGTCTGCGAGGCGCTTGAGTCAGGGGAGAAAACATACCTCCCTCACTCAATACAGGTATGGCGCGAAATTTATAAAAGTCAATTAATCCTTTTCAGAAATCCTTACAGACGGAGGATTGAATTTCTTTTCCGATATGAATTATTACAGAACAAAAAAAGTTTTTCCTTGTTTCTGGCAATTTTACCGAATGTGACGAGCTCCCTATAGAGTTTACAATTCTCAGATCTAAACCCCAAGATGTCACTTCACACTTGTCCTTATAGTTACATTCTTCCACCTTAAGTTCCTAAGTTCTGCACTTTTTCTCACGAATTTGCTAAATTTGTAAGAAAACAACAGTCTGTGCTATTGAGTAGAGGAACTCTGTTCCCAGGTTAAAAGCTGGACGTCCACACATGGGAAACATGTCTGTTCCATTTTGCAATGCTTTGAGTCATTTACTGTAATTGAGTCTTTGTTTCTCATGGTAAAAAGAGCTGTAACAGCTGCAGAGGGGCTCGGCTGGTGGCGTGGGGAACCCTATGTTCTGCTTGGCTACACTTTATCTATGTATCCTGTTTTCAAGAGAATGCGGCCAAAACAGGTAGCTGGTGTTGTGTTATCAACCCATGTAAGGTTCCCCCTGGTCAATCTGTCCACCCATCACTGATAGAAATATAGCCAGGGCTTCTACACACACATGGAGGTGGGGAGGGGTGAGAAAAGGTGAACCGGCCAACTCTAACAGATGAAATATCTTGTTTTTTAATTCCTTCCTGTTGTAGTTCGTCACCAGTGTGGTGCATAAAACAGGAAAAATCACTCCTCTATGCTGATCTGCGAGTCCTCATTGACCCCGGCCTGGGGACATGACTGTACGTAGAAACCAACAGTTGAACAGTAGATTATCTAAGGCCGGGGTCACACTTGCGAGTGAAATGTGAAAAACTTGCGCGATTCTCGCACCTCAATACCCGGCACTGCCGCCGGCACTCGGGACCGAAGTGTGCGGCTGCATGTATTTCTATGCATCTGAACGGTCCGAGTGCTGGCAGCAGTGCCGGGTATTGAGGTGCGAATCTTGTGCAATCGTAGAGCAGCATGATGTAGTGGTTGAGACCCAGATTCTAGTGATATATCATTTACTTGGCTGTGTTTTGCCATTTCAATACAATCAATGTTTTGTCAGCAGGAGATTATCACTAGAGGACTAGGTATCTTGTGTCTCCTAGTCCAGCCACGCCCCCAGCACTGATTGGCGGCTTTCACTGAATGGAGGACAAATCAGTGTATTTTTGGCCTCTGTTGGGTTGGTATATCTTATTTTTTCTGCTATGTGGAATATCATAGTCTGCCACACTGTTCCATACAGAGACAACAAGTTACAAAAGTAAGCACAGTTTTGGGAAGGGAGTCTTTGAATGCTACTGAAGACCTGTAAGAGTGACATCCGTTAGAGGAGCAGCCTAAATCATGGGCGTACCCACCGTGGGGCAGGGGGGGCAGCTGCCCCCCCACCCCTAGAACAGGGGCGCACAGCGAAATAACCGGACCCGCCGACAATGAACTGATAGTTCAGTGCCGGCGGGCCCTTTAATCGCGGGCGGAATGAGTGAGGAAGGCCTTGCGGCCTTCCATATGCAGCACAGACGACGTGATCGTCATCACGCCACCCGCTTCTTCAGAGCTGCGGGGGAGATAGGTGAGTACTGGCATTTTTATTTTTTATTAACGCCGGCCCGGCCTATGGGGGATTATGCTGGCTATGGGGGATTATGCTGGCTATGGGGGATTATGCTGCCTATGGGGGACTATGCTGGCTATGGGGGATTCTGCTGGCTATGGGAGATTATGCTGCCTATGGGGACTATGCTGCTTATGGGGATTATGCTGCCTATGGGGGACTATGCTGCCTATGGGGGATTATGCTGCCTATTGGGGACTATGCTGCTTATGGGGGATTATGCTGGCTATGGGGATTATGCTGGCTATGGGGGATTATGCTGCCTATGGGGATTATGCTGGCTATGGGGGATTATGCTGGCTATTGGGGACTATGCTGCTTATGGGGGATTATGCTGCCTATGGGGGATTATGCTGGCTATGGGGGATTATGCTGCCTATGGGGGATTATGCTGCATATTGGGGACTATTATGCTGCCTATGGGGATTATGTTGCCTATTGGGGCATTTACCTGCCTATTGGGGGACTATGCTGCCTATGGGGAGATTATGCTGCCTATGGGGGATTATGCTGCCTATTGAGGACATATGCTGCGTATTGGGGACCTATGCTGCCTATTGGGACATTTACCTGCCTATTGGGGACCTATGCTGCCTATTGGGGACTATGCTGGCTATTGGGGACCTATGCTGCCTATTGGACATTTCCTGCCTATTGGGGACCTATGCTGCCTATTGGGGACTATGCTGGCTATTGGGGACTATGCTGCCTATTGGGACATTTACCTGCTTATTGAGGACATATGCTGCGTATTGGGGAACTATGCTGCGTATTGGGGACCTATGCTGCCTATTAGGGACCTATGCTGTCTATTGAGGACATATGCTGCCTCTTGGGGACTATGCTGCCTCTTGGGGACTATGCTTCCTATTAGGGACCTATGCTGCCTATTGAGGACATATGCTGCCTATTGGGGACCAATGCTGCCTATTGGGACATTTACCTGCCTATTGGGGACCAATGCTGCCTATTGGGGACATTTACCTGCCTATTAGGGACTCTCGCACCACACCAGTCTGAGCCTGAGCTAAAAGCGGAGTTGCACCAATATGTGCACTGATGAGGATGAAATTATATGGATTGGCAAGGCTGCAGTGATGGGCAGTACAGGCTGTATGTCTCTGTGTGGGCAGTTTTATTGCTGTTATATTGTTTTTGTAGCACTGTGTATATATTGGTATTTTACTAATAGCAATTTGGAATCCCTAGGAAATAATGATATCAAGAAAGAGAAAAATTGCTTCACTTGTGACAAATATGGAACCGAACATTGTCCATCTCATTAGCCAAAAGCAGGCCCATAGTTCCCATTGAAATACCAGTAAGTTTGTTGATTTTTAACTTTACTTGTTCTTTATTTTAAGTATTGTATTTGTTCCTGTTTTGTTTTGTTTTACTTCAAAATAAGAGTGTAGTATATGGTGTATACAGGGTCATACACGTTGTGTGCGGTATATAGAGTGTAGTATATGGTGTATACAGGTCATACACATCGTGTGCGGTATATAGAGTGTAGTATATGGTGTATACAGGTCATACACATCGTGTGCGGTATATAGAGTGTAGTATATGGTGTATACAGGGTCATATACATCGTGTGCGGTATATAGAGTGTAGTATATGTGTATACAGGGTCATACACATCGTGTACGGTATATAGAGTGTAGTATATGGTGTATACAGGGTCATACACATCGTGTGCGGTATATAGAGTGTAGTATATGGTGTATACAGGTCATACACATCGTGTGCGGTATATAGAGTGTAGTATATGGTGTATACAGGGTCATACACGTCGTGTGCGGTATATAGAGTGTAGTATATGGTGTATACAGGGTCATACACATCGTGTGCGGTATATAGAGTGTAGTATATGGTGTATACAGGTCATATACATTGTGTGCGGTATATAGAGTGTAGTATATGGTGTATACAGGTCATACACATCGTGTGCGGTATATAGAGTGTAGTATATGGTGTATACAGGTCATACACATCGTGTGCGGTATATAGAGTGTAGTATATGGTGTATACAGGGTCATACACATCGTGTGCGGTATATAGAGTGTAGTATATGGTGTATACAGGGTCATACACATCGTGTGCGGTATATAGAGTGTAGTATATGGTGTATACAGGATCATACACATCGTGTGCGGTATATAGAGTGTAGTATATGGTGTATACAGGGTCATACACATCGTGTGCGGTATATAGAGTGTAGTATATGGTGTATACAGGTCATACACATCGTGTGCGGTATATAGAGTGTAGTATATGGTGTATACAGGTCATACACATCGTGTGCGGTATATAGAGTGTAGTATATGGTGTATACAGGATCATACACATCATGTGCGGTATATAGAGTGTAGTATATGCTGTATACAGGGTCATACACATCGTGTGCGGTATATAGAGTGTAGTATATGGTGTATACAGGTCATACACATCGTGTGCGTTATATAGAGTGTAGTATATGGTGTATACAGGTCATACACATCGTGTGCGGTGTGAGACAGTGAAGGAATATGTGGTGAATGAGGTGTTATTATCACCTAAGTACCTTGCTGACTGGTATGAGCGAAATGTGTGGCTTTGTAAACCTGGTGGTAAAGAAAGGTCACTACACCTGCCATTCAGTACACGCTTGCAGCTCAGACCTGAATCCACTCAGGTGTTGATTAGGAAGCCAGAAGTAGGTGCTTGTGAGCACAGTCAGGGAGCTCATTCAGTCTGGACAAGGGTCCAGACACAGAAGGTGTCTCCAAGAGTGTGGACTGTCTTTAGCCCGGACACAGGAGGTGTCCTGGCACAAGGAAGCAGTCTCTAGAGGAGTGTGAGCTATCTCAGTCTGGGTGCGGGAAGGACCCCGGACACAGGAGTGGTCTCAGTGAGAATCCGTGTGAATAGCGGCTGAATAGGAGTGGATCTCCCTCAAAGGTGCTTTCAGACACAAGGAGGAGTGTCTGTGAAACTCCACACTGGTAACATATGTGATATGTGTTGTTTTGGGCACAGACTGGTAGAGTCTGGGTCCCGGATAGAGAGGGCCATCTATCTAAGTGTAATTAGAGGCTAGACAAGCCCAGGGTTTCTGTTTATGATTTGTTTTTTCTGTGTGCTGTGGACTTTAATAAAACTGGTTGCGGCCAGTTTTCACCAAACTGCTGTCTGAATGAACTGTTTCCGTGCCATTCTGTCTACCCAGACAGCGATCCTAGAGCTAAATCCCCCCGGAAAGGCTACAATTGGTGGAGAATGCGGGCAGCGCAGGGCCTGGTACAGTTAGTGCTGGAGTGTGCATGCAGCACAGTGGCGAGAGACAGCATTAAAGGTGAAGTCTATTGAAATAGCAACAGAAAAAAAAAAAGTGTGTCAGCAGAAACGTCTGTTTGGAGCAGTCTTGGAGAGACAGTGGCCCTGATAGGGTCTGCAGAGAGAAAATGTATGCACAGCAAAGCTGAACTTGTTGTGAAAATGACTGTGGAATGTGCAGCAGCAAAAGAAAAGCTTGTGGAGTAGTCTTAAAGAGACAGTAGCCCTAATAGACTTTGCAAAGGGAAAAAAAAAAAAGTGTTTGCACAGCAAGGCTGAATTTTTCTGTGGAAAAAAAAAAAAGCTGTGTAGTGTGTATGTCTTGAGTGAAGACTACAGTTGTGAAGACAGAGAAGTCTGACAGCATGGATGACAGCATGGAGGCGCTGTTTGAACAAATGGCGAAAGTTAATATGCAACATAAGACTGCTGTGATTGAGACAGATGAGTCCGGCAGTATGGAGGAGCTCATTGAGTACCTGGCCCAGGCCCAGCGAAGCATGCAGCAGAGCATGGAGCAGCAGCGCCTGCAGCACCAGCAGTGCATGCAGCAGGCCCAGCAGCAATTCCTGCAGCAGCAGCAGGAGAATAACCGGTTATTTGTTGAGCAGATGACAGCACCAAAAAAGGATTTCGGTGCCGCGTCCCGAAGTAATGTTGTGAAGGCACCGGCGTTGTCCGCTATAAAGAAGGCGGTAAGACGGTCCTTGAGAAAAATGACACCTCGTGATGATGTGGAGGTATATCTTACTAGGTTTGAGAGACTGGCAGAGAAGGAGAATCTGCCACTATCTGAATGGGCCATGGTGGTCGTACCCTATCTGATTGGGGAACCCCAAAAAGTCTGGGCTGACCTGAGCAAGCAGGACAGCGAAGACTATGCAAAGTTGAAAGCGGCGATTCTTACCCGGCTGCGTGTTACGGTTGCAGCCCGTGCCCGAGGAGTTCGTGACTGGAGATACAGTTGGGAGTCTGCAGTCAGCAGGCCTGATTATGGAGTTGAAAAGGTGGTAGTGAACCGCTACACCCGAGCATGTCCTACAGTGAACCGCTACACCCGAGCATGTTCTCCTGAGCTACAGCCGTCTGAGAGGACGTCACTTCAGAGTTCCCGGACGTCGAACTCTCCCGGTAAGAGCGTTCCAGCTGTTGGGGACATGGGGTATGCTGATAAGCGGGTTCAGGCCCGAGGGGACATGTGGGTGGGAGAGTGTGATGGACAGTGTTGGAGCTGGCGTGAAATTGCAGCGAACTGTCCAAAAGAGGGGGAGCCTATGTGCCGTGATGTTGGCAGATCCCTCTCTCTCTGCGCAGAACCTGTGTGTGTGACCACCGCAACCGAAGAGACTGGACCACAGGTGTCCCCGGTGGTTACAAATGGTTGCTCAGCGCAGGCCCTCTTGGACTCAGAGAGTCCAGTGACTTCCGTATGTGACAGCCTGATTGATAGGGACTTCATCCCTGATAAGCACTTGAGTATGGTGTGCATCCATGGAGACACCAAAGTCTACCCAGAGACTGCCGTGGACTTGGTCCCCAAACTCGGGGAGATTTCATGTGAAGTGGGGGTAGTGAAGACCCTGGTGCAACCCGTTATATTGGGTAATGACTTTCCCCGGTCTAAGGATCTCTGGGGGAGGGGTGATTCTGATGGACAGTGTGATGAAGCCCCTACTGAGGGTACGCAGTCCCGAGGGCGGAACACGATGCTAGTGGGATGTTAAAATTATGTGATAATGATGATGATAATGCTAATGATGATGATGAACCTGATAATGATGATGACCATGAAAATGGTGCTGATGCTGGTAATGATAGTGATGATAATACTGATCATAGTCATGATAATGATATTGATAATAATGATGACTGTGATAGTGATGAAATTCCTTTGCAGGTGATGTTGGGAGACGAGGATGGTGGTTCTCGGGAACCGAGTGTCCCTGACTTGCCTGTGTCCTGTGACGGTTTTGATAGTGAGCAGTGGCGAGAACCCTCTCTTAAAACAGCACAGGAAAATATGATTGTTCTAAATGAGGTTTCCCAAGAGCCTGACTCTGAGGAGAGGTTCTCTCATGTTGCCATAAACACTGAAGTCCAGGGAGAGGTTGTGAGTCAGCTCCTAGTGCCTGAACTATATAGAAGTATAGTGCTGGGGTTGTCACATAGTCACATACTTGAGGGACCAGATGGTGAAGTTAATGTTGTGGATGACATGTTAACTAAGGTTCCAGATCAAGATGTGAATGAAAATGAATTGTATAACCCTGACAGTGAGCAGGATGTGAATGAAAATGAATTGTATAACCCTGACAGTGAGCAGGATATGAATGAAAATGAATTGTATAACCCTGACAGTGAGCAGGATGTGAATGAAAATGAAGTGTATAGCCCTGACAGTGAGCCAGATGTGGCTGAGAAAAAGGGGTCAGATAGTGATAGTGAATTATCTGATGACAGTAAAGCAACCAGTGCAAGTGAGGAAGGCATGGTAGCAGAGGAGATTGAGAGTCCTGAGAGGAAGGCTGAGGCTGACCTTGCAGTCGGACGGAGGATGGCATCTGAAGATGTTGTACAGTTGGCCGGTTCCCTGGCGAAGACTAAGGTGAAAGGAGGAGAGCTGAGCTTTAAAGGCAGGACTCTGAAACTGAACACAGCACAAGTGGATGCTGTTGAAGATGAGAAGTTGTCAGTGTGTGGTGTGGATCTGCATCATGCCAAGGACTCTGAAGGTGATGCTGCAGAGGTGGAAAAAGCCATGGAAGTGGTGGTCACCAAGCCAGATGCCTCATCAGAAGCTGAGGTTTCAAGTGAAGCTGTGAGGAGCAAGACTGAAGATATGGGGACTGACTCTGTCCAGGAATCTGTTTCTGCCGAAGACAGCGGCGTGGACGGGTTACGGTCCGGATCAGTAGCTGGCATTGGTGAGCTCAAGCGCACTTTCAGGGAGGCTACATCGGAGCCACGTCCCAACAAATGGGAAAAGCGATGTGTCACTCCGTTGCCACTGCAGACACACGGGAGCCCAGATGGGATGCAGAACGTGGCTGAAGAGGTAGAGTCTAGGACTGACGGTGAGGCTTCTGGGCATGTCTTGCCAGAAGAGCCTGAAAGTGGGGAACTGGAGAAAAGTGAAAAACCCCCTATACCTTCTGTGATAGTTGGTGACACATGGTCAGTGCACCAGGGACAGGAGGTACATGAGTTTCTGAGGAAGAGTCAGCAGAAGTGTTCTGATGTGTCTGGTCGTACTACTTTGGCCAGGCACTATATTGAATCTGAGCCCGGCCCTAAGGTCAAGATGAAACCGTGTAGGATACCCGAGGCCCGCAGAGAGTATAGGCCTGGGAGGGTACAGGGTAGTGCGGATGCTTCAGATGAAGAGAAAACTGATGTTGGCTATGACAGTGGTGAGGATGAAGCTGATGAGGGCCATGACTGGTCCAGAGTTCACTGTCTCTGTTGGATTGTTGACCAGCCCTCCGGTCTGGATGACCAGCCCTCCGGTCTGGAGAAGAGGGAGGGGATATGTGAGACAGTGAAGGAATATGTGGTGAATGAGGTGTATATTTCACCTAAGTACCTTGCTGACTGGTATGAGCGAAATGTGTGGCTTTGTAAACCTGGTGGTAAAGAAAGGTCACTACACCTGCCATTCAGTACACGCTTGCAGCTCAGACCTGAATCCACTCAGGTGTTGATTAGGAAGCCAGAAGTAGGTGCTTGTGAGCACAGTCAGGGAGCTCATTCAGTCTGGACAAGGGTCCAGACACAGAAGGTGTCTCCAAGAGTGTGGACTGTCTTTAGCCCGGACACAGGGAGGTGTCCTGGCACAAGGAAGCAGTCTCTAGAGGAGTGTGAGCTATCTCAGTCTGGGTGCGGGAAGGACCCCGGACACAGGAGTGGTCTCAGTGAGAATCCGTGTGAATAGCGGCTGAATAGGAGTGGATCTCCCTCAAAGGTGCTTTCAGACACAAGGAGGAGTGTCTGTGAAACTCCACACTGGTAACATATGTGATATGTGTTGTTTTGGGCACAGACTGGTAGAGTCTGGGTCCCGGATAGAGAGGGCCATCTATCTAAGTGTAATTAGAGGCTAGACAAGCCCAGGGTTTCTGTTTATGATTTGTTTTTATCTGTGTGCTGTGGACTTTAATAAAACTGGTTGCGGCCAGTTTTCACCAAACTGCTGTCTGAATGAACTGTTTCCGTGCCATTCTGTCTACCCAGACAGCGATCCTAGAGCTAAATCCCCCCCGGAAAGGCTACAGCGGTATATAGAGTGTATATACACTTCTGTATTATACTTTTCATATACAGGTTATAATGCCTCTTATTCTTTGTATAGAGGTGAGTGTGCCATGTATAATATATGGTATATACAGCGTAGTGTCGCATACACTGCTGTATTATACAATATACAACAGTTCTAATGCTCCATACCTAATATGCAGGATAATGTACAGTGTATATGATGTAACCTGTATAAGATGTGACATTGGCTTGCCCCCCCCCCCCCCCCCCCCCCCCTAGTTTTGATCCTGGGTACGCCCATGGCCTCAATCCTTACACACTGCAAACATGGTGTGAAAACTTCATTTATAAATTCACTAAAGCTACACTGTGTTGATTCATGTAAGAGCTGATAGTCAGAAGTCACGAAAAATAGACATGTTTATCTCTCTGCTACTTTTTAAAGTCACGTTCACACGGTGCCGTGTTTTATAAAGTGTCTGAATTTCTGCAATGTATTAAGAACTACAGGTTTGCTCAGTCCACCATGGCTTTGACATTATTTGTGATGATGGTGAAGCTGAAGGCTGCAGGAAGGCATCATTATAAATGCATGTCGGCACACATGGACCACAATTAGCAGGATTCTAACACATTCCGCCTTTAACGGATTCCTGGCCTTATGTCTAGGGAGCTATTTATATCAGGGATGGTATGGAAACCCTCAGGCTAAACATAACCAAGTCACCACTCCTAAATAAGAACAGAATCGATGCCAGCAAGCTGCACGCTCTCTGCACCGGCCGCCATCTCTCTACAGGTTTAGACAGATCTCCACTAACCTATTGTATGGAGGAGAATTCACATTTCATCAGCAGACAGTCGCTATATCCAGTCTAGTAACTGAATGGTCCTAACTATAATAGCATGGCTGCTGTACACCAGCCCTAAACCTAGGAGGGTCCAAAAGGTTCCTTTAGACTCTATGAGAATAGCAATACCATGAAAGACCTGTGATAGTTGGAGATTTTGCATTGAGCTTCATGTTATCCCACTGGAGGAATTGTTTAGTTTTGGATAGAGCTACAATACAAAAGGGCTACCGTATAAAGATAGTCCCGATAGGCAGAAATGACCACCATGAGCCAGCAATTTCTCAATGCAAAGTCAATCTGGTGTGTCCTCTATTGTCTCTGGTCTCTTTTTGGTAATGATCTATGGGAATTAAACCTTTCTTGCTAATGCTACCTATTAGGCCGGTTTCACACGTCAGTGGCTCTGGTACGTGTAGTGACAGCTTCCTCACATACCGGAGACACTGACACACGTAGACACATTAAAATCAATGTGTTTCTGCACGTCAGCGTATTTTCATGGACCGTGTGTCCGTGTGCAAAACACGGAGACATGTCAGTGTTCGTGGGAGTGCACGGTCTGCAAAACGTGCTGTACACGGCACATGGAGAACAGTTCACACTGTCCTCCGTGCGCACGGACGGCCGCAAGGGAAGAAGCGCTACAGTAAGCCGCTGTTCCCCTGATTGTGTGCTGAAGTCGGCTGTCATTATTCTCCCTGCTCTGCCGGCAACAGCGAGCAGGGAGAATAAATGAAAAGGCCGACATGGGGTTCCCCTTATTTTGTGAATCAACCCGGCAAAACTATACAGGTGCAGGCAGCTATTCTCAGGCTGGTAAGGGGCCATGAATATGGGCCCCCCCAGCCTAAAAACAGCAGCCCACAGCTGCCCAGAAAAGGCGCATCTATTAGATGCGCCTATTCTGGAGCTTTGTCAGGTTCTTCCTACTTGCCATGTAGGGGTGGCAAGTTGGGTTTTCTGGGAAGCTGCGGGCTGCTGTTTTTAGGCTGGGGGGGACCCATATTCATGGCCCCTTACCAGCCGGAGAATAGCAGCCCGCAGCTGTATAGTTTTGCCGGGTTGGTTCAAAAACTAAGGGGGACTCCACGTCGGGTTTTTCATTTATTCTCCTTGCTCGCTGTTGCCGGCAGAGCAGGAGAGAATAATGACAGCTGACTTCAGCACCACAGGCAGGGGAACAGCGGCTTACTGTAGCGCTTCTTCCCCGGCGGCTGACTGTGCGCATGGAGGACAGTGTGAACTGTTTTCCGTGTGCCTTGTACATGACCAATGTTATTAGCTGAGCCAGCGCCCATCTGAAGAAAAGGGTTTCGTGATATTTGCCCCTCATCAGTACACAGCAGGGTTTCATTAACTGACTGAAACAGCTTTACTTAATAAGAACTATTGTGTATGGGGTTTGATTGCTAAAAAAACATGTAAATTAGCTCCTACATAATGAAAGGTATGACTATGTGCAGCCTTGCACTGGCCCACAGGAGAATCCTGTGCAGCAGCGGGCCATCGCCCCCTTATATAAGCAGTACTTGGTACAATATACTTGAATCACTATGTACAGACAAAGGCAGCATCTTATTCATTTATTAATGTACCCAGATCATTCTTATGTAAATTTGTGATTGAAGATGTCATATTTGCATGAAGCTGAAAAGTGGGGCCCTGGCGCTGGTTACTGGTGGGCCCTCGGTACTCCAGTCCGACACTGGCTATATGCACACGACATCTTTTTTCCACAAGTCGATCTACCGAGTTTTTCTAAGCGATGCCGCTTCAGGAAAATGCTGTGGCTTCACTGGTAGCAATTTTACCAGAAGTCCCCGAGGATGAACATGCTACTTCTTTAAAGCGATTCATGGTTCCCGAAGTAACAAAAGACTGAACATATGCACAGTTTTTCTGATGTAGGGGAAAAAAAAAGTTTCTCCACCTTCTCCTATCTAAAAGTCAGTGAAAATTTGACTGCACTTGGATGGCATCTGAGTTCTTTCCTTTTTTGATGAACCCATAGACTTGCATTGCTGATACTGCTTCTACACTGGAATCAAAATCAGAGACAATTCCATGATTTTGAGCAAACCATTAAAATCACAGACATGAAAATGACCCCATTCCCCAGTAGACTAGGGTCACTTGACTGTTTTCACCATTAGGCTATGTTCACACATTGCGTTTTTGCTGGCTCTTTCTCTGCAGGCAATCCCTGATCTCTTGACAGTAAAGAAGCTGCTTACATAAAGCAGGTTTTGTTGCATTTTTGCTGCGTATTTGTAGGGTTTTTGCTGCGTTTTTGTTGTCTCTTGTGCATGGTATTAAAGTTTAGTGCCCAAAAAAAACATGATGCAACTTCCTTAGGTTTTTGCACCAAAAACACAGCAAAAACTAAGACCTGAGTTTTTCGCTGCGTTCTTGCACTTACTCATTGCTTTCTACGGGTGAAAAAACGCTGCAAAAAAGCTGAAAGAAGTGACATGATGCAGTTTTCAAAAACACAGCAGTGTTTTTAATCAGAAAAAAAACGGTGTGTGTGCATGAGATTTCTGAAATCTCATAGCCTTTGCTGGTGCTGTAAAACGCAGCTTGAAACTTGCATAAAAACAAAAACCGCACCAAAAACGTAACGTGTGAACATAGCTTTATATTGGTAATATCAGCTCACAATACACCCAGATAGCACCAATGTGTCGGGGATGTCTGCACTCAATAAGTGGCTGTAAGAGTTAATGGCGGTGCTGGGAGCAGAGCTTGGTCACTACTGAACTCTCCAGCAGAGCAGATGAACTCCAGCATACTCTGAGAGTTTGTTAGCAGCTGTTTACAGAGGGAAACCCAGTTACTCTGCCTCTAATCCATTCATGCTTCATTTTTTCCACCCTTCACAGCCACTGACAAGACTATCTTTAGGAGACCCAACATGTTTGGAAGAGAGATGATGGAAAGAAGACGTCCTCATGCCAGGTTGGCATTCCCTCTGGTGTGGAAAATTAGGAGGTTCTCCTGAGACCCCTTCTTCCACCCTCCCCTTGAAATGAAAGCCTCACTCTTCTTCCAGAAATCACAGAAGCCAAGCACAACAAACAAAAAGCGGCTTTCCCCAACCCTCCGGAGAAGCCCGTCTCACACTTTTACAATGGTTTCCATAGAACTTGTTTTGCTATCATAACAAAATCAGTATATCCAGGCGCTGTCGAGCACACTGTTTTGTCAAGACAATCCGTTTCCTGGTTTGTCAGGGTGCCAGGGCATTTTTGTGTGGGTGCCACAGACGGGGGACTCCCTGGATACAGTTTCATCTGCCATAGCAAACGCTCATCACTGTCATATTTCATTTCCAGGAAGAGTCACTCCATGGGTGAGGTAAATGGGATCCATTTCAATTTGACACTGTGTCCGGACATAAAATCTGCACTATCCTGCAGTACAGTTATAGGAGAACACACATGTAAACACATCAAAGAGAGATGTCCCCATAATGTACAAAAGAAAGAAACCAAAGGCCAAACAGAAGCCCCCAAATCCAAAATTCAGCCTCTATAAAGAGCTCTTATTGGTTATCTTTTTACTTTTGCTCCATTTTGGGGCAAGTTCAATTCTGAGCATCATATTCCAGTAATCTTCTAGATATATTCCACATAAATTATTCAGTCTTTATTGTAATCTCCATATATTATATTATTAGCTTTCCTTATGCCCTAATAGTGATATAATTTGGGGAGGGGGTCCTAAAAGATGGATTGAAATGCTGCTGACAAGCTTCAGGGCAAATGTGAACCCAGAGAGATCATCTATATAACTTCTGCAGCAGCTCCTATTAGTCTGGGTTGACACATGCAGTAGTGCGCCACGTGGCAAAACTAAATGCGTTTTATCACAAATTGGCACAGTTTTTATGCCCAGTTGTTGAATGCAGAATTGTATACAGATACGATTGACGATGTGGCCAATAACAGCGTCAGTTCAATGATCAAGTAGAGCGGCTGCAAGGAACACTACTGGAGTTCTGAATCTAGGCTAAGACCACCCATTTAAATCAGAACCAATTTCAGGAAAGGAAAGTAGAAAAAAGATTTTGTTTTTGGATTTAAAAAAAACTAACTGAACTGTAAGGGATGACCATTACAATAAAAACGCATAAAAGTATTACATTTATATATAAATTGTATGGTAGAGAAGGGAGAATCGATTCACGGGACGAAGGTCCATCAGCCAGATCAGTATCTATGACCGTTGGACGGTAGCCCTGTGAATCTCCTTTTTTCCATGCTCTTCTTTTGATTCACTGGGTTGTTGTGTCGTCGTGTGTGCGTCATACCATCCTAATGACATTGCATCTGTACCGACCCGCCACCACAATTGTGGATTACCAGGGCAATGGGGTACTCAGAACCGAGCCCATGGAAGTCTATGGGGTTTGTCACAGGTAGCGGTGGCTCGGTCTGTGGCCCTGGCGGTCTGGCGTATGTTGGGGAAATATTTACAGGGGATAGATATATTTACAGTTCGTGACGCCACCTGTAGTCTTCTGGTAATTTATACCAGCGCTGCTGTAGATCTCTGAGGGGATGGTGAGGCAGCTAGATGTCGGGTCCCCTACAGGTGGGACTCTTCCCTCAGGTCGATAGTTAAGGCAGGGTTGTGCAGGCATGCAAGTAAATAACACAGTCTCACACGGTCAGCGTCTTTCCATACCTTTACTTGTAAGATGGTAAGGCAGGTCCCAGGGAGGCTGATCCAAGGAGAATGTATTTCGAGATAGCAGCTGGACAAGTTAGGGGCCTCCTTTACTTTCACAACGATGAGTACAACCAGCATGAAGCGTAGTTCCCTCTATAACTCCAGCTATTCCAAAGCTGTACTGCCCAGTCAGTTTTGTGGTCGGAGCCTTCCTGTGAGAGAGCTGAGTTCCTATTCTTGCTGATCAGGCTCAAGGTTCTCACTCCCCCTGACCCCAGTTACGTACCGACTATTTAGGGCTGCTTTCCGCTACCTAAGGTCCGGTAAGCCTCTGGGTTTCCTACCACCATGCATGAAGCTATGGTGATGCTTCGGTCTCCAGTGACCGGTAACAATGTGCAGGACTTCTCTAATCCTATAGCACTCAAAATCTCTACCACTATGCCTTTCGCCTTGTCCGCGCTGGTAGCATAAGCATTTCTCACTTCACAGGTTAACAAAGTCAGTCCCTTACTTAATTCCTTTCTTGAGCTTGTTGCCAGACTCTCAGTAATCTTCCAGGCAGGAGCACGTCTCTGAACCTTCACCGTCCTTGGACAGGAGACTGAAGTATATCTGCAACTCACTTCTTTCTTCTTAATAAATGTCTCAGTCTGTCTTCCAGTGGGGCACAGCTCTGACCAGGCTGAGGTGATCTGGCTCACCTGTACTGGACTCCACTTTCTGAACTGCACAATCAATCCCTCCTCTGTCTTCCTGACAGGAAACTGAACACTGACTAACTACTGATGCATGTGACTACACTTTATATATACCTGTGGGCGTGTCTAAGTGTGTGCTGAAATGAATGTTCATTGAGCATTAAACTGCTATCTCTCCACACATCCTCCAGGGTACTGCGTGTGCCTTCACACCAGGGCTACACATTCCCCCATGGTAAATGACAGCACTCCCGGGCTGTAAAATACAAAGAGACAGAAATTTTGTTTATGCAATAAACATTAACATTAACTTCTTCCCATCCGGGAGGTAGGGATGTTCTTGAACGTTGCAAACAAAACATTATATATAGAAAAATACAATATTAAATAACATTTTCATATAAATAGACAATATGCTTGTGAAGGACCCGCACCAAACCTTCAACGTGGGTCCTGGGTGGGCTGCAGGACATCCGAATGCAGACCTCACTCAGTGCCACACCACACGGGTTTTTGTATTCAGAGGTAGTTGTGCTGGTTTTATGTAAAACCAAGATTAGGCACCGAAGCGCAACTATATACAGATAAGTTCTGGGCTGGCACAGTCCTCAACCTCGAAGTCCATTGTAAAACAAAGACACATTATATCAAATCACATCATAATAAAGTGCAAAAACTTTTTATCTGATTACCCAGCCGGGCATTCTACTTTTGGCAATATATATATACGTTATATACACATTTAACTTGTGCAAAAATTGGCAAACATTCTTAAACTTTTTACAACATTACTTATGGTAGACCCCTATCTGGATCTCACCGGTTTTTCTTTTACTGTTTAATTATTTCAAATACATTTTCCACCCCGGGGGCTGGAACAATGCGATGGTCCCTAGATCCCATTACTAACAAGTCGTGTGCTGCTATTAGGGTCTGGGTCGCCACAGTTCTCGTGCGAACCTCTAGGGGCGCAACGGGTACTTTCTCCTTGCGAGACACCGATTGCGTTTCAATTTGCGTTACAGTTAGCGATATTGATCGTGTCATAGATTGCGATGGAAACTGGGTCGCAAGTTGCGATGCAGAAGGATGACTAGATGACGAAGAGTATGTAGACATTGCTTCCATTTGCGATGAGCCTACAGGGGGCGATGCTGGGGCACGGCCGAATGCTGTTTGAGCTGGAGACGGGGACGCTGCGGTAGTGGTGACGTTACCTGCGTCGGGGACGGGGTCACGGACGATGGCGACGTTAAGGGCATACCATCCCTTCATTCCCCAGTGCCGTGTGTATGTGACAATGTCTCCATTAACTAAGTCCCTCCCGGGATGACCTTGCGGTAGGTGGGATTCTACATCACGTCTGCTGACAAAGACCCCTGGGTAGAGGCCCGGTTCTCTTATGAAGCCCCAGCCCTTCCGGAGCTGGAACTCTGTCACACACCCCTGCCGCCGCGGTTCCCTCAGGGTACCTTTCTCTCTCCGGACACTCTCCTTGTCCGCGATCAGCTCTGCATGTTGCCGCTGTCGATTCCGCTGAGCTTCCCGCTCTTCCTCCTGCTGGCGTTGCTGCTTCTCCTCACGACGCTGCCACTCACATTCCCACTGGGCAGTATAGGCGACGTCATCCAGGGCCGCCATCTCGTCCCAGTCCACGTCTGGTAATGATGGACAGGACCCCTCCAGTGTCGGGGATCGATCATCTGCTGCGGCCTCCTGGCCGGGCGGGCGTTCCGGAACTGGCGGTACCTCCTCAACCTCCTTCGCCTCCACCGCTTCACCGGTGGGATCAGGATTGGTACTTTCGGGGGCAGCCTCCGGTTGCTCCTTTGCCTTGGGCAGCAGAAGTTTTGGTAACTCCAGACGTAGGGGATCATCGAAGGGGGAGAACACCGCGTCCCACAGCCGCCGCTGCTCCAGGGTACGCCGGCGTCTCTCTATCTCTTCAAAATCCAGGTTGTGGCGAAATCATCTTTCTTAGTCGTGCATTTTCCTCTTTAACCTCCAGCAATGCTTGCTGCAGGTGCAGGACCACGGATGACTCCGGTGCTGGTGGCAGCTTGGCTGGGGCACGGGGCCTGCCTTCCTCCGCTTCCCTGCTCGGCTGCACACGTCCTGCTTCCATGATGTTCCAGAAGATTTTTTCATCTTCCTCCAGAGACATCCGGTCTCTTCCGTGGAGGCGGGGTTTGCGTCTCCTCCTCTTTGCAGGAAAGGTGAAGAGGAGGCGGACCTCCTTTGCTGTAGGGCAGGATCGCATGTTGTAATAGCACTTTGAGAGGGCAGGCATTTTCTTTGCGCCACAGGGGGGTACACGCCCACGAAGGTACGCCCACCTTCTTCTCCAGCGCCTGAGGGCGCGAATATGGCGACAAAGATGGCGATTTTTGGCGCCAAAAGTGCAAACAGTTCTTTTTCACAAAAACAATTCCATAGGCACACAGGGCTCGCAATTCTGCAAGTTTCGTATCCTGTTCGTGACGCCAAATTTGTACCGACCCGCCACCACAATTGTGGATTACCAGGGCAATGGGGTACTCAGAACCGAGCCCATGGAAGTCTATGGGGTTTGTCACAGGTAGCGGTGGCTCGGTCTGTGGCCCTGGCGGTCTGGCGTATGTTGGGGAAATATTTACAGGGGATAGATATATTTACAGTTCGTGACGCCACCTGTAGTCTTCTGGTAATTTATACCAGCGCTGCTGTAGATCTCTGAGGGGATGGTGAGGCAGCTAGATGTCGGGTCCCCTACAGGTGGGACTCTTCCCTCAGGTCGATAGTTAAGGCAGGGTTGTGCAGGCATGCAAGTAAATAACACAGTCTCACACGGTCAGCGTCTTTCCATACCTTTACTTGTAAGATGGTAAGGCAGGTCCCAGGGAGGCTGATCCAAGGAGAATGTATTTCGAGATAGCAGCTGGACAAGTTAGGGGCCTCCTTTACTTTCACAACGATGAGTACAACCAGCATGAAGCGTAGTTCCCTCTATAACTCCAGCTATTCCAAAGCTGTACTGCCCAGTCAGTTTTGTGGTCGGAGCCTTCCTGTGAGAGAGCTGAGTTCCTATTCTTGCTGATCAGGCTCAAGGTTCTCACTCCCCCTGACCCCAGTTACGTACCGACTATTTAGGGGCTGCTTTCCGCTACCTAAGGTCCGGTAAGCCTCTGGGTTTCCTACCACCATGCATGAAGCTATGGTGATGCTTCGGTCTCCAGTGACCGGTAACAATGTGCAGGACTTCTCTAATCCTATAGCACTCAAAATCTCTACCACTATGCCTTTCGCCTTGTCCGCGCTGGTAGCATAAGCATTTCTCACTTCACAGGTTAACAAAGTCAGTCCCTTACTTAATTCCTTTCTTGAGCTTGTTGCCAGACTCTCAGTAATCTTCCAGGCAGGAGCACGTCTCTGAACCTTCACCGTCCTTGGGACAGGAGACTGAAGTATATCTGCAACTCACTTCTTTCTTCTTAATAAATGTCTCAGTCTGTCTTCCAGTGGGGCACAGCTCTGACCAGGCTGAGGTGATCTGGCTCACCTGTACTGGACTCCACTTTCTGAACTGCACAATCAATCCCTCCTCTGTCTTCCTGACAGGAAACTGAACACTGACTAACTACTGATGCATGTGACTACACTTTATATATACCTGTGGGCGTGTCTAAGTGTGTGCTGAAATGAATGTTCATTGAGCATTAAACTGCTATCTCTCCACACATCCTCCAGGGTACTGCGTGTGCCTTCACACCAGGGCTACACACATCAACCTGAGTAATCAAAAGAAACGCCAGAAATACAACAGGTAAGGATGATGAACTGGAGTTCTGTAAATCAATTCTCTCATCTCTGCAAACTAGTGTTTAAAGGTGGAAACATGAATGTATTTCAGAAAATAATCTATTGTTTAGATAAAGTTTTCTATAAAAATACTTTTTATATATATTTCAAATAAAATTTTGATGTTGTTTTCTATTTAGAAGAAAAAACTAAAGTAATCTTGCAGTTTTCAAGCCAACTACTAAGGCTGACACCTTATTAACAGTCATCTTGTTATCACTGATTGAATCGCGCACACACTACATATAGTTACTTATACGCTCCACTACTTGCAATAGTTGGTGGTCACTACTCTCTGGATTTCTGCACAGATCACAGAGCATGCCCACATTACCTTCCCATAAAAGTCAATGGGTTCGATTCATCAAGACTGGCGTAGCGCACTTTCGAAAAGCAAGAGAAAATATACTTAGAAAAGCCGTCCGGCGGCTTCTCTCCACCCTATTACCCTAGACTGCCAGGTCTTTCCATACACACACACATAGGGAAAGACTACTCATCCGAAACACATAGTTCCCCACCAGCTCTTCAAAACATTCTTTCTTTAAAATGCCGTGTCAGAGTAAAAGCTTACATATCAGTAATAACACAGTCTGTGTCTGATTCGTGCTGGTCATGTTTGGGCAGCATAAATCTCCTGTCGGGGTTTCTTTAATAATAATATAGGAGAGTATATGATAAGCAATATATATAAATGTCTGGCTCAATGAGGATCTAACACTAAGGGCTCGTTCACATGTCCGATTTTTCTGACCTGACCGATTATTCTGATCAGAGTTTGATCAGAGTGTGGTCCTAGTCTCATCCGTTTTTCTTGTACATGGAGGAATAAAAAAGGAAAACGTTTCTCCACCTTTTATTGTGTGACAGTCCATGAAAATCAGACCACACTCTGATGTCATCCCAGTGCGGACTGATTTTTTCACAGACCCATAGTCTAGCACTGCCAATTTTGAGCTGACTATCTGATAAAAATCGGACATGTCTCCATGATTTTCTATGGACCTCTTCTTCTGCAAAAAATCATGGACTTGTGCATAGCCCCATAGACTATCACAGGTACGAGTGCTATCTGTTGAAACCACAGATGGCACTCGTACGAGAAAATCGGATGTGAGAATGAACCCTAATAATCACACATATGATCTGATATGGACACTAACAACGTGATAAGTGGAGGAGGCCTCTGTCTACTAGGCAGTAGTAATACCAGAGAACAAGCGCTGCCTCCTGCCTTTCCAGCCCGTCTGACTGAGTGTCGCTGCATGCATGGATTGTGAGAATTATTTACATTTTTTATGGTTAGCATTCTTGTACCCCCACAGATAAGGCTGAAAGGGTCTTCAAACGTGCTGAAATACAACATCTATGCAGGACTCTATCCAGCTGTCAGTACTTCTGCTGAAACAAGGTAATATCTGTCATGTTAGATAGGGCCATTAACTCATATACCGATACATACGTGCACAGCATCAAGGCGAACACTGGCAGAAAGTGTAGAAGGGCCCTTTGTGCCCAATAGTTCATTATAATGCACCCTTTTATGTCTCTGTGCAGCTTTGGAGGTGGTAGCTGCCCCTTACCTCATGGGTCTCTGTGTGGTTGCACCTATGGAATCATACTACCTGGTAAAAGCTGTTGCATCCACCCATGACTATACGGAGTGTGCGGACAGGGTGTAATTTTCTAGAATCAAACAAGTAGTCCCGTATTCATGCCAGACAACTATTTCCTAGCTTTCATTCAAGCACAGATATCTGCAACCCAGTTGACAGTTCTTCCTTTATAAAGAGGTCTATGCGATCTACTGAGGTGCAATCATAGCGGGACATTTTCCCCGTCACGGCGCTTCCTGTGCACAGCTATTCCCAGTCAGTCCTAGACATCCTTAATCTGACATTATGGGAGGACATACAGCATCGGATAACTCTACGTTCCAGTGTTTTGAGCTGGTTTTTAGATGTTCACATGATGTAATGCTGGAAGCTTGGAAAGATCTTTATTTCATAGGGTTTCCTCCATAAATAAATACAAGCCATGTTGCTATCTAAGAGAATCCAAGTAATATTACACTTCACTGCCTGGACCAACACACGCGCCAACTAAACTCCGCTCTGCCACAAATATAGAACAGTCAGGAGGTATTGCGTTCTGTTATAAACATTTCAGATACTTATATTCCAGGGGTATTCTAGACTAAACAAGCTATCACCTATCCACAAAATAAGTGATCATTGTTAGATCACAGCCTTACCAAATGCCAGAATGGGGGACTTATCTCATCTTCTCTCCTGGTTCACCGATGACTGCAATAACAGGAGAGGCACAATGGAGAATCTGGTTGCGCATGCGCCCTGCGGTTCTATCTAGATCAATAGCACTGAAAATGCCATAGGTGCATGCACGACCAGTCACCTCATGCAACCCCTACTTGTCATAATTTTGCAGCCTTGGAACAAGTGGAATCATGCCATTTTTTACAGCCAAAATTCCCTGGAGTAGGATTACTAAAAGGAAGGGGAAATACTTGAATCAAGGACAATAAAAAGCCGCCTGGAGGGAAGGATGTGAATTACCAGGAGCAGCGGCACTAATAAATGGACAAGTAGAATAGGGGCACTACAGTCATGGCCAAAAGTTTTGAGAATGACACAAATATTAATTTTTACAAAGTCTACTGCTTCACTTTTTCTAATGGCAATTTACATATACTCCAGAATGTTATAAAGAGTGATCAGCTTAACAGCAATTACTTGCAAAGTCAATATTTGGCTAGAAAATTAACTTTATCCCCCAAAACACATTTCAACATCATTTCAGCCCTGCCTTAAAAGGACCAGCTAACCTCTTTTCAGTGATTGCTCCATTAACACAGATGTGGGTGTTGATGAGGACATGGCTGGAGATCAATCTGTCATGATTAAGTAAGAATGACACCACTGGACACTTTAAAAGGAGGCTGGTGCTTGGCATCATTGTTTCTCTTCTGTTATTTCTAAAGAAACACGTGCAGTCATCATTGCAATGCACAAAAATGGCCTAACAGGGAAGAGTATCGCAGCTAGAAAGATTGCACCTCAGTCAACAATCTATCGCATCATCAAGAACTTCAAGGAGAGAGGTTCCACTGTTGCCAAAAAGGTTCCAGGGCACCCAAGAAAGACCAGCAAGCGCCAGGACCGTCTCTTAAAAGTGTTTCAGCTGCGGGATTGGGCTACCAGCAGTGCAGAGCTTGCTCAGGAATGGCAACAGGCGGTGTGAGTGCATCTGCACGCACTGTGAGGCGGAGACTCTTGGAGCAAGGCCTGGTCTCAAGGAGGGCAGCAAAGAAGCCACTTCTCTCCAGAAAAAACATCATGGACAGACTGATATTCTGCAAAAGGTACAGGCAGTGGACTGCTGAGGACTGGGGTAAAGTTATTTTCTCTGATGAATCCCCTTTTCGATTGTTTGGGACATCAGGAAAACGCCTCATTGGGAGAAGACAAGGTGAGCGCTACCACCAGTCTTGTCTCATGCCAACTGTTAAGCATCCTGAAACCATTCATGTGTGGGGTTATTTCTCAGCCAAGGGAATTGGCTCTCTCACAGTCTTGCCTAAAAACACAGCCATGAATAAAGAATTGTACCAGAATGTCCTCCAAGAGCAACTTCTCCCAACCCTCCAAAAGCAGTTTGGCGAGCAACAATGCCTTTTCCAGCATGATGGAGCACCTTGCCATAAAGCAAAGGTGATAACTAAATGGCTCAGGGACCAAAACATAGAGATTTTGGGTCCATGGCCTGGAAACTCCCCAGATCTTAATCCCATTGAGAACTTGTGGTCAATCATCAAGAGACGGGTGGACAAACAAAAACCTAAAAATTCTGACAAAATGAAAGCATTGATTGTGCAAGAATGGACTGCTATCAGTCAGGATTTGGTCCAGAAGTTGATTGAGAGCATGCCAGGGAGAATTGCAGAGGTCCTGAAGAAGAAGAGTCAACACTGCAAATATTGACTTGCTGCATTAACTCATTCTAACTGTCAATATAAGCTTTTGTTACTCATATGTTTGCAATTATATTTCTGTCTGCGATAAAAACATCTGTCAAACACACATAAAAACCAGAGGGCAGCAGATCATGTGAAAATATAATATTTGTGTCATTCTCAAAACTTTTGGCCATGACTGTAGAGGGGCGTGAAAAGGCAGACAATGTGTGTACAGCAAAGAATATCTGAAGGAAACATATTAGAGGTAAGAAACATAGAGCTAGGACCTTTGGGGCAAAAATAAAGTATGTCAGCACATCGTTCAACAGAGGAAACAATGGGCGGTACCTAACAGAACAAAGGATAAAAACAAATGAGCAAATAACGTGTAGTAAGTAAATAATTTGTAATAGTATATGTCAATATCATAGGTTACTTAGTTGACACTATTTTGATAAAAAAGCATAAAAGCCGAAATTCTTCTTTTTCTGGGGGACCTAGGCACTTCTGTAGGACCAGTAATGGACATTATTAAAACATACGGGAAATGGTCGGGCCTTCTAATTAACTGGAGTAAATTGGTACTCATGCCCGTTGACCCTCTTCCAGAGGAATACTCACTGGAGCATACACAAATTCAAATAGGAAACTCTTTTAAATATTTGGGGGTAATAGTCTCTCATTCACATAATTTAGCCCCCTTGCTGTTAAAATTTAGGTCTAAGGTGGATACATGGTGTCGCCTCCCAATGTCTCCAGTGGGAAGAAGTAATCGTTTGAAAATTATCCTAATGCCACAATTCCTTTATTTTCTTCATAACACTCCGTTTTCTATTCCTATGTATTTCTTGCATAAAATACATGG
This sequence comes from Oophaga sylvatica, assembly GCA_033576555.1. Lineage (NCBI taxonomy): Eukaryota > Metazoa > Chordata > Amphibia > Anura > Dendrobatidae > Oophaga > Oophaga sylvatica. The sequence goes on from JARQOD010000003.1 coordinate 92,354,508, forward strand.
GCTGTTTCGGGAACTCATCTGGAAAAAACAGCAACCCAGAATTAAACTTGAAACCCTGCAAAGGGGAAAGGATAAGGGGGGACTAGCAGTTCCAAACGCTTGGTTAAACTTCATAGCCCTGCAGCTACAGCAGTTTCAGGGCTGGGGTACAAATGCGGAGCTTTGGATCAGCTAATAAAGGAGGGCACTAAATGGGAGATACCACTATTAGCTCTTGAGGATGGTTTTCTCAGGGGAAATGAGTCAACAGTTCACACTCTAAATTTGATCTATAAAATCTGGGATGAGGCAAGGACATTGTCCGTATCAAGGGATTCACAAACTATTCCCCTCTGTGGCACAATTCTAAATTAAGAGAAATAGCTACACTAGAGGGCTTCGGTGAATGGGAACGCAGAGGGATTTTGCTATTGTCCCAAATAATATGTGACGGATCAATCCAAAGTTTTGATCAGATTCGCTCTGGGTTTGGCATTCCACATAAGGCTACTTTCACACTTCAGGCTTTTTGAATCAGGCGCGATCCGGCGTGTTTTTAAAAAAACGGATCCGGTACCGGATGCGTTTTTTTTAGCATTGACTTACATTAGCGCCAGATCGCGCCTGATGTCACTGCGTTGCATCCGTTTTTGGCCGGATCCGTCGGAAATGTACAATCCGGCGGCCGGACAAGACGCTTGCTGCAACGTTTTTATTTTTTTCCGGAGCCGCCTGACAGTGCCTGAATCAGCACTTCAGGCGGCCGGAAACAATGCAAACCTATGGCGCCGGACCAGTCTTTTGACAAATCCGTCAGAAAACTGATCCGGAGTCCAAGGTCTCTCTCTCTCTCTTTCTCTCTCTCTCTCTCTCTCTCTCTACATTCAAGCCTGCATTTTCAACATGGAAATTTTATATTTCCGGGTTGAAAAGATCAGGACGGATCAGGCAAAAAACCTGATCAGTTGCATCAGTTTTTTAAAATCAGCGACGGATCCGTCCTATCACGCATAAGACGGATTATGCCTGATTCAAAAAAACTGATGTGTGAAAGTAGCCTTAAGCCTTCTATCAGTATCTGCAGCTACGTCATGCCGTCCAGACACAAATTAAGACTACTAAGGTAGATATCACTAATCACAAAGGGCCTTATTTCCTCCATTTACAGGACATTATTACCCTTATATCTAGATAAGCATCTCATGTTGGTCAGATCAAAGTGGGAAGAGGATGTTGGCCCCATATCTGAAGAACAATGGAATGAAATACTAGAAACAACACCTATACTATCTCTATCTGAGTCACAGAGAATGTCACAAATTTTCCTTATCCACAGGGTATATAGGACACCTAATATATTGTTTAAGATTGTGGCTTGGACAGAAGAATCATGTCCGAGATGCGGTATCAATGGGCTCAATGATGCATATGCTGTGGGAATGTGTTGATATAGGCCACTACTGGGTCGGGGTGACCTCCCTGATTAACTGAGTATTCGGGATACACAAGATATTTGATCCTAGGGTGTGCATACTGGGCCTTCTGGGGTGGGGTAGATTTAAGATCCCCTGTGACTACCGCCATTCTGAGAATACTGTTTATGGATAGGAAATTGTTAACTTTGCGCTGATTAGACTGTAATCCCCCAGCATTGGAGGAATTGAAAGCTAAAATTAATAATACCATATGCCTGGAGAGAGGTACTTACATTAAAAGGAACTCAATAAAAAAGTTTATAAATACAGTGGGGGAAAAAAGTATTTACGGTAGCCAGCCACCAATTGTGCAAGTTCTCCCACTTAAAAAGATGAGAGAGGCCTGTAATTGACATCATAGGTAGACCACAACTATGAGAGTCAAAATGAGAAAAAAAATCCAGAAAATCACCTTTTATAGGACTATGTAAACTTTAAGGGTTAAACTGGTTTATAAAGGTTATGGTGTTTGTACTAGAATGTATAATGTATGCTATTGTTTATAAAATCAAATAATCAATACAGATGATCTGATTTATTTACAAAAAATGCATAAAAGCCATCCTACTGTGACAAGGTGTACCCAATTGGGCTTTACCATAACTCACCGTATTATGTGCTAACAGACCTTAACCCCTTAACGACCGGAGATATTTTTGATTTTGCATTTTCATTTTTTGCTCCACTTTTTCCCAGAGCCATAACATTTTTATTTTTTGGTCAATATGGCCATTTGAAGGCTTGTTTTTTGCGGGACGAGTTTTACTTTTGAACAACACCATTGGTTTTACCATGTCGTGTACTCGAAAACAGGAAAATAATTCCAAGTGTAGTGAAATTGTAAAAAAGTGCAATCCACAACTGGTTTTTTTGAGTTTTTTTTCACCATGTTCACTAAATGCTAAAGCTGACCTGCCATTATGATTCTCCAGGTCATTACGAGTTCACAGACACTAAACATGTCTAGGTTCATTTTTATTTAACTGGTGAAAAAGAATTCCAAAGTTTGTTAAAAAAAATTAAAAAATTGCGCCATCTTCCGAGACTTGTAGCTTCTGCATTTTCGTGATCTCGGGTTGGGTGAGGGCTTATTTTTTGCGAGCCAAGCTGACGTTTTTACTGATACCATTTTGGTGCAGATATGATCTTTTGATCGCCCGTTATTGCATTTTAATGCAATATTGTGGCGACCAAAAAAAAGTAATTCTGGTGTTTTTAATTTTTTTCTCGTTACGCCGTTTAGCGATCGGGTTCTTTTTTTATATTGATAGATCAAGCGATTCTGAACTTGGTGATACCTAATATGTGTATGTTTTCTTTTTTTATTGTTTTATTTTGAATGGGGAGAAAAATTGGGTGATTTGAACTTTTTAAAAAAAAAATTTAAAACAGTTTTTTTTTACTTTTTGCTTGCTTCAATAGTTTCCATTGGAGACTAGAAGCTGCACTTGTCCAATCGACTCTGCCACATACAGGCGATGATCAGATTGCCTGTATGTAGCTAAATTATTCACTTGCTATGAGCGCCGTCCACCTGGCGGCGCTCATAGCAGTCCGGCAATGATGACCATAGAGGTCTGCAAGAGACCTCTGGTTTTCATGCCAACCAACCCATCGGTGATCTGCGATCACATGACGGGGGTCACCGATGGGCAGAATTTCCGGCGCACTTGCTGGAAGCGTGAGTTAAATGCTGCTGTCAGAGTTTGACAGCGGTATTTACCGGGCTAACTGCGATTCCACCACCGGCTGTTAGAGGCACATGTCAGCTGTTCAAAACAGCTGACATGTGCCGGGAAAGATGTGGGCTCCGGCGCAAAGGGAGGGAGTCCGACATCGGCGTACTTTTACGCCCGATGTCGGAAAGGGGTTAAAATAGTGCAGGACCAAGACCTGACTGTTTTGCAACTGCCAGTGGAAACCTGTATAGACCAGATGCAAGGCCCAAAAATGGGGCATCCCTGTATGTACAAAGTGCAAACAACTAGAGCAAAACCAAAGAAATGAGCCGGAACACATGCAGGTATAAGTGCAATGTGTAGGTGTGTGTCTAGTCCCTGGACCTGAGTTTGATGACGACCTCTTGCCGCCAAGCTCAGGAAACATTCAGCTGAGAGAGCTGCTATTTTTGAGGGGTTGCAGGACACTTCTGCAGTGCCTGGGATAGTTGTTAACACTTCCAGAAGTTTAGGAGGCAACCTCTTTTTCTGGGAGTCTCACGGACTCTACAGGAGAGTTGGCAACTATGATTAGCTATATATATAGGTCTACACTTACACTGTCCGTGTGCTCCTGTCTGAGCACTTTGCTCTTTCTAGACTGTCAGGAAATAATAACTAGACTGAGCCCAGTGCTCAGTGCACTTTTTCCACTGGTGGCACAGGCCTTCCCCAAAGTTTGAATTGCACCCAATACCACTAAATTGAGAATTTCATAGTAGACATTTTTCTTAACCTTACTTAGCTTAACACATTGGATGCCAGAGTATAATCGCGGGAAGCCAAGAAAAACAGTCGGCGTCCTTCTCCTATGGAACTACGTAGTTACATATATATTCTATATGTAGAGCCGGGTGACTGACTTGGTACACCCTGTAATTTGTACATACAGCACATTTTCATATAAACCACAAGCTACGAGGGTATTAAAATAAGTCTGAAGTGTGAAAAATGTTAAGGGCGTCAACTTGCCAAACTGTTACATTGTTACTGAGCTCATATAAAGAGAGGGAAAGGAAAAGATGGTGCTAATTGTTGTATTTTCTGGGTATGATTCTGCTTCGCGAAATAAGAAAATATGGTTTAATACCATTCTCCACCTCATTAAATCCAAAAAAAAGATGTGGACATGTGGCAGGAATATAATTACTAACACAACCATTTTATTACATTGGAAATAGCTAGTCATTTAAAGAGTCACCTTCGTTTCAATTTTACTCCATATATCAATTGTACACATGAAAATATGAAGCTTTGTAATATATCTTATCAGAGAAATCTGCTTCTTTCTCCTCCTGGGCTGATCATTTCTGAGATAGGAGATGACAGTTGGTGCTCATAAAGTTCTATGGAGAATTGTAACTGCCAGAATGTCTGTCTCTGTCTCCAGCTCCTCCCCTCCATAGAACTTTATAAGCACCAACTGTCATCTCCTATCTCAGTAATAGGAATATCTGTTTCACTAAATACAGATTTTAACTATTGAGAGTGAAAAGGCTCCCGGAGATGAAAGAAGCAGATTTTTTTGATAAGATATATTACAAAGTAGCTTATTTTCATGTATACTATTGATTTATTAAATTAAAATGAAAATAACTGTTAGGATCACACATGCGATGAAAACGTCCGACGCTCGCATGTGAAATCCCAGCTCTGGTGCCGGCACTCGGGAGTGGAGTGCGCGGATGCATGTAGTTATATGCAGCCGCTCGCTCCACTCCCGAGTGCCTGCGCCAGAGCTGGGATTTCACATGCGAGCATCGGACGATTTCCTCGCATGTGTGATCCCGGCCTTACTCTTTAAATGGGTCGCCCAGTCTTTTGCCAAAAGTCTGCAGTCACTCCATGTGAATCCTTACAGTGTGCGCACCACGTGCTGTCAGGATCCTCCGTCATCGGCGGTGAGAGTGGGCCAAGAATGCAATGTGCATACATCCCAGTCACATTCCAACTAGACTTGTGCAGCCTCGCTCAATACAAGTTTAACGGAAATCACATACTTGCAGTCAAATGATTGCCCACTATCCTCAAAGATACCGGAGAATCCTGGCAGTGAGTGTTGTGTACACTGTGAGGATTTAGAAGTCGGCAGTTACATAGCATGACTGCGGATTTTAAGCAAAAGACTGGAAAATTTGACCTTTTTTTTTTGCGTACCAGAAAAATCACTAAAGTGTGAATGAGGTCATAAGCTACCAGGATAGTGAGTGCAGCTCTGTAGTATATCACATGATGTAGTTCAGGATAAGTACATGATAAGTAATGTAATGTATATACACAGTGACTCCACCAGCAGAATAGTGAGTGTAGCTCTGGAGTATAATACAGGATGTAACTCAGGATCAGTACAGGATAAGTAATGTAATGTATGTACACAGTGACTCCACCAGCAGAATAGTGAGTGCAGCTCTGGAGTATAATACAGGATGTAACTCAGGATCAGTACAGGATAAGTAGTGTAATGTATGTACACAGTGACTCCACCAGCAGAATAGTGAGTGCAGCTCTGGAGTATAATACAGGATGTAACTCAGGATCAGTACAGGATAAGTAATGTATTGTATGTACATAGTGACTCCACCAGCAGAATAGTATGTGCAGCTCTGGGGTATAATACAGGATGTAACTCAGGATCAGTACAGGATAAGTAATGTAATGTATGTACACAGTGACTGCACCAGCAGAATAGTGAGTGCAGCTCTGGGGTATAATACATGATATAACTCAGGATCAGTACAGGGTAAGTAATGTAATGTATGTACACAGTGACTGCACCAGCAGAATAGTGAATACTGCTGTATAATACAGGATGTAACTCTGGATTAGTACAGGTTAGGCAATGTAATTAGAGATCGACGGACACCTGAATGTTCGGGTCTGGCAGATTCGGCCGAACAGTTACAAAAAGTTCGGGTTTGGGTACCAGAACATCCAGTGTTTGCCACGCTTAGAGAGCCACAGTTCCTACGCTGTCAAAAGACAGCGTGAGCGTTCAGCTGTGATCGGAGGTATAAAGTTTGCCTCCGGTCACTGGTGTCAGCGGATGAGACTACTGCTCCCATCATCCAACACCTGCTGCCGCTAATAACAGTGGGAGCAGGAGCGGCTGATGGGAGTATTCATTAGCCTGTTCCTGCTTTGTAAATAAATAATTTAAAAAAAACGTCATGGGTTCCCCTGTATTTTTGATAACCAGTCAGGCAAAACTCACAGCTGTCAGCTTCAAAAAGGCTGGTTATCAAGAATAGAGGGGTCCCCACGCCGTATTTGTAAACTATTTAAATAATTTAAAAAAACGACGTGTGGTCCCCCTGATTTTTGACAACTACCCATGCTAAAGCAGACAGCTGGGGGCTGGTATTCTCAGGCTGGCAAGGAGCCATGGATATTGCCCTCCCCAGCCTAAAAATAGCAACCCGCAGCTGCCCAGAAAAAGCACATCTATTAGATGCACCAATTCTGGTGCTTTGCTCAGCTCTTCCCACTTGCCCTATAGAGGTGGCAAGTGGAGTTAATATTTGTGGGGTTGATGTCACCTTTGTATTGTCAGGTGACATCAAGCCCACGGCTTAGTAATGGAGAGGTGTCTATAAGACACCTCTCCATTACTAATCCTATAGTTGTATGGTAAATAAAGATACAGCCAGAATAAAGTCCTTCATTAGAAATAAAACACAAACACACTTTTTCTTTTTTATTTAAAAACTAGCTGAAGAGCCTGGCGCTGCCCGGGCATAGTAACTAACTACGGTTAGTTATAACAAATTAGAATGATTATATCTATATACAGTATATAAAGCTGAGTGTAGAGCCCCGCCCACTCCGCATAGCCACATTCACTATAATATCCCACACAATCCCGTCAGCCAGAGCTACCGGACTACTACCCCTAATATCCCACATCGTCCCGACAGCCAGAGCCACCGGACTACTAATATCACACATCATCCTGTCAAAGCCACCGGACTACTACCCCTAATATCCCACATCATCTCATCAAAACCACTGGACTACTACCCCTAATATCCCACATCATCCCGTCAGCCATAGCCACCGGACAACTACCACTAATATACCACATCATCCCGTCACAGCCGCCAGACTACTACCCCTAATATCCTACATCATCCTGTCAGCCAGAGCCACCGGACAACTACCCCTAATATCCCACATCATCCTGTCAGCCAGAGCCACTGGACAACTACCACTAATATCCCACATCATCCCTTCAGCCAGAGCCACCGGACTACGCCCCCTAATATCCCACATCATCCTGTCAGCCAGAGCCACCGGACTACTCCCCCTAATATCCCACATCATCCCGTCAGCCAGAGCCACTGGACAACTACCCCTAATATCCCACATCATCCCGTCAGCCAGAGCCACCGGACTACGCCCCCTAATATCCCACATCATCCTGTCAGCCAGAGCCACCGGACTACTCCCCCTAATATCCCACATCATCCTGTCAGCCAGAGCCACCGGACTACTCCCCCTAATATCCCACATCATCCTGTCAGCCAGAGCCACCGGACTACTCCCCCTAATATCCCACATCATCCTGTCAGCCTGGGGTCAGAACCAGAGCGCTGAGTGGATTTGCCCTGACTTCCATACCAGTGATCCCTTTTATAGAAGCCTGGGGTGAGAATCAGAGCGCTGAGGGATTTACCCTAACTTCCATACCGGGGGATCCCTTTAAGAGGGGCCTGGGGTCAGAACCAAAGCGCTGAGTAGAATTGCCCTAACTTCCATACCAATGATCCCTTTAAGAGGCCCTGGGGTCAGAACCACAGCGCTGAGTGGAACGGTCCTAACTTCCATACTGGGGATCCCTTTAAGAGAGGCCTGGGGTCAAAACCAAAGTGCTGGATGGATTTGCCCTGACTTCCATACCAATTATCCCTTTAAAAGAGGCCTGGGGTGAGAATCAGAGCATTTGAAGGCAATTGCCATGACTTCCATACCAGGGATCCCTTTAAGAGAGCCTGGGGTCAGAACCAGAACGCTGAGTGGAATTGCCCTAACTTCCATATCAATGATCCCTTTAAGAGAGGCCTGGGGTCAGAATCAGAGCGCTGAGGAATTTGCCCTAACTTCCATACCGGAGATCCCTTTAAGAGAGGCCTGGGGTCAGTACCAAAGCGCAGAGTGGATTTGCCCTCACTTCTGTACCAGGGATCCCTTTAAGAGGGGCCTGGGGTCAGAACCAGAGCGCTTAGTGGAATTGTCCTAAATTCCATACCAATGATCCCTTTAAGAGACCCTGGGTCAGAACCCACAGCGCTGAGTGGAACGGCCCTAACTTCCATACCGGAGATCCCTTTAAGAGGGAAGCTGTGCCTATGGGATTGATGCTACATTTCTCCCACCTGGTCAGTGTCTGCTGAGGTGTTGTCGTGGAGTGAGAAAACTGTTGCTCATAGCAACCAATCACTGCTCAGCTTCTTTTAAACAGCTCTGGTGAAAATAAAAGATCCTTCATGATTGGTTGGTGATACACACACACATTCAATTTTATATATATAGATAATTAACATGGTTATTCTCACCAAACGCCTATTCCACCGAAGCCCTCGTCTTCTGTAAGAAAACAAAAATAAAAAAACAACAATATCCCTCACCTCTCCATTGTTCTGTGCCACACTGTAATCCATGTCTGGGGACAAACAGCTTTCAATCTGGACAGTGCCAAATTGCGACCATCCAGACTGAGAGCCACTAGTGACTGAACTGATGCGAGCGCAGCCTCAGTAACCAGTGGTGACGTCATTGAGGTTACCGCCGGTCACTGAGGCTGTGAACTGAAAATCTTGGAGCAATATGGAGTCAGGAGCGCTCTATCTGCTCCTTGTCTCATCATCTGCTTGATCACTTGACTAAACAGAAAAATCATTCTAGTTTCACCTTCCAAATCCCAACCAAACTGTCAAACTATCAGTGCTGTTGTGAATGGACTTGAAATGAGTTCTGAGCAGAGGCTCCCTCTGGTGGTTACAAGCGGTACTGGACTGTCCAGTGAAGATTGTGAGGAGTGGGAATCAGGTGTTACAACAGTACCATTGAGAAAAAGGCACAAGGGTTACTTTTAGAGGTCTCTGGATCTTTTTGGGACAAAACGGCACCTGCCCCAATTTCAGAGGCATCAACCTCCACCTGAAATGGCAGAGAAACATCAGGCTGCCGTAGAACACGTTACTGTTGTGAATGGACTTGAAATGAGTTCTGAGCAGAGGCTCCCTCTGGTGGTTACAAGCGGTACTGGACTGTCCAGTGAAGATCGTGATGTCAGGGAATTTGTGCAGTCCGTAACACCTGATTCCCACTCCTCACAATCTTCACTGGACAGTCCAGTACCGCTTGTAACCACCAGAGGGAGCCTCTGCTCAGAACTCATTTCAAGTCCATTCACAACACAGTGCCATGAAATGTAACTAAAGCAGACAACATTTTAAATGAGGTGTAGATGTAGGGGCGCTCACTCCAGTAGCACTGAAATTCTTACGAAGAAGAGGGTTAGCACAAAAATAAGAGGATTGGAAGGTCTGATCCAAGACGACAATTGTGAAATGGTTAAAGATGGTTTAGTAGCTGGAGATCACTGCTAACTTCAGCTTTGGTGGGTTTTCTACACAGGAAATGCCAAATTTGAAGCCAACCTTTAGGCAGTGCACTTAAACCAAACCCAGCTAAAGATGCTGGAACGAAGCTTCTCATCTGTGCCAGCAATGCAATGTTTTTGATTTAGTCTTTAGAATATGTTGACATAAACCACTTCCAAGTCTGTGGCGGATCAGATTCGACCTTAGTGGCATCTTTTATAAGTAACCCAAAGGCTCCCAAGGCCTGATACTGTTCAGCTGACCCTGCAATCCTGTCTGCTTGTCTGGAAATGTCAAGACCCACAGTCACATAATAACCTTCCAAAATTCTTAAGTTCTGCACTTGTGTAAAAATTTGGGAAAAAAGTCATCAAAGTGTTTTTTGTTTCATACAAGTAAAGTTTAATTATTTTACAATGAAAAGTTCTGCGACTTTCCAAAAGCCTCGTTAAGAATGGAGTTTCTTACATAAGTCATCATTCAGTTATTCAAGATGCACGTAAAATGCACCAAATTTGTTAAGGCACACTGACCCCAAAACATTAATTTGTCACATTTTTCGGGGTTGACGAGAGCCAGAATGTGGAATAACATGAGCAATGAGCTGGAATACATTTCTGCGATAGTTTAAACTACTTTCTGCTATAAATTATAGTGCCTGGTTCTGACCCTCCAACTAAGTCCTCCCTCGTTTTATAAAAGAGGTGGGGCTGCTATAAAAAAAAGCCAACATTTTTGCTCAATGATGCATCACATCAAAATTAGCCAGTTTTATACATAAATTACATGAATATCTGTGTTTGTGTCAGTGAGTGGGAACATTCATTGATTACATCAAAGCCAAATCAGAACAGACCCGATAGAGAGAGTTTGCTCCTGTAGAAGAAATCCAGAGTACTTCCTGCCAAGCATTAGGAAAAACATTCCCATTAACACAAAGCAAAAACAGGTATTAAAAAATTGTAATAACTAGAATAATTACATTTTATTTACATAAGGATATATACGTTCATTTAAGACCGTGGTCAGACAAGTATATGAAAAATTCTCCAACCATACTGTCATCCATGTGCTATTTTCATAGAATCATAGAATGGTAGAATTGGAAGGGACCTCGTGGGTCATCTGGTCCAACCCCCTGCTCAAAGCAGCATTCACTAAATCATCCCAGACAGATGTCTGTCCAGCCTCTGTTTGAAGACTTCCATTGAAGGAGAACTCACCACCTCTCATGGCAGCCTGTTCCACTCATTGATCACCCTAACTGTCAAAAACTTTTTTTTAATATCTAATCTGTGTCTCTTCTCATTCAGTTTCATCCCATTGCTCCTAGTCTTTCCTTGTGCAAATGAGAATAAAGATGATCCTTCTACAATGTGACAGCCCTTGAGATATTTGTAGACAGCTGTTCAGTCTCCTCTCCGTCTTCTGTTTTGCAAGCTAAACATTCCCAAATCCTGTAACCATTCCTCATAGGACATGGTTTGCAGACCAGTCACCATTCTGGTCGCTTTTTTCTGAACTTGCTCCAGTTTGTTGATGTCTTTTTTTAAAATGTGGCGCCCAAAAGTGGACACAGTTTTTTGCACCTGTTCTTTACATCCGTGTGACATCCGATTTTATACAACAGTTTAAAATATTCAAGATCAAATACATTTTTTTTGTTAATAATTGTAATGTTTTGGTAAAAATCAGTTGCGATACGGATGATCTGTGTGAGATCCGAATTTTTTGCGCACCTAAACTTAAAAAGACGAGTCCTAAAACTACTGGGGTTCTGTGGAAACTGTTTGGGTAAGAATAAAAGGACAGAACAATGGAAAGGACACCATTGTAGGCATTTACTACAGGCCACCTATGCAAGCTGAAGATATGGATGAACTCTTTATGCATCAAATGGCCAAGTTCTCCAAAAAATATGACATAGTGGTCATGGGAGATTTCAACTATCCAGACATTTGTTGGGAATCTCTCTCAGGGAAAACTAACAGGTCAAGGAAATTCTTATCCTCTCTTGCTGACAACTTTATCTTCCAAAACGTAGGGGAGAAAACAAGGGGATCTGCTACCTTGGATCTAATCCTTATAAACAGGGAGGAAATGGTTGAGGAGGTAAGAGTGGCTGGGACCCTAAGAGGTAGTGACCATGCTACTTTAGAATTTTGGATAACAAGAGGAGGAAGACCTGTGAAGACTCAGACGTCAAGGTTAGATTTCAGAAAGGCAGATTTTAAGGGACTCAGAAAGAGAATTGGAGGGATACAATGGCTGGATATCCTTAAGGACAAAAATGCTCAGGAAGGATGGGAAATCTTGAAAAATGAGATTCTCAAAGCACAATCGTTAACAATTCCGAAAAGAGGGAAGAATGGGAAGCATTTAAGGAAACCAGGATGGATGAACACAGAACTTAAACACATGCTAAAAAGGAAGAAAGAAATGTTTATCAAATGGAAAGAGGGAGGCATATCTAAAGAAGAATATAATGCCGTCTGCAGAACCTGCAGGGCACAAATCAGATTATCTAAAGCTGACAATGAATTAAGGCTTGCAAGAGACGTCAAAAGCAACAAAAAAGGATTTTGGGGATATGTCAAAAGTAAAAGAAAAGTCAAAGATGCTATAGGATTTTTACAGGATGAAAATGATGAAATGGTAAGACAGGATGTTGAGAAGGCTGAACTTTTAAATTCCTATTTGCATCTGTTTTCTCTCAGAAAGGAAATGTAACATCAACTGATCATCACTGTCCTATTAAAGGAATAGAAGAATCCAGTATATCTATAAACAGAAAGACAGTAAGGAAACACTTAGCTAACCTAAATTCAAGTCTCCAGGTCCAGATGAATTACACCCCAGAATACTGAAGGAGATAGCAGAAGAAATTCTTGAACCACTGTCCATAATCTTTGAAAATTCTTGGAGAACAGGAGAAGTCCCAGAAGACTGGAGAAGAGCAAATGTTGTTCCTATCTTCAAAAAGGGGAAGGTGGACCCAGGGAACTACAGGCCGGTGAGTTTGACTTCTATACCAGGAAAGATCTTTGAACAAATTATTAAAGAACATGTATGTAAGTACCTGGATAAGAATGAAGTGATTAAACAGAGTCAGCATGGGTTTGTAATTAATAAGTCATGTCAGACTAACTTAATTTCCTTCTATGACAGAATCACTGACTGGGTGGATCAGGGAAATGCTGTAGATATAGTATATCTTGACTTCAGCAAAGCATTTGACAAAGTATCTCACACAATCCTTATTGAAAAAATGACTAAGTATGGAATGGACAAGGCAACTGTTAGGTGGATTCATAACTGGCTTAGTGATTGGACCCAAAGAGTGGTCGTAAATGGCTGCACATCCAGTTGGAAGAATGTCTCAAGTGGGGTACCACAAGCCTCTGTTTGGGCCCTGTATAGTTCAACATCTTTATCAATGATTTAGATGAAGGAATTGAGGGTAAACTGATCAAATTTGCTGATGACACAAAGCTAGGAGGGGTAGCTAATACTAGAGAAGAGAGAGAGAGGATTCAAAAAGATATAAATAAACTGGAGCAGTGGGCAGCAACTAACAGAATGGTTTTTAACAGGGAAAAATGCAAAGTACTACATCTGGGCAATAAAAATGAAAAAAGCATATACAAAATGGGAGGAATAGGGCTAAGTAACAGCACATGTGAAAAAGACTTGGGTATACTAATTGATTGCAGACTGAAGATGAGTCAACAGTGTGATGTAGCAGCAAAAAAGGCAAATACAATTCTAGGATGTATCAACAGAAGCGTACAGTCTAGATCACGTGAGGTCATTATTGCCCTCTACTCCTCTTTGGTCAGACCTCATTTGGAATACTGTGTCCAGTTTTGGGCACCACATTTTAAAAAATACATTAACAAACTGGAGCAAGTTCAGAGAATAGCCACCAGAATGGTGACCGGTCTGCAAACCATGTCCTATGAGGAACGGTTGCAGGATTTGGGAATGTTTAGCTTGCAAAAAAGAAGACTGAGAGGAGACTTAATAGCTGTCTACAAATATCTCAAGGGCTGTCACATTGTAGAAGGATCATCTTTATTCTCATTTGCACAAGGAAAGACTAGAAGCAATGGGATGAAACTGAATGGGAGGAGACACAGATTAGATATTAGAAAAAACTTTTTGACAGTTAGGGTGATCAAGGAGTGGCTGCCACAAGAGGTGGTGAGTTCTCCTTCAATGGAAGTCTTCAAACAGAGGCTGGATAGACATCTGTCTGGGATGATTTAGAGAATCCTGCTTTGAGCAGGGGTTGGACCAGATGACCCAGGAGGTCCCTTCCAACTCTACCATTCTATGATTCTATGATTCCTTCCTTATACACAGTAGAGTCAGTTAGGCTAAACCTGTTGATTTTAATTGGACCAGCCAACCATATGTGTGAATGGGAGCTTACTGGAGTAGAAAAAAAAATTACGGTATCTTATACATGTAACACATTTTAAAGGGAACCTGTCCTGTGAAAGCATGCTATTAACCTGCAGATATGGGGTTAATTTGAAGGGTAATAGCATTGCAGGCAATAGTACTAAAAGCCCAGCTTTACTATACTGCTCTATTATAACCCTGTTTTATGCATCTGTTGCTATAGATCATCATTTGGAACCTTTCCTTTAGTTCATACGCTTGTTTTTGGAATTTGTCCTCTGATGAGCAGATGCGTCACATTCTTAAATACTGGCCAACAAGGAGGGCCCTAACTATCGCTTGTGGATGGCAGGAGCCCCCATAGAGAAGGGTGTTAACTGAGGTGGGCTTCCAAAAGACATCAGTCTGTAACTGTAAGGGCCCCGTCTCACATAGTGACACACCAGCGGTTCCGGCAATGATATGCACTTGTCAGGATCGCTGGTGTGTCGCTACATGATCGCTGGTGAGCTGCCAAACAGGCAGTTACACTGCGAGTAACGTCGCTTAGTTACCCGCAGTGTACGTTGGATACCAGCCCGCTGGTGCAGGGAGCTGGTAACCAAGGTACACATCGGGTTTCCAGGCGCTGCGCGGCGCCTGGAAACCCAATGTGTACCTTGGTTACCAGCTGATCGCTGGTCTCCTGCCTGACACACTCAGCGTTGCGTGCTGGCGAGCGGGAGACCAATGATCAAAAAAATGTCCTGGCCTTTGGACAACGATCAGCGATACCCGGCAGGGGGGCCGGTCGCTGATCAGTGTCACACACAGCGATATCGCAGGGGAGATCGCAGTTGCGTCACAAAACTAGTGACTCAGCAGCGATCTCGCTAGCGAGATTGCTGTGTGTGACGGGGGCTTAAGTGTTGGTCAATCTGAATCTTTATGTCGAGAGTCCACCTCGGTATCACTATGTACATAAGTCACCTTTATGTTAAATCTATTGTCATTTAAATCACCCATGAAATCTCATAGTTGATGCTGGGTCCCCTACCAAACGATGGACACGTCATCAATATGTCATCAATATTACGTAACATGGTCAGAGGCCTGTACGCCCTCCCCACCCGAAGACCTCCCTCTCCCAGTAACCCAAGAAGAGATTGGGGAAGTATTGGCAAAGTAATCACACTGAATACTGCAGACATATACACACTTTCCTTATATGTATTTTTCATTCGGATTGTTGGTAGGATGGTTACTGTCTGAGAATTTCTCTTTTTTGAGAACTTGTGTATGTATTTACCCTTGGTTACCATGACTTACACAGCATTTCCGGCTTTTTCAACTCTGGTTTAACTGTCACTGTTTTACCCTTATTTTGTCCTCTTCTTATGTGTTTATATTTGTGATTTATTTTTTTCAATAAAATACATATTTTTATTCATTAGCATGAATTCAGTTTTCTACTTTTTTGAACATTTAATAGAGTTGCTAATTCTTTCTTTTCTCATTTTGGGCACTTTTTTGCATAATTAACAAGATAAGTTTTTGGAGATTTTTTTGCATACATTTATAAAGGTGTAGTAAGTAAGTAGTGATAAGCGAATGTGCTCGGATAAGGTGTTATCCAACCATGCTCGGGTGCTGAGTGTATTCAGCGTGCTTGAATAATATGTTTGAGACTCCGCGGCTCCATGTCTCACGACTGTCCAACAGCAGCAACACATGCAGGGATTGCCTAACAAACAGGCAATCCCAGCATGTGTTGTGACTGTCTAACAGCCGCAAGACATGGAGCCGTGGGGTCTCGAACATATTATTCGAGGACGCCGAGACACTCGGTTAGCACCCGAGCAAATTCGTTCATCACTAGTATGGGGTCACAGGATTTTCTCTCTTTTTTTACACGCCCTAAAATCTTGTTTGCTTTTGCAGCTGCTCCCTGACATTGAGTACTGCTGCTCAGCTTACTTGTAACTAGATTACCCCCTTATTGTATGTGCAGCAATAGGACTACTCTGCTGTGCTACTATCATCATTGAACCTCACTTGCCATGTGTTTGCCCATGCTTGTAATATTATACTATTCTGGTCAGTTTTCATTACCACACTAAAGCTACTGTCACACTAAGCGAGATCGCTAATGAGATCGCTAAAGAGTCACCGATTTTATGACGCAGTAGCGATCTCGTTAGCGACGTCGCTGTGTGTGACATGTAGCAGCGATGTGGCCCCTGCTGAGATGTCATTGATCGCTTATGAACGTTCTGAGCCGTTTTTTGGTCGTTGGTGTCCCGCTGGTGAGCCTGAATCACTGAGTGTGACACCCTTTATGAACGACTTCACCAGCGTCGCAGGCGGGACTAGGTTTTCCCAACGACCGCAGAGGTCGTTATACAGATCGCTGATCTCTGATGAGATCTTTGTGTTTGGAAGCTACTAGTGACCACATAGCGATCGCACCAACGATCTCGCCAGGTTGTGTCATTGTCGTGATCGCTGGTGCGATTGCTAAGCGTGACAGTGCCTTTAGTTTTGTGTCCACATGACAAATGAAAAGAGCAGATTATTATGTAGCACAGAGGCAGGAGATTCCCACCGGTCGCTGATTCCTAGTGGGAATTTCAAAGTGAAAAAACTCCCCGTTGCCTTAGTGAAACGACTCCACAGTCATGATCTGGTACAAGACTGCGAGTCAACGTTCACTGATCCAGAAAGAAGTATTTTTGGGAAAGCTGCTGCGCACTGCGTATGAGCGGCCAAATGACTGCGGGCCACGGAATACAAACCCAGTTATTATACTACACTCAGCTCCGCGTTATTTATAATCCTCAGATGAAAAGGACTCTTATAATCCGGAGGAATGTTACAGAGCAGACAGGACTTGGGGCCATCAACTATCTTAGAGGCGATCACGTATTTTATTTACTCGCTTAACTGTCTCCATATTGGCAGCCCAAACATTGGCCAGCGCGTCATGGACACTAAAAGACCGAACGGTAAAGCAGTGGAAAATACTTATCTAGATTTTGACAGAATTTTACGAGACCTATTTAAAATGTTATAGGCAAAAGAATAAAAGTAGCACAGACAGAGATGATGTCAGGGCAGACATCTGCATTACTCAGGTTCAGGAAGATCATCCAGAAAGTGAACGTATGGAGACTAAATGCAGAGAAATCTCATCTTTTTCCTACCTCCCAGGGAGAGATTTACCTTTTTTTCCCATAGTCGGAGCTATTAATGCATTATATACTTAATTAGCATAAGAGAAATTCAGGTTCTGGCAGGACTGAGCTGCTGATGGGATTTTACACATGTGGACACAGTGATGTCTACATCTAAAGTACACATTGTACCTGCGATAAGACTATTGTGTCCGTGTGTCCTGGTATTTTATCCACTTTAGTTCAACAAAACTGTATTTTTTTATCAGTTTTACCTAAAAGCCTTCATTACAAAAAACAATAACTAAAAGGGTTAGTCCCATGTTATATATTAAGAAAGTTTGCAATCAACTTGCTTTTTCCAGCTAGTTATGACAAATGGACCGGCCACCGCCATAGGCCATGTGCAGTGCTAACAAGCTCTTTGGTGCTTTAGTTTTCTAAAGCACCCAGAAAACATTCAAAAGAATGAACATGTTATGAAAAAACATCTTCCTGGTCATATTTTTAGTCTTTTGAGCATTTTTTAAATGCTTCAGGTTTCCAAAGTCACCAGACCGTTGTATAAAAATTGATCTGCATATAAACTTAGTATGAAAAACGAATGGCTCTACATTGGATGTAATGTGGAAAGAAATAACTTGTGAATTTTGCAAACGTATATTGCAAAATTTGTATAAGTTACATGCAGACTTGTCATAAATTTTGCTATAGACATTTACCCATTGCAAAAGTTGAAACTCATTATGAAAAATCCACAGGATACAATTTTCCACATGCATTTTTCATGGATTTTTTTACGCAGCATGTAGAAGAGATTTAGTCAAATGCCTTCCAAACAAAGCCACCTGAAGAATGAACATGTTACTTATCTTAACTTCTTCAAAGTTTACGAACCCTGAAAGAAGTAGAAAAAGACTAAACATGTGCACAGCGATGTTGTTTTGGCATTGATGTGCACTGTATTTATTTTTTACTGAAGCTTTCAAAGTGCTGCTTTTTCAGGGGAATACGCCGCCTGAAAAAGACGTTGTTTGCACATAGCCTTACTATTCACTTTAGTAAAGTACAGTAGGTGGAAAGGTGAGAGAATCCCAAACTTTCTGTCCACCATTGGTGATTTCTAGGCACAAAGTGCTCTGTGACTCTCTGACCTCCATACATTGTTATATTCTTACTTTTGCATTCTCATACAACTTGCTTTTACTGTGACACCTCATCTGCTATATTTAGGTGGAATTTTTATTTTATTACAAAAATGTTTTCACTTTCCTACCCCAAAGATAAAATAATAATAAAAAAAATGTTCAAGGCGGCATTCAATTTTAGTATTTCCGCACTAAGCCTCCCACACGTTTTGCAGTCATTCTGAAACATGTAACTTTCAGACTGCTGCAAAGACTCAACGTGTCGATGTTGTACATCCTAATATGACAATCTATGGTTTATTATGCAGTACACTATTAATTTCACAGCTTAGAAATGTGCAGGCTGAGCATTTTTTATTATTACTACAAAGTCACGGTCCTTACCATCATCCAAGTAGGCCTGATCCAGGTTCTGCTCTCGCTTAACAGTGACTCCTGAAGGTAAAATTTCCTTCTGTTCTGTGGCTGGAGGACCATTCTTAGGAGACCGCTGGCTGTTGGACTGTTGCTGGATTACAGTTGGGTAGTTGGTGGGACTTATTCGTTGTGCTTGGGTTGGTCGTGTAAGACTAGGAGTGAAGTCGGAACACATGATGTGCTGGAACTCTTGGTGGCTTCCACATCTTATCTGATGGTTGGTGGGAGAATAATGGATAACTGGAGATGGCTGAGGGTTGGCTGAAGATTGGACTGGAGAGCTGGTATGGACAAGGACTGATCTATGAGGATCTGGAATGGTGATCTGAGAAGTCACCAGAGAGGGCTGGTGATAGCTTAGTTGACTGGGACTAAGACTTTTGCTTCTTTGGTACAGAGCTGCTGATGGGCTTTGCTGTGGATATCTTGAATCTGGTGATGGGAGGCCAGCTCTTACTTGTTGACAAGACACCAAGTTGGCCACTAAGCAGGAAGGGGATTCACTCCCCAGTGGATGCTGGGGGTAGAAGGCTTGTGGCGTTGTTCCTAGCCCAGTGAGTGTGCTGCTCCCAACTATGGAATGATATTCATCAAGAGGCTCTGTTTTAATGGATGGCACTGAAACAGGCAAAACAAAAAATAAATAATGCTGCAAACAGTGACAAACCTAAAATATAATTCACTCTTCAACATTGAAATTTCAACACCAAGAAGATAAAATCATAAAATCATAGAGTTATGGAACTCACAAGATCGATAGACATGTTAATGTTAAGCAAATGATAGAGAAATGGAAGCGAAATTTTCTAAAATTTGGATCTATTCAGCATCAAGTATAAGCACCAGGTGCAGATAGCATGGCATGCTATCAGTAAGGTTAATGGTTGTCTCAGGAATGTTCTTGGGCAAATCATCAAAATTTGCTGTTGGCAGCTCCCTTTGTAATTGCCAACCAATGCTGTCCTAGATGTGCTTGACCATACCATTGGTTCCTCCACCAACTCAATGTAATACCGGGCTGAAAGTGTATCTGGAATGAAGACTAGAGGGGTCCGGATACCACACATTATGCCACCCTACACTATAATACTGGGAATAGGACTGGTGTGACATTCACTTATAAAGGCCTCTTTGTGGCGTTTTAACGTGGTCTCGTCATATTCGACGAATGATGTATACTGATCCATTCTCTACTGCAAGTGAAATTAGACATCACATACTGAACCTAAGGCATCATACAGTGTCTACACAGATCAGAAGGCATTTGCACAACATTGGGCTATGAGCCAGACAACGAGCTACGGGTGCTCAATTGACCTCACGCCATCGCTCTCAAAGAGCATAGTGATACTGAGCAAGATGGCAATAGAGGCTGTTATCCTCTTCAGTGATAAGTCCCACTATTGTCTTGGATGAAATAATACCTGGAGATTGGTCTGGCGATTATATGGGCAACGCCATGAAGAGGGCTCTAAGAGGGAACATCACACCGGACCTACTTCCAGGATTATGGTGTGGTGTGGCATAATGTACAGTAGCCAGACTCATCTTGTCTTCATTTTAGGTGCACTAACAGCTTGGTGCTACACTGACTTGGTCGTGCAACCAGTGATACGGTCATTTCTCCAAAGTATCCCAGGAGGCATTTTTCCACACAACAATGGAGGCCACATGTTGCTCTTCCTACTGTGAGCAGCCTGCGAGGCCTAACCATACTACCATGCCCTGCAGTGTCTCTGCAATTATCTCACATCCAGTAGATCTGGGAAATCATGTAAAGGCTTTTATGAGGAAAAGTGAAATTGTACCAGGACTCCAGGAGCCATTTTTGAACATGACAAAGCTAGACTGCATGTTGCTTGTGCAACTGTAAGCAACCTGAATGGCCTAATCATGCTACCATTGCCTGTGGCGTCTCCAGACTTGTCTCCCATAGAGCCCATCTGGATGTCATTAATTGGCAAAGTTAAAAGGAGCTGCCAGCAGCAGATCTTGATGATTTGCCCAAGTGCATATAGCGTGGCATAACATTCCTCAGACAACCTTTAGTTTCCTCACTGATTTCAGCCAAATTGTGTAAGTGAGAGGATTTCTGCACATGGCGCACATACTCTATACTGAATAAATTGAGATGTTTTGAAAATTTTGTTTCCTTTTTTTCATCATTTGTAGATCAGTAACATGTCTATCATCCTGTGAATTCCATAATTCCATGACTTTCAGTTCTTGGTACTATACAGTATATCAATGCAGAAGGATTGTATTATACAATATTATATAAAATTAAAGAACTTTTTCCACGTTTAAAAAAAGTTGTCCCCATTTGAGAAACTTGTGTAAAATAATAAAATCAGAACACATTAACTTTCCCCGAGTCCAGCCCCAGCTTTCAGCCGCTGCTTCTGCCTCAGTGTTTAGCTGCACATATGACATCGTGGCAACAACTCATTCATATCACAAACACAACCGATCACTGAGCTCGGCACATCAGCCAATGTAGACAACTCGTAATGTTGAGCTCAGTGATTGGCTGCAGCGGTAATGTGTGCTGTCACCATGTCACCATTGTAGTGAAAATACTGAGACAAAAACGACAGCGGAGACCTGGCACTGGACCGGGGAGGGCGAGTACGATCTGATTTTGCTACTGTACACACGTTCTGTCATTTGGAGCCAATTTGTAAAACTGCTTTAAAATAAGACACTACATTAGTATTAAGGGTTAGAGTAACTGGATAGTATTACTGGAAAGCATTACATCACAATCCTTTAGTTTTGTGTGTTTGCCAATTCCTTAAATTGTACAACAGGTTGAAGTATGTTGGCGACATATGAATGATACCGCTCAAATGTCCCATGTGAGAAGAATATGACATTTCTCTTTATAATTAATAATTATTTACAACGTTAGGCCTCTTTTACTTGAGTGTATCATTATAGATCTGTAATATAGATCAGCAATACAGACATATTAAGAAACAGGATGCATCAGTATTTGATCAGTATTACCATCTATGTTTTCACTCATTGCTTTTTTTTCTATTGGGCAAAAAGAAATCTTAGCAATAAATGCAAATACTGATCAAAAAACGATCAAGTTCTGATTAGTGATGAGCGAACGTGCTCGGATAAGGTGTTTTTGAGCATTCTAACAAACAGGTAATCTCTGCATGTATTGCAGCTGTCAAACAGCCACAAGACAGGTAGCCACGGGGACTCGAAAGCACGCCCAAGAAACTCGGTTAGCACCCGAGCATGCTCAGATAACGTCTTATCCGAGCACGTTGGCTCATCATTAGTTCTGATACATTAGGATTTTACACCCTCCTAATAGAATTTATTGTGTTTTTTGCATTAGTGATACGGTTCCAAATATCACTTGCTGCATTTTTTAAAAACCAGACCAGAAAAATCAACTATGTGAATTGCTCTATAGGAATACATAAGCAAAGTATTTTGATTCTTCTAAAAAACTAATGCAATATGTATGACATGTACTCACATGTGAAAGAGGACTTAAAGAGTAGCCACTAGCCATCACTTTAATTTTCATTTCATAAATAATAACTGATCCATTTTGGCAGAGTAAGAAGCAGATTTCTCTGATAAGATACTTTATGATGTTGCTTATTTTCATGAGTACTATTGATTTATGAAATGAAAATCAAAACAACGGTTACGCTTTAAGTAAGTATATGTGCACGGTCACGTACCTGGCAAGTAGGTAAAGTGCTGCGCCTGGCTTCTTTTTCTTTTCCCATTTATGACATTGAAATTCACTTTCACTGGAGAGTTGATATGTCTATTGCGATATTCGGGCACCTCCACGAACAGCATGCTCTAAACATGACCAGAATGGCAGTCACTTTCTGAAAACCCATGTGCACGCTCACAAACATAGTTAACAAAAATAGTCTTATACATACACTGCTGAACATTGAAATTTCAACACCCAAGAAGATGAAGCAGTGGAGTTATAGAAATCACAGGATGCGTAGACATGTTACTCATATGCAAATGACAAAAAATGGAAAATAAAAGTTTCAAAACATCTCGATTTATTCAGTATGGAGTATGAGCGCCTTCTGCAGAAATCCCCGCTCTTACAGCCTTGCCTGCGATCACTGAGATTATTAATAATTGTCTGAGGAACGTTCTGCTGCGCTGAATCCACTTGGACAAATCATCAAGATCCGCTGCTGGCAGCGCCTTTGTAATTGCCGACCAACGACGTTCCAGATGTGAGATGTTTTGAAAATTTGTTTCCATTTGTTATCATTTGCATAACGTGTCTATTGATCTTGTGATTTCCATTATTCCACAACTTTTCCTTGCTTATGCTCAAATTTTTAGCACTATCTATCTATCTATCTATAGCTAGATCTATATATTTATATATGTGTATAGATATATACAGTATATATGAAGTCTGTGTGTATATATATATCTATACATATATATTATATATTCTATGCATATATATACGGTATGTATATATTATTACCTTTGTATTATTTTTTTTTTTTTTTAAACCAGACATTGGAGGCACCATTAAGGCTGTGGTTCCACGGTCCGGAACCACAGCGCATTTGACGGAGCGGAAATTCCGCTCTGTCCTAAGCCCCGCCCCTTTTTTAAGCGCGCTCATTCCGGATGTGTTCCGGACACCTCCGGAACACATGCGGAATGATCGCAGGGCTGCATAGCCCTGTGTTATTTCCGTTGCGGCGATGCAGCGTCGCCGCAACGGGCTAGGACATGCTGCGGTCTGAAAAGACGCGCCGCATGTCCGGAAACGCAGGTCTTCCGCCTGCGTGTTTTACAGCATAGTGGAGACGGGATTTCTTGAAATCCCCTCCACTATGCTGTAACATCTGGACGCTGCGTGTTTGACGCTGCGCCAACGCACAGCGTCAAACACGCAGCTAATCCGGAATGTTTCCTGACCGTGGAAACATACCCTTAATGTGAGTTATATATGAAATTATATTCAAGCATCAATATTCTACTTTCTCCTACTTACAGGCTGACTTTTGTCTTTATCCACTGTGGCTTCTGTCTCCCAAATCTGTTGACCATCTGAAAATAAAAAAAATATATATATATAAAACTATCTATACTGTATATATTTCTGTGTTGCAGTAAACATTTCATAAATCTGATACACTGGTGGCAAGAACTATATCCCTCGTACAGTATAAAGCTTTGCAGGATTTTGGTGACAATGGATTATTTTAATATTTTCCCCATTGTGGAGTGGGTCATGGAAAATGAATAATTTAATAATTTATTGGATCACACAAACTGTTCTGAGTGTTTTCACTAAATAATCACTTATGTCTGACGGGGGTGTTGAAGACTGAAATTCTCTAATGGCAAAATATTAGGGTTGGCGGCAAAAAAAAGGGCTGCAAAATATTAAACAATTATATTAAAACATCCTGCAAATGAGAGCCACAAAATGCGTCATGCATTTAATATGGGTAAGACAAGTGTGAAGGATTGGGATAGAAGAAAACAAATGATACTTTCTGGATTCTTGCAGCTCACAACAAATAGAAGCCTAGGTAATAGATGGTATGACCATTTGCCATTGACAAGATACATTTAAGGTTCTGATATTAAAGGGATACTCCCAATATAAAAAGTTATGGTAAATTTGACTTTTTGTGAAAACTCTTCTTTGGCTAACACAGGAATTTATATAGGGTATCGCCACTTTGGGTTTCACTTCCTAATCCATTATTCTTCATTGACTCCTGTGACCTAAGCACATTTTATGGGATAAAGAGAACACAGTCAAGTAGCGGAAATGTCATTTACCACTGTGCAGCAATATAGACGCTAGGAAACAATAGCGTTTTCATAATTGGGATTTTGTCACAAAAGCAATTTTAAAATGGGTTCTGTCAATTTTTCCTAAGGCCACGTTCCCACAATGAACTTTTGGTGAGTTTTTATATCGCAAATTTTCTCCATTATTTCTCCACCTATTAAGTAAATGAAGTGACTTGCGTTTTTTCATTGCTTTTTAGGGCGTTTTTTTTACATGTTTTTATGGTGTTTTTGAACCTGCGTTTTTTGTATCTTGTTGATGTGTTATATTTTAAATAAAGCTGCTTTGTTTTTAATACTACTTTGACAAAGCATTATTGATTCAGTCATGTGCGAATTTCATGCGTTTTTGATGCTTTTCTGCTGCAGAATCGCATTAAAAACATATGTGTGTGACGCGCACCACACTGAGGTGGTACCAGGGCTATGGGGTACTCGGAGTCGAGCCCATGGAAGTCTATGGGAGTTGTCACTGGCAGCGGGACTCGTTCCGTGGCCCTGGCGGTCATGCAATGGGGGATATTTACAGGGGATTATAAGGATAGGTAGTTCGTGACGCCACCTGCGGTGTCTGATCAATTGGACCAGCGCTGCTATAAGGATCTTCGCAGGGGATGTTATGGGGCAGCTGGGTGGTAAGTCTCCCACAGTGAGACGGGTCCCTGGAAGTCTATGGTGATGATGCAGGGTGCAGGTAATAATTCAGTCACACACAATGCAGCTTCTTTTCATACCTTTTACTGGTAGATGGTTCAGGCAGATCCCGGGGAGCTGGTCGGGGTGGAGAATGCACATTCAGGCAACCGCTGAGCAGGTTAGAGGCCTCCTTTACTTCATATGTAGGTGAGTCCAAACTTGCATGAAGCAAAGTTAACTCTGCAATCTCCAGCTTTTCTCAATAGCTGTAACGCCCGGCCGACATTGTGGTGGTGCCTTCTATGTCTCTGATCATCAGATGTTGAGAGAACTAAGTCCTTCTATGCTTGGCCTAGCTAAAAGTCCTTGTTCCCCCTGACTCCGGTTACGTATCGGCACTTAGGGCTACCTTCTGCGACCTGTAGTCCAGAAAGCCTCCGGTTTTCTTGTTACTATGCTTGAAACACTAGCAACGCTTCGGACCCGGTGTCCGGTGATTTAGTGCAGATAATTTGGTACCTGAAGCACTTCTCTGTCCTTCTCCACTGCGCCCTTCGTCCTGCTCTTGCTCTGTTCATAAGCACTTGTAGCATTGATGGAAATGTCAGCTTTCTCCAGAGCTCGCTGAGCAGCTCTCAGTATCCTCCTTGGTTCAGCTTCTGTTGAGGTACTGATTAAGGGTAGCTCTGACTAGGCTAGGATGATTCACTTCACCCGTACTAGCCTCCACTTCCTTGTCAGGTGAGCTACGCTAGCTCTGCGAGTATTCAGTCCTCTCTCCTCTCCCTCCAAGTCCAGACTGAACTGGCACTCAACTGCACTGTCCTAAGACAGGAAACTTGAATGAGCTCTGCTACGTGTCACTACCTCTTATACCCCTGATGGGTGTGTCTGAAAGTGTGAGTGACATGAATGATATCAAGCTTTTGCGGTTACCTTCCTGTGCATTCTCCTGGATTTATGTGTGCCTGACATAGCTGGGCCACACATCCCCCCTTGATTAAACACAGCACTCCCGGGCTGTAAAAGAGAAAAAGAAAACATTTTTGTTTCACATATAACATTAACATTTTAACTCTTCCCATCCGGGAGGTAAGACTTCTTGAACGTTACAATTTGTACATTAGAAAAAATACAAAAGTATCAAAAGTATCAAAACATTCTCATTAATACTAGACAAATTCTTGTGGAGGACCCGCACCAAAAACCTCCCACGTGGGTCCTGGGTGGGCTGCAGGACTTCTGACTGCAGACCTCACTCTAGGCCACACCATACGGGTTTTTCTTCAGAGGTAGATAGCAATGGTTTTGTGTAAAACCAAGATGTAGCACAGTGGTGCAAACTATTTACATTAAAGTTTTTGGGCTGGCACAGTCCACAGCCACGCAGTCCATGCATGAGAAAAAAAAACATATTTCAAGACATATAAATAGAAATCACATTAATACTTGTTCAAACTTTATACATTTATCAGGTGCAGTAAACCCTGTCTGGGTCTTGCTACTAATTTACTAGGACTACTCTTGATAACGAATAGGTAATTTTCCTTTAGTGATACGTTCTGACCTACGTGGGGTAGCATCAGGTATAGTAGTCTCTAGCCTGTCTGTTCTGCGTAACGGCAAACTATAGATACGACTCCACCTCTCTAGGGACCTGGCAAGCATGCTAGCGACTGGGCGAGGCGGTACTGCTTCACCAGGGGACTCCACTTCTTGTGGTGCTGCTTCTTGCGGTTCCGCTGCTTGGGATCCCAATGGTTGAGGGTCTGCCGGATAGGTCCTTCTGGAAGTGGCTCAACTGGCAGAATTGGTATGACTGGATGTAGAGACTCCTCTTGCGGTTGATAAAACTGCAGCACAGGAATAATTACAGCATCTTCACTCTGGGCCAATCTGCAGGTAAATCTCCCAAATCCGTATGTATGACCGCTTCATCATTTTCTTTCTGAAGGACAACAGGTTCTTCCTCACGAAGCTTTAATGGGCCAGGACACAACTTTAAATGATCTCTAGACACAGTTGCCGTCGTTTTTCCTCCATCCTTGCTAATGGCACAGACCTTTCTGTTATCAAAATTGGAATTTTGCACGACATATGGCTCCTGTTCCCACTGATCATCCAACTTGTCCATTCTTCTTTTCCTTTTGAGCACCATTTCTCCAGGCATAAAAGGCGTAACGGGAGCATTTTTGTTATAGTTCTTCTCTTGCTTTTCCCTTACTTTGTTGAGACTGTCTTCTACGCAGGCTTGTACTCTCTTGTACTGTTCCTGTCGAGTTGTGTCCCAATCTTCAGCACTGTCATTAGCCTCTGGTTCTACCACACCAAGTTCCAAATCCATCGGCAGTCTTCCTGGTCTCGCTCTCATAAGGTAGGCTGGAGTGCAGTTGGTGGAACTTACTGGTATGTGGTTGTACAAGTCGACCAGGTCAGGTAACAAGTCTGGCCACCGATTTCTTTCTTCCAGTGGTACAGATTTCAGTAAGTCGATGACAATGTGATTCATCTTTTCACAAAGGCCATTGGTCTGAGGGTGGTACGGTGTTGTTCTGATCTTCTTACATCCATATAAGTGACAGAATTCCTTAAACAGTTCAGCTTCGAATGCAGGACCTCGATCAGTCAGCACCTGCTCCGGATATCCGTGTGGTCTGCAGAAACTTGCTTGGAAGGTTCTTGCTGCTGTCTCTGCTGTCAGATCTTTGACAGGGGCGACCACCAGAAATTTGGAATAGTGATCCACCATGGTCAGGGCATATGTGTATCCCGACCTGCTTGGGGACAACTTGACGTGATCCAATGCCACGATCTCCAGGGGACGAGTCGTCCGGATAGGCTGCAAGGGTGCCTTCTGACTACAGTAGTCTTTCCGTCTGAGGCCACAGGGTCCACAGTTCCGGCACCACTTCTCGATGGAGCTGCGCATCCCTACCCAGTAGAACCGACACCTCAACAGGGTCTCCAGCTTTTTCCAGCCAAAGTGTCCTGCTTGATCGTGGTACGCTTCTAACACCATTTGGATGTCTGCTCTGGGGACCACTATCTGCCAAACCATCTCATGGGTCCTTAGGTCGACGTATCTCCTGCACAACTTCTCACGGTATATGAACAACCGGCTTCTCTCGTTCCACAGGAGCTTTGCTGGTATAGGTGCGTCTTTCTCCAAGGAGGAACCTTCCTGTCTTATCAGTTCCTTGACACGGCTCACCACTGGATCGCTGTCCTGAGTCTCCCTCCAGCTGTGATGAGGTAAAGGGTTCAACATCTCACCACACCGCTTTCTGTAGACTCGTTGCTCTTGGACCATCCCATTTCGGTGGAACGCAGGTAGCTCGATTTCTTCCAGATCATCCGACTCTTCCTCCGTGTCGGATTCATGCGGCATTCTGGACAAGGCGTCCGCGTTAGCATTTTTACGGCCCGCTCTGTACTTGATGGTAAACTGATAATTTGACAGCCGAGCCATCCAACGTTGCTCCATGGCTCCCAGCTTGGCTGTTTCAAGGTGCGTCAAGGGGTTGTTGTCTGTGTACGCAGTGAACTTGTTGGAGGCAAGATAATGTTTGAACCTTTCGGTGATGGCCCAGACCAGCGCTAGGAACTCCAGTTTGAAGCTGCTATAGTTTTCCGGGTTCCTCTCAGTTGGCCTGAGTTTTCTGCTGGCATACGCGATGACTTTTTCTTGGCCATTCTGCTTCTGACTGAGGACAGCTCCTAATCCTTCGTTACTGGCATCTGTGTATAGCAGGAACGGTTGGCTGTAATCTGGGTAGGCTAAGATTTCATCGCCTGTCAGGATCTCTTTCATCTCTTTGAACGCCTCGGCTTGTTCTTTACCCCAATTGAATGGAGGGTTTCTGCTCTTGAGAGGTTGTCCTACCAGGAGGTCCTGCAAAGGCGCCGCTTTCTTGGTGTAATCTTTTACAAACCTCCTGTAGTAACCTGTTAGTCCCAGGAACTGACGCACCTCCTTTAGATTCTTCGGCTCCGGCCATTTCTGGATGGCTGTGACCTTCTCGGGGTCCGGCGCTACTCCTTCGGAACTGACAATATGTCCCAAGTACTGTACCTTCCGTTTGAGCAGATGGCATTTGGAGGGCTTCAGTTTCATCCCATACTTGGACAGTGACTCGAATACCTCTGCCAGGTGCTTCAGATGATCTTCATATGTCTTGGAGTACACAATCATGTCGTCCAGGTACAGCAGCACAGTTTCGAAGTTGAGATGTCCCAGGCAGCTCTCCATCACTCTCTGGAATGTTCCTGGGGCACTGCTGAGGCCAAACGGCATTCTGTCAAACTCGCAGAGTCCCATTGGGGTGGTGAAAGCAGTTTTCTCCCGATCCTCCTCAGCCACAGCTACTTGCCAGTACCCACTAGTAAGGTCGAGGGTAGAAAAGTAGTTAGCCGTTTTCAGAGCAGCTAAGGATTCCTCAATTCGTGGTAGTGGGTATGCATCTTTATGTGTTATGCGATTTACTTGTCTGTAATCTACACACATTCTCATGCTACCATCCTTTTTCTTAACTAGAACTAGAGGTGCTGCCCAGGGGCTACAACTATCCCTTATCACCCCGGCTTCCTTCATGTCACGCAACATTTCTTTAGCTTTCTGATAGTGGGCTGGAGGTATAGGCCTGTACCGCTCTTTGATGGGAGGATGACTGCCTGTAGGGATATGATGCTGTACTCCCTTAATTGTCCCAAAGTCCAGTGGGTGTTTGCTAAATACTTGAACGTACTCTTGTACCACCCGTAGTACCCCCTGTTTCTGGTGGACGGAAGTGGTATCTGTCCCTATATGAAGCTGCTGACACCAATCCGCTACTGGGGTTGCCGGATCATTATCCTCCGCTAGTTGGCGGGAGGCTAAGGACTCGGTTGTGAGGATAGAATTGTTATCTACGGCATGTAATTTAGAAACTGTGGCATAACATGGTAAATTTACTTCGTCGTCCCCCCAGTTGAGAAGTCGTACTGGTACTCTCCCATTTATTACTTCCACTACCCCTCTAGCAGTCATGAGTGTAGGTCTGTGTTCTGAGCGATGGGGTTCTACTACTGCTTGGTAGTTCTGTCCTCTCAGACCTATGGCTGCCCTACACCATATTAACATTTCACTCATTGGGGGTATTACAATGGGGTTCGAGTCTGTGACCCGTACATTACCGATTTCACCATCTGTAAGCTTCGCTTGCTGCTGGCACATCAGGGCCCGGATCTCCCTCTGGATCACTCCCTTCTGATTTGGCTTGGCAACTTCAGCGAGCTGTTGGAGCAAAAACACAACTTCTCCCAGACAGTTACTGATAATGTTAGTACCTAATATCACATTTAGGCCATTTTCCTCATTTACAGTCCTGACTACTAGAAGTCCCTGATCCTTCAGCTCCACTCTGCCCACTTTTACGTCCACATTTTTGGCTCCAAGTACTTCAACAGGGAGACCATTAGAGGCGTATACTGTAAAGTCAGGGCTCGGGGGCTGGAGACTGTCCATGGACCAGAATTTATTATAAAGGACATCAGGTATGATGGTCACCTGAGATCCAGTGTCCAGTAGTGCAGGAATTGCAATCCCGTCCAGAATGATGGACAGGTAGGGTAGTCCACCCACGAACCTGCGGTTCCAGTCTAAGGGGCCTGATGAGTCTACTCCTGGGTGTCGGCCCTCTGACCCAGGATCGGCTCGTTTAAAGGACATTGCTGAGCCATATGACCTTTTTGGTTGCAGCGGTAGCAGATGATCTCTCGGCGAGGATGGTGTTGATCAGGAGTCACTACTGGGGGTGGCGTGGTCCTCCTCCGGTGAGGCGACGTCCTCCATTTCCTCCGATTCATCCAAGGGACATCCTCCGGACAGTCGGCTAGTAGGATCTTTCCTCCTTCCTCTTTCCGCAGTTGCAGGGCATCCATTACAGTGGCCAAGTTCTTAGTCAGCTGGCGCACTTCCGAGCGCAGACATTCCAACTCACTAGGGGGCGCCACCTGCGTTTTAGCTTCTGCCACCTGCGGGGAAAAGGTGGGTACTGCCGGCTTTAGAGTGGCTTCACCCGGGTGATACTGATTTGCCACCTCTGGCTTTTCCAAGGGTCGCAGTCCTTTTATTGCCATGTCCTTTAGGGCATCAAAAGTGGCATCTGGATGATCCAAGGACCACCAGTTTACAGTCCTGCCTTCCGCTGGAGACCTTAGTCCCCGTACAAATTGTTCTTTCAACATTTGGCTCTCATCAATGGGATTTGTGGGGTTAGCCTGTTTAAGAGCTCGCAGGGCCCCCTGTAGTCGGCAGGCGTAGTCCCTAATACTGTCACCCGGTCTCTGGAAGCACTGATAAAATGCCATCCTGAGATCCGTTTCTGTGCGGTCCTCAAAGATGGCCTGTAGCTTTAAGAGAATCGCAGGTACTGACTCCTGGTCTGCAGCGGGCCAAGTCTCTACTTCTCTCTCAGCCGCACCAGCTAACTGCCCTATTACTACAGCAGCTTTTTGCTTTTCAGTCATTGAGTACATATCCAAAATACTACATATCTTCCGTTTAAACCCTGGCAGGGTGTCTGGCTCGCCGCTGTACTGGGGGAGCCACTTCGCTCCAGGCATGTATGGGAGCGTTAGCGGCATGAGCGGGACCACCGGGCCAGGTGAGGGGCCCGCACCTCCATCCTGCACTACAACGCCAAGCGGTGGGCTATTGGGGCCACCGGCGGGGGCCGCTCCGTCTGCCGGTTGCTGCGACATGTTGATGCCCCCTTGATTAATCGGAGCCTACCTCTTTCACAGGCTGCAGCGTCGCAGGCACAGCGGTGGAGACAGGACCTTTGTCGCTGGCGCTCTGATGTCAGAGCGTTCACTTCCTGTTTCACAGGACCTGCCGCCGCGTCAGAGTTGGGGGCGTGTCCAGGCAACAGCGCGCTCTTTCAGGTACGCCCCCCTTCTTCACCAGCGCCTGAGGGCGCGAATATTGCGATAAAGATGGCGGTATAATGGCGCCAAACACAGCAAACAGTCTTTTTCACCAAACAGTTCAATAGGCAACACAGGACTCACAATTGCAAGTTTCGCATCCTGTTCGTGACGCCAAAAATAGATGACGCGCACCACACTGAGGTGGTACCAGGGCTATGGAGTACTCGGAGCCGAGCCCATGGAAGTCTATGGGAGTTGTCACTGGCAGCGGGACTCGTTCCGTGGCCCTGGCGGTCATGCAATGGGGGATATTTACAGGGGATTATAAGGATAGGTAGTTTGTGACGCCACCTGCGGTGTCTGATCAATTGGACCAGCGCTGCTATAAGGATCTTCGCAGGGGATGTTATGGGGCAGCTGGGTGGTAAGTCTCCCACAGGTGAGACGGGTCCCTGGAAGTCTATGGTGATGATGCAGGGTGTAGGTAATAATTCAGTCACACAAAATGCAGCTTCTTTTCATACCTTTTACTGGTAGATGGTTCAGGCAGATCCCGGGGAGCTGGTCGGGGTGGAGAATGCACATTCAGGCAACCGCTGAGCAGGTTAGAGGCCTCCTTTACTTCATATGTAGGTGAGTCCAAACTTGCATGAAGCGAAGTTAACTCTGCAATCTCCAGCTTTTCTCAATAGCTGTAACGCCCGGCCGACATTGTGGTGGAGCCTTCTATGTCTCTGATCATCAGATGTTGAGAGAACTAAGTCCTTCTATGCTTGGCCTAGCTAAAAGTCCTTGTTCCCCCTGACTCCGGTTACGTATCGGCACTTAGGGCTACCTTCTGCGACCTGTATCCAGAAAGCTTCCGGTTTTCTTGTTACTATGCTTGAAACACTAGCAACGCTTCGGACCCGGTGTCCGGTGATTTAGTGCAGATAATTTGGTACCTGAAGCACTTCTCTGTCCTTCTCCACTGCGCCCTTCGTCCTGCTCTTGCTCTGTTCATAAGCACTTGTAGCATTGATGGAAATGTCAGCTTTCTCCAGAGCTCGCTGAGCAGCTCTCAGTATCCTCCTTGGTTCAGCTTCTGTTGAGGTACTGATTAAGGGTAGCTCTGACTAGGCTAGGATGATTCACTTCACCCGTACTAGCCTCCACTTCCTTGTCAGGTGAGCTACGCTAGCTCTGCGAGTATTCAGTCCTCTCTCCTCTCCCTCCAAGTCCAGACTGAACTGGCACTCAACTGCACTGTCCTAAGACAGGAAACTTGAATGAGCTCTGCTACGTGTCACTACCTCTTATACCCCTGATGGGTGTGTCTGAAAGTGTGAGTGACATGAATGATATCAAGCTTTTGCGGTTACCTTCCTGTGCATTCTCCTGGATTTATGTGTGCCTGACATAGCTGGGCCACACATCTGTTTCTTACTTGCGGATTTTCTGCGTCTAATGCAAGTCTATGGGAAAAATCTGCACATAAAAGTCAGCGTACCCACACGAGAAAGTGACATGTAGCAGATTGGAAACATGCACCGTAGGTCGTCTTTGACGCAGCTAAAATTTGCAGCATCAAAAGCTGCCTGATCTGTTGCTGGGCTTGAAGGGATGCAACTGCACTTAGCCAGTATTGTGAACGGGTCATGTTCTAATCAATTGGTCCATTGCATGACACTAGGCGTCAGATGTTACTGTGCCAACCCGGGTGCAGTTGTATCTCTCCATACCTCATATTACAGCAATCAAGACAGTTATGATTGAACCAGCGGTAGCACAGCCAGGTAGTCTAGAGTTACGTCCTAGCTCTACAGGTTCTAATTGGATCACCAGGCTGGCCCTGCATACAACCAGGCTAGCTATTCTTCTTAGTCAGTCAGCTCAGGGAAGCAGACCAGACTGGATGTGTCTTGGAGCTGAAGGTTAGTCAGCTGAGGGAAGCAGACCAGACTGGATGTGTCTTCGAGCTGAAGGTTAGTCAGCTCAGGAAAGCTGACCAGACTGGTGTGTCTTGGTGCTGAAGAGATGAAGAGAAAAACAAGCCAGAAGCCCTTTCCGAGAAAACTATTCACAGGACGTATGCAGAGAACTGTAAGTATCAGTGGTTGCTATGGACAATTGCTGTTTTGTTTGAGTGAGCTGGGGCTAGCTCAGCCATGTATGAGTAACCAAAGTCTGTTCTGTGTAGTTAACGCCTGGACAAGGCTAGGGATTTATTTTTATGAGTTTGTTTTTTGGTGCTGTGCAACCTGTGTAAAGCAATAAAAACTGCACGTGTTTGAGCCAAAACTGCATTGCCTGTGTGAACGCTACCTAAGACCTAATGCCTATCAGAGAGTGCGAAACCCTACAAAGCATTATAGGTCAGAAAGGACTGGGAAATAGTGCGGTCGGCCAACACGGTGACTCAGTGGTTAGCACTATTGCAGCATTGAGGTCCTGGGTTCAAATCCCACCAAGGAAAACATCTACAAGGAGTTTGTTTGTTCTCCCGGTGTTTTTGCGTGGGTTTCCTCCTGGTTGTCTTGTTTCCTCCCACACTCCAAAGACATACTGGTAGAGAACATAGATTGTGAGCCCCAGTGGGCACAATGATGATCATGCCTGCAAAGCGCTGCGGAATATGATGGCGCTATATAAGCAAACCATAATGAATAAATAATAAATAGCCTAAAATTTCTTTAGCGTTTATTTATTGCTAATCACAATTGTCACAAAACACCAATTTCTCCTCAAGTGTTAATTAAGCGTGCCTTCATTACATATAAATGTTCAGCAAGTGACAACTGTGTTCATTTTTTTTGCAGTTTCCCGTTTCCTGTTTTCTTAATAATCTGTTATCTAGTCCTTCTATCTCCGATTTCTGTCATATGAATCATCAAGTAGAACGATAATGTGGTCTAGCAACAATCCTGGGGGCTGAAAAACCACAAGGGATTTGACAGGTGCAAAAATATTTTGTTACTAAGCATATTTTTTTAAACATTTAAGAGCAAAAAAAGTCAGGATATCAAACTGCACGTCTGTATCAAAGCCATTGCTTGCTCAGAGGTTTTACCATATGTCACGGTATAGTAGAATGAAACTACCGTATTTCTGCATCACATGGCAGCAAAATAAGGAATAAAAAAAAATCTAATAATTATCAGACTGATCATCCACTCTAGATACTTGTTTACCAACTCTGTTATCTCTCCTAACACGTGCATTCGCGTTTGGCCGAGTGCACGTTTTGTATGAGTGTATGGGAAAAGGGGGAAACTTTCGTGGCATCATATCGTCTTCATGAACTGATTTTTTAAGTTAAATGCATGCATTAAGGATTACAAAATCATTTTTGCAATTGTGTTTCATTAAAAATGTTGCCCCATTTGGCTTTTACAGGCTCTTTGTGCACTGGTACCTTCAACTTTGATGTGGTCGTAAGTCAGCTGAGAAGAGCTCAGAAAAAGACAGATAAAAGTTACAAACTGCCTAGCAGATCGTCATAGTGCGTTAACTGATGGATTGTCAGTTGACTCATTCTGCAGCCAGCAATAGACAGTGTAACACGGAAGATGTGAAAGGCAAACGGTGCAACATTTTTAATGAAACTCCATGGCAAATATGTTTTTTAGTCAAAAAGTAAGGAAAAAAATTGAGCACAAATCTGGATAACCCTATATAGGAGCATAGGATATACAGTTGTGCTCAAAAGTTTACATACGCCGGCAGAATTTTTGCTTTCTTGGCCTTTTTTCAGAGATTATGAATGATAACACCAAAACTTTTTCTTCACTCATGGTTAGTGGTTGGGTGAAGCCTTTTATTGTCAAACTACTGTGTTTTCTCTTTTTAAATCATAATGACAACCCAAAACATCCAAATGACCC
>JARQOD010000003.1:92390748-92490270 GCA_033576555.1 Oophaga sylvatica
ACCCCCATTCCCCCTTTTCTCCTTCCCCCTCAAACATAAAAAACTAAAAAAAATTTAACAAAAAAAAACCCTCGCCAATTTCAACGATGAACAACATCTCCGCTCGGCGGTTTGCCTGTTCATTGCCACAGCAGGGGAAATAGTGACATCATTGTGCCCCCTGCCTGAGCGTCAGACAGCACAATTGAATTGTGCAGCTTAAAAAAATTAATATTACAGTTAAAGATGAGATATGCCATCCACCCCTTTAAGACGCGGAAACCACTGAAAACACATGTGAGTTTTTTTTACCTGGGGATTTTCCACATTTAATGCAAGCCCTATGGAAAAGTCGCACATAAAAATTTTATAAGCAGACAAATCGACATGTCGTGGATTTGAAACAGGTTTTTAAAAGCAAACATACGAAGCGTCAAAAACTCACTAAAAACTCTTTCTGGACACACAACTTAATTAAGAAAAAACTCTTAAGTTTTTAATTTTTGAGAAGGATTTTGAAGAATTTAAGCTTAGTTTCCACTACAAAAACTCAGCAAAAAGTGAAAACACACCCTAAGGCTAAATGCATACGACATCTTAAACCACAGCAGAACCGGAGTTTTCTTCCACAAAGCCACTTCAGGAAAAAGCAGCGTCTTTTTTCCTGGAGCTCTCCTCAGGCGGTTTTGCAGTTGTTTTTGCTGCATCTTTTTCCTATATCTTTCAAGTTGCCTGAAGAATGAACGTTCCTTCTTTAACCTCTTACAGGATTTCCGAACCCAAAAGCAGTTAAAAGAAGTGACATTAGCCACAACATGTGCTCAGCAATGTCATTTTGATTTTTTATGGTGGTTTCGCAAGGCTTCTTCAGGTGGATTCCGCTCGGAATCCGCCTGAAAAAGATGTCGTTTGGACATAGACTTAGGGAGATTTCACACCCAATTTCTTTTTTTGTTGTTGTTTTGTATTTTTTTAAGCAAAAAAACCCCGCTGTGGCCAGATGTTGGCTGTGAGTCAATGATGAAGGACAAAAATTTTCCATATCGTTGATCGGCACTTGTTGTAGGCAATTTATCGGTCCTTTGCACTGTTTATTATTTCAAATCAATTAAAGAAAATACATAAGGGCGATTTTCCGTGGGTATTTATCCTCCACTTCAAGTTGTGCTTTTTTCTAAGATTCGTACATATAGGGTAAGTGTGAGATCCACTTATAACTGTCTCAGTATTTGTACCCTCAGGGGAAAAAGTTACCAGTCAGCTGCTGACAGCCCAGCGATTGTTAGTTAACCCCTCTTACTGCAAGATTACAGGTGATGTAATGGCACTGCGCAGCCTACCAAGGCTAATGGCCCTGAACAGAAGCTGTGCTGTGCAGGCAGTTTTTATTAGCATGAGTACACACAACATTTTTTCTCTCCTTCTCTCTCTCTCTTTTTTTTTTACAAATATATTACTGGGTAGTTTTCCTCCTCTCGCCCTCATAGCTCAGCTCTCAACAATTAAGTGCTTGTGCTGCTATACTGAGAGCGCCTCAGATTGCTGGCTTGGCCCAGGGCTGGGAGACGTCATGGATTCCACAGTGTGAAGTTTGCAGGAAAGCCCTCAGTTTAGAAGATGGAGCACATCCAAATGTTCCCATAGCAATGGGATAAACAGGAGGAAACAGTGAGGGAATCCCTTTATTCAAACACTATAAACACTCAGAGCGGGGAAGGAAGTAGCCTTTCCCTCTCTAGTAACCTAGATCATAGACAACTGCTCTCACTTCACATCAAGCTCTCATCCTTGTTGGTTCCTCTCCTCCAGGTTCCTAAACTGAAGAGGGTCTCCCTCCCCCTTCCCCATTTTTTTTTTTCCTCTCTCTTTTGACAAGCCGCATTGGTTTATTATGAACTACGGAGGATTCTCCTTCTTCATTTAAATTTAATTTTATTTTTTTATTTTATTTTTTTATTAAGTATTTTTTCTGTATCCAAATGCAGAGAGAAGCAGCCTGCAGACTGGCACAGTACCATCACTACATCATGCGCTCTATGGATCAAGGTAAGGCACAGCCGAAGCTGGGGAGAGGGATACGACGGCACCGTGACACTAGGCGCAGTGTCCGTAGGGGTCTCTTATTTGGGGATGTTGTTTTAGATAAGTATAAAAAGTTTTAGGCAATTATAGCAACCTCTATGTCTAGTAGTAGCGTCCATGAAGCAGAAATATTAATTCAGTCTTATCTATATGCAAATCTTTCTTTTGTCTGTCTATCTATTAATCTATCTGTCTAGAGATAGAAAAAGAAAAGCTGCACTTTTCCATGCAAAGCCCCCAAAGTAATTACAAAATAAACCCTAAAATATGGGGGAAGCATTCCAAATTCAGATGATGAACATAAGTACCTAAATTGTAAAGTGCTGCTGAATATGTTGGAGCTATAGAAATAAAAATCTATCTATCTATCTATCTATCTATCTATCTATCTATCTATCTATCTATCTATCTAGAAATAGAAATCTAAAAGCAGCACTTTTCCATGCAAAGATGAGTGCAAAGCCGCCAAAGTAATCACCAAAACAAACACCAAAAAATGGAAGAAGTATGTCAGATGATGAAATACAGATTGTAATCAGCCCATGCGACGTTTCATGCCGGTTTTTCACCATCAGACTTTGGAATACTGCCCCCATTTTTTGTAGTTTTTATCTATCTATCTATCTATCTATCTATCTATCTATCTATCTATCTATCTATCCCATATCTATCTATATATCTCATATCTATCTATCTATCTATCTATCTATCTATCTATCTATCTATCTATCTATCTATCTCATATCTATCTATCTATCTATCTATCTATCTATCTATCTATCTATCTATCTATCTTCTATCTATCTCATATCTATCTATCCCATATCTATCTATATATCTCATATCTATCTATCTATATATCTATCTATCCCATATCTATCTATATATCTCATATCTATCTATTTATCTATCTATCTATCTATCATCTATCTATCTCATATCTATCTATCTATCCCATATCTATCTATATATCTCATATCTATCTATCTATCTATCTATCTATCTATCTATCTATCTATCTATCTTCTATCTATCTCATATCTATCTATCCCATATCTATCTATATATCTCATATCTATCTATCTATATATCTATCTATCCCATATCTATCTATATATCTCATATCTTATCTATCTATCTATCTATCTATCTATCTATCTATCTATCTATCATCTATCTATCTCATATCTATCTATCTATCTATCCCATATCTATCTATATATTCTATATCTATCTATCTATCTATCTATCTATCTATCTATCTATCTATCTATCTATCTACGGTATCTATCTATCTGTCTATCTCATATCTATTTTTTATCTATCTATCTATTTATCTATCTATCTATCTATCTATCTATCTATCTATCTATTATCTATCTATCCCATATCTATCTATATATCTCATATCTATCTACGGTATCTATCTATCTGTCTATCTCATATCTATTATCTATCTATCTATATATATATATATAAATGTATATATTTTTAAAACCTATATATGTGTAAACATACATATAATTCAATAACCTATACATGATGGGCAATTTTTTTGCACACTTGCTATAACTTTGGTATAAACACTGGAACACTTTTTACACTACAACCCTCTTTTTCGTAACGCCTGTACCTCTGTATTGATAACCCACCGACATGTACTGTCTCTATGACTGGAACAGACAGAAAACTATGAAAAAGCCACAATAAACAGCATAAATTATTAAAAAAGAATGAGCCGTCAGGATGGCGGCCGTTCTGCTTCCAATACAATGTCAGGGTGTTACATAACAGTTTGGATAAGTCTAACCCCGTGACCCTGTAATGTATGGATCTGGATTAAACACATGCTCCCAAGCACAGGTCAGATCCTCCGCCTGTCGTACATTTTGCAATTATGTAGTTTTAGATACAGATCTTTGCTTAGAGTATATGAAATATGAGGTAGAGGTCTAGAATGTTACGTAGAAAGTAATTTTTCGGTAACGTAACTCACATTTCTATATAAAGTGGCAATTCTTTTACAATATACACTAAGCAGCTACCTCTAAAAAAAAAGTAGGTAAATGCCGGAGCCACCGGTGACGTCGGGCCTTGGAGGGGGACACAGTAAACTCACTTGTGTGATTCCTTGTGGCTTCTGGTCAGAAGTTACTGGATAATTATAAGAGATTTAGTGTACACAGCAACCCGTCTTGGTTTATGGTGTAAACCTACATCACATTGGAAGCTGGAAAGAATGTCCTTCTACCATAATTAGATCACCATCAGGCAGATGCAAGAGGGGATTCCGTTTGAGGAAAAAACACCTATTATTAATAGTTTTGGGCTCCGGCTATTGGGGCTAATGTAGCTGCCAGGATTCTCCCACTCGCTTTCTGAAGGAGGTCCAATGTTATCTGGAAGATATGACTACAAGCCTAGGAGTTACCCCGCCGAGGAGATCCCCGGCACCTCGCCGACCCATTTCCATGAGCTGGTCCCTGTGGGCCAAGCAGTGTGACTCATTTTCCTGTCTCAATACACAACGGAGGTCGCCGTGCATCTTATTTTATGGCCATTTTTTTGCATTTGATCATAAATTTCACAGGGCACATTTTAAAGAGACATTTCCTCAAAGTGTTTGCCAAAACATTAATTGTCATAACACAAAAACTTAAAAAGAAACAAAGACAGTTATATAGTGATCACCAATCTCTCTCCACTTTAAGAGAATTTAATGCTATAAAGTGCCAAATACCCAGAGACAATATCACATCATGATAGCCATTTACTTTTGGTGCTATTTTAAGGGTTGAAGAGGGCCCCTGTGCAAGAACAGTATATGGGCCCTTTCCAGTCCTATAGCTCACTTTAATGCACAATTCCACTATTGGAGGTGGTAGAAGCCCCCTTAACTCTTGGGCTCCTATGTGGCTGCCCAGGTATCACCGTTACCAATGTCACCACCACTTTTAAAGGGTACATCAGCTGGAAGCATTCATCAATTATCCACTGTATGAGGAATGCTAAAGCCAATTGGCCCCTCAGCAAAGGACTCAAAGTGCCATAACTTTTGGATCATTTTGGCCCATTAACGACTGTCCTGCTATTGAAACTCCAGCCCCTAGTGGCTACAGGGATCAGGTGATTGGGGTCCACCATTTTGGAGATCATAGTGGTTCCTATGTCGGATTGCCACTCATCAACTAAATAGGTGTTAAATGCTTCCGTTTGGAACACCCCTTTAATGCTGGGCACGTAATATTATAATATTATTTATTATATAGCTCCATGATATCACTCACAATCTAGATTCCCTATCAGTATGTCTTTAGAATGTGGGAGGAAACTGAAGAACCCGGAGGAAACCCACACAAAAACGGGGAGAACATACAAATTCCTTGCAGATATTCTTGGTAGGAATTAAACCCAGGACCCCAGCGCTGTAGGGCCGCAGTGCAAACCACTGAGCCACCGTGCTGCCTCACATACAATAAGTCTTCATATTTCTATGCTTTCTTGCCTCTCTTTATAAAACCTGTATATATATATATATTAATATTCTTCGGTGCCTTCCTGGGAAATGGCTACTATTCTATCTTATAGTAAGTTTCCTCCTAGCAGCATCTCCCACACAGTTAGAATTTCCCCAACTGCAATGGTTAAAAAAGTAGTAGTAGTAGGCAATTATGGCGGGTGTACTAGCACATGGTTCCCATGGATCGACTATTTTTGACCTATCATCTGGAGGGAATAGACATTTAGGCCACATTCACACGTTCCGTATTTGGTCAGTATTTTACCTCAGTATTTTCCCGCCAAAACCAGGAGAGGAACAGTCAGAGGAAAAGTATAATAGAAACACGTCACCACTTCTGGATTTATTACCCACTCCTGGTTTTGGATTACAAATACTGAGGTAAAATACTGACCAAATACTGATAGTGTGAACGTGGCCTTAAAGTCATTGTTATACCTTTCACATTTACTAAAAGAGAATAGATTGATACCTTATTGTTTTAGATAGTTTCAGACTATATAGTTTAGTATTTTTATATAGTTTTATACGTTTTTTGTAGTTTTTATATAGAATTTATGTTTTAAAATTTAAAGAAACTACAATCTGGTCAGTTTGAGAAATGCCATTCTCAATACCCTGCGCTCGAGTAATAGATTTATATATGAACTCCAATGTTTTAAAAACCTGTTCCCTATGTAAGGCTTCCATCAGCAGGATATCCAGACAAGATATCCCTTAACCAATTTTCCACCCCATCTTAAATTTCCATGATGTTTTTTTTTTTTTTAAGAAGACCACCCCTCTAGAACCACACTTTTCAATATATTCAATGTATTATTAAAGGGGTGGTCTGAAGGCAAATTTTCATTCTAAATCCCTGTCTATATAGTAGCAAATCCAAAGATCTCTAAGGCACCATAGAGATCTCTAAAAAATCCAATCTTTATTCCAAAATATTTTGCACATCACAGCAGTCACTGTATTTTACGCTTCAGAAAGGCCATTTGGCCGAAACCTTGCTCTATTTTTGTCACCTCACTTCTGTGATGTTTTAAATATTTTAGAATAAAGATTGGATTTTTATAAAGATCTGTATGGTGCTGCAGATATTTTTGGATTTGTTGCTGTTTTATGATCTGGTGGGAGGCCCTGCAGAGTAGCACATATGGTACTCATCAATGGTGCATGGGAATTCTATACTGGACTGAGTCCCTGTCTATATAGTGCCATAATCTAAACTATTTTCTAATATACAGTACAGACCAAAAGTTTGGACACACCTTCTCATTTAAAGATTTTTCTGTATTTTCATGACTACGAAAATTGTAAATTCACACTGAAGGCATCAAAACTATGAATTAGCACATGTGGAATTATATACTTAACAAAAAGTGTGTAACAACTGAAATTATGTCTTATATTCTAGGTTCTTCAAAGTAGCCACCTTTTGCTTTGATGACTGCTTTGCACACACTTGGCATTCTCTTGATGAGCTTCAAGAGGTAGTCACCGGGAATGGTTTTCACTTCACGGTGTGCCCTGTCAGGTTTAATAAGTGGGATTTCTGGCCTTATAAATGGGGTTGGGACCATCAGTTGTGTTGTGCAGAAGTCTGGTGGATACACAGCTGATAGTCCTACTGAATAGACTGTTAGAATTTGTATTATGCCAAGAAAAAAGCAGCTAAGTTAAGAAAAACGAGTGGCCATCATTACTTTGAGAAATGAAGGTCAGTCAGTCCGAAAAATTAGGGAAAACTTTGAAAGTGTCCCCAAGTGCAGTTGAAAAACCATCAAGTGCTACAAAGAAACTGGCTCACATGAGGACCGACCCAGGAAAGGAAGACCAAGAGTCACCTCTGCTTCTGAGGATAAGTTTATCCGAGTCACCAGCCTCAGAAATCGCAGGTTTACAGCAGCTCAGATTAGAGACCAGGTCACTGCCACACAGAGTTCTAGCAGCAGACACATCTCTACAACAACTGTTATGAGGAGACTTTGTGCAGCAGGCAGGCCTTCATGGTAAAATAGCTGCTAGGAAACCACTGCTAAGGATAGGCAACAAGCAGAAGAGACTTGCTTGGGCTAAAGAACACAAGGAATGGACATTAGACCAGTGGAAATCTGTGCTTTGTTCTGATGAGTCCAAATTTAAGATCTTTGGTTCCAACCATCGTGTCTTTGTGCGATGCAGAAAAGGTGAACGGATGGACTCTACATGCCTGGTTCCCACCGTGAAGCATGGAGGAGATGTGATGGTGTGGGGGTGCTTTGCTGGTGACACTGTTGGGGATTTATTCAAAATTGAAGGCATACTGAACCAGCA
The DNA here is from genome assembly GCA_033576555.1 of Oophaga sylvatica. NCBI lineage: Eukaryota > Metazoa > Chordata > Amphibia > Anura > Dendrobatidae > Oophaga > Oophaga sylvatica. The sequence goes on from JARQOD010000003.1 coordinate 92,398,637, forward strand.
TGGCTACCACAGCATCTTGTAGCGGCATGCTATTCCATCCGGTTTGCGTTTAGTTGGACCATCATTTATTTTTCAACAGGACAATGACCCCAAACACAACTTCAGGCTGTGTAAGGGCTATTTGACCAAGAAGGAGAGTGATGGGGTGCTACGCCAGATGACCTGGCCTCCACAGTCACCAGACCTGAACCCAATCGAGATGGTTTGGGGTGAGCTGGACCGCAGAGTGAAGGCAAAAGGGCCAACATTTGCTAAGCATCTCTGGGAACTCCTTCAAGATTGTTCGAAGACCATTTCCGGTGACTACCTCTTGAAGCTCATCAAGATAATGCCAAGAGTGTGCAAAGCAGTCATCAAAGCAAAAGGTGGCTACTTTGAAGAACCTAGAATATAAGACATAATTTCAGTTGTTTCACACTTTTTTGTTAAGTATATAATTCCACATGGGTTAATTCATAGTTTTGATGCCTTCAGTGTGAATGTACAATTTTCATAGTCATGAAAATACAGAAAAATCTTTAAATGAGAAGGTGTGTCCAAACTTTTGGTCTGTACTGTACTTGCATTAAAAACTCCCTATCCTTCTAACAGCTTTTCTATTTTTTCCCTACTTCCATTTTGTTGGCACTTTGTTTGAGAATGCCCATTGCATGCTGGGATACTCAAATGAAGCGTCATCAGGGGGCAGAGGCTGTGGTCACTGCCACAGTCCCTGACCCCTCCCTGAAATGAAGCCTCATCAGTGACCTCCATTTCAGGGACTGGCAAAGCCCCGCTGTGCACAATGACAGTGCGCTTTCTTTTGTAGGCTCAGATTAGCAGTAACGAGTCGGTAACAGAGCAGTGTCAGACTACCTGGTATGCAGAGACCAGTGTTGCCCCTGCAAGTAACTTCCCTGGTTTCTGCGCATTGAGTATTTTGATAATTAGCTCTGCTCCCAGCTCGTTACTGCTGTTCTGAGCCAGCGAGAGAGTGCACTGTCACTGTGCACATCGCGCCAGCACTAGTCCGGCCCCCTGAAATGAGCATCACTGATGATGCTTCATTTCAGGGAGGGGTAGAGACTACTGCAGTGACTGCAGAATCTTCTCCCTCAATCTTCGTTTGAGTATCCCAGCATGTACTGCGATTCTCAAACGAAGCATCATCAAAAGGCAAGTAAGGATAAAAAATAGAAAAGCAGTTAGTGCAGTTAAGGAAGAATATGGACTTTTTAAGCAAGTATATTAGAAACTAGTTTAGATTTTGGCACCAAATACCGTAGATATTGATTTAGAATGAAAATTACTTTGTGCTTTCGATCATCCCTTTAATTCTACGCTATTATAGCAAGATTGCTTAGTAAAGAATTAAACGCATACTGGGCATGAGCCAGTCCGCACACCACAAGCTGCTCATACCTGGCGCTGGGAATGTAATTTGATGAGAGCAGTATACATGGCACATCACCAGTTCTCCTGCTAATGTCGTCCAGAAAATATTGAAGTTGACATATATCATTGACAGGTTACTAGTGTCTTTGGGAAGTGAGAGACAATTTCCTTGTAGAAAATTTTGCTAAATTCTATACTGTACTCAGTGCTGAAATTTTCAGCCTCCATGAGAAATTGTTATGGGGCACAGCTAAATTTATTAATCAAGTGCCTTCCTATATAGTTATATTCTATGTATAACCTGGAAACAAAATCTGGACTCTTGCAAGGTTATCGGTCATTCATGAGAAAGTGTACAGACACAAATCACCAGAGATCGGCTGGTATCAGTGGTAGAACCCTGACCTCCAGACTCATGGAAGAAGCTAAGACTAAGGCCTCTTTCACACATCAGTTTTTTGCCGTCAGGCGCGATCCAGCAATTTTTTTAAAAAACGGATCCGTTTTTTTTACCGCTGGATCCGTTTTTTTCTCATTGACATGCATTAGCGCCGGATCGCGCCGCATGTCATTGCGTTTAGTCCGTTTTCTGCCGGATCCGTCCTAGATTTTAATTCCGGCGGCCGGACAGGACGCATAAATGTAAGGTTTTTTTTTTGTGCCAGAAACGCCTGACAGCGCCTGAAGTGGCGCATCAGGCGTCCAGAAACAATAGAATTGTATGGTACCGGATCAGTCTTTTGTGCAATCCGCCAAAAGACTGATCCGGATTCTGGAAATCAAGGACTACTACACTACTACTACACTAATTTTCCGGGCAAAAAAAAGTCAGGACGGATCCAGCTAAAAAACGGATCCGGCACATCAGTTTTTTACCATCTACGCCGGATCCGTCTTTTAAACAATTCGCCGGATTGTGCCTGATTGCAAAAAACTGATGTGTGAAAGAGGCCTAAACCCTAAAACCAGAATCTCGCGACAATGAAAATCTGCTCCTTGTCATATTCTCTTAAGTTGTACAATAAATAGCCACGAGGGGGAAACCATATATTGAGATATCTGCTCAGGTGCACTAACCACAACACATATGCTGTAGGTAACAGAAGTAAAGCTGGACTAAGACATTGGGCATGTGATCGGCATCGTCTTTACTGTTTATGCAAGTGATGCAAATACATAATCCAAAACGGTTTCTGTGATGGTTTGTAGAGTTTTAATGGGTTGTCCACTTCCAAAAAATAGAGAAGGTGTACACAACTTACTAATGTATTTGCATTTTAAGGGGTCTAATAATCTTCATATATTAATGTTGGCTCCTGGCAACTCCACCTCCAGGACACAGGACACAGCACAGGGTCTGTACTTCATCAGTGCTGGATGACTAGCTAATTTGCTAAGCCAACCCCATTCTCTGCACATGCAGTCAATCAACCCTTTTCTCTGCTCATGCGGATAATCAGCCAGCACCTTTCTCTGCTCATGCAGTCAGCCAGACCCCTTCTCGGTTCATGCAGTCAGCCAACCTCCTTCTCTGCTCATGCTGTCAGCCAGCCACCTTCTCTAATCATACAGTCAACCAACCCCCTTCTCTGCTCATGCTGTCAGCCAGCCATCTTCTTTGCTCATGCAGTCAGCCAGCCCCCCTTCACTGCTCATTTAGTCAGTCAACCCCCTCTTCTCTGTCACATTGCAGTCAGTCAGCCCTCTTTCTCGGCTCATTTTGCAATCAGCCAAACCATTCTTCTCTGTCATCAGTCAGCCAACCCCTCTCTGTCATGCTGTCAGCCAACCCCTTCTCTGCTCATGCTGTCAGCCCCTTTCTGGGTAGCAGTCAGCCAACCCCCTTCTCTGCTCATGCTGTCAGCAGCATCCATACTTTCTGTTCATGCAGCTCAGCTGCAGTCAGCCAACCCCCTTCTCTGCTCATGCAGTCAGTCAGCTTCTTTCTCGGCTCATACAGTCAGCCAACCAACCCCTTCTCTGCCTATACAGTCAGCCCCTTTCTTGACTCATGCGGACAGCCAGACCCTTCTCTGCACATACAGTCAGCCAACCCCCTTATCTGCTCATGCAGTCAAACAGACCCATTCTCTGATCATAAGTCAGCCAACCTCCTTCTTTGCTCATGCAGTCAGTCAGCCCCTTCTCTGCTCATGCTGTCAGCCAGACCCCTTCACACACACACCACTGATTTGTCAAGTTTTCTTGTCAAATGAATGAGACATCTTATACATACATTGCTTATTTTTGACTTGCAGATTTTGAGCAGATTTAATTCTGCAGCATGTCAGGTCAATGTTTTTGCTGCAGATTTTCACTCATACTAATGAATGGGGAAAAACACATGTAAAAACACAGCAAAAACATGGCAAAAAAGCAGCTATTTTACACTGTTTTTTCTGCCAACAGATCCAGAAACGGTGCAGAAGTATCTGAACCAAATACTTAAATTTGCACATACTACAATAATAATATTAGTAGTAGTAGTATTATGGGAGACATCCACGTGTGTCAGTCCAGACTATATATTGATTTATCGCTGCTACTGTGAGTATGTATTTGGAGTTTACTTTCCAGCACACATCCCTTTGCAATTGATAAAAAATAATATCCCATAATTCTGATAACTGTGCAAAAGGTGATGACCTCACTGGACCCTGGAGCAGTCACTTGTCACTTTCAGCAGCGGTCATTTTCAGCAGTATTATCCATAGTTGTAGGACAATACAGAATAGGAGAACCGATTAAGTGCTTCATGGTAATATTTGCTGTGGCAATCCTTGCTGTATTAGCATGGCACAGCCCAACACAATAGAGGTGACAAATGATGTCACACCCCCGTAATCAGTGCACATGATTGCTTATGTTCTGTGTGCTGCCTAATCGAAATATAAGTCGGCATTGATGAGGTTAACGCTACCGGAGGGTCTAAGGCTACTTTCACACATCAGTTTTTTTCCTTCAGGCATGATCCTGCTATTTTTTGAAAAACCGGATCCGGCGGCAGATTACGTTTTTTTCCCATTGACTTCTATTAGTGCCGGATCGCGCCGCATATCCTCGCGTTTCGTCAGTTTTTTGCTGGATCTGGCTAAAATTTTCATTCCAGCGTCTGGAAAAAACGTCTTCAGTAACGTTTTTTGTCTGCGGCAAAAAAAACAGACAGTGCCGTATGCGGCGCTTCCAGTTTTTTGCTACAATGGAAGTCTATGGGCGCCGGAATGCGCCGGATCCGGAAAAAGACGGATCCGGTCACCAGATCCGGTTTTTAAGTCTGAGCATCCTCAGATTCAATTGGCCAGCCCCCAGGAAACAGATCATCGTTTGGGAACCTTCCATGGGCGTTTTTAAAAACCGGATCTGTTGTAAAACGGATAAAAAAAACGGAAGAAACGGATGGAAAGATGATGAAACGGATCCGCTTTTTTACCGGATCAGGTAAACGGATCCGGTTTTCCATTTCATCCGTTTTTACACAATTTGAGCCGCTTACGGCACTCAGGCGCGACGCAGGATCATGCCTGAAGGAAAAAAACTGATGTGTGAAAGTAGCCTTACACTTGTTTGATGGCCGTCTATGTGACTAATGAGAGAAGCAGGAAGGAGACGGGAGTACAAGCTGTCACTGGTGAAAAATCACTACTGCTTGCACTACTTTCAAGTCCATTATTCTTCACCTCCCTCAGCCCTTTGAATGCAGAGATAAACCTCCCCACAATCACAATCACAATCGCTTTTATCGAGGTGACCTTCTCTCACCCGCTTTGCTTGCAGCATTGTATATTTTATTTTCCATACAAAAATTTCTAAAAAGAACTTAAAACAGCTGTAAAAACAACAAAAAAGCAATATTTAAGCCAGGAATGGGATCATGATGCTGATGTGTTACTGACGAGGGGGGACACTGAGAAACAGTGACATTTTCCACTCCCAGGCATTGAAATATGGATTTTATATCATTTAGATACTGGAGTCTGTAAAGCAGCTGATATTTATTAGGAAAGAGATGAAGGCTGTAAATCAGGCGGACTCACTGATGGTCATTTGACATGACTAAAGACACATTTACTTGATATTAGCGAGTCATGTGTTTTAACTTAAGACTTGGATATTTTTAGCTGGTTCTTGGTGCCAGTAAAACAACAACATGCAAAGCCAAAAAGTGCCAGAAAGCTGTTAATTCTAGATTTCTGAAAAAAATATTTTATATCCCCATTAGACAGAGCCAAGCCTTTCCCCATGAAATACGACTCTCGTATCCAATAAGAATCATGAAGACGTAAACTTTATTTTCTTATGCCAGCAAAGACTGGCAAATATGTAGACTCTGACAGCCCTGGCACACTAGTACTGTTTGTATATCTATCTATGTTTTGCCATCTTTGTGACTAGTATAATATGGTGTTCACCTTACCAAAAAGAACCTGTGTATTCTATATTCAGCAAAATTTTATAGGCACAGATAGTACTGCTTTCTCGAGTCTTATTGTAAATTAAGTTGGCACAGATAGTACTGCTTTCTTGTGTCTTATCGTACTTTAAGTTGGCACATATTGTACTGCTTTCTCATGTTCTATTGTAAATTAAGTTGGCAGAAATAATACTGCTTCCTCGTGTCTTATTGTAAATTAAATTGGCACAAATTGTACCGCTTTCTCATGTCTTATTGTAAATTAAGTTGGCACACATAGTACTGCTTTCTCGTGTCTTATTGTACATTCAGTTGTCTCAGATAGTACTGCTTTCTCTTGTCTTGTACATTAAGTTAGCACACATAGTACTGCTTCCTTGCATCTTATTGTAAATTAAGTTGCCTCAGATCATACTGCTTTCTCGTGTCTTATTGTAAATTAAGTTGTCTCAGATAGTACTGCTTTCTGTTGTCTTGTTGTTGTAAATTAAGTTGGCACAGATAGTGCTGCTTTCTCGTGTCTTATTATAAAATACGATTGAACATGATCTGCAAAAAAAAGCGTTGGTCATGTTCAACTGGAATAAAAGTTGAATGATTTATCCATCACACTGAAGGAACTTTTCATTTTTTTGTCATAGTAGCAGCTCTGAGTCCATTTAAAGTAGGATTTTTTAATTTTTACTTTTTTATCTTAAGGGTAGCAGAAGCTACCTCATACCTATAGTATAAGTCAAGAAATTAGTCAGCAAAGAAAAAACATGGAAGTCAAGTTAAGATTTTGGAGTGAATGGATTTTAAGATAAAGAACAAGAAACATAGTCCCAAATAATTGATGATTGATAGAATTTTGAGGGACACTAGACTATCTTTAAAAGGTTGTCTTGAGGTACAAGTCTGCGATAACTATATGTGAGGATTCTCCGGTGCCAGCTATTTGTTACATGTGATCACAAGCAGACTAGACGTTCCAGGCCTGGACACATCTAGTCATAATGTGGCCGGAAGTATACAAATCGCATAGACTTGTAGCCTAAGGCTGGTCAACCCTTTTAATCCATACTTAAGGAGGCAAGCGCAGCACCCCATTGGATTTTGTACTGGAGAGGAGTAGTTGTGTGCTAGAAAAAAGCCAATGTGGTGCTTGGCTTTACTAGATATCACAGTGCTTTCATTTTAGGTATCGGTGGAGGTCCTAGATGTGCAACCCCCATCTACTAGTCAAATTATAACAAAAGACTTTGGCAATGGCAGCTATGTACTGTCATTTCTATCAGACATGGAGGTGTCCTGTCCACTTACAGCTCCAATCTACGATTCAGGCTGCAAAGTGCTTAAGTAAAAAAGAGATGAAAAATTTATTAGGAAGTCATGTTGCACTTCACCTCTTCCAACCACAAAACATACATTAGACACTTTGCAGACCTTTTCTAAAAGCATTTCACTAATAAGCTTGATTTTGGCTATTGGACGTGCATGGTTTAATGAGCATATCTGACAGGCCACACAGCAGAGAACGGCTGTCCATTGAGAAAGGCAGGTCAGGAGACCTAATGGACGATCAAGCATTTACTGAGGGTTTTGAGGCTAAATGAGACATTTCAGTGGATATAAAGATGCGCTTGTGCATTATATATTGCCATTCACTATTTAGACTTTTAGATTGGCTTGTCATAAAATCCGGCGCTTTGTGTATCTTGCAATCAAAATATCTTTTTGTTAACTTTTGATTGTACAATGTCCAACATCTCCAAAACTATTATTTAAAAAGTAACTACTATTTTAATTTTATTTTTTGATAAATTACCGTATATACTCATGTATAAGCCGACCCGTGTGTAAGCCGACCCCCTAATTTTGCCACAAAAAACTGGGAATACTTATTGACTCGCGTATAAGCCTAGGGTGAAAAATGATTATGCCCCCATATGCTCCATAGATTATGCCCCCATATGATGCTCCACAGATTATGCCCCCATAGGCTCCACAGATTATGCCTCCATATGCTCCACAGATTATGCCCCCATATGCTGCACAGATTATGCCCCATATGCTGCACAGATTATGCCCCATATGCTCCACAGATTATGTCCCCATATGCTCCACAGATTATGCCCCCATATGCTCCACAGATTATGCCCCCATATGCTCCACAGATTATGCCCCCATATGTTCCACAGATTATGCCCCCATATGCTCCATAGATTATGCCCCATAGTATAGGTCCCTTATGCTGCCGCGCTGCTGCTGCAAAAAAATGACATACTCACCTCTCGTCACTGGGGGCCAGGTGCCGGTGTCCTGAGCAGGCAGTGACACCGGCGCGCTATGGAGGACAGGTGCCGGTGTCACCTCTCGCTCAGGACCCTGGCACCTGAGATATTTACCTGTCACCGGACCGGTCCACCGCTGCACTGCTCCCTCTTCCGGGTCCTCGGCAGTGAATGATCAGGTAGGGGGCGCGGCGCGCACTAACGACGTCATCATGCCTTCTGCCTGAACATTCACAGCCAGAGGAGTCGGACGAGGGAGCAGCGCAGTGGTGGTCCGGGGACAGGTAAATATCGCTATACTCACCTCTCCGCCGGCGCGTCTCTGCAGCTTCTCCTCTTCTCCCGGCGGTCTCCGCAGCTCTGCCTTCCTACAGCAGTCACGTGGTACCGCTCATTAAAGTTATGAATATGTGCATATTCATGACTTTAATGAGCGGTACCATGTGACCGCTGCAGGAAGGAGCCGGAGATCGTGGGAGAAGCAGAGGGGCTGCAGAGACGCGCCGGCGGAGGGGTGAGTATGATCCGACACCCCCGCTCCCCCTCCTCCGCCGACCCCCGTATATGACTCGCGTATAAGTCGAGAGGGGGACTTTCAGCCCTAAAAAATGGGCTGAAAGTCTTGGCTTATACACGAGTATATACGGTAATAGTACATATGAAAATAAGAAACTTTGTAATATATCTCGTCAGAAAAATCTGCTTCTTTCTCCTCCAGGACTGTTAATCTAGTCTCAAAATTCTCATTTCACAGGTAAAATCTATCTTGAGTGAATAAAGAATTTCCTATTACTGAGACAAGAGATGACAGTTGGTGCTCATAAATTTCTATGGAGAATTTACAGTGGAATGTCTGTCTCTGCCTCTAGCTCCTCCCCTACATAGAATTTTACAAGCACCAACTGCCATCTCCTATCTCAGTAATGGGAAAATCTGTCTTCACTGAAGACAGATTTTACCCTTGAATTGAGAGTAAATGATCTATCCGGGAGGAGAAAGAAGCAAATGTGTCTGATAAAATTTATTAAAAAGTTGCTTATTTTCACTATTTATTTATGAAACAAAAATAAAAACAATGGTTCTTGTTAGAATGTCATGTATAAGAGAGTCACAAGCCTTTTGTGAATAGTTGTACATGTTTCCACGTCCTCCAAGAACTCAAAATGTTTGTATTAAGGCTTCCTATATGGCAGCTGTGTTGCCAGCTACTTAGCCTCAGAGTGATCAACTACCGAGTCCCGGATATGACACAAAGTGGGGAAGTTGATAATGCACAATTACATATTCTCATATACTATTACCCAAGTGATCATAAGTCAAATGACAAATGTATAAACATTATTAAATATGTTTTTCATCATTTTATTGTGTACTTTCTGCTAGTATATTCACGCACATATCACCTCTTCCATCATGATCTTGATTCATCAAAGTTTTTATGGCATAAAACACATTGAAAAGACACAATGTGAGATCTGAGACTGGAGTATCAAGTGAGATCTGAGACTGTGGCAAGGGACACGGACAACACCTCTTAATAAATCGGGCGCTTCTGACTCCACCACTCCCCTTGCGGAAACAGTGCTGGTGTTGATGAATTGGGGCCTGTGTTGTACAAAGTCATATTGATATCCAGTAGAGTGTGGCAGAAAAAAACATGGAGCCACCCGCCACTGCTAGAAAAGATGACATCTTATAGGTATGGTCACTTCATTGAGGCAACGCGTTTCAGCGCTAAACAAGTGTCTTCATCAGGCCATAAAAATAACAGGGAACAGACACATATATATGTTCTTACCTCATTATTTATGAAGGCACCATTTCTATCTATGATTCACATACAGTGGGTACAGAAAATATTCAGACCCCTTTAAATTTTTCACTCTTTGTTTCATTGCAGCCATTTGGTAAATTCAAAAAAGTTCATTTTTTCTCATTAATGTACACTCTGCACCCCATCTTGACTGCAAAAAACAGAAATGTAGAAATAATTGCAAATTTATTAAAAAAGAAAAACTGAAATATCACATGGTCATAAGTATTCAGACCCTTTGCTCAGACACTCATATTTAAGTCACATGCTGTCCATTTCCTTGTGATCCTCCTTGAGATGGTTCTACTCCTTCATTGGAGTCCAGCTGTGTTTAATTAAACTGATAGGACTTGATTTGTAAAGTCACACGCCTGTCTGTATAAGACCTCACAGCTCACAGTGCATGTCAGACCTAATGAGAATCATGAGGTCAAAGGAACTGGCCAAGGAGCTCAGAGTCAAGATGGGGTGCAGAGTGTTCATTAACGAGAAAAAAAATGAACTTTTTTTAATTTACCAAATGGCTGCAGTGAAACAAAGAGTGAAAAATTTAAAGGGGTCTGAATACTTTCCGTACCCACTGCATTTTCCAGCAGCGCCCAGTGGCTCCTTCTTTATCTTTTACGCTCTTCTGCACTTTTACAGTTTTCATTGTGCATAACCGGCATATGGATGAGCAGCAGTTGGTCCAAACTTTGCAAGTTTTTGTGAAAAATTATCCCTGCTTAAAGCACATATCGATAAGGTGAGCAGTTCTACTTAGGGAAGAGTCAGACGGCTTTATAACTTGGACAAGGATAGTGACTATTGATGAACAAGTAACTCGTTGCTCGGATTTTCCCTAGCATGCTTGGATGTCCTCCGAATATTTGGGCGTGCTCAGAGATTTAGTTTGTGTCACCGAAGCTGCATGATTTGCAGCTGCTAGACAGCCTGAATACATGTGAGGAATGCCTGTTTGTTAGGAAATCCCTGCATGTATTCAGTCTGTCTAGCGTTCATGTGTTCACAGTGGGCAGTGGGGGGTAGACATCTCTGGCAGCTGTTTATTGTCCTTATGAACAAATTTATTGAAATCTATAGTCCCAGATCCTTCTTTATCCCATTATCTGTCGGAGAAAAAGCCTGGTCCTGTTGACACCGACAGCAGGGGCGTACATAGAAATCATGGGGCCCCATAGCAAAAGTCTGAAGTGGCCCCCCCCAAAAAAAAACAGGTGCACTTAACTCCACACACACACACACACCTGCAGTGCATGCAGGGCCCCCTACACCCTCCACAGTGCGTGCAGCCGGGCCCCCCTCCCTAAGGTGCAAAGTGCAGTCAGAGCCATTGTAAATGTAAAGTGCCAGCACAGTGAGGGGACACATTTAACAAAAAAAAAAATTCGACCCCCAGCCAGGCTCACCATCTTGTGTGTGCAGTGGCGTAGCAACTGTTTGTGGGGCCCAGGGCGGCTGAAAAATTTGCCGCCCCTTTGGTCATTGATAATCCTGAAGCATTCACCATTACAACCAAAAAAAGGCTCAAAGTAAATACCTTTCACCTGTAAAATCAGCATGGCAAAAATACACACTGCAAAGCAGCAACACACAGTATGGACTTGTGTTTATGATGTGCTTTATCCTCCTTGGACAAAAAGGACTTCTTTAGGCTTGGCTCACATTTATACAGTGCAGTCTGCTGGACAAATATGTCTGAATTGCAAAAAAAATGGTATTCAGACGTATATGGAGGCATACACAAACCATAATGGGCAACACGTAGTGTAAAAAAAATGTTCTTCTGACTATGTTTTGCCCTGATCACGTTGTATTGTGGGAAAAAAACATAATTGACCAAAGGTACGCGTTTTTAATGTGGGGTGAAAAAAAGTTTATTCTTCTGGACACCTCCTCACAGAACTGATGCCAAAATGGAGTGGGATGGGACTGTTGACACCAGTAAAACTGGATGGAAAAAAATGATTCTTTTTAAGTAAAAAAACATATAGAGACAAAGATGGAAGTACGATATGTATCAAATGTACTTGTTTAAATTTGTAGGTTGATGCATGGCATACGTTTTAATGTATACGTCCAACGCATTAAGTCTGCAGGCGTATAAATGTGAACCTAGCCTGACAGGGAACATGCTGCATAGTGTGCTCCGATGTAAGAAGTGTGGTATGTGTCGACCCGCCACCACAATTGTGGGTTACCAGGGCAATGGGGTACTCAGAGCCGAGCCCATGGAAGTCTATGGGGATTGTCACAGGTAGCGGTGGCTCGGTCTGTGGCCCTAGCGGTCTGGCGTATGTTGGGGGAATATTTACAGGGGATAGATATATTTACAGTTCGTGACGCCACCTGTAGTCTTCTGGTAATTTATACCAGCGCTGCTGTAGAGCTCTGAGGGGATGGTGAGGCAGCTAGATGTCGGGTCCCCTACAGGTAGGACTCTTCCCTCAGGTCGATGGTTAAGGCAGGGTTGTGCAGGCATGCAAGTAAATAACTCAGTCTCACACGGTCAGCGTCTTTCCATACCTTTACTTGTAAGATGGTAAGGCAGGTCCCAGGGAGGCTGATGGGGTTGATGGAGGATGAGCTTTGAGGCAACGGCTAAGCAAGTTAGGGCCTCCTTTACTGTCCAATGTTGATGAGTCCAACCAGCATGAAGCGTAGTTCCCTCTATAACTCCAGCTATTCCAAAGCTGTTCTGCCCGGTCAGTTTTTGTGGTCGGAGCCTTCCTGTGAGAGAGCTGAGTTCCTGTTCTTGCTGATCAGGCTCAAGGTTCTCACTCTCCCTGACCCCAGATACGTACTGACTCTTCAGGGATGCTTGCCACGACCTAAGGTCCGATAAGCCTCTGGTTTTCTTGCCACTAAGCGTGAAGCTTTAGTGATCCTTCGGTCCCCAGTGACCGGTAACAATGTGCAGGTATCCTATACTTATGGCACTTCTCTGTTCTCTTCCACTATGCCCTTCGATATGCTCAACTCTTAATAGATATCTCAGTCCGTCTAATAGTGGGGCACAGCTCTGACCAGGCTGAGGTGAACTGGCTCACCTGTACTGGCCTCCACTTTCTGAACTGCACAAAGACTGCACTTCCTCACTCCTTCGAGTCACTGACTGAACTGAACTCAGACTACTTAGCACTCCCCTCCACACCCCTGGTGGGTGTGTCCGAAGTGTACATGATATCATGAAGAGCCCTTAACCGTTACCTCTCCACTCATCCTCCTGGTATTGTGTACCAGGGCTACACATTCCCCCATGGTAAACGACAGCACTCCCGGGCTGTAAAATACAAGAGACATTTTTGTTTATGCATTAAACATCAACATTAAACATTAATTCGTCCCATCCGGGAGGTAAGGATGTCTTGAACGTTGCAAACAAAACATTATATATAGAAAAATACAATATTAAATAACATTTTCATATAAATAGACAATATGCTTGTGAAGGACCCGCACCAAACCTTCAACGTGGGTCCTGGGTGGGCTGCAGGACATCCGAATGCAGACCTCACTCAGTGCCTCACCACACGGGTTTTATGTTCAGAGGTAAGTCAAGGCTTCGTGTGAAATCATTAAAGGCACCTTAGTGCAACTATTTACAGGATACAGTTTTTGGGCTGGCTCAGTCCTCAGCCTCTGAGTCCATTATAAGACATAATAGGGAAAAACACATATATATATATAGACTTTTTACAGTATTCACATTAATTCGTTATAATTACTGCTGGTATCGAATGGGTAACTTTCCTTTTGTGATTCGCTCTGATCTACGTGGAGTAGCCTCAGGTATATTAAGTTGCGATCTGTCTGCACTGCGTAACGGCAAACTATAGAACTGCCTCAATCTTTCTATGGATCTGGCAAGCGTACTGATGGCTGGGCAGTGTGAGTCAGCTTCACCAGGGGATCCCATAGTATGGGGCGCTGCTTCAGATGATCCTTCTTGAGATTCCATAGGTTGAGGTGTTGCTGGGATGGGTAACTCCTGAACGGGCTCGACTGGCACCACGGGCACAACTGGAGGTAAAACTTCCTCTTGTGGCTGATAAAACTGCAACACCGGAACTATTACAGCATCTCCCAGTCTAGGCCAATCCGCAGGAAAATCTCCCAGATCGGTGTGTATGACCTCTTCTTTCCTTTCTTTTTGATTGATGACAGGGTTCTTGTCACAACATTTTAAGGGTTCTGGACACAATTTCAAATGGTCTCTGGACACAGTGGTTATTGTTCTTCCTCCGTCCTTACTGATGATACAAACTTTTCTGTTGTCATATTTAGAATCTTGTACAACGTAGGGTTCTTGCTCCCACTGGTTATCCAATTTGTGCATCTTCCTTTTTCTTTTTAATACTACCTCTCCAGGCATCAAAGGCTTGGCAGGAGCATTTCGGTTGTAAACATCTTCCTGTTTCTCCCGTGCCTTGTTGAGACTTTCCTCTACACAGATTTGTACTCTTCTGTATTGCTCTTGCCGATTGATGTCCCAGTTTTCAACGGCGTCGTCTGCCTCCGGTTCTACCACTCCAAGTTCTAGATCCATTGGTAGTCTTCCGGCCTTGCTCTCATAAGATAGGCTGGAGTGCAGTTAGTGGAACTGACAGGTATATGGTTATACAAATCAACCAAATCAGGTAGTAAATCCGGCCATCGATTCCTGTCTTCCAACGGTATGGATCTCAACAAATCAAGGACAATATGGTTCATTTTTTCGCAAAGACCGTTGGTTTGAGGGTGATATGGTGTTGTTCTAATTTTCTTGCACCCGTACATGTGACAGAATTCCTTGAATAAATCAGCTTCGAAAGCAGGTCCTTGATCGGTTAATACTTGCTCCGGATACCCATGCGGTCTGCAGAAGCTTGCTTGAAAGGTTTTCGCGGCCGTCACTGCGGTCTGGTCCTTAACTGGAACAACCACCAGAAATCTGGAGTAATGGTCCACCATGGTCAAGGCGTATGAGTATCCAGATCTATTTGGCGACAATTTGACGTGATCCAGGGCCACAATCTCCAGAGGACGAGTCGTCCGGATAGGTTGCAGGGGTGCCTTCTGACTACCGTAGTCCTTTCTTCTGAGACCACAGGGTCCACAGTTCCGACACCACCTCTCGATGGAGCTGCGCATCCCTACCCAGTAGAACCGGCATCTCAACAGGGTCTCCAGCTTTCTCCAGCCAAAGTGTCCTGCTTGATCGTGGTATGCTTCCAACACCATTGGGACGTCTGCCTTGGGGACCACTATTTGCCAGACCATCTCATGGGTTCTGGGGTTGACGTATCTCCTGCACAACTTCTCACGGTATAGGAACAACCTGCTTTTCTCGTTCCACAGGAGCTTGGCTGACATAGGTGCTTCCTTTTCCAAAGAGGAGCCTTCCTGTCTTAACAACTCCTTGATGCGGCTGACCACTGGATCACTGTCCTGAGTCTCTTTCCAACTGTGATGGGGTAAAGGATTTAATGTTGCACCATACTGCTTTCTGTGGACTCGATGCTCGTGGACTACCCCATTTCGATGGAACGCAGGTAGCTCAATTTCTTCCAGGTCATCCGATTCTCCTTCCTATCAGAGTCATGCGGCATTCGGGACAACGCATCAGCATTAGCATTCTTTCGACCTGCCCGGTACTTGATAGTAAACTGGTAATTGGACAACCGAGCCATCCATCGCTGCTCCATGGCACCCAGCTTGGCGGTTTCCAGGTGCGTTAACGGGTTGTTGTCTGTGTACGCCGTGAACTTATTGGAGGCCAGATAGTGCTTAAATCTTTCAGTAATGGCCCAGACCAGCGCCAGAAACTCCAGCTTGAAGCTGCTATAATTTTCCGGATTCCTTTCAGTTGGCCTGAGTTTTCTGCTGGCATATGCGATGACTTTTTCTTGGCCATTCTGCTTCTGACTGAGAACTGCTCCCAAACCTTCATTACTGGCGTCGGTGTACAACAGGAACGGTTGGCTGTAATCAGGATAGGTTAAGATCTCATCACCTGTAAGGATCTCTTTCATCTTTTGGAATGCTTCAGCCTGTTCTTTACCCCAATTAAAGGGAGGGTTTCTGCTCTTTAAGGATTGTCCTACCAGGAGGTCCTGTAAAGGAGCTGCCTTCTTCGTGTAATCTTTCACGAACCTCCTGTAGTAACCCGTTAGTCCCAGGAACTGTCGCACTTCCTTAAGGTTCTTCGGCTCCGGCCACTTCTGGATGGCAGTGACTTTCTCTGGGTCCGGCGCTACTCCTTCCGAACTGACGATGTGCCCCAAGTATTGTACCTTCTGCTTGAGTAGATGGCATTTTGAGGGTTTTAATTTCATCCCGTACCTGGACAGGGACTCGAATACTTCTGCCAGGTGCTTCAGATGGTCCTCATATGTCTTGGAATACACGATGACGTCGTCTAGGTATAGCAGAACGGTTTCAAAATTGAGATGTCCCAGACAATTTTCCATCACTCTCTGAAATGTTCCTGGGGCACTGCTGAGCCCAAACGGCATTCTGTCGAACTCACAGAGCCCCATTGGGGTGGTGAAAGCCGTTTTCTCACGATCCTCCTCAGCCACAGCCACTTGCCAGTAACCACTAGTCAGATCAAGGGTAGAAAAGTAGTTAGCCGTTTTCAGAGCAGCTAATGATTCCTCTATGCGTGGTAACGGGTATGCATCCTTGTGTGTTATGCGGTTCACCTGCCTGTAATCCACACACATTCTCATACTACCATCTTTCTTTTTAACCAGAACTAGAGGGGCTGCCCAGGGGCTACAACTATCCCTTATCACCCCGGCTTTCTTCATATCATTCAACATTTCTTTAGCCTTCTGATAATGAGCTGGAGGTATAGGCCTATACCGCTCTTTGATGGGAGGATGACTGCCTGTAGGGATATGATGTTGTACTCCCTTAATTATCCCAAAATCAAGTGGATTTTTGCTAAACACTTGGGCGTACTCTTGCACCACCCGTAATACCCCTTGCTTCTGGTGAGCGGGAGTGGTGTCCGTCCCAACATGGAGTTGCTGACACCACTCCGCCACCTGAGTTGCTGGGTCATTGTCCTCCGCTATTTGACAGGAGTCTAAGGACTCAGCCGGGAGAATAGAATTATTATCAACAGCATGTAGTTTAGCAATGGTTGCATAACGGGGTAAGTTTACCTCATCATCTCCCCAATTGAGAAGCCGTACCGGTACTCTTCCATTCACCACTTCTACTACTCCTCTAGCAGTCATAAGTGTAGGTCTATGTTCTGAATGGTGGGGTTCTACTACAGCTTGGTAATTCTGTCCTCTCAGACCTATGGCCGCCCTACACCAAATGATCATTTCACTCATTGGGGGTATCACAATAGGATCCGAGTCAGTGACCCTTACATTACCAATTTCGCCGTCTGTAAGCTTCGCTTGCTGTTGACACACCAGGGCCCGGATCTCTCTTTGGATTACTCCTTTCTGCCTTGGTCGGGCAATCTCAGCGAGCTGTTGGAGCAAGAACACAACTTCTCCCAAAACAATTACCGATAATGTTAGTACCCAAAATTATATTTAAACCGTTCTCCTCATTTACAGTCTTTACTACCAGAAGCCCCTGGTCTTTCAACTCCTCTCTGCCCACCTTTACATCTACACATTTTGTTCCGAGTACTTCTACAGGAAGACCATTAGAAGCATACACAGTAAAGTCAGAGCTCGGGGGTTTAAGACTGTCCATGACCAGTACTTAGTATAGAGGGCATCAGGAATTAGGGTCACCTGGGACCCAGTGTCTAACAATGCCGGAACTGCAATACCATCTAAGATGATAGACAGGTAGGGTCGCCCACCCACATACCTGCGGTTCCAGTCTAGGGGGCCTGACGGGTATTCTCCTGGGTGTTGGCCCTCGGACCCAGGTTCTGCCCGTTTAAAGGACACTGTGGAGACAGATGACCTTTCCGGTTGCATCGGTAACAGATGATCTCTCGACGAGGAGGGTGTTGATCAGAGGTCGCTCCTGGGGGTGGCGTTGTCCTCCTCCGGGGGGGCGACGTCTTCTTTCTTCTCCGGTGCATCCACGGGACGTCTTCTGGGCAGTCAGCTAACAAGATCTTTCCTTCCTCCTCTTTCCGCAGCTGCAGGGCACTCATTACAGCAGCCAGATTTTTAGTCAGCTGGCGCACCTCTGAGCGCAGACAGTCCAATTCACTAGGAGGTGTCACCTGCGCTTTGGCTTCAGCCACTAGCGGGGAAAAGGGGGTTACTGCCGGTTCCAGAGTGACTTCAGCCTGATGATGTTGGGTTGCCACCTCGGGTTTGCCCAGGGGCCGCAGCCCTTTTATTGCCATGTCCTTTAGGGCATCAAAGGTAGCATCCGGATGGTCTAAGGACCACCAGTTTACAGTTCTGCGTTCCTCTTGGGATCTCAATCCCTGTATAAATTGTTCTTTCAGCATTTTATTCTCGTCGATAGCATTTAAATTGTTAATTTGCTTGAGGGCTCTCAGGGCTCCCTGTAGTCGGCAAGCGTAGTCCCGGATGCTGTCACCTGGCTGTTGTGAACAGTGATAGAAGGCCATCCGGAGATCCGTTTCTGTGCGGTCTTCAAATATGGCATGCAGCTTAAGGAAGATCGCAGGTACCGACTCCTGATCAACGGTATCCCAAGTCTCCACTTCCCTCTCAGCAGCGCCAGTTAGCTGCCCTATTAGCACAGCAGCTTTTTGTCTCTCAGGCATGGAGTACATTTCTAGGATGCTGCATAACTTCCGCTTGAAGCCTGCTAATGTGCCTGGCTCACCGCTGTACTGGGGAAGCCATTTCGCCCCAGGCATATATGGGAGCGTTAGTGGCATGATCGGGACTACCGGACTGGGTGCAGGGCCTGCACCCCCATCTGGCGCTACAATACCAGGCGGTGCGGGATTGGGGCCTCCGGCCGGGGCCGCACTGTCAGCCGGTTGTTGTGACATCTTAGCGCCCCCTTGGTTAAACGGAGCCTACCGGTTTCAAACGCTGCTATTTCACAGGCACCGCAGTGAGAGCAGGACCTTCGTCGCAGGTGCTCTGATGTCAGAGCGTTCACTTCCTGTTGCAGGACCTGCCGATGAGTCAGAGCCGGGGGCGTGTCCAAGACTCTGCGCGCTCTTTCAGGTACGCCCACCTTCTTCTCCAGCGCCTTAGGGCGCGAATCTGGCGGCAAATATGGCGGTATTTGGCGCCAAACAACAGCAACAGTCTTTTTCACCAAAACACTCCACAGGCACACAGGGCTCGCAATGCTGCAAGTTTCGGATCCTGTTCGTGACGCCAAAGCTTTTGTGTCGACCCGCCACCACAATTGTGGGTTACCAGGGCAATGGGGTACTCAGAGCCGAGCCCATGGAAGTCTATGGGGATTGTCACAGGTAGCGGTGGCTCGGTCTGTGGCCCTAGCGGTCTGGCGTATGTTGGGGGAATATTTACAGGGGATAGATATATTTACAGTTCGTGACGCCACCTGTAGTCTTCTGGTAATTTATACCAGCGCTGCTGTAGAGCTCTGAGGGATGGTGAGGCAGCTAGATGTCGGGTCCCCTACAGGTAGGACTCTTCCCTCAGGTCGATGGTTAAGGCAGGGTTGTGCAGGCATGCAAGTAAATAACTCAGTCTCACACGGTCAGCGTCTTTCCATACCTTTACTTGTAAGATGGTAAGGCAGGTCCCAGGGAGGCTGATGGGTTGATGGAGGATGAGCTTTGAGGCAACGGCTAAGCAAGTTAGGGGCCTCCTTTACTGTCCAATGTTGATGAGTCCAACCAGCATGAAGCGTAGTTCCCTCTATAACTCCAGCTATTCCAAAGCTGTTCTGCCCGGTCAGTTTTTGTGGTCGGAGCCTTCCTGTGAGAGAGCTGAGTTCCTATTCTTGCTGATCAGGCTCAAGGTTCTCACTCTCCCTGACCCCAGATACGTACTGACTCTTCAGGGATGCTTGCCACGACCTAAGGTCCGATAAGCCTCTGGTTTTCTTGCCACTAAGCGTGAAGCTTTAGTGATCCTTCGGTCCCCAGTGACCGGTAACAATGTGCAGGTATCCTATACTTATGGCACTTCTCTGTTCTCTTCCACTATGCCCTTCGATATGCTCAACTCTTAATAGATATCTCAGTCCGTCTAATAGTGGGGCACAGCTCTGACCAGGCTGAGGTGAACTGGCTCACCTGTACTGGCCTCCACTTTCTGAACTGCACAAAGACTGCACTTCCTCACTCCTTCGAGTCACTGACTGAACTGAACTCAGACTACTTAGCACTCCCCTCCACACCCCTGGTGGGTGTGTCCGAAGTGTACATGATATCATGAAGAGCCCTTAACCGTTACCTCTCCACTCATCCTCCTGGTATTGTGTACCAGGGCTACACATGGTACCTAATCTGACAGCAGGTACAAGCAATGCCCATCATTCATGGCATCATATAAGACAGGTAGACGGATGTCATATCTTTGTATATGAAATGATTGGAATATGTAAGCTATGCAAAGTTCCAACATGTGTACAAACTACAAGACACATTTTATCACAGGTAAGGGGACACAGAAATGCCGCACACAATATCTTCCATAACATCTGCAGAACTTCCACTCTCAGGCACCTCATGAGCTCAGCACGCCCCATGTAATTGCTGTCTCCCAGGTGCATGCATCTGGGGTGAAGGAGCAGAATAAATTAGTAACATTTATTGGCTGCACCATGATTTCCAGGGCATTGCACATTTTTAGTATTGCATGAGCATGCATTGTTGCACACCTTGACAGTGAAGTTGGTGGTGGGACATAGACTGGACATGGTCTTACCTACAGCTAGGAAGCATCATCCTGCCTGGTGGTGGTACAGGGGTTAAATCACATGAAACCAGCTCTAATGGAGAAGCATTGTGAGGAGTACAGAAGGTGGCTGCAGTGCATGCAGGACCCCCCCCCCTCCACAGTGCATGCAGTCAGGCCCCCCTCCCTCCACAGTGCATGCAGGGCCCCCCTCCTCCACAGTGCATGCAGGGCCCCCCTCCTCCACCCTCCACAGTGCCTGCAATCAGGACCCCCTCACTCCCTAAGGTGCAAAGTGCAGCCAGAGGCTAGCCATTGTAAATATAAAGTGCAAGCACAGTGAGGGGACACATTCAACAAAAAAAATCCACCCCATACCTCAGCCAGCAGGACACACCGTCTTGTGTATCTCTCCCTAAGTGAAACTTATGAATGTTTTCTGCTTCCTGTGATGCACATGTCTCTGGCTGCAGGCTGGCTTTCTTATGCAAATGCAGCCAGAGACAGGAGACAACAAGGAAAGGGGACCTTCAAGGGGGTTTACAGTGTCCGGCCGTCGCTTATATTTAATTAAAGGAGATAGTACTGTGTCAGCACAGCACAGCTGCCAAACGACAGCGGCCGTCGTGGGCCCCCTCACCTGTCTGGGCCCCATAGCAGCTGCTTAGTCTGCTCTATTCACGGAACGCCACTGACCGACAGGTTCGGGCAAGTTTTCTCTAATTTAAGAGCTTTAGTATAATCTTTTTCTCACTTGCTTTTTTAGATCCTTGCTGCTGTGGAAATAACCTCTACATTTATTGACATGCTGCTGAGCCTGTGCTTATGTAACAAAGGTGACCAGGGTGGTAATCCTGACCGAGCTCACCCACAAAATACAGTCTGCAGACACCCGGCCCCTTGTACACGAAACACAGGACTGACACAGCTTTTCCCCACAGGTTACCTTCTCTTCCTCTGGTCACAGTCCATGCAATTAGAGCTCAAGAACGCAGCTGTGGTCCAACATGGAATAACTTTTAATAAACGGTGATAAAGGAAAATACAACACTGGCTTCCTGCTCTCTCCCTGACAGTTTCCATGGCTGTACTCACAATAGCAGCAGTAGCCAAAGTTTTGCAGTAGTCCATTCCCTGGGATCTGGACACTTATAGTCCCTTCAGCAGTGACCCTTCCGAAGTCCTTGGGGCCCGTGTTGTGGTCCTTTCATCCTTAAGTCCTTGAGTCCAGGGCAACAGATCTCTCCCATCTGGGAGTCTGGCAATGCCCCGTCTGTCCATATACATCTGCCCTGGGCCAACGTACCCGAGCTACTGACTGGGAACAGCAGCTTCCTTCCTTCTCTCTGCTGCTGGCTCAGCCCCTTTTGTTAAACCTCAACTGTCCAAAGTTAACAATAATAATTAAAGGAGAACTCCCACATTACACAATACAATACAATACAGGTGCAACGTATGGCAGTACACACATTTCAAACACAGCACAATACACTACAATACGGTATGTAACATATATTACAGATATTGTCATACACAGTAAAACAGATTTACATAAAGTGCAAGGGGCCAGACGAAAAAGGGAGAGGGAGCATCCGAGAGTATCTACCACCTCCTTACACTTACATAACAGCTAAAGTGAAAAGAGCAGAAATGCTGTGTAAAGCATGGAGAAGGAAAAGACAACCAACTTATGTGACAGGAGGAGGATTTCAGGCTACCTTATGCTGGTCATATACATGAGATAACTTTTGGAAACTGGTAGACAGCTATCTCTCCCAAACCCCCATACACATGAGCCCTCGGCTCAGCTGGACTTTCCTGTTTTCAATGGAGGAGAGTAGAAAAACACTGCCAGACTCTTCTTGCAGTGGCTTACCTTTCCTGCAAAAAAAAGGATCAGCTGAAATTACTTCAAGAGACTCTAAAGCCCCAGTCACACTAAGTGAGATCGCTAGCGAGATCGCTGAAGCGTCACTGATTTTGTGACGCAACAGCAACCTAGCCAGCGATCTCACTTAGTTTGACACGCAGCGACGACCAGCCCCCCTGCTGGGTATCGCTGATCATCGTCTAATGTCCTGGACCATTTTTTCATCGTTGGTCTCCCGCTGGCCAGCGCGCATCGCTGCGTGTGACAGCGGGAGACCAACGATCAGCGAGCTGGTATCCAATGTACATTTCGGGTAACTAAGCACCGCACGGCACCTAGTTACCCGATATGTACCCTGGTTACCGGCTCCCAGCTTCTGCTGTAGAGCGCTGAGAGCCGGTATCTAGGGTACATATCGGGTAACTAGGTGCCGTGCGGTGCTTAGTTACCCGATATGTACATTGGATACTGGCTCTCAGCGCTCTAAAGCAGAAGCTGAGAGCCGGTATCTAGGGTACATATCAGGTAACTAGGTGCCGCGCCGTGCTTAGTTACCCGATGTGTACATTGGATACCAGCGTGCTCGCTGGTCCTGATCGCTGGTGAGTCTGCCCAGCTGTGACAGCTCACCATCGATCAGCTAACGATGTCCCAGCGATCCCATCCACGTCGTATCATTGGTGGGATCGCTGGGACATTGAAGAGTGTGACGGGACCCTTAGGCCACGTTCACACGTTCAGTATTTGGTCAGTTTTTTTTACCTCAGTATGTGTAAGCCAAAACCAGGAGAGGAACAATCAGAGGGAAAGATACTAGAAACTCGTCACCACTTCTGTATTTCTCACCCACTCCTGGAAATACTGATGTGAAATACTGACCAAATACTAAACGTGTGAATTTGGCCTAAGAGTTGTAGTCTAAAGCCCCCCATACATACTACATGGGTAAGTTCACATGCACATCCAAGAAAAACAGTCCAATTATTCTGATTAGACTTTGACTAGAGTGGTATCAGTTTTCCTCAGATGTGGAGAGAAAAAAAATAGTTTGTCAAAATTGGGTCGCACTCTGATGTCATCTGAGTGCGGTCTGATTTTTTTTCACTGACCCATAGATTTACATTGCCGATTTTGGTCCAACCCTCAGATCAAAGCCGAACATGTCTCCAATTTTTTCCATGAATCAATTGGTCAGAGGAAAAAATCGGACATGTGCACACCAGCAGAGAATATCATAGGTAAAAGTTCTCTCTGTGAAAACCACAGATAAGACGCGTACGAGAAAAACGGTCATGTGCACGAGGCTTATGGCTGTCGGCTGAATGATGCTTCTCATCTCATACAGGAGCGCTCGTTCGGCCGAATGGTCCTGTGTTCTCAATGAGAAAGAAGCCGACAGACATCTCTGGCGGCGGCTTATCTCTGGGAGAACAAAGAGACCAACAGTCTGATAAAAGACATGCCTGATCGCCATTTCCCTGACCATCAGTTGGCCTGCGCCCCTAAACACATTATACCATCCGGCATCAGCTAAACCCATCAATATCGGCCGACATTAGTCTAATGTGTATGGCGGGCTGAAAGGCCCCAATACACATCAGATGGATCTCGCTATGTCTGACACGTACCAGCGATCAGGCCCCTGCTGTGAATTGCTGGTCGTGTCAGAAATGCCAGGACTTTTTTTTGATCGCTGGTCTCCCGCTGGCCAGCACGCATCGCTGCGTGTGACAGGCAGGAGACCAGCGATCTCCTGGAAACCAAGGTACACATCGGGTTTCCAAGCGCGGGGCTGTGCCTGGAAGCCCAATGTGTACGTTGGATACCAGCGCGCTGCTGCAGGGGAGCTGGTAACCAAGGTACAAATCGGGTTTCCAGGCACCGAGCAGCGCCTGGAAACACGATGTGTACCTTGGTTACCAGCTCCCTGCATCAGTGCGCTGGTATCCAATGTACACTGCGGGTAACTAGGCGACGTTACCCGCAGTGTCGCTGTTCAGATCGCTGCCTGAGCTGCCTGTTTGGCAGCTCAGCAGCAATCATGCAGTGACACACCAGCGATCCTGATCGTTGTCGGGATTGCTGGTGTGTCGCTTTGTGAGACGGGGCCCTTAGACTCAAACCGATAATGGAGCTAAGCTGGAGCCTCTAGAAGAACATTACTGTGCCCAAAAATGTCATCAGATCTACTACTGAGGTACTAACTGCTTTTGGGAAAGGAATATGGATGTGAAATATGTGTGTTATCCTAGGTGGGAACGTAGGAGATGCAAATAAAGTGCACCTACACACACACTACAACACGATTATATCAGGAATTATTTTAACAGTTCACTACAAGCAAATATTTACAGAGCCTGTTGGGTTACGTCAATGCTTTATGTGCCGCTGTGGTCATCCGGTGGGGAACTCTGCTGAGGTCACTTTCAGAAGGGCAGACTTAGCACATTCTCTATCGCCTCCCCCTTACATAATTATACAATGCCTAATTCAGCAGATTTCCCAGATATATGATGTATATGCGATGAACCAATTGGTAGTTATCAGCAGATTAGACAACTGCTATGGAATTCTCCGTCCATTGCCAAGAACCTATGAGTGAGTCATTTCATTCTCAAGATTTAATTTTCCTTTGCGTCCAATGAAATGAATTATTGTGCCCAGCTAAAATAGAGCTTGCGTTTTTCACTGACGGCTACACTACTTTTCCAGCCCATGTTGTGGGTTTGGGGTGAAACACTGAGCTTATTCAATGCTTAACCAAACACGGGAGATGAAAGAAGCATTTTAAATACCAGGCTGGTGCTGTTTTTGGAGGGGTTTAAAGCCCTCATAGAAACCATTACCACAGTCATCACTGCAGCAGGCACCAAAAGAGCCATTTTGCTTAATTTAGGGCATGAGGCAGGTATAAATATTACGGGTGAATTCATTAGCAACTTGATCTCTCCATGTTGCCATTCGGACCTACGTATGAAATGTATTTTCCTGAAGTTATTGGAAATACATGATTTTTTATAAGGTCTGTGATTTTTGTAGGTCTCGAGCCAGGTTGAATATTAAAAAGGGAAAAAAAAGTCTATTACAGATATAGCTGAAAGTTTGGGTCCTCACCCTGGTGTTAAGGTAGTTTCACACATAAAGTTTTGGAAAAAAAGACCACAGGTCTTAAGTGCAGCTTTTTCTGAACCAAAATGAAAACTGTATCCAGCAAGAAGAATAAATAAGTCCTTCCTTTATATTTACCATTACTTCAAAATAAAAAATGGATCTAAAACTGCAGTGGAGCTGTAAAGGCAATGGGCACTTTTGACATGTAAAAATGATTATTACATGTTAAAGGGAATCTGTCACCACTGGCACCTATCTAAACTACTAATATGGGCATACAGTTTATAGACTGCTGAAAAGAGTGATCCAACCTGTGTGTCTCATATCAGATGCCTTGTTGTTGAGAAATCATCTTTTATCACTTTATATAAGTGACCTCTTCCAGGCTATGGGGAGGATGCTGCCTGGAAGATAATCTGCCTCCAGAGCTTATTTTACATGAAAGGGGAGTTACCAGTGTGAGACAAGTAACTAACACAGAAAAGGAGAAATTAAATTTGTGTTGACAGCCGATTAAGCGTGTGACAACAGAACTTGTTTACTCAGGAACAATCAGGAATAATATATGATAAGCTTAATAGATCAGGAATAAATCATTTGTGTGTCTCTATCTGTGCAGAATCTACAGCAGCTGCTTCTCTCATACACAGACACAGGAAAACAGGAAATACAGTCACATGCTCTACCTGTGTGAGCCTCTGGGGGTTTTTTTGTTCTAAATTTATAAACAGCATACAAATCTAACAACTAAACACTCATAGACAGGAATGGAGGCGTTGTTGCACCAAACATAGTCCAACAATTTGTCTTCTTACAAACACATTTTTGCTTCTCTCTGAGCTCTGCTGTTTTGGAACAATATTGCAAACCTGTCTACACATTACACTGGTAACCATTACACATCACACTGATAACTCTCTCTTCTATTTAAAACAAGCTCTGGAGGCAAAGCTATCTTCCCACCAGCATCCTCTCCAGAGTCTAGAAGAGGACATTTATATAAAGTGATAAAAGATGATTTCTCAGCAACAATACATGTGATATGAGACATGCAGGTATCACTCTTTTCAGTATTCTATAACCTGCATACCCATATTAATAGTTTAAAAAGGTCAGATGTGGTGACATATTCCCTTTAACTGTTTTCATTAATTCATAAAATTGCACTAAGTTTCAGTTTACAATCTTCATTTCTTCATTCAGATCCCATGCAGTTTACAGCCTGATCCAATTCTATTTTTTTTCCTCTTCCGGGAGTGTCCCTCTCAGTAATATAGGCTGGATGTTAAGCTTTGTGTATATCCAGAGTTCTGCTGTCTTTATTTCCTTGCACACAGTTCTAGAGCCACACTTATTTCCTCCATATGTGCTTTCCTCCTTGTCCATAGTCTGTTTTATCTGCTTTCCATAAAGCCATAGACATTTTCCCCCTATCTCCTCAGTGAAAAAAACCCTCCACCTCCCTCCTGCTGTCACTAAGGGCTCATGCACACGACCATATTTTCAGGCTGAGCGCTGTACGGCAAAAATTGGATTGCATTTGGAGCAATGTTATTCAATGGGTCAATGCAGATGAACAAGATTTTTCTTACTGACTGAATCTGCATATGAACAAAATCGTAGTATGCACAATTTTCCTCCAAAAATAGGATGAGACTCATCGATTCAAGTCTATGGGTATGAGAAATAAATCGATAAATCGGCTCCCATTCAGTGCCACAGTATAGCATCTGATTTTTATTGATACGCCGGGGTCACACTTGTGAGAAACTCGCACGAGTCTCGCACCTCAATACTCGGCACTGCCGCCGGCACTAGGACCAGAGCGTTCAGCTGTATAGAAATACATGCAGTCGCACACTCCGGTCCCGACGTGCCGGCGGCAGTGCCGGGTATTGAGGTGTGAGACTCGTGCGAGTTTCTCGCAAGTGTGACCCCGGCCAAAGATTGCAATTCTGTTACATAGGAAACTGTAAATGGTTTTGTAAATGATTAATAGCTGCTGCTGTAAAAAAACGGATTGTGCACGGATGACAAGTGAGAAAAAAATCGTTCCACTTTTCTGGATGAAATTCTGACTGGATATTTTATACTTTCATGTGAACCTACCGTAAGGACGCAGTCAGACGACCGTACAAATCAGACCGAGAACGGACAGCAGTGCACGGACTGGCCGGAAGCTCTCCCAACCCGAGTGTGACAGCTGCTTAGAAATACATGAAGTTCTTACGCTCGGGAAGGGAGAGCTGCCGGCCAGTATGAGCACTGTGGTCCAATCTGACTACGCCTTCACACTGAAGGAAGGGGAGAAGAAAAGACAGCTGTCAGGAGAAGGAGCTCGGACGGATTTGTATCTTGTTTCCAAAGCACTCAGCTGGATAAAGGACTTAAAGAAAATTTGCAGCAGCAAATTGCTAGAACGCTTTTAATGTAGACTACTTAGATTTTGATTTCAGGAAGGAAATGAAAATAAAAAAAAATCTGTGCAACAGTGTCTATATGGGCCTAGAGATCATAGAAAGCTGAATAAAATGATACCTTGATATCTGCAATCAAATTTCTTATTATAGAGAAATCTATGTTTTTCTTAATATGTAAATGAGTTGTTAAGATCTGTGGGCTGGACATAGATCTAAGCGAGAATCTGTCTCCAGAGCTTATTGTAAATGAAAGGGGGCATTACTAGTGTTAGACATGTAGATCTGTAGAGCAGGCTGTCAGTAATTACATGTCTCACACTGGTAACTAGTGATGAGTGAGTATACTCATTGCTCGGGAGATCTCCGAGTATTTTGACATGCTCGGAGATTTAGTGTTTGTCGATGCAGCTGCTAGACAGTCTGAATACATATGTGGAATTCCTAACAAACAGGCAATCCCCACATGTATTCAGGCTGTCTAGCAGCTGCAAATCATGCAGCTGCATCACCAAACACTAAATTTCCGAGCACACCAAAATACTCGGAGATCACCCGAGCATGCTCAGGAAAACCCGAGCAACGAGTATACTCGCTCATCACTACCGGTAACCTCTCTTTCATTTATAATAATCTCTGGAGGCAGATTCTCCGGAAGATCTATGTCCGGCCCATAGATCTTAACAGCTCATTTATATATAAAGAAAAGTATAGGTTTATCTGGAATACACCAGATCACAGATATCAAGGTATCATTATATCCAACGGCTTTGGAGGGTTGAGCCTACTGATTGATTTCCTTTAATGCTGTGTGCAAAACCACCCTTAGGGTATGTGCATGCAAAGTAAATACAAATGTAGTTACTTAATTGGAATTTTGCCATGGGACCCTCTGGAATTATCCCCATTAATAGGTTTTTTGGGTGAGATTTTCCTGGAAAACATTTATAAGTAAAATATGGCTTAAAGAAGTGGTTTTTGACACTACACTGAGAAAGATTTTAGCATTATGAATTGCATATGTTTTTGTAAGAGAAAACAATGGGGTTTGCCTAGGAAGCAGCATTTTGATGGATTCTAACACTGAGGAGACACTTTTTCTATGCAGAAAAGCTCTATGTGAACACACCTTTAGGTAACCTTATAAACAGGTTATGAACCAAAAATTACATGCAAAAATGGGGCTAGTCTGTTTACGGTAGCCAATGTGGTTTTCTCATCAGTGAGATGTCACCTTTTTTATGCTACACTGATGTCACATACGTGTAGAAAAAAACATATTCATGCAGTTTTCTTACAGAAATCAATGAGAAATTGTTTGCGTGCAAATTCTCTATGGAATTAGATGCAGAATATGCAATGAAATATGCGAGAAATACACTCTGTGTTATCATTTCCTACAGGTTATGTTCATGTATAGAAAAAACATTGAGTCAGTAGCAGACCAGACATGTCATTCTTAAAATGAACTTTTCAATGCATTGAAACTAGATCCTCATTACTCAGGAAAATAAATTATTTCTCTGAAATCTGAGCCAGATCCTGTCTTGACCCATTATCATCAAATATGCAATTAGGAAGATAACAAGACTTCGAGTTGTCCTTCATCATGGATACTTCGAGATCGTTCGTCTTCGGGTCATTATGATAAATAGATTTTTTGTGGTTAATCTTAATTTTGCTTTATAAAATCATAGTAATGCTCAGGGTGACTGACTACAGGGGATAACGTGACATAACGTTGGCCGTTGCATGACCCGAACAGGTAATTCAGTTTTACAAATGACTTGTAAAAATATTCCTATCCCAATATGCGAGCAGATAAAGACACGTGGTGGAGAACTAGAAATGCTCCCATATATTCATCAACAATGTATGTGACGGTCGTGATCCATTAAACAGTTTTCAGCAAAATTCTGGAAAAAAATAGTTTGAAATATCTAAAAAAATTTTGCACGAACTTGAAGTTGGGCAAAGTTTTGTGACTTTTTGTGGTTTTGTATCAGTCCTGGCCAGTTCTGACAACTTTTTGAAAAGGGAGCATGGATGAGCGCGGCTGACAAATTCAGAATAATTTACAACCAAAATGTATTTTAGTTCCTGACTGAAGTACATTTCTTACACTGGCAAATGAAAGACATGCCAAATACATTAAAAGTCACATGCCCTTTAAAGGGAACCTGTCAACAGGTTTTCCCATTATAAGGCAGCCACCACCATTAAGGCCTCTTTTACAGCATCCTAAAATGCTGCAAAAAAGTCCCCAATCCACTCTCCAGATCCATAAAAAGTACCTTTCATTATACCCACAGATGGCTCGGTCTGGTCCGATGGGCAATACTGGCCTTGATCCAGTGCCTCCTCTCTTCCTTCAAGAGCTGTCCTCCTTCACTGCTTCGTGTGGATGACACATCCTATGCCATCCACACAGTGTTCCCCATTGCACTGCTGCTCAAGAGCATATGCCTCTGCTGTGCTGGGGTCAGAGAACTATACTCTAATGCGCATGTGCTGCGAAAGGCCAAAGAGCACCGATGACCCAGAAGTAAGGCCTGTGCAGGCGCATTACAGTATGTTGCCCTTCCCCGGCAGAAGTGTACCAGTAGCGTGATGGGGGACTCAGACATTTCTAGCATATCTACTAGTGATGAGCAAGTATGCTCGTTGCTTGGGTTTTCCCGAGCATGCTTTTTTGTTCTCCGAGTATTTGGGCTACTTTAGTTAGTGTCGCTGCAGCTGCATGATTCGCGGCTGCTAGACAGCCTGAATACATGTGAGGAATGCCTGTTTGTTAGGAAATCCCCACATGTATTCAGGCTGTCTAGCAGTTGCAAATCATGCATCTGCGGTGACACAAACTAAATCTCCAAGCACGCCCAAATATTCAGAGAACCGCCAAGCATACTCTGGAAAACAAGCAACGAGCATACTCGCTCATCACTAATATCTACATGATATCCCGTAAATGTTTGATTGATGCAGGTCACATTTCTATTCCCTTTTGGAACATATTTTTTGTATTTTTATTCTTGAAAGGAATCTACAATCAATTTCATTATAACTAATAACGCATATAACGCTTGAAACGCGTTGATCAATTTCTATTCACCACTCTTCTATGGATCTTAAATGTTAGAAATAAATTGATAATTTTAACCTATTTGCCTTGAGCTGGATAGACCCACCTCTTTTTTTCCATCTAAGTACTGCAATGCACAACTTTTGCTCCCAGCTCTCTAAATACTAAACTTGGAAACAAAGGTGAATGGGTATCCTGCTTTTTATTTTTTACACCCTTCATCTTGATCTCATGCCTTAGGAATTTGATGGATGAATGATCTGTAGGAAGATCAATCTTGTACAGGCCTAGATAGGACCACCAAGGTCTTCTCCGGCATTATTTTGATAGTATCAAGACATCGGATTGCTGGTCTCCCTCTTCACCTTGTTCCTTCTATTCTTGATGTCCTTCTCCAGTGATTGCTCTCTTCGTATGATGTGTCCAAAGTAGGCAAGTCATTCAATAAATTTCTGTGAACGGAAAGGGACATCCTTAAATTTCGGACAGTCTCCTCACATAGATGGCTTGTAGCACAAATCCTATAGTTGCATCCTTTACTCCGCTCCTCTGTGCCTTGCAGGTTTTCCTAATAAATGTCCAGTTCTATGACTTGTCTAGTGACCATTGTGCGGTCATGTTATTTTTTTTGTGTGCAAACTGTTGGATATCAACTGAAGAATCTCAGGTGGCTAGTTAATGATCGTCCGCATAGTGTCGTAGTGTATTTTTGGATGGTTTCTTTGCAGCTGGCATTGTACCTCTGTTATTGTTCATGATGGTTTGCTCTGTGTGCATTGTAAAGGGGTTAGCAGAAGTGCTGTTCCTGGTCTGTGCGGAGGTGCCGTGTCACAGTGACACTGGCTGCTGACACGCTAGCTTCCCCAGTTGTGGCTGCAGAACACGCCTCTTCCATAGCAGGTGTCTGTATTGAGCAGGAAGTTCAGAACTAGCTCTTTCTGTACTTCTGCCAATTTCACACACTTGTGATCCCTTGTCACCGAGCCGCTCTAAACCGCGCTTGTCCTCCAGCCAGCCATCACTTTTGGACACCTTTGACGAGGACCATTCTACTTGCATCATTGCCTGTACCAGTGCCACATATTTTAAGGGTCCTCCCAAATGAGCTCCAGGAACCTCAAGACTTTGTTTTTCCAAGGACTAAAACTTTTCTAGAAATTTCATAGTGGATATAGTGTTTTTTTTGTAGAAGGGAGAATCTCTGGATCCCTGGTCTTCTTGACTTGAGGATTTGCGCTGATCTGTAAAGATATTATAAAGATGAGCTACGTCGACAGAGTCGCTGACCTTTTGGCCGGTTGTGACCATAAAGACAACCCTGAAGATGACTTAGATTTCAACATCCTGTTTGACTATGAAGGTTTGTAAATAATTAGGATAGATGGAGGGATGGATACATGATCTAAATTCAGATGCGTTTTGTAACATTGAACTAAAATGGAAATTTTCCATCGTTTCTCTAAGAAGAGCTTCTATTGTAACGGGGATAAAAGCATAAGTAATATTTACCTTGTTTATTTTAGCTTTTTGTACGCTATTTTGTATGTTCATTAGGCTTTGTTCCCATCTGCTGTCTTCTTTACTATTAATCTGCTACCTCTAGAATAATGGAAATAGTGGAAATACCAGATATGTCTCAAGATGGTCACCAACAATGTCTGAAGGACCTCAGTGATTGTAATTGTGTCCGTTGGGTTTCCATCATGGTGTCAGCCTTTAACGGACCAAAGAGTGGACCCATGATTGACCCAACTGTGGTTCTGTCCTGCTGTTTATCCGCTGTTGGCAGGTTTGCAACTTACATTTGTGCGAATACAGTATTCTCCAGAGAGCGTATTTTTGTCTTCATTTTTGCCATGTTGATGTTTTTGTTGCTCGTATGTCGGTATTAGATCTGGGATTAACGAGGGGATCTGCATGTTAAGAAAATACTTACAACATATTGATAATACATCCCTGAAAGGAGTCTGTGTGCTTTAGTGAGTTGGTCTTGTAGGGGTTAAGGCAGAGGAGTCGGCAAAGCTACAATTTGCATGGAGCTCAAGGCATATGTGTGTACATTTCTAATTTTGCATGCATCTAGTTTGTATGCCGAACAAATATTTACATGTTTCTACAAGATAATACATTGATTTATCTACAGAGGACAAACCACAATGTGATACAGGAGAGCGGCAGATGGCTGGCTGCTTTAACTCTTTGGATAGTTTTTATACCTCCCACACCTAAATCTAATAAAACCACGTTAAGATGAACTGTGCAAATCCAATACGAAAGGAGGTGGTCTATTTGTTGGCGCCATGGCCAGAAAAGTACTATTGAAGGAGTTGTTCAAAGTTTGGAAGTTGTCCCCTATACATAGGAAATAATTTCCTTGTTGCTGGGGGTCAAACTGCTGGGACACCCACCAATATGGAGATTGGGGCTTTGTAGAGCCCAGAGAGGATAACTTCCAAACTTGGAACAACCCCTTTAATAACTCTTTTAAGGAACAACTATAAGGCTAGGGTCACACAACCGTTTTTCCTTCAATCAAGAAAATCTATCTGATTATGCTAATCTCACTCTGATCAGGTTCTAATCAGAGATTGATCAGAGTGTGATCTCTCATTTTTTTCCATGGGCCCATAGAGTTGAATGGTCGAGTGCCGTCCAATTGTCGGAGCCAAACCGTGCATGTTACGGTTTTTTCCTCAGGCTGACTAGGAAGAAATCGGACATGCGCACAACCCCTTA
Organism: Oophaga sylvatica; assembly: GCA_033576555.1. Lineage (NCBI taxonomy): Eukaryota > Metazoa > Chordata > Amphibia > Anura > Dendrobatidae > Oophaga > Oophaga sylvatica. Next base: position 92,432,496 of record JARQOD010000003.1, read on the forward strand.
AAAAACATGGGGACAAGTGCTATCTGTCGAAATGACGAATAGCACTCATCCAATTTATGTGGTCGTCTGCATGAGCCCTTATGGTGGTTTTTCTGGCCATGGCTCCAACAGATAGTTCTCAGGATTTACCCACCAGTTACCAGTAAATTTTTCCTTTTTCCTACAGATAGGGGAAAACTTCCAAACTTGGTACAACCCCTTAAATGATATCATTTAGAAGGAGTGTCCAGACTGTTTACAAAATTGGCAAGGGCAATATTCAAACTTGGGTATTTTGGTCAGTATTGGTATTTGTAAGCCAAGGCAAAAATTAAAACATGAGGACAAAAAACTATTGTGAAAAGATTTGTACATCTTTAATATTTTGGATGAATTCTGGGTTTTGGCTTATAAATACGGCTTTGAGAAAATTTAGTCAAAAGCAAGAAAAGTAATAAAATGAAAAAAAGAAAAGAAAAGCAAACAATGCTCATCTATTCAAACTCAAGCTACTCCAGCGCAGACCATTTTTACGCCGTGATGGCATCATGTACGTTCTTGACCACTCCAGCCTATAACTGGACAATCTAGTGCCGGACGTACTAGCATCATCATTGAGGTCTATGATTGCAGTGCCTCAACACTGCAGGGAAGTAAAGTCCAGTTGAGGGGCCACTGGTGGTTTGTTGCAGGTGAGAATTGGCTAATTTTCAACAAATTATTGCCATTTTGGCATATGCCATTATATTACGATAAGTGGTTCTGACCTCTTTATGCCTTTCCATTGTGATCCTTTGAGCTTTTCACCTGCACTGTGGTGTCTGTGTCGGCCCGCTATGCCGCATCACTCCATTCAAATGCAGGAAAAAACTATAAAGGAACAGCAGTGCTTTAATGGGGGTGGACTATGGTGGCTTTTTGATAGATGACACCAATGCCCGTTCAGTAGGGTTTGACCATAGAATAATAGAATGGTAGAGTTGGTAGGGACCTCCTGGGCCATCTGGTCCAACTTTCGGGTGGCTCAGTTTGGCTTTTTTCAGGAAGCCACGTGGTTGATTATTGAATATTATTGGCTGACGAAGTGGCCACAGAAGCAATCGGTGTAAAGCCAACAGCAAACAAAATATCACAGTCTTTTCCAAGCACCATTGATGTTCCTTTTTTGTGACTGGCAGCGGTTGTGACGGGTGAACTGCTGCCAAAAGCTCCTACTTTCACATTTTGCCCACTGGTGCAGAAAAGCATTCCAAGAATAAATCCTTGTGACATTAAATTTTGAACTTATCCACTTGATTTCCTGTGGAATTTATAGTATTACTACCAAGGTTCACCAAATCAGCAAAAAATGCAAAACTTTTATGGCAAAATGGTCTGTCAGGAAACCAAAGCGATGAAAAATGTTGGACAAATATTTTGTTTGAACTCTTCTCACCTCTATGCGAAAATATTGTAAAATATTATATTTTCACAGTGGAATTTAGTTTTTCTGCATTGTAATATTATATGTCCTCCTACAAATATATGGTTGCGGTTACACTTTGCATGTGCTATGGTTTATAAAAAGGAAGATTAGACATTTGATCTAATTGTGGTGACACCTCTGTGGTCACTTTTTTCACGTAACGAAGATGGTGTCTGCTAGAACTGATGATGACCTATTTTGCATTCATGCCTTTATGTGACCAGCAGCTGCTGGATGACTTGGCCAAAACAGCTCCTTTCTTGCATGCAGACCCTTCTGGTTTCAGTTGGAGGTAGAGTGGGCTTGTGGAAATGAATGCAATATTTGAGAGGTCCTGATTTGAGAGCATGCTATGGATTTTCGAATCCTCAGCATGCTCATTGTCTTTGAGGGGTTTTCTCAAATCCAGAAGTCTGGAAGTTATCGCCTATCAATATGATAGCTGGGTCTCTGAACGCTGGAACCCCCACCAATACTGAGAACTGGGTTTCTGAAGAGTCCCATTTGAACAAACAACACCAGATTCAGTAGGACATCTGCACTTAGACTAAGTAAAAAAAAGTACATTTTTATGGCAGGTAACAGGTCCTCTTTAAAGAGGTTAAAACAATTTAAAACAGCTACAAATTTTGTAAAATACCTACACCTTAAAAAAAAATCTATTTCTATGGACAGTCTTTCCAGTCAGTGTCCGGTATGAGACCTTGGCTCTCACTGATTGGCAAAATTTTTGTGGTGGGTGCTTATAAACAAAGACTGAGAGAATTGCCGGAGTGCCAGTGATGGATCTGTGGGGGAAAGAAGTGGTGAGAATAATTTTAAATTTTTTTGCTTTACAGTATTGTTATCTGATTATCTACAGCAGCTTCCTGCTTTCACTGTAATCTGTGGCCCATGTCACATGTTCAAACACTTCTTTATCTCTCCAAATAATTTGTTTTTCTTCATTACAAATTATCATACTCATTACAAATTATCGTATAAGGGGAGAGTCAGATGGCCGTATAACTCGCAATGCTCGGACTGACTAGCGTCTGCTCCAACCCAATTGTGTCAGCATGTATTCCTATGCAGCTGTCACGGTCCGGTGGGTAGAGCCGACGGCCAGTCTTAGCATGGCGTTGCGATGCTTGTCCGAGTTATAAGGCTGTCTGACTCTTCACTTATCATGAAGCTCTGTTCAAACCTCTATCAGGAGCTTCTGTTGAAGATTTGGCAAGAACAGAGGAAGCTGATAGAGCATATTATTATAGCATGGGGAACTTCGGGTGACATTGGAAACATATCCTCACGCATACTGCGAAAGTGAGGCTAAGTTTACAAAAGCGTATATAAAAAGTCTGATATTTGTCCAAAAAAATAACTTTTTTTTCATCTGTATTGTCATCCATATGGCCTCCATTATTCATCAATAGTTAATAAAAATTACAAATACATTTTCCTATGTTAAAAATTGCAATGTATCCGTAAAAATCGGATGATATATGATCCGTAAAAGATCTGATTATTTTTCTGCACTCGTAGACTTGACAGCATTTTTACTGCAAGCCCAATAATCCTGGCGAAGACACTAGCAATTCTAGACAGATAGAAAAAAATACAGAAAGATACCAGTGAAAAAAATCCCGACTTATCCACCCATAGGGTGCTTGATATTGCTGTTATTTGAATCCATATGCTGCAATGTTACAGTTCATTCACTGTGTAAAACGTCGGTATATTGAAAAAAAAAATCAAATTTCAGGGCAAATAAAAAGAAAAAAAAATACAGAAGATGGATATAGATTATTTTCATTAGAAAAGTGCATGGGAGGAAGTTCACTGAGGAAGTGGTTGAGGTTTTTTTTTCCTGAATGATCTCTGTGCTCAGTAGAGGCAAACTAACATGTCTTAACCCTGTCTGGAGAAGGAGAAATGTAAAATACTTCATTCTGTAGCCCGGCGCTTCAGTTTGTGCCTGACACCAGACCAAGGGCTCAGTGGTTTTTATGGACAGTGCTCATGCCTATGATAATCTAGGGGTAGTTCACATACCCAATTTTTTTTCCTCGGACCGAGTCCACACAAAAGGTGGTAGACATGTCCGATATTGATCCGAGTGTCAGATGAAACTCGCCAATCCCAGTCCATGGATCAGTGAAAAAATCAGACAACACTCGGACGCCATCCACATCCTGTCCATTTTTCACAGACAGTTTGATAAGAGAAGATTGAGAAACTGCCATAATTTTTTTTTCACCCGAGAAAAACTCATGACTAAACTCTAATAGTAAAAACTGGTCAAACTCCGATGCCTATCGGACCTTTTTTTTTTTTACATATGAGAAAAATCACTGATGTCTGAATGAGCCTTAATTGCTTACAGTCCCATAAATGAGTTGGTAATAGTGTTCTCAGATATAGAATACTATATTTGGTCAAAATAAGAGCAACCTTGTGAAAAAAAACAGAGAGGAGAGAGTAAGGGGGCCCAATCTAAGAATACTATTTACAAGGCAACAATATCAAAAATACTGATGATAGATTGGTCTCAACTTAAGGGTTGGTGCAATTAGCGGGCACAATAGAAAAAACACAGTTGTTGGGATTTTGAGCTTCAGGCTGCAAGGCAGACAAGGGGAACTTTTCCTGAAACTCTGGGATGGTCACATCAACATGAAAACCACCATGCAAGAAGTGGTATTGCTCTATCATGATTTCCACGTCAGATGGCCCACTTGGAATGTGACAGATTCCTTTCTTGTACTGGGGAGCTACGCCTATGCCTTTTAAACCCACAAACAGGATGTTCATCAGATAATCTATGACTGATGAAGGCCCTTTGAGGGGTTGAAACACAGTGCACAAAACAATATAGGAATCAATAGTCTTTTACATTCCAAGTATTTCTGATCTGGTTCCAGTTGCACTTGCGAGATTGTGGAGCAGTGTTGATTCTTGCAGTTTCCCTTTATTTTTTAAGCTGGGGCTACACGGTGACTTTAGCCACAACATCAAAGTTTGCTTGGTGTCCCTGTTGCATTGCAAGTGAATGGGGTCGCATTGCAACCCTAAGAGAACTGCAACTTTTTTAAACTTGTTTGTCGTGGTTGCAGTGCCCACAGAGTCGCAATACAACCCCATTCACTTGGATTGCGCTGTGATGTAGCAAGACAAGTGTCACAACCAAAGTCACCATGTTGCCCCAGCCATGATTTTTCTTTAGGAGCACACCACTTCCCAAGTTGGTGTGGATATGGGAGCTTCTGATTGATTGACAGTTCAGGCTAGTGATCACCACGTTGCTGGTTTGATCTGTGTGCCTCCATTGCTGCAATGGGAGGAAGAACCATGGGGCTGAAGCCCAACAGGATTAGGAGCTAACATCGTTCTCCAGTGGTCTCAGTGCAGTTCTTACAAGCTCTGTAGGAAAGAGCTTGTAAGCACTGCTCATATCAGACCTTATTGATCAGTACTCGGGTCAACAAGAAATAAATAAAAGCAAAAAAGAGAAAATCAGGGATAGGAGTAGAATAGAGGCAGATAGAAAAAGCAAGCAAATTGCAAACTCGCTTTCTATCTCACTGCCCATCGGTCTACACCACCCTTATCCATTATCTATCGAAAAAGGGTTGATGACACATATCATAAAGGATAATACGAATTAAGGCAAGTAGAAGGGTACCTTGGATAACGATCTGCACTTCATAGTACAATATGCCTGGCATGCCCAGGACAAATACACAGTTTTGGTCTGCACCTGATTTCCAAAGACATTCTTGAATTTAGTCACAGCCTTCATGTACAGATTTATTATGTGTTTTTCTGATATGTCTCTACCGTACAGGTTGACAATTTAATCTTCCGGCTTCTATATTAAACTGATGTAAAACATGTGGTTACTGACATGTGCTGCGTAATATATGTAATCCTGGCATTGTTAGGGGAAGTACAGACAATGTTTTCCTTTTTATACTTTTATAGGTAATTTCTATTGTAAAGCAGCCTTTAATGATTTAATACTCAAAAGTGTAAGGCCTTATGTCCAAGACAGAGGCTTAGCAAATGCTAAAGGGAAGGATCCTTAACAGATTTATAAAACATTTCCATCTAGAAACAAAAAAAGCAGTTTTTGGAAACAATTATTGTTTTGGCTCCAGAGCAGAGCTGCAAACCTTCAGATCTACAGTAGCACTTCAGCCTCATTTGCATATCAATTTAAAAGATTATTTTTCAGTAACAGAGGAATGGACTGGCCATGTAAATGTATTGCTGGACTTGTCTCCGAAAGAGCTACAGTGCCTTGCGAAAGTATTTGGCTCCCTGGAACTTTCCAACCTTTTCCCATATCATGCTTCAAACATAAAGATGCCAATGAAAATTCTTGGTGAAGAATCAGCAACAAGTGGGACACATTGTGAAGTTGAACGAAATTTATTGGTTATTTTACATTTTTGTGGAAATACAAAAACTGAAAAGTGGGGCGTGCATTATTATTCTGCCCCTTTGCTTTCAGTACAGCATACTCACTCCAGAAGTTCATTGTGGATCTCTGAATGATCCTATGTTGTCCTAAATAACTAATGATGATAAATATAATCCACCTGTGTGTAATCAAGTCTCCGTATAAATGCACCTGCTCTGTGATAGTCTCAGGTTCTGTTTGAAGCACAGAGAGCATCATGAAGACCAAGGAACACAACAGGCAGGTCAGTGATACTGTTGTGGAGAAGTTTAAGGCTAAGTTCACACGTTGCGGAATTGCCGCGGAAATTTCCGCGGCAATCCCGCACTTCTCCCGCAGGAAATACGCACGTTTTTTGTGTGCTGATTCCCGCCAGAATAATAGCGTTTTGCAAGCGTAATTAGCTTGCAGAATGCTAGCGTTTTCCTAGCGATCTGTAGCATCGCTTGGAAAACTGATTGACAGGTTGGTCACACGAGTCAAACATAGTGTTTCACACGTGTGACCAACTTTTTACTATTGATGCAGCCTATGTCGCATCAATAGTAAAAAGATCTAATGTAAAAATAATAAAAAAAATAATAAATAATGATATTCTCACCTTCCGGCGGCCCCCGCAGCCTTCCCGCCTTCAGCGACGCTCCCGGCAACTCCGGTCCCAAGGATGCTTTGCGGCAAATCACACCGATGACGTAGCATCTCGCGAGACCGCTATGCCATCTGGGTGATTCTTGCAAAGGACTCTTGGGACCGGAAGTTGCCGGGAGCGTCGCTGAAGGCGGGAAGGCTGCGGGGGCCGCGGGAAGGCTGCGGGGCCGCCGGAAGGTGAGAATATCATTATTTTTTATTTTAATTATTGTTTTACCAGGGATATGGTACCCAGGGCCTGGAGGAGAGTCTCCTCTCCTCCAGACCCTGGGTACCACCGCACATGAACCGCTTACATTCCGCAAAATTAATGAACATGTTGCTATTTTTTCCGCAAAGCGTTTTTTTCGCGGAAAAAAACGCAACATGTGGCCAAAACATGCGGAATCAATTAACATGTATAGGATGCTTAATGCTTGCGTTTTTATCGCGTTTTTACCGCGGAAAACCGCGGAAAAACCGCGAAAAAAACGCAATTATTCCTGATCGTGTGCACTTAGCCTAAAGCCGGATTTGGATACAAAATGATTTCCAAAACTTTAAACATCTCAAGGAGCACTGTGCAAGCGATCATATTGAAATGGAAGGAGTATCATACCACTGCAAATCTACCAAGACCCGGCCGTCCATCTAAACTTTCATCTCAAACAAGGAGAAGACTGATCAGAGATGCAGCCAAGAGACCCATGATCACTGTGGATGAACTGCAGAGGTCTACAGCTGAGGTGGGACAATCTGTCCATAGGACAACAATCAGTCGTACAGTGCACAAATCTGGCCTTTATGGAAGAGTGGCAAGAAGAAATCCATTTTTCAAAGATATCCATAAAAAGTGTCGTTTAAAGTTTGCAACAAGCCACCTGGGAGACACACCAAACATGTAGAAGAAGGTGCTCTGGTCAGATGAAACCAAAATCGAACTTTTTGGCAACAATGCCAAACGATATGTTTGGCGTAAAGGCAACACAGCTCATCACCCTGAACACACCATCCCCACTTTCAAACATGGTGGTGGCAGCATCATGGTTTGGGCCTGCTTTTCTTCAGCAGGGACAGGGAAGATGGTAAAAATTGATGGGAAGATGGATGAAGCCAAATACAGGACCATTCTTTAAGAAAACCTGTTGGAGTCTGCAAAAGACCTGAGACTGGGACGGACATTTGTCTTCCAACAAGACAATGATCCCAAACATAAAGCAAAATCTACAATGGAATGGTTCACAAATAAACGTATCCAGGTGTTAGAATGGCCAAGTCAAAGTCCAGACCTGAATCCAATCGAGAATCTGTGAAGAGCTGAAAACTGCTGTCCACAAATGATCTCCATCCAACCTCATTGAGCTCGAGCTGTTTGCCAAGGAAGAATGGGCAAGAATTTCAGTCTCTCGATGTACAAAACTGATAGAGACATGCCCAAAGCGACTTGCAGCTGTAATCACAGCAAAAAGTGGCGCAACAAAGTATTAAGTTAAAGGGGCCGAATAATATTGCACGCCCCACAAAATTATAAAATAACTAATAAATTTCGTTCAACTTCACAATTGTGTCCCACTTGTTGATTCTTCACTAAAACTTTACATTTGGTATCTTTATGTTTGAAGCATGATATGTGGGAAAAGGTTGAAAAGTTCCAGGGGGAAGAAGACTTTCGCAAGGCACTGTATATTCAAATAGTTTGGTGGGTGAAATCCTGCTGACAGATTCCCTTTAAATGATTTCTGGACATCGAACCTAAAATTACGGATTGCCCCTAATTTTCATGAGCATAAACGACACCCCTTTTAAATAGGACACACCTTCATTGTCTTGTCATCAACATAATGGCCAAGAATAGCTAAAAAATTAAAAATGAAAGGAATAGTTAAATTAGATTAAATTAGGCCTCTTTCACACATCCGGTGTGCGCCTGACGGCGCCCCCGGCATTTAGCCGCAGCGCCGCATCAGAAAACCTGATGCGCCGCTTGCTCCGCATGCGTTTTTTTGCCGGATGGTTTCTGATGACCGGAGACATCAGGGGAAAAAAAAAAAACGTTACATGCTGCGTTTTGTCCGGCCGCCGGAATGTACATTTCCGCCGCATCCGGACAAAATCGCATACGACGCATTGACATGCGGCGCCATCCGGCGCTAATGCAAGTCAATGCAAAAAAACCCGCAAGCGGCGCATCAGGTTTTCTGATGCGGCGCTGCGGCAAAATGCCGGGGGCGCCGTCAGGCGCACACCGGATGTGTGAAAGAGGCCTTAGTGTTTATATTGTTAAGACGATACACTTACTGAATCTGTATACTAAGAAGTTGTATATAGAAATTGTCACTGCAGCTCTGGAGGTGATTGGAGTATAGGACATGATGTAACAGCAGAATAGTGACTGCAGCTCTGGAGGTGATTGGAGTTTAAGACTTGATGTTACAGATGAATAGTAACTGCAGTTCTGGAGGTGATTGGAGTGTAAGACATGATGTAACAGCAGAATGCTGACTGCAGCTGTGGAGGTGACTGAGTTATAAGACATGATGTAACAGCAGAATGGTGACTGCTGCTCTGGAGGTGACTAAGTTATAAGAAATGATGTTACAGCAGAATAGTGACTGCAGCTCTGGAGGTGATTAGCATATAAGACATGATGTAACAGCAGAATAGTGACTGCTGCTCTGGAGGTGACTGAGTTATAAGACATGATGTTACAGCAGAATAGTGACTGCAGCTCTGGAGGTGATTGGAGTATAAGACATGATGTAACAGCAGACTAGTGACTGCAGCTCTGGAGGTGACTGAGTTATACGATGTAACAGCAGAATAGTGACTGCAGCTCTGGAGGTGATTGGAGTATAATACATGATGTAACAGCAGAATAGTGACTGCAGCTCTGGAGGTGACTGAGTTAGAAGACATGTTGTAACAGCAGAATAGTGACTGCAGCTCTGGAGGTGATTGGAGCATTTTTTTAAATATCTAACTTTATAAAGTTTAGGAAATAATATGACAAAACAAATATTTTAATGACGAATGTTATTTAATGTATATATTGTCTCGTGTTCATTTAATGCCTTCTCACTGAACCTATATTCTTATTTATAATTTTGTTGTTAAACTTTTTTATAACTTTTTTGTTATTTTTTTTAAGTCCTTCTCATCTTCAAAGCACAGAAAACCAAAATTGAAATAATTTGTTCTTGTTAACAGCATGGAATTAATTAGGACAAAAGGCTGTAACATATCAAGGCCTCATAATAGGCAATGTTACGTGGCTTTGTAGTGCGTGAATGTAACCGCTGCAGCATATGTAGTCTCTAATGAAGCATGATTAAAGACAAGGGCTTCTTTTAACAATCACCAAAGACATACTGTACGAGGATAAGTTGCTGGCGCGGTTTGCTTGGCATGTTTACTCTATCCTCAATCTTGGCCATTATGCACAATGGATAGAAATGCTGCCAGCTTTCACTGCTGTGTTACTTTTCACTTTACAGGATGCAGGATTTTTTAAAATTATTTTTTAGCAAAGTGTATAACCACTGCTCACACTGTAAGTGAGCATTCAGGAAGGGTACAGGTAGGATTGGCATGGATTCTAACCCTAACACCTGCCCTAGAATGCTGCCTAGCCCTCACCTCCTACAGCATTGAAAATTACTAGTTTTATACTAGAAACTGTGGATTATGGTTATTTTATTAAAATAAAATTAAACGCACGGTACCATACGGGGCGTTTCATATGTTGCATGTTGGATTAAGACTGTGCCACCTTTATTAAAGGGAATCTGCCAGTAGGTTTTTGCTATTTAATCTGAGAGCAGCATAATATAGGGCAAGTGAACCTGATTCCAAGGATGTGTCACTTACTAGGCTATGTGTTGTAGGTTTAATACAATAAGTGTTTTATCAGCAGGAGATTATCACTGCAGGACTAGATATCACGTGCACAGCGGTCAGGCTAACCAATGTAATCCCGCCCCTACCACTAACTGGCCAGTCATGGGTGAGGGCGGGGTTATATACAGCTCAGCATTCTGACCACTGCTACATCTACAACTGATAAAACATGGATTCTTGTAAAACTACACCAAGCAGTCCTATAAGTGATACATCGTTGGAATCAGACTCTCTTGCCCTATGTAATTCTGCTCTCAGATTTCATAGCAAAGACTCCCCTCAAAAGTCACTTCTTCATAAATGCTGCCACTTTTACCTGTTTGAGAACCAGAAATTGAAATCTAAGCCTGGTATGAGACATAGATTTGTGCCATTAGTTTTGACAATTTCTTGTGTAAATGATAGTAGACCTTTTCTACTGTAGAGGTCCAGCCCCCTCCAGTAAATTCCAATCAATTATCAAAATTTTAAAGGTAATCTGTCAGCTGATTCATGCTTCCAAGCATGATAGCAGCCATGTATATATTTCTGGGAAATGCTGCAGCTGCAATTTGAAGACCCAGCCGGGAAGCATAGCCGGAGACAGGACTAGTCCTGCATTGCCACCTGACTGCCTACTCCCAGTGTTTGTCCAGGTGATTGACAACTCTCTCACTATGTACACACATGTAAGAGACCTATGAATCACATGGAGCAGTGTGGAGAAAAGCCGGACAAGAGTGGCACCGGATATGTCAGGTCTCTGTTTATGGTCCCTGGGTGGCTCTTCAAAGTATATTTCCTCTAAAGCACCGAGATTCATGCTGCCGGTGGCATGAATTTAGTGACAGGTTCCCGTTACGGGAAGTGTAACATAGCAAAGAATCTACCATTTTAACAGCTAAATTTGCAACTTTTCTTAAATCAAAAAACTAGTGTAAATGGCTTAATACCTTCTCCACATGATGTGCTGATAAACATAATCCGACCACAGGTTAAAACAGCGTTCATCCGGATTATTGTCTTAACTACTGATATCATATCAGGAAAGTACTAGTGTGAGAAGTGTAGTTCAGCATCGCTTTCCTCTCCTATAGGTAGTGTGGAAAGCGTCCTCCCGGACAACGTACGGACAGGGTGACATCAGATTGCTAGGGAATCGGGATGAGTTTGGAATATTCACAACAAAAGCAGATGGCAGTGACCCAGACAATACATACTGGGGGATTACACTGGGAACTGAAAAGTAGGAACACGAAAAAAGCCGTCTGTAGGAAACACTATTCTGATTACTTTGAATGCAAGCGGTGCAGTTAACTGATTTATTATAAGTGGAAGGAATTTGTGTAAGATTTTTTGATAATGTGACTATATTTTTTATGTAGCCTTCAGCTCGATCTTGAGCCATGGACACTTAATGGATGAATCCTCTGTAGGAAGATTGATCTTGTGCAAGCCTAGATAGGTCCACCAGGGTCAGCTTCGATCTTCATTTTTGACCAAGCGATGTTCTTGCAGCTTTGATCCTGGCCCATTATGAGCATTGGTCATACTCAAATCGACCATCGGCTCTTCCCCAGTGGCTTGTTGAGTGCCTTCTGACCTAGGGGTGCATCTTCCAGCACTATATCGAATTCTATTAGTTGTACTCTCCATCAAGTTTTCTTGGCATCAGATTGCCAGGTCTTTCTTCCGCGCAGTAATGTGGCTCTCGTGAAGGAGCGACACTGAATCAGAGTTGGATGATATCAATACAAACCGCCTCGTTGCGCAATGTCCTTCTGCCGACACGGGCAGTATGCTTAGTTTTTGGTACCTCAGTTGAAACCTGTCGGGTGTCCCTGATGGCAAAATGCATTGCCAACGACATAGCTTTCAACATCACTGATCTACCCAAATACACAATACAGACATCACATATCTAATATGTCCAATAATTCTAAAATATTCTATATTTATTTTTAAAATTTAATTCACAATGTTTTTATCCAGACTAATGCAACTAACACTACACCTCATTGTGCACCTTGCTTTCTCGTGATTGATCACTAGAGCCATCCCATCAATATTCCCTTGAATTGTACGTCATGTTGCTAATACCTTAGCATTCCTGATAAAATAATTAGGCTGACTTCACACTATTGTATATCGCACTATGTGAGATTTCTGTGTCAGACGTAAATTGAGTTCAAAGAGCAGGATGGAAACATACAGGTGCTTCTCACAAAAATTAGAATATCATCAAAAAGTTAATTTGTTTCAGTTATTCAATACAAAAAGTGAAACTCATATATTATATAGAGTCATCACAGAGTGATCTATTTCACGTGTTTATTTCTGTTAATGTTGATGATTATGGCTTACAGCCAATGAAAACCCAAAAGTCATTATCTCAGTAAATTAGAATACTTTATAACACCAGCTTGGAAAATGATTTTAAAATCTGAAATGTTGTCCTACTGAAATGTATGTTCAGTAAATGTACTCAATACTTGGTCGGGGCTCCTTTTGCATCAATGCATCAATTACTGCATCAATGCGGCGTGGCATGGAGGCAATCAACCTGTGGCACTGCTGAGGAGTTATGGAAGCCCAGGTTGCTTTGATAGCAGCCTTCAGCTCGTCTGCATTGTTGGGTCTGGTGTCTCTCATCTTCCTCTTGACAATACACCATAGATTCTCTATGGGGTTAAGGTCAGGCGAGTTTGCTGGCCAATCAAGCACAGTGATACTGTTGGTTTTAAATAAGGAATTGGTACTTTTGGCAGTCTGGACAAGTGCCAAGTCCTGCTGGAGAATGAAATTTCCATCTCCAAAAAGCTTGTCAGCTGAGGGAAGCATGAAGTGCTCTAACATTTCCTGGTAGATGGCTGCGGTGACTTTGGTCTTGATAAAACACAGCGGACCCACACCAGCAGATAACATGGCTTCCCAAACCATCACTGATTGTGGAAACTTCACACTAGGCCTCAAGCAGCTTGGATTGTGTATCTTCTCCACTCTTCCTCCAAACTCTGGGACATTGATTTCCAAATGAAATGCAAAATTTACTTTCATCTGAAAACAACACCTAGGACCACTGAGCAACAGTCCAGTTCTTTTTCTCCTTGGCCCAGGTAAAACGCTTCTCGCGTTGTCTATTGGTCATGAGTGGCTTGACACAAGGAATGTGACACATGTAGCCCATGTCCTGGATACCTCTGTGTGTGGTGGCTCTTGAAGCAATGACTCCAGCAGCAGTCCACTCCTTGTGAATCTCTCCCAAATTTTTGAATGGCCTTTTCTTAACAATCCTTTCAAGGCTGCAGTTATCTCGGTTGCTTGTGCACCTTTTTATACCACACTTTTCCTTCCACTCATTAATATGCTTGGATACAGCATATACAGCCAGCTTCTTTTAGCAATGACCTTTTGTGGCTTACCCTCCTTGTGGAGTGTCAATGATTGGCTTCTGGACATCTGTCAAGTCAGCAGTCTTCCCCATGATTGTGGAGCCTACTGAAACTGACTAAGGGACCTTTTTAAACGCTTACGAAGCCTTTGCAGGTGTTTTTTGCTAATTATTCTAATTTACTGAGATAATGACTTTTGGGTTTTCATTGGCTGTAAGCCATAATCATCAACATTAACAGAAATAAACACTTGAAGTAGATCACTCTGTTTGTAATTACTCTATATAATATATGAGTTTCACTTTTTGCATTGAAGAACTGAAATAAATTAACTTTTTGATGATGTTCTAATTTTGTGAGAAGCACCTTTTCATCTCTTATGGCTAGGGTCACACAACCATTTTGGGAAAATCAGTCCCATTATGCTAATCTGACGCTGATCAGGGTATGATCCGATTTTCTCAGAGATGCATAAAAAAAATTTCTCTCCACCTTCTCTATAATGTCAGTCCGTGAAAATGGACCGCACTCGGATGTCATCTAAGGGCGGTCCGATTTTTCCCATGAACTGATAGTTGAGTGCCATCCGATTCTCGAGTGGTCAGAGGAGAAAACTGTACATGTGCACAGCCCCATAGATTAACTTGATTACAGGTGCTATACTTGAAAAACACGGATAGCACTCGTCCAACTATTTCGGTCGTCTGCACAAGCTCTATAGAAAACATACAGAATCATTTATCCGTATATCTTTAATCCCTTCCCGATCAGATAATTTTCTGTTTCTGCCTTTTTGTTTTATTTCCTCCCCTTTTTCCAGAAGCCTTAACTTGTGTGTTGTGTGAGGGCTTGTTTTTTGCTTGTCGAGCTGACGGTTTTAAAGATACAACGTTTTTTGATTGTTTCTTATTGTATTTTTTTGGAGTGACCAAAATTTCACAGTTCTGGCATTTTATTTTTTTTCTCTCGACAGCATTAACTGATCAAGTTAATTAGTTTTATATTTTGGCAAATCGGCCTTTTACGGATAGAGTGATACCACATATGTTTATTTTTTCATTTTAAAATTTTCCCTATTTTTAATGCGTAAAGTACAAGGGGTTATTTGAATGTTTATATTTTTATTGTATATTTTGAAAACTTTTTTTTTACTTTATTTTTTAGTCCCCTTAGAGTACCTGAACCTGTGGTCATTCAGTTGCTTATACCACATGTCCTGTGATGCACGGACTATCCACAGGTCTCTTGACCCAAACTTAACAGCCTAATACTGTAGATGCCTAAGAGAACCGTGCACACTCCGTAGATAACTGTTCATGCTCGGACCATGACACACAAATGTGAAAATGCGACATTATTATTATTATTAATATTATTATACATTTATATAGCGCCATTTATTCCATGGCGCTTTACATATGAAAAGGGAAAATATAGACAGGTACAATAAACATGTGCTAGACAAGGGACACACAAGTACAGAAGGAGAGAGGCATTGGCCGAATCCTAAATTTTCTCTTAGATTTTTTATCTGTAAGTGCATTGAGTACATTTTCCTTACCTTACTACAAGGTTATTTTTAGTGCCAGACCTGTTTTATATAGGCATAGTCTGCGGAAAGTACCATGTTCTAAAGGCTTAACCCAATTATATCACTTTATTCTATGGGATTTATGTGTGGAACAAATATATTTTTTGTACACAATGAAAGAGAATTGAAGGGGCTGTATCCCATTTTTAGAATCTGATAACTCTGCGACACAACACAAACAAGGGTCAATGTGACTCCAAACCAAACTTGTCCAACTATTCTTGATTCACGCTGGATATAAGACTTGATACAGAAATTCTTTAGTGTTTAAGTAAAATCTCCAGACCTAATTTACACTGGAGCGATCTAGATTTCAGATGTTTGGTTGGAGAGCAATACCCTAGGAATTCTCCCATATTAATAAAGTATTTTAGTTTAAGTTTGATTATTATCCTTAATTTATTATATTTACTAATGAACATATTCAATTGTCCATGACTGTTAACATAAGTTAATATTTAGTTTTAAAAAGACCCTTCTTTTTCCAGAAGAATCGACTCCACATAAAATCAACAACCAATCTTCTTCTGGAGTTGTGTACACTCATGATGATGTCTCCGATTACGGGTCCAAACCTCTGGCTTATCCTAGGTTCACCTCAGATCGTATGGGCAGTTGTGAACAGCACAATAGTGTAGGGTCCAGGTACTTAGACCCTAAAATTGCTACTGGGGCTCCAGCTCTGAGTCCAAGGATTGAGATCACTCCATCTCATGAACTATTTCATACAGGTTCATACCGCAGCAGAGATTCAGATACTTTGGTAGAACATCAGGCAAACTTGGCTGCTACCTTGCAAGTCTATGGTTATGATGGCTACAGAGAACCGCTTTGCTTGAGCCCTGCTAGTAGTGCATCATCAAGTTATATTTCAGAGACTAATTTTTCTCCTTACACCTCACCTTGCGTTTCACCAAATAATGGTCCTAATGATGACCTATGTCCACAGATACAAAACTTCCCTCGTTATTCTCCTAGAGCTTCTCCAATAATGTCTCCACGGACAAGCATCACAGAGGACACCTGCCTGGGACCACGTTCTCCATCTCCTCGACCCAACTCACGGTCGTCATCCCCAGGTTTCAAAAGAAGGTACCCTTGTGCTGAGCTCTACAATAGCCATCAAACCAACATTTCGCCACGACAGTCAAGAACGCCCTCTCCCCAGACATCACCCCGTGTCCATCCGAGGGACGATAACTCTTCGCTGAGTTACATTAACCCTACTACATCTGCACATCTTATGGAAGATCTAAGCCTTTCTACCGATCCTTCATGTGATGTACCAACAAAAATTTGGAAAAACAGTCCAGATCGTTCCCCGGTGGCTTCTCATAAGAGCATGTCTTGTCAAGTTTACCCACCTCCAGAATATTTTGGGCCTTTCGAGCAAGAGGAGAGGAAGAATTCTGATCCTGGGTCAATCCTACTTGTGCCACCTACTTGGCCCAAACAGATCTTACCTGCAATGCCCTACTACAGGTATAGTAAACCCTTTTTGGTTCTTCAGTTGAAAAATGCTCAGTTATGTGTAAAAGTAAAAATGACTGCAAAAGCATTGTTAGAAAGCAGTATAATAGTTTACTTACATATTGAAGCTATTTTTAATATTGTTTGGGATTAGCGCTGGTCAGACACATGCCATAGCTGGTCGCAGACATCTCTTCTGACTCCTCCATACACATCAAGCAGAGAAAGAAGATGCTAGTAGACAGCTTTGGTGGCAGTTTGTCTCCCCAAGAACAAGAGGGTCAGGGTTTAAAGAGGAACCCCGCTAACATTTTTCCTTCATAGATCAATCAGACACATGAAAATGAGAAACTTTGTAATATATGTTATTATTGAAATCTACTTTTTTCTCCTCCAAACATCTCAACTCACGGGTAAAATTTTCAGTCTTCAGTGAAGATAGATTTTCCAATTACTGAAATAGGAGATGGCAGTTGGTGTTCATTAAGTTCTATGGAGAACTGTAACTGTGATTTCAGGAGAACTTGCCTTCAGCTCCTCCCTTCATACAATTTTAAAGGCACTAAGTGTCATCTTTTATATCAGTAATGGGAAAATCTGTCTTCACTGAATATAGATTTTACCCATTAATTCAGTGAAAGATCAGTCCAGGCGGAGAAAGAAGCAGATTTCTCTGATAAGATATATTACAAAGTTGCTTATTTTCATGTGCACTATTGACTTAAGAAATAAAAAAATTAAAACGACGTTTCCCCTTTAATCTAATGTGCTAATGTGAGCTTACAAACTTGGTACTCAATTTTTATCCTTTAAAATGCAATTTATTTTTTTGCCATTTTGATTAGTAACTGCTAAACTGCTCAGATCATGCAAGTAGCTGATTTTAGTATAATATCTAGAGGTAAAGGCTCCATCAGATAAAGTCACTATATACATTAGAATAATGTCGGCCGAACCTACAGAATGGGGGTAGAAAAGGATCAACAGATGGGCAGATCACTTTGCTGCAGGTCTCCGGAGCATCGGCAAGGTAGAGAACGATCAGCGTTAGAGTGGGTGGATCCATTTGTGGTCAATGGACCAGACTCCCATTAATCCATCCGCCCATCTCTAATCAGCAAGTTTAATTTCAACACTCAAGTCTTGTGTTTTACTGGATTTCTCCACTGAAAATATATCTTTGGCCGGCAAAAATGAGTATGCGTTTGTATGAGGTGGGTAGGGACAAATAGGCGAGTTCTAATCGAGCGTTTGGCTGACGGTTATCTAGGGTGTATGGGCACAGTTAGACATTGATCACTTGGACTGTGGACCATGGTCATAGTTCACGGAAAGTATTGGAGGATGTCATCAGAGCGTGTAAAAAAGTGCAATGGGTTAACTCCAAGCTAATTGCATATCCCTGTCCATTGGAGTTTTACAGGTTGCAAGGGCATCCATTGATTATTAAAGGCTGATTAATAATAGACCTATGCCCAATATCCGTCATGTCTTCTATATCCCGTAATGTCATACAATAATTACATCTGACAATTTCACAGCCGATAGCAGAAATATTCACAAACGTTTTGTCCCAAGAGTCTTAAACCGAACTTATCTCCCACTACTAAACTCCACGATAACCCATCCAGTGTTAAACAAGTGGCTAAATAATGCATACTGTCCTTTTATCGGCACTCGCTTGGTCTTTAGTCATACAGCTAGACTGATGGACCCTTTAAAGGCATGTCCTAAATGTTCCTGGAGTGTAATCCAGAAGAGCAGATGAGTGCAAGCAGCTATATAGGAAACGTCATTACTCTCTGTGTGTAAACTCTGCTGAGTGCAATAGTGTATGCTTTAAAAAGTATTGATGGAACATGATATCTGGCAATTGTCCCAATGTTTTTCATTATTTAGAGGCTCATCCTGAATGACCGAGCATACATGTGGTCTTGAGGGCAGGTGCACACGACTGTTTTCTCTCCATCCAAAAGAATCGGTCTGATTATGCTGATCAGACTCTGATGATGGTTTGATCAGAGTAGCATCAGTTTTTCTCGGAGGTGGAGAAAAAGTAAAGTTTGTCCACCTTCTCTATTCTGGCAGTCTGTGAGCATCAGACTGCACCCGGATGTTATCCAAGTGCGCTCCTCTGAAATCCATGGACCTATAGACTTGCATTGCCGATTTTGATACAACACTTGAATTGCAATTGGACATGTCACCGATTTAAAAAAAATGGGACACAGCTCTATAGAATAACATGGGTACGAGTGCTATCCGTGAAAACCACACATAGCATTCACCCAATATAATCAGTTGTACACATGAGCACTAATACTAAAGGTACTGTCACACTAAGCGAGATCGCTAACGAGATCGCTAAAGAGTCACCGATTTTATGACGCAGTAGCGATCTCGTTAGCGACGCAACTGTGTGTGACATGTAGCAGCGATGTGGCCCCTGCTGAGATGTCGCTGATCGCTTATGAACGTTCTGAGACGTTTTTTGGTCGTTGGTGTCCCACTGGTGAGCCTGAATCGCTGAGTGTGACACCCTTTATGAACGACTTTACCAGCATCGCAGGTGGGATTAGGTTTTCCCAACGACCGCAGAGGTCGTTATACAGATCGCTGATCTCTGATGAGATCTTTGTGTTTGGAAGCTACTAGTGACCACATAGCGATCGCACCAACGATCTCGCCAGGTTGTGTCATTGTCGTGATCGCTGGTGCGATCGCTAAGTGTGACAGTGCCTTAAGAAGGGAATAAGCCGCTGCCTGACACCTCTGGCGGCAGCTTATTTCTCCTGCAAAAAGAAGGATCAAACATGTAGAAATCCCATAGCCTGTTCCTTCTTTACCCTGACAACTATCATCAAGGGTGAGGACGCCGCCATACACTGGATGGTCAGCAGGTCCCGGCCAATAACATATTGATTTAAAAGAAGAAGTTAAAGGTAACTTTTTCTTATCTTACACTGATTTTGGAGGACCGATAATTGAGCCAGAGGCCCAGAGCACATGTTGGTATAAGTGCAATACATAGGTGCACATTCACACTGTGTCCATTTAACAAGCAGATCCTAAGATAAAAACAAAATGAGCAAATACCCTGTAAGTAAATAAATAGGAATAGTACATGTGAATAACATAGGGAACTTAGTTAACAGTGTTTTGGTAAAAAAAAAAATGTAAAAGCCATCCCACCACAACAAGGTGCACCCCAATCGGGACAGTACCTAACGCTTAAAATTTACACAATACAGAATTCCTAGAATAAATCTGGGAATAATATAGATTTTTTTTTCCAACACACACTGATCCTGTCTCTTTTCCAATCCAGCATCCCGGTTGCTTCACTGCCCCCCCTCGAGTGGCCCCTGACAAGTCAGGCCGGTTCATACGAACTTCAGATAGAGGTACAGCCTAAACCACATCATCGAGCCCACTACGAGACAGAGGGTAGCCGTGGAGCGGTGAAAGCGACCACCGGAGGACACCCTATTGTCCAGGTAAGATTAACTCACTCTGTGCTATTGAAAATCGTTCTAACTGGATGTTTCTGATCATCAGAGAGATTTGTCTGCCGAAGAACCATTGATGCTTAAAGTGGTTGTCAGGGACTTTTATTTCTATAATGCTGAGTACTTATCGCAGGTAGTTGCTACCTACCTGCCGGTCCTGCTGTGTAACGATCTATCCCAGCTCATAGCTACTGTGGCGATTTTCCATCTTCCTGTGATGTCCCACCAACAGAGCAGTTACTTCTCTTCCATCAGCACTGTTGACAGGGCGTCACTATTGACATCATGCTGATTGACAGTTGACAGCGAGTGTAACCTAACGCAGTAGGGAGCCGGCAGTCAATCAACCTGATGTCAGCAGCTCTGCCCTGTCCAAAGAGCAGAATGGAAGAGAAGGAGCTGCTCTGTAGATGTGACGTCACAGGAAGATGGAGAATCACAGCCAAGAGCAGTCCGTGGCCATTCTGAGCCAGAAAAGATTGGTTAATGGCAGAACAGGCAAGTAGCTTAACCCTATAGCAAAAAAAGTCCCAGATAGCCCCATTAATTTTAGATGAGCCATGGAAAGTATTTGATTGTTACTTTGCTGGCCAAAATTTTGGAGCCAAGTATAGGGTTATAAAAGGAATCCATGACTGTATAGTAAGTGCTACAGTAACTACGGGCAGGTTGGCAACAGAAAGCTTTGGCTCAACTTAAAAGTCCAGTATGTAGTATTGTTTCATTGCTTTCTATATTATTGTAACTTTTCAGACATTTTTACATTAAGAATAGATATAAAGAGGCTGGGGCAGATTTACTATCCAAATGTTCCAAAATCTGGGTTCAAAATGGGCCAAAAACTCACGGATATGCTGTGTGCAATTTATTATGTATTTTCGGCACTTTTTGCTCCTCACTAGACTTTTAAAAGTGTCTAGAAATAGTACGATGGTTAAGCGGTGTTGTAAAATGGCCCAGATTTCTTACTGGTGTGAGTTTTTGTCATTAAATTATGGCTAAAAGTCAAAAAAGAGTTGGTGTAAGTTAGGGAAAAGTGTGTGAGCTAATTACCCGGCGTGTGATAATACATTTGAAGCACCTTCTGAATGTCTTATTGGTCTGCATGCTGTCTGAATTTTGGATAGCTGTCGAAGGCTGTGTTCAGTATCTGCAGCTTAAAGGAAAAACACTGTTAACCTGCATGTAAGGGGTTAAACTCCATGTTAATAGCGTTACTAACCTGCCCGGTAGAGTTGAGCGATACTTTCCGATATCCAAAAGTATCGGAATCGGAATGGTATCGCCGATACCCAAAAAATATCGGCGATACCCGATACCGATACCGGAAATCCAATGTAAGTCTATGGGAACAAAATATCGGAATTAAAAAAAACCCATTCTTGCCTTGTTGGTTAATTGTACATGAAGGAAAACAACAAAGAGTAATGTAGAATGTATTGGGGAAGGTTGAGGAGACATTAAAGGCATAGATGTTTAACCCAATCAAATGGAATAGCATAAATATTTTTTTTTTTAAAGATGTTCGGATTGACGAAGAAATTGACAATGTTGTTAACGTTTTTTCTATTTTGGCAAATATGTATGTTTCACAACTTCCATGCTCTTCACCTTTTTAACTTTTGACACACTTTCTCCTTCATAATCTTCAGCAGCATCATCTTTTTCATCAAATTATTCTTCATCTTCACCTTCTTTATCTTCTTCTTAAACTTCTTGCTATTCATCTTTTTGTTAACATTACTCATATTCTTGTTATTAAACTATTATTCTTATTCATATTGTACTTCATCATATTCTTATTTGTGACAGAGAATCCTGTACTTGTAATCTGTCAAAGTATGAATTTTCATCCTTCCGTTCTTGCTGTCACAAAAGATTTAAATTACAACAGTATTTGTCCGTGTTCAGTTTAGCCTGCAGCAGCAGGCATTTTCCAGGGGCACCACGAGGAGGAACGGACTCACCCCCATACACTGCTTAGTCTTCTTCTGCTTATAATTTAGAGCATATATTTTGCTCTTCATTTTGGTCTTATACTTCATGTTCTTCTGCTTTTTGATCTTCTGCTTACTGTTCTTAAGTCTCTTGTTTGGTATCTTGTAGTTTGTCTTAACCTTCTTAGTCCTGTTTGGTAATCTTTTATTTCTTCTTTGTGATGGTGTTTAGGCTGGTTGGCTTGATGCTCGTCGTCCTTGTGGTCGTCATCTTCTTCGGGGTGGTCATCAGGGTCGTCGTCTTAATTGTTGGAGATCCAGAGTGATTACCCAAAAAAGCATTGAAAAAATCTTCAATTTGTAAATGTAGCAGAAGGTACAAGAGTCAATGCAAGTAACGAGGACCAGCTGACTGTGCTGGAACCCGGAGGGGCAGCAGAAGGAAAAGAGCCAATGGCACAACCGAGGACCAGCTGACGTTACTGGGACACGGTTACTAAGCAGGAGGTACCTGTGCTCCAAAGCACTACCAAGGACCAGCAGACGTTGCTGGAACTCGGATACCAAGATGGAGGCACCTAGGCCAAAGGCACTGCGGAGAACCAGCTGACGGTACTGGAACCCGGACGGGTAGCAGAAGGTACAAGAGCCAATGCAAGTAACGAGGACCAGCTGACTGTGCTGGAACCCGGAGGGGCAGCAGAAGGAAAAGAGCCAATGGCACAACCGAGGACCAGCTGACGTTACTGGGACACGGTTACTAAGCAGGAGGTACCTGTGCTCCAAAGCACTACCAAGGACCAGCAGACGTTGCTGGAACTCGGATACCGAGATGGAGGCACCTAGGCCAAAGGCACTTCGGAGAACCAGCTGACGGTACTGGAACCCGGACGGGTAGCAGAAGGTACAAGAGCCAATGCAAGTAACGAGGACCAGCTGACTGTGCTGGAACCCAGAGGGGCAGCAGAAGGAAAAGAGCCAATGGCACAACCGAGGACCAGCTGACGTTACTGGGACACGGTTACTAAGCAGGAGGTACCTGTGCTCCAAAGCACTACCAAGGACCAGCAGACGTTGCTGGAACTCGGATACCGAGATGGAGGCACCTAGGCCAAAGGCACTGCGGAGAACCAGCTGACGGTACTGGAACCCGGACGGGTAGCAGAAGGTACCCATGGAAATTTAAGTTGACAGGCCGCGAGCCGGCCGCAGTTACCGAATCCCACAGTACTACAGTGGGTGATTGTCCTATTGTCACAACGGAAACAGCCTTTATTTGCATATCCCGCAGCACACATAGGAAGCACCTAAACTCCAAGCACCATAGAGTCGGCTAACCCGACCGCAACACGACAGGACAACTTATTGGAGGCTAAGTGACGTTTACACTGACAGGAAACAGATGGCGTGCTGTAACCAGTCTGGGCAGGAGTGAGTACCCGTGCCAATGACACTTCCGAGCAACAACTGGCGGTGTTGAAGCCCAGGGATGAGAAGACAACAGGGTGGAGGCAGCAGGACTTTTTGCCGTTCACACAGCAGGGGAACAGCTGACATTACTGAACCCCAGTAACACAGGAGCAAGTGTTCACTGTGCTAACAGCACTTCCGAGCAACAACTGGCGGTGTTGTAGCCCAGGGATGAGAAGAGAACATGGTGGAGGCAGCAGGACTTTTTGCCGTTCACACAGCAGGGGAACAGCTGACATTACTGAACCCCAGTAACACAGGAGCAAGTGTTCACTGTGCTAACAGCACTTCTGAGCAACAACTGGCGGTGTTGTAGCCCAGGGATGAGAAGAGAACATGGTGGAGGCAGCAGGACTTTTTGCTGTTCACACAGCAGGGGAACAGCTGACATTACTGAACCCCAGTAACACAGGAGCAAGTGTTGACTGTGCTAACAGCACTTCCGAGCAACAACTGGCGGTGTTGTAGCCCAGGGATGAGAAGAGAACATGGTGGAGGCAGCAGGACTTTTTGCCGTTCACACAGCAGGGGAACAGCTGACATTACTGAACCCCAGTAACACAGGAGCAAGTGTTCACTGTGCTAACAGCACTTCCGAGCAACAACTGGCGGTGTTGTAGCCCAGGATGAGAAGAGAACATGGTGGAGGCAGCAGGACTTTTTGCCGTTCACACAGCAGGGGAACAGCTGACATTACTGAACCCCAGTAACACAGGAGCAAGTGTTGACTGTGCTAACAGCACTTCCGAGCAACAACTGGCGGTGTTGTAGCCCAGGAATGAGAAGAGAACATGGTGGAGGCAGCAGGACTTTTTGCCGTTCACACAGCAGGGGAACAGCTGACATTACTGAACCCCAGTAACACAGGAGCAAGTGTTCACTGTGCTAACAGCACTTCCGAGCAACAACTGGCGGTGTTGTAGCCCAGGGATGAGAAGAGAACATGGTGGAGGCAGCAGGACTTTTTGCCGTTCACACAGCAGGGGAACAGCTGACATTACTGAACCCCAGTAACACAGGAGCAAGTGTTGACTGTGCTAACAGCACTTTCGAGCAACAACTGGCGGTGTTGTAGCCCAGGAATGAGAAGAGAACATGGTGGAGGCAGCAGGACTTTTGCCGTTCACACAGCAGGGGAACAGCTGACATTACTGAACCCCAGTAACACAGGAGCAAGTGTTGACTGTGCTAACAGCACTTCCGAGCAACAACTGGCGGTGTTGTAGCCCAGGGATGAGAAGAGAACATGGTGGAGGCAGCAGGACTTTTTGCTGTTCACACAGCAGGGGAACAGCTGACATTACTGAACCCCAGTAACACAGGAGCAAGTGTTGACTGTGCTAACAGCACTTCCGAGCAACAACTGGCGGTGTTGTAGCCCAGGAATGAGAAGAGAACATGGTGGAGGCAGCAGGACTTTTTGCCGTTCACACAGCAGGGGAACAGCTGACATTACTGAACCCCAGTAACGCAGGAGCAAGTGTTGACTGTGCTAACAGCACTTCCGAGCAACAACTGGCGGTGTTGTAGCCCAGGGATGAGAAGAGAACATGGTGGAGGCAGCAGGACTTTTTGCTGTTCACACAGCAGGGGAACAGCTGACATTACTGAACCCCAGTAACACAGGAGCAAGTGTTGACTGTGCTAACAGCACTTCCGAGCAACAACTGGCGGTGTTGTAGCCCAGGGATGAGAAGAGAACATGGTGGAGGCAGCAGGACTTTTTGCCGTTCACACAGCAGGGGAACAGCTGACATTACTGAACCCCAGTAACACAGGAGCAAGTGTTCACTGTGCTAACAGCACTTCCGAGCAACAACTGGCGGTGTTGTAGCCCAGGATGAGAAGAGAACATGGTGGAGGCAGCAGGACTTTTTGCCGTTCACACAGCAGGGGAACAGCTGACATTACTGAACCCCAGTAACACAGGAGCAAGTGTAGACTGTGCTAACAGCACTTCCGAGCAACAACTGGCGGTGTTGTAGCCCAGGGATGAGAAGAGAACATGGTGGAGGCAGCAGGACTTTTTGCCGTTCACACAGCAGGGGAACAGCTGACATTACTGAACCCCAGTAACACAGGAGCAAGTGTTCACTGTGCTAACAGCACTTCCGAGCAACAACTGGCGGTGTTGTAGCCCGGGGATGAGAAGAGAACATGGTGGAGGCAGCAGGACTTTTTGCCGTTCACACAGCAGGGGAACAGCTGACATTACTGAACCCCAGTAACACAGGAGCAAGTGTTGACTGTGCTAACAGCACTTCCGAGCAACAACTGGCGGTGTTGTAGCCCAGGAATGAGAAGAGAACATGGTGGAGGCAGCAGGACTTTTTGCCGTTCACACAGAAGGGGAACAGCTGACATTACTGAACCCCAGTAACACAGGAGCAAGTGTTGACTGTGCTAACAGCACTTCCGAGCAACAACTGGCGGTGTTGTAGCCCAGGGATGAGAAGAGAACATGGTGGAGGCAGCAGGACTTTTTGCTGTTCACACAGCAGGGGAACAGATGACATTACTGAACCCCAGTAACACAGGAGCAAGTATTCACTGTGCTAACAGCACTTCCGAGCAACAACTGGCGGTGTTGTAGCCCAGGGATGAGAAGAGAACATGGTGGAGGCAGCAGGACTTTTTGCCGTTCACACAGCAGGGGAACAGCTGACATTACTGAACCCCAGTAACACAGGAGCAAGTGTTCACTGCGCTAACAGCACTTCCGAGCAACAACTGGCGGTGTTGGAGCCCAGGGTCAAGGGGATGTTTAAATACTATATCAAGTATTTTCCTTGTTACGTGTCAATTAAAAATGTCTATACTCCAAACAAGAGAAATATAACCTTTAGTACCATAAGATGATGATTTTACTTAAAAAAATATATGTAAATTAATAATTTACAAACATAAACGCATACATTAACATGTTGAAAAGCAATGCAAACCACAATTAAAATAGGTTAAATAATCTGCTATACGGTTTAAAATAAAAGCATACAAGTACATATCAGAATCCATTAATGATGGCTAAGTAATAGTATGTACACCATTTTTATTGTGTAGACAATGAATGGCTGACTTAAAAACATAATCAGCATTACAAGTTATCTTTGACATTCATAAAACTTTACATTTGGTGAATAATATCACTAAAAATTTTTTAAAAATATCTAAAATTTCCATCATGTAATACTGACAATATGTGCCAATCATTTATATTAACAAACAAAAAATTTAAAAAGTGCATAGTGCAGAGTGAAAACAGATATTTATGCCTGACTGTGGACTTGCAAGCATGACAACGGATAGATAAGGTATATATAGATGAGACTGCATAGCCACAGATGGTGAATGGCGATGTAATACTGTACCTCAATAAAGTGTGCGTTACTACTACATTCTTTTTTTTATATAGCTTTATAAAAGGTTACGTGCATGTATGGTTGCGCCTTTGTTTGGACGCACAGACTGGCTTCCTGCTGTGACGCGTTGGGTATTGGAGCGTCTGTACGTCTTATGACGCAGACTAACATTCACGGTGCGCATCGTTCATCATCGCAAGCGTACCGACAACACAAAGGCGTTGTCATGACTGCTTTACTCAGTAAACATGCACCTATGATGAAACATACACGCATGTGCCCTATTACATAACAAGCTACAAGAAAAACGAGTGTGAGGTGTGACACAGCTGTTTTGTTAAGGTACAGTATTATATCGACATTGTACAGGTGTCGCTATTCAGTCTGATAAATAGATATCATTCACCTATTCTATCAGTTGTCGTTCTTTCAGCACCACTTACAGGTATATATTTTGCTATTGTGACTATGCACTATTGACTTTACCAAGGTAATGCATGATTTTTGTTAGCGATTATCATGTTTACATGAAGGACCTTTATGATATGGGCTGTTAACTTTCTAATTAAATATGTATTTTTTAAAATGACACAAATATAAGTAATGTTGAAGAGGACTATTCCTACATGCATTGTTTGCACAATATTACAGGTGTACATCACGTCCCTTAATCAACATTGGATTATTATATTTACTTGTATGCTTTTATTTAAAAGGCAAGAACACTGAAGTATAACCTTCGCACTGCAGCAGTTGTCAAAGTTCAACCCACATTATGCACTTCCAACATTGCAGAATTTGAGTCATGATGTGAGTTGGATTTGTCTAAGCTATGGAGTGACAAGGTTGACCATCAGTATCCTATAGCATAAGTAGGCTTTTGTGTTTGCATTTGTTTTCGACATGTGCATATCTGTAATAATATGTCACAATTATTTTGTAACAGATTTGTGACAAAGACTAATCATTTTATGCTTTTAAAGTTGACGTTTCAAATGTTTACAGCTTAGAAATCAGGGTGTAGCCTCATATCTATGTGTAGCACTAGACACTTTGACATGTCATGTTTTTTTCACCATGATTAGGTAGCTAGCAGTAATTTTTGCCGGACACACAGCAGGGGAACAGCAGGCGTTACTGAAACCCACAAACACATCAGCGATTGTTTTCATCTGTGCATCTAACACTTCTGAGCAGCAACTGGCGGTGTTGAAGCCCAGGGTCAAGGAGGGTAAAGGTAGAGATGTTCAGTGATGTGTTACGCAATTTCAGAAAGGGTATGAACTGCTTACACGTTGACAGTCATGTAGTTACAGCAGTAATTTTGCAACACACAGCAGGGAACAGGCAGGCGTTACTGACCCCACAAACACATCAGCGATTGTTTCATTGTGCATCTACATTCAGCACAACTGGCGGTGTGAAGCCAGGGAGGAGGTGTAGGCAGAGGCCTAGTATGAGATGTTTGAAGTTGAAGTTGTAGTTAGCAGCAGTAATTTTTGCCAGACACACAGCAGGGGAACAGCAGGCGTTACTGAACCCCACAAACACATCAGCGATTGTTTTCATCTGTGCATCTAACACTTCTGAGCAGCAACTGGCGGTGTTGAAGCCCAGGGTCAAGGAGGGTGTAGGCATAAAATATTGAGTTATTGCCTTGTTACGTGGCCATTGCAAATGTATGTACTTCAAACAAGAATAAATGAAGTTTTACTAGGACAATAAAATGATGAATTTCAATTCCAAGAATAGAAAAATATTTATACTTGAGAGTCCTCTGTGGTTGATACCGTTTAATGGCTAACTGAAAATATGGTAACAAATTCCAAGCTTTCGAGACTACTCAGGTCTCTTCATCAGGCTAAGACTAAAACAAAAATGAAGAATCACATATTTCTACACACAACAGGACACAGGAATAGGTAAGACAAGTGAGGGAGGGACAAGTGAGGGGAGACCGGCCAAAAAATGAGAACAAGGATGAATTATCAGCGCCACACAATAAGAGAAAAAATAATGGATTTACCTGTGGCAAAACAATTTTGTATGCCCGGTCATAGCATGATGGATATGGAATTACTGGTATTAAAATATAACTTCAAATATGAGAAAGATACAAAGGTTTCAGAATATAAGCTCATCATGACCTTTGACACTGTTAGTGATGGAATGAATAGATCACACGGATTTATGTCATTCTATATCAATTAAGGAATCTGTGTCTCTGCCCTTCCAGGGGCATGAAAACACAAAACCAGACCCCAATCAGAGGGCAATAAAACTTTCTATCCTTATCTAGAAAAATATTTAGACTTGAGAGTCCTCAGTGGTTGATACCTTTTAATGGCTAACTGAAAAGATGGTAACAAATTGCAAGCTTTCGAGACTACGCAGGTCTCTTCATCAGGCTGAACTAATACAAAATCTGAAGAATCACATATTTATACACAAGAGGACACAGGAATAATGCAATAGGTAAGACATGTGACGTGAAGCAGAACTGTCATTATGGCCGAGGGATGAACATAAATATGACTAGTTCATAGATAAGGAGTGAAAGTTTTATTACCCTCTGATTGGGGTCTGGTATTGTGTTGTGATGACCCTAAAAGGTCAGGGAAGCAGATTCCTTAATTGTTGTAGAAAGTCATAAAACTATGGGATATATTCATCCCAGCACTAAGAGTGTCAAAGGTCATCATAAGTTTATATTCCCAGACTTTTCTATCCTTCTCAGATTTGAAGTTAGATTTTAATACCAGTAATTCCATATCCGTCATGCTATGACCGGGCATACAAAAGTGTTTTGCCACAGGTAAATCCATTCTCCTTTCTCTTATTGTGTGGCGATGAGAATTCATCCTTGTTCTCAGTTTTTGCCCGGTCTCCCCCACATACAGACCCCCAGTTGGACATTTAGTACATATAATTAGGTACACCACATTAGATGTGATGCAGCTGAAAGTACCTGGTATCTTGTAGTCCTGATGGGAGTTGGGGATCTTTATCCTGTCCGTGGTCATTATAGATGTACAGGTTTTGCATTTCTTTTGTCTGCAAGGAAAGGTACCTGCAGCTGTTGGGGAGGACAGGGAGCTTCTGACAATGATGCTTCTTAGATTTGGGGGCTGCCTAAAGCCTAGTAGTGGGGGGTCTGGAAATATGGATTGTAATCGGGCATCTTTTTGTAGTAAAGGTTGTAGTTTCCGTGCAGCTCCCCTTAGCATCTCCAGACTTGGATTGTAGGTGACCACTAGAGGCACCCGGTTATTTTCTTCTTTAGCTTTGTAATGTAGCAGGTGATTCCTTGATATTCTGGTGGCTCTTGTAATTTGGTTTTCAATTGTTCTTGGATGGTAGCCCTGGTTCAAAAAAGTCTTTCTGAGGCGACCAAGGTGTTCATCTCTATCCATGGGGTTGGAACATATACGGTTGTATCTGATGGCTTGGCTGTAGACAATAGAGTTTTTTATGTGTTTTGGATGGAAACTGTCCCATTTAAGATATGTTGGACGGTCGATTGGCTTCTGATACAGGGATGTCTCTATTTCATTGTTCTTTAGCTTAATGGTGGTGTCTAAAAAGTTAATTTCAGTGCTGGAGTAGTTAAGTGTTAAGTTGATGGTGGGATGAAATTGATTGAACTGTTCATGGAACGTCTTTAGCTGTTGTTCAGACTCCGTCCAGATAATTAAAATGTCATCAATGTAGCGGTAGTAGGCCCGAGGCCTGATGGGGCATGAGGACAAAAATTCGCTTTCAAGCTTGGCCATGAAAAGATTTGCATACTGTGGAGCCATTTTACTTCCCATAGCTGTGCCAGTCTCCTGAAGATAGATCTTGTTGTCAAATTCGAAGTAATTGTGGGTGAGGATGAATTTTGTGTTTCACCACAGAATCAGCATCATTCCCGGTGTTTCCCATGAAGACTTTGCAGGCATTTAATCCATCCTGGTGTGGGATATTAGAGTACAAAGATTCCACATCCATGGTGGCCAGGATGGTTCCTTCTGGTAGAGAACCTATTGCTGCTAGTTTATTCAGTAGGTCAGTTGTGTCCTGAATGTAGCTGGGTGTATCCTTTACCAGGGGTTTAAGAACACCCTCTACCCATCCAGATACTTGCTCAGTAAGGGTGTCCACACATGAAATAATTGGCCTCCCTGGATTTCCGGCTTTGTGGATTTTGGGAAGCATGTAGAATGTCCCTGTTCTTGGACTTTCTGGTATCAGGTCATCAGCTCTTATGGATTTGTCAGACAGATAAGATACCAACTTGTTTAGTTCCTTGTAATAGTCCTGTGTAGGGTCCGACTCCAGTTTTCTGTAGTAGCGTGTGTCCGTAAGTTGTCTGTTTGCTTCCTTCATATAGTCTGATGTGTTCATCATGACTATTGCACCTCCCTTGTCAGCAGGTTTAATGATGATTTCTTTGTTGGTTTTCAGAGACTGTATGGCCTTTCTCTCCTGGGCACTGATGTTGGAGGCTTGTCTCTTGTTGGTGGCTATGATGGTGGATTTTATTGATAAATTGGTGGATGGTGGATTGATAAAATCCACCATCATAGCCACCAACAAGAGACAAGCCTCCAACATCAGTGCCCAGGAGAGAAAGGCCATACAGTCTCTGAAAACCAACAAAGAAATCATCATTAAACCTGCTGACAAGGGAGGTGCAATAGTCATGATGAACACATCAGACTATATGAAGGAAGCAAACAGACAACTTACGGACACACGCTACTACAGAAAACTGGAGTCGGACCCTACACAGGACTATTACAAGGAACTAAACAAGTTGGTATCTTATCTGTCTGACAAATCCATAAGAGCTGATGACCTGATACCAGAAAGTCCAAGAACAGGGACATTCTACATGCTTCCCAAAATCCACAAAGCCGGAAATCCAGGGAGGCCGATTATTTCATGTGTGGACACCCTTACTGAGCAAGTATCTGGATGGGTAGAGGGTGTTCTTAAACCCCTGGTAAAGGATACACCCAGCTACATTCAGGACACAACTGACCTACTGAATAAACTAGCAGCAATAGGTTCTCTACCAGAAGGAACCATCCTGGCCACCATGGATGTGGAATCTTTGTACTCTAATATCCCACACCAGGATGGATTAAATGCCTGCAAAGTCTTCATGGGAAACACCGGGAATGATGCTGATTCTGTGGTGAAACTCACAAAATTCATCCTCACCCACAATTACTTCGAATTTGACAACAAGATCTATCTTCAGGAGACTGGCACAGCTATGGGAAGTAAAATGGCTCCACAGTATGCAAATCTTTTCATGGCCAAGCTTGAAAGCGAATTTTTGTCCTCATGCCCATCAGGCCTCGGGCCTACTACCGCTACATTGATGACATTTTAATTATCTGGACGGAGTCTGAACAACAGCTAAAGACGTTCCATGAACAGTTCAATCAATTTCATCCCACCATCAACTTAACACTTAACTACTCCAGCACTGAAATTAACTTTTTAGACACCACCATTAAGCTAAAGAACAATGAAATAGAGACATCCCTGTATCAGAAGCCAATCGACCGTCCAACATATCTTAAATGGGACAGTTTCCATCCAAAACACATAAAAAACTCTATTGTCTACAGCCAAGCCATCAGATACAACCGTATATGTTCCAACCCCATGGATAGAGATGAACACCTTGGTCGCCTCAGAAAGACTTTTTGAACCAGGGCTACCATCCAAGAACAATTGAAAACCAAATTACAAGAGCCACCAGAATATCAAGGAATCACCTGCTACATTACAAAGCTAAAGAAGAAAATAACCGGGTGCCTCTAGTGGTCACCTACAATCCAAGTCTGGAGATGCTAAGGGGAGCTGCACGGAAACTACAACCTTTACTACAAAAAGATGCCCGATTACAATCCATATTTCCAGACCCCCCACTACTAGGCTTTAGGCAGCCCCCAAATCTAAGAAGCATCATTGTCAGAAGCTCCCTGTCCTCCCCAACAGCTGCAGGTACCTTTCCTTGCAGACAAAAGAAATGCAAAACCTGTACATCTATAATGACCACGGACAGGATAAAGATCCCCAACTCCCATCAGGACTACAAGATACCAGGTACTTTCAGCTGCATCACATCTAATGTGGTGTACCTAATTATATGTACTAAATGTCCAACTGGGGGTCTGTATGTGGGGGAGACCGGGCAAAAACTGAGAACAAGGATGAATTCTCATCGCCACACAATAAGAGAAAGGAGAATGGATTTACCTGTGGCAAAACACTTTTGTATGCCCAGTCATAGCATGACGGATATGGAATTACTGGTATTAAAATCTAACTTCAAATCTGAGAAGGATAGAAAAGTCTGGGAATATAAACTTATGATGACCTTTGACACTCTTAGTGCTGGGATGAATATATCCCAGAGTTTTATGACTTTCTACAACAATTAAGGAATCTGCTTCCCTGACCTTTTAGGGTCATCACAACACAATACCAGACCCCAATCAGAGGGTAATAAAACTTTCACTCCTTATCTATGAACTAGTCATATTTATGTTCATCCCTTGGCCATAATGACAGTTCTGCTTCACGTCACATGTCTTACCTATTGCATTATTCCTGTGTCCTCTTGTGTATACATATGTGATTCTTCAGATTTTGTATTAGTTCAGCCTGATGAAGAGACCTGCGTAGTCTCGAAAGCTTGCAATTTGTTACCATCTTTTCAGTTAGCCATTAAAAGGTATCAACCACTGAGGACTCTCAAGTCTAAATATTTTTCTATCTACTGGCTAACACGGTACGAAGATACACATCTTTCCTATATCCTTATCTAGGAACTGTTACAATATTTATGTTCATCCCTCTGTGATAATGAGAGTTCTGCTACACGTCACTTACTTGTCTTACCTATTTCACTATTCCTGTGTCCTGTTGTGTATAGAAATATGTGATGCTTCATTTTTTGTTTTAGTCTTTGCCTGATGAAGAGACGTGAGTAGCCTCGAAAGCTTGCAATTTGTTACCATCTTTTCAGTTATCCATTAAAAGGTAACAACCACTGCGGACTCTCAAGTCTAAATATTTTTCTATCTACTGGCTAACACGGTACGAAGATACACATGTTTCCTAACTTCAAGAATAAAAATAAAGACACTGCAAATATAAACGCATATATGCACATGCCAACAAGAAATGGAACAACACTCCACCCAAAAAATTGGTTACAAAATATAGTGTTGTAAATTCAAGAATAAAAGTCCATTTTTGTATTTATGAATAATGCTTAAGGAACGCTATGTTAAACCATAACATAGTGAAGACAATGGATTTTGTAATAGTCACTCATCATCATCATCATTGCAATTTAGATGTGACAGTCACAGACATTTCAATTATTTAAGTTAATAAAATCGTTACTTTGTACAGCATGTATGACATGTCCAGCATGGACTCATCAATGTGATGACACAATAATGTACGATAAAAAATAACCATTTAAAAAAACATAATGCATTGTCACAATTTAAGTGTGTGCCTGCAAGTGTAGGTGAAACAAAGGCTACGGATAGCAAAGGTATATTCTATGTCTGTATCAGACAGTGGACAGCCTCTGATGGGTAATGGCGATGTTATACTGTACATCAATAAAGTCTGCGGCTGCAATCATGCATTTTTTGCTTGTACAGTGTTGAAGAGGGTAAAAGCATGTCTGGTTGCGCAAGGCTTTATCCGTCAACACTACCTTCCTACTGTCACGCGTAGGGTAGGGTAGCGTGTGTCAATTAGATGACTCTATAAAATGTGACGTTACGCAGCGTTATTGCGCCCTAGGTACGCCAAAAATACGACAGCAGTAATCATTTACTGTCTAATACTCCACCTATGACCACCAAAAAAAGAACGTTCCCTCTTTAACAATCTACAAGACTAACAAGCATAATGGTTGACGCTGACTTTATTGAGGTACAGTATTACATCGACATTGTCCATGAGTAACTATGCACTGTGATACCTATATACCATTATTAATTTATATCTGTTGTGGTTGTTTCAACAGCACTTGCAGGTATAACTACCTATTGTCAGTATGCATGATGCACTTTCTAGATGTAATAATTTATTATTGCACATTATTACCAGGTTTACATGCTGGCCATTTCATATATGGTGTGTGAAGTTACAGTTGGCATCAGTATGTGTATTTTATAATGTCTGTCATAAATAAAACTCGTGATGATGATGATGAGGATTTTATGATTCGTACATCCATTGACTGCATTATCTTACAGGTACAGATAAAGTTCCTTAAAAAGCATTAATTGATAAGTATAAAATGTACTTTTATGCATTAATTTCAAAAAGTGAACACTATGTTTTAGTTTTTGTTACCATTTCTAATAGACATGTGCAGATATGCGCTGTGATGACAAATTATTATTTGTCCATATTTGTCATAAAAATTTATCATTCTAGGCCTGGAAAACTTCACAATTTCATGTTTTAAGCATAACAATCAGGGTGACGGCTCTTCCCTATTTGGAGCATGTTCGACATGGGTTTTTCTGTGCATGTGTAGGGAACAGGAGACTTCTTGCCGGACACACAGCAGGGGAACAGCTGGCGTTACTGAACCCCACTAACACTATAGCTTGTGTATTGGTCTGTGGACACGACACTTCTGAGCAGCAACTGGCAGTGTTGTAGCCCAGGGAGTAGAGTTCAGGTGGTAGAAAGATGAACATAACAGGAGACATGGATAACGTTGCGAACCAGTTATTTAATCTGAAAACGGACAGACAAATTCTGGCGAGATCCATGCCTTGTTCATTTTCAGAAAAGTAAGCCGGTCTACATTATCGGAGGATAGTCGCATGCGACGGTCTGTTAGTACACCACCTGCAGCACTAAAGACGCGCTCCGATAATACACTGGCAGCAGGGCAAGCCAGCACCTCCAATGCATACTGGCTAAGCTCTGGCCATGTATCCAGCTTAGAGACCCAAAACTTGAATGGGGAAGAGCCATCTGGGAGTACACTGAGAGGGAAAGACATGTAGTCTGTCACCATCTTACGGAAACGTTGCCTCCTGCTGACTGGAGCCGTCTCGGATGGTGTAGACATTTGTGGCGCTGCCACAAAACTTCGCCACATTTGGAACATACTGGTCTTGCCTTTTGAAGAGGCGCTGCTTGTGCTCCCTCTTGTTGCAGAGCTGTCTCCACTGCCTCGACGCACAGAGCTGCTTTGTAAAGCAGTAGCAGCAGCAGCAGTGCTCTCGGCTGGAATGGAGAACATTATGGATTGTACCAGTGTGTCTTGGTACTCCCGCATTTTACGCTCCCGGTTCAACGGTGTGATGAGGTTTTGTAAGTTGTCCCGGTAGCGAGGGTCTAGGAGGGTGTAGACCCAATAATCTGACGTGGTGAGAATGTGGGCGATGCGGCGGTCGTTTCTCAGGCACTGCAGCATGAAATCAACCATGTGCTGCAGACTCCCAACTGGCCAAGAAACGCTGTCCCTGCAAGAGGCGTAATCTCTGCCTGCTCTGCATCACCCCACCCTCGCTCTACATACTGACTAGAGCGTTGTGTACCTCCCTCTGGAGCGATGTCTTCCTCCTCCATTGACTCCTCCTCATCCTCCTCACAAAGTGAGCCCTGCCCAGCCCTTTGTGAGGAACCACGTTGCGCTGACTGTCCAGAAGGTGATGGAATTTGTGACTCCTCATCCTCCACCTCTTCCAAAACCTCATCCCTTAGTGCTTGCAGTGTTTTTTGAAGCAGGCAGATAAGGGGGACAGTCAGGCTGACTAGTGCATCATCTGCACTCGCCATCCGCGTTGACTCATCAAACGCACGCAAAACGTGGCAGATGTCCTTCATAGAGGCCCACTCAGTAGTGGTGAAGTGTGAACGGCGCAAATTGCGAGTTGATTGCGCCTGATGCAGCTGATACTCCATTACTGCTGGCTGCTGCTCACACAACCGCTCCAACATATGTAACGTGGAATTCCACCTGGTGGGTACGTCACATAAGATGCGATGTTCAGGAAGGCGAAATCTGCGTTGCAGAGCTGCAATGCGCGATCTGGCCATGCTGGAACGTCGCAAGTGAGCGCACTCTAGGCGGACCTTGTGCAGCAGTGCATCAAGATCCGGATAGTCCCTCAAAAAACTCTGCACGACCAAGTTGAGCACATGTGCCAGACATGGTATGTGAGTGAGGTTGCCAAGGCCCAGAGCTGCCACCAGATTTCGGCCATTGTCACACACTACCAAGCCTGGCTGGAGATTCGCTGGCAAAAACCACACGTCGCTCTCCTGCTTGATGGCATTCCAGAGCTCCTGCGCTGTGTGGCTTCGATTCCCCATAGAAATTAATTTCAGGACGGCCTGTTGACGTTTGGCCACGGCTGTGCTCATATCGGTCGCATCAGGTAAGCGTTCACGGGTCCATGTGGAGGTAGACCGTGACGGCTCCTGCAGCGATGATTCTGAGGAACTGGAGTAGGAGGAGGAGTCAATGTGGACAGACTTGATTCCTGCAATCCTTGGAGTTGGCAGAACACGTACAGCGCCACTCGCAAGATCTGTACCCGGCTCCACAACATTGACCCAATGGGCAGTGAGGGAAAGGTATCGTCCCTGGCCATGGGTACTGGTCCACGCATCGGTGGTCAGGTGGACCTTGCTACTGACGGCGTTTAGTAGCGCATGTTTAATTTTTCCCTCAACATGCTTTTGCAGACCAGGGACGGCTTGCCTGCTGAAA
Source organism: Oophaga sylvatica (assembly GCA_033576555.1). Taxonomy (NCBI): domain Eukaryota; kingdom Metazoa; phylum Chordata; class Amphibia; order Anura; family Dendrobatidae; genus Oophaga; species Oophaga sylvatica. The sequence goes on from JARQOD010000003.1 coordinate 92,470,383, forward strand.
TAAAATCGGCTGGGCACATTGTATTGTGGGACTGCCAATGCCATTAAGTTACGGAAACTGTCAGTCTCCACCAGCCTGAATGACAGCATTTCAAGGGACAGGAGTTTTGCAATGCCAGCATTCAGAGCCTGTGCTCGTGGATGGTTTGCCGAGTATGGCCGTCTTTTATCCCATGCCTGTGCTACCGATGGCTGTTTTGTGGCCTGGGAGTGTGAGGATGACAGGGAACTTGCAGCTGTGGGTGGAATAACACTGGGTCTCTGGACAACAGTGACAGAGGTTCTTCCATGGCGATCCTGTGAGGAAGCCGAACCAGCTGTGTGTGAGCTGGAGGAAGAGGCTCCAACACGAGCTGAAGATGTAGGTGCTGCTGTAGGTTGGCCTACATCTCCAGTGTGTCTTTGGAACTCAACCACGTGCTTTGACCGCACATGTTTCCACATATTTGTGGTATTAAGGTTACTGACACTTTTACCTCTTTTTACTTTTTGATTACACAGCTTGCATTTGACATAGCAAATATCATCTGCAAGTGTGTCAAAAAGGACCACGCAGTGCAAGTCCTGGGAGCGCCCGTTTTGGCTGTTGGAAGAGAACTGCTACGAATGGGTGCCAAACTGGAGGCTACAGGCAACCGAGTCTGCAGCCTACCTCTCCCTACTGTTTGGACCGTTGGGGCAATCTCTTCCTCAGAGCTGCTACCACCACCTTCCTGTTCCTCACGCCATGTTGGGTCTTGGACCTCATCATCTCCACTACCCTCTTCCAACACCTGCTGCTGTTGGGTGGTCTGGCCAGCACCATGCTCAACAGAAACTGGCACCTGAGTCTCATCATCATCAGATGCGTTCTGCGGTGTGCTGACCATCGGCACTGGCTCACCCGCCTCTTCACATTCAGAGAGACACAGCTGTTGCGCATCACTGCATACTGCCTCTTCTTCACATTCCAGAATGCTGCTTGGCTGGGCCCCTGTTTGCAAGCCAACAGATTCTGAGAACAGAAGCAGAGACTCAGCTGGCTCCAGTTCAGAACTCTCTGACTGCCTGGGCAATTTGGCAGGCGGTGAAGAGACAGATGGTTGTTCAACAGTGCTGTGGTCCTGAGAGGAGGTGGAAGCAATTGAAGTCGATGCATTGGCTGCCATCCAACCAACAACGGCTTCAATTTGTTCTTCCCGCAGCAGGGGGGTACGCTGAGCTCCTACAAAAGTGCGCATAAAGGAACGCTCACGGGGAAAACTGGTGGATGCTGTATCACTGGGTGCGGCAGCAGCCACAGAATCCCCACGTCCTCTCCCTGCTGAAACTCCACGGCCACGACCACGTGCCTTACTCCCTGCCTTCTTCATCTTGGTAGATTGATAAAGAAAGTCAGAAAAGTTATAAGGCCTAAGTGTGGTTATTCCTCAGAGACTGCAGTGAACACTGCAGACAACTGTTCAGTAGCTGTGAAAGGCCCCTTTGTGTACTTCTATAGTGTTTGCAACCAATGTATTGTATACGGATGGAAGCGCGTCACACTAATAGATTAGATTTTTTTCAAATATATTGGAGCAGCACCAATTAGAGAAAAATGTGAAGGATGAGGCAGTGACACACGCTCAGCAGACTACAACCAGCAGTGGTTGAAGAACTAACTGGAGCGTAATCTGCACTCAAAAAATGAAAAGCTCACAGACTACAGTGAACACTGCAGACAACTGTTCAGTAGCTGTGAAAGGCCCCTTTGTGTACTTCTATAGTGTTTGCAACCAATGTATTGTATACGGATGGAAGCGCGTCACACTAATAGATTAGATTTTTTTCAAATATAATGGAGCAGCACCAATTAGAGAAAAATGTGAAGGATGAGGCAGTGACACACGCTCAGCAGACTACAACCAGCAGTGGTTGAAGAACTAACTGGAGCGTGATCTGCACTCAAAAATCAAAACCTCACAGACTGCAGTGAACACTGAAACACAACTGTTTTTCAGTGTTTTTATTGAACATTTTATAAAACATTAATACTGAAACAATAGTACAGAAGTAAAAAGCATTATTAGACATGCTTTACAGTTATAGCAAAATAATATATTTTAAACCGTGATTTAAAACACAGTTGAGGAGTTCCATGTCGGATGGGTGTATAAACCGATGAGCAAACGAATAAACATACAAATATTTGTAAACAGATGACATGTATTTGTCAGAATTTAACTGGATTATATCCAGTACCACAATGAGAACCAGATAGCAAGTTATGGCGCAATACTTTATTTTTTAGGAATAGCTGGATTGGAAAAAAGAAGGGAAGGGAGAGGAAGAAGGGAAGGAATGGAAAGGAAGGGGTGGGGGGAGGGGGGTTTAATTTATATTTTCCCAGTGAGACCACTTATTTATGAACTTTTTGGATTGGTTGTTTGCGATAGCAAATTTTATCTCATAGTCCTTATGGAGTTTGATTCTTTCTATAACATCTGAGTATGATGGAGGGAATTGGTTTTTCCAATTATAGGCTATCATGTTTTTGGTGACTAAGAGGATGTGTATTATCAAAAAGATTTTGTCAATTTCTGTGGTTGGGAACTCCAACGAGAGTAAAGCTAACTGAGGCGTGAGCTTAATTCGTCTGCCAATAATTTTATTAATTAGATTATTAATTTCAGACCAGAGTGGAGACAATTTAGGGCAATTCCAAAACATATGGAGAAGATCCCTCTATGACCGCAATCTCTCCAACAAAGAGAAGATGTGTTTTCACCGAAATGGGCTATTCTGGCTGGAGTGAAGTACCATCTCGAGAAAACTTTATAATGAGTTTCTTGAAGAGACATGGAGAGGGTAGATGAGTATGAGGTTGTAATTGCGTCTTCCCACTCTTCACAAGATGGATTTATTTTGAGTTCCTCTTCCCATTTTTTGTTGTATGCTTTTTGGTGAAATCTGAGTCCTGATTTAAATAATCATAAATGTAGCTATGGCTCCAAAAAATTTTGTGTTCCAAGTTGGAAATCATGTTTAAAGAAGCTTTAGAGAGTAAAGGTTTTTGTCGAAGCCAGGGAACTATCTGATCCTTTAAAATTAAATAGTGTCCGAACATTGAAGAGGGAATTTTAAATTTGTCTTTTATAACAGAGAACTGCAGTAAAGCTGTACCATCATATAAGTCACCCAATTTTTTGACTCCAAACTCTTTCCAAGACGGGTGTGGAATTTGATTTTTAAGTGATAGCAAGGTATCCAGGGACATATTTTTAAAATTGGTAATTTTGTCTGAACTATTTTTAGTGTAGGATAGTTTCTTCCAAGCATGTGTTGTGGCTATAAAAGTAGGATGAGCCATTGAGTCAGGGAGTTGATTAGACATTGTCTTGATGATGAGGCCGCGAAGCGGTTTATTGTTATTTAATGATATTTCGAGGTCTAGCCAGGCTGGGGAATTTTTTGGGGAAAGCCAATAAAGACTATGCTTGACTAGCATGGCATGATGGTGATTTAGAATATTTGGTATACCCAAACCTCCATGGGATTTTTTCGTGTAACCTATTGTTTGTAAAGTTCTAGGTTTTTTATTGTTCCAGATAAAAGTTTTTATTGATTGTTGAAGATTTTTAACTTGGGATAAAGAAATTGGGAGAGGAAGAGAACCCAAGACGTATAAAATTTTTGGGAGGGTGAATATTTTGATTGAGAAAATTCTACCCCACCATGAAAGTTCTCTTTCTCCAAATGAGTTTGAATCCAGATTGATAATTATTGAGCAAGTTATTAAGATTTGTGACGACCATTTTTTTAAGGTTTTTTGTAATTGTGATACCCAAGTAAGTGAATTCTCCCTTTGCCCAGTTAACGGAGGAGAAGCTTTTTATTTCTTCAATCACAGGTTTGGTTATGTTGATTGGTAATAGGGTGGATTTTTTATTGTTTATTTTAAAGTTGGATAATGTTGAAAACGTCTCCAGCAATTTTTGTAGCTCTTTTATAGAACCTACTGGATCAGATAAAGAAAGAAGGATATCATCAGCAAATAAGCTGATTTTGTGTTGACGATTTTTGGTATTTATACCCTTGATTTTTTTATTTTCCCTTATTTCCTGTGCAAGGGGTTCTAGAGCCAGAACGAACAGAAGTGGAGAAAGGGGGCATCCTTGTCTTGTCCCATTGGAAATGGGGACGGTACGGGAAATATGATTGTTACACACCACTCTGGCTTTAGGATTGGAGTAAAGAGCCATAATAGTTGTGAGTGATTTATTGTTGAAGCCAAATTTTTTTAATGTTTGATTCATAAAGGTCCAATCGAGCCTATCAAAGGCTTTTTCTGCGTCAAGTGACGCTAGTAAAGTGGGGATTTTGGTAGAGTTGGCTAATTTAATTAAGTTGATGACCCTTCTGGTTCCATCAGAGGTGTGTCTGCCTTTAACAAAACCAATCTGGTCGTTGTTTATAAGTTTGGGTAAAATCTGGCCCAGTCTATCCGCTAAAATTTTTGCGTAAATTTTCAAATCTGAATTAATGAGAGAGATAGGTCTATAATTCGACAAAGACTCGAGGTCACCTTTAGGCTTCGGTATTAGTATCACTGAGGCTTCTAGCATTTCAGCAGGAAATGAGCCTGTATCCAATGTTGTATTAAATAGTTGCGTGAGATGAGGTGTTAATACGTCGGAAAAGATTTTATAATAGTCGTTACCAAACCCATCGGGACCCGGAGACTTTGCCGATTTCAGTTGGGAGATACAATTTCTGACTTCTTCTATGTTGAACGGGGACGTTAAAAGGGTTAAGTCTTCATTTTGTAATTTTGGAAGGCTAATTGATTTTAAGTAGGCAGAGATGGCTTTTTGTTTTCCCTGAGGAGTAGGGAGGGGGTTTAGGTTATAAATTTTTTCATAAAAATTTGCGAATTCGTTAACCACATCCTGTGGGTGGGACAGATAGGTTCCTTTTTCTGATTTAATTTTGTCAATTCTATTCCGGATTCTTCTCTTTTTGATTCGGTTCATCATGAATTTCAAAGGTTTATTCAGGGAAGTGTATAATTTGTATTTATTTGTCTTAATCATCTCGTCATATGATGAAAAAATTTGAAATTTTAGGTCTTGTCTAATTTTCGCAATTTCATTTTGGAGAGAGAGGGAAGGGGAAGAGAGACCAATTTGAGTTTCGATTTTGCTTTTAAGTAGAATTTGTAGTTTCTCAGTTTCTGCTTTTTTCTCTTTCTTCTCCCTAGACGAAATCTGTATTAGGAGGCCTCTGATAACTGCCTTGTGGGCACACCATCTAATAGCTGGGCTTATATCCTCAGTGTTGTTCTCCTCAAAGTAGAGTTTGATGTTTGATTCTATAAATGATTTGTGTAATGGATTGTTAATTAGGTAGGAGTTGCATTTCCACAGAATTTTGTTTTTAAATGGGGGTCCCAAAACAAGATCCGCTATCACTGGAGAATGGTCTGACAGAGTTCTGTCACCAATGACAATTTTCTCAAATCTTGTTAAAGAGAAAACATTGGTGACGATGAGGTCGATTCTTGAAGCGGTTTGATATGTTTCAGAGAAATGTGTATATTCTCTGGAAGAGGAATTGACACACCTGAAAACGTCATACAACTCGTTTTGGGATAACCAGTTATTGATATTGCCATGGCATGTTCTGTATTTAGAGGAGGAGTCAATGCGTGAATCTGGAACTGCATTAAAGTCCCCTAGAAAGATAACTTCACCCTTTTTGATTTTATTGGTTTTGTTAATCAATTTGTTCAAAAATTTTGTTTGATTTCTGTTTGGGGCATATAAGTTTACAATTGTGCAGAGTTGATCATTAATACGACCAATCAAGATATGAAATCTTCCATTTGGATCGGGAATTTCCTCAATTAGGGCAAAGGGGATACTGTTTTTTATGATGGTAATGACTCCTGCTTTACTTTTCTGATTACATGCTTTAAATATATGTGGGAATTTTTGGTGGGAAAAGGTGGGGTGATTTTCAGATTTAAATTTTGTCTCCTGGATACATATGATATCCGCTTTGGATTTATCCAATTCTTTCCAAAGAGCAAATCTTTTTCTAGGGTTATTTAGACCCCTTACATTGTATGACATAATCTTGATACTCATGTTGGATTGTTAGAGTATGAATTAGGTCTATGGAAGAAAGTGGTCTCACTGGGAAAATGAAGTTGCACTGCGCCTTGATAGAAAAGAAAAAACAATCGGAATACCAATTATAATTATAAGCGTTACGCCTAAACAAATGCAAGTAGCAAATATAGGAAGATAGTTCACCTCAAAAATTAGATGAACTTTACTGGGGAGGTATTTCAAATTAGGAGTAGAGGGAAATCCTCTTAAAGATACAAGCCATTAGTTTTGACTTATACCATATCTCTTAAGGCAAAAGGAACGTTTGAGGATTCTCAACGAAGACCTTTATGGTTGGGTCCCTTATTTCTTAGTGTGGAGATGAGATCAAGCCCCTCCTCCACAGAAAAAATTGGGATTGTTTTCCCATTTAGGTAGACTAGAAGTTTTAGTGGAAAGCCCCATCTATAGGAAATTCCTTTTTCCCTGAAGAATGACGTGACCTCATTAAAGGTTTTCCTAGATTCAAGGGTGTCTTTAGAGAGGTCGGTGTAAATTTTAAAATTTTGGAAAGGTTCTGGGAATGTTTTCTTTTCTTTAAGATATTGAAAGATTTTTTCCTTCGTTGCATAAAAATGCATGCGCAGGATGGTATCCCTCGGAGTATCCTGTGGAATTGAACTAGGTCGAGGGAGTCTATGTATCCTGTCGATATTCAGGTCAAGATTTGTTAAAGAAGGAATAGCTTTTTTGAAAATGGAGCGAGCATGTTCTGCTAGATTATCCGGGGTGATGCTCTCAGGTATGCCTCGGATTTTAAAGTTATTCCTGCGGTTACGATCTTCCAGATCAGCCAGTTTAATTCTGAGCCTTTTGACCTCATTGGTCAGATTATAAATCTCAGATGATGCTTCTAAGGCAGTTTTTTCGACCTCTGACAGCCTCTCCTCTTGATCCATGAATTTTTTGTTTAATTGATCAAAGGAACTTTGAAACATTTTTGCTTGTTCCTCAAAGTATACAGATGGAAGCGCGTCACACTAATAGATTAGATTTTTTTCAAATATAATGGAGCAGCACCAATTAGAGAAAAATGTGAAGGATGAGGCAGTGACACACGCTCAGCAGACTACAACCAGCAGTGGTTGAAGAACTAACTGGAGCGTGATCTGCACTCAAAAAATCAAAACCTCACAGACTGCAGTGAACACTGAAACACAACTGTTCACTATCTGTGAAAGGCTCCTTTCTGTACTTCTATAGTGTTTGCAACCAATGTATTGTATACGGATGGAAGCGCGTCACACTAATAGATTAGATTTTTTTCAAATATAATGGAGCAGCACCAATTAGAGAAAAATGTGAAGGATGAGGCAGTGACACATGCTCAGCAGACTACAACCAGCAGTGGTTGAAGAACTAACTGGAGCGTGATCTGCACTCAAAAAATCAAAACCTCACAGACTGCAGTGAACACTGAAACACAACTGTTCACTATCTGTGAAAGGCTCCTTTCTGTACTTCTATAGTGTTTGCAACCAATGTATTGTATACGGATGGAAGCGCGTCACACTAATAGATTAGATTTTTTTCAAATATAATGGAGCAGCACCAATTAGAGAAAAATGTGAAGGATGAGGCAGTGACACACGCTCAGCAGACTACAACCAGCAGTGGTTGAAGAACTAACTGGAGCGTGATCTGCACTCAAAAAATCAAAATCTCACAGACTGCAGTGAACACTGAAACACAACTGTTCACTATCTGTGAAAGGCTCCTTTCTGTACTTCTATAGTGTTTGCAACCAATGTATTGTATACGGATGGAAGCGCGTCACACTAATAGATTAGATTTTTTTCAAATATAATGGAGCTGCACCAATTCCACAAAATAAAATAAAAAAAAGAGTCAGTGAGTGACACGTGCAGATGCCTACAAACAGCGGTGGATGCAGAGCAAACTGCAGCGTCACCTGCACTCTCACACACACCTTGCACAGAGCTGTTAAAACAACACTGCAAGGCAAAAGGAAGCTTTACACAGCGGTTGGTGCTAGCCTGCCTACAGCACAGTACACTAAATCGCAATCTCTAACTGTCCCTCAGAGTCAGCAGAGCAGCGTTCTGTCCCTAACTGAGTTCACAGCACAGTGACGCTAAAATGGCGGCGGCGCCTTTTATAGTGCATTCTGACATCATTTCAGCAGCCAATCACAGCCATGCCATTAGTTAAGATGACCGCAGCATTACAGGATGTGCCCACACTTCATAAGATTCCTCATTGGCTGACTAAAATCACATTGCCTCTCAAAGAATTATGGGAACTTCCGATTCCGGTATACGATATAGGAAAAATATCGGAACTAAGTATCGGAATTCCGATACAGCGAATATCGGCCGATACCCGATACTTGCGGTATCGGAATGCTCAACACTACTGCCCGGCGCTTGCAGTTAGCCGAATGCTGCTGGTAGAAAATCAACTTTATTCTTCCCAGCAGTGTCCCAGTACATACACATATGCAACGGTTTAAGGGGGTGGGAATGTGGGTGGATTCAAAGAAGTACTTTTTAAATCTGAGGTTAGTATGATGTAGGGACTGAGACCCTGATTCCAGCGAAGTGTCACTTACTGGGCTGCTTAGTGTAGTTTTTTTTTAAAATCAGTATTTTATCAGCAGGAGGTTATCATTAGAGGACTAGTTGGCTTATGTCATGTAGTCCTCCTGCTTTGTGTAAGCCAGCCCCCACCACTGATTGGCAGCTTTCTGCCTTTTGCACAGTGTACACATCAGTGGTATGGGCGGGGTTATACAGAGCTCACCATTCAGAGAAGTGCTAGATCTGCAGCTGAGAAAACAGAGATTTTTATCAAAACTCTATCAAGCAGCCTAGTAATTGAAACATCGCTGGAATCAGGGTCTCTACCCCTACATCATGCTGGCTCTCAGTTGAAGTAGTAAAAACCTGGTGACCAATTCCCTTTAAAAACATAATTTTCTTTTGTTGAGGAAATTAGTTGAAAAAAAAAATGCTGGGACCATTGATACATTTTATTTTGGTAGCTTTTTTATATATATTTTTTTAATATTAAACAACTTTGTTTAAGTGATATAACCAGGTCTGTGTAAGCAAGGAAGTTTCTTGACATTTCAGACCTTTAAAGGGAACCTGTCACTCGGTTTGGGCGATATGAGATACGGCCACCACCTTTCAGGCCTGATATACAGGAGTCTATAATATTGTCTATCTGCCCCCAACCTGAGCTGAAACAGAAGAAAGAGAGCTTTTATTATACTCACCTGTGGGGCGGTCCGGTCCTAGGGTGTTGCTGGTCCTGGTCCAGCGCCTCCCATCTTCTTCTCTTGCAGGTCAGGTTGGGGGTCAGACATACAACATTATAGACTCCTGTATATCAGCTCTGAAAGGAGGTGGCCGTATCTCATATCTGTTAAACCTGGTGACAGGTTCCCTTTAAAAGGTCATTGTCATTGTTTATTTTTTTCTATATTAAACGCTCTGAACAGTGTTTCTCATCTAGACCCCCACTGATCAGCCAAGCCCCTTTTTGAAGTCCGTAGTGCCTACATAAGCTGTACAGGTTCAATAGTAAGTCTATGGGTCTGCACACTTCCTCTCATAGTGAAGTCTGGACCCATAGACTGTGCGCACAGCTCATGCAGGAACTGCGGACTTTAGAGCGGTGTTTTGACCAATTGTTGGGGGTCTCAAAAAACTTTTATAAAACGAAAGTTACACTTTAAGGGGGGTTTTCCACTAGAGGCCATACGTCAGTCCCTAAAAGTGAATGGAGCCGGGGATTAATAAGAATCCCAGCAGTCAGAAAAAATAACTGTGGAGTCAAATCTGCACCAAAACGAATTTAGGCTAAGTGCACACGTTCAGGATTATTCGCGTTTTTTTCGCGGCAAAAAACGCTTAAAAACGCATGAATTCAGCATCCTATTATTTAGAATGAATTCTGCTATTTATGTGCACATGGTGCGTTTTTTTCCGCGAAAAAAAACGCATCGCGGAAAAAAAAGCAGCATGTTCATTAATTTTGCTGAAAACTAGTGTTTTTCCCTCTCTATTCTTGAGCTAGAATGTTCAGGAAAAATTTGCAGTAAAAACGCGTCAAAAATGCGCAAAAAAAGTGAGAAAAACGCATGCGTTTTTACCGCTGAAAGTCCGTTTTTGCTCAGGAATTTTCTGCAAACATTCCTGAACGTGTTCACTTAGCCTGATAAAGGGTGAAACTGTCTTAAAAAACCCACAATAGTCAGAGCAGATTGCTGATTGTATATTTTCATGCAACACATGCAAAATAAATGCAGCAAATGGGAACATGCCAAAAATGCACCAGATGTGACTGATGGCCGCTTATCAAAGCTCTTAACAGGAAAGTTAGGCTTCCGTTCTGTGACAGTTTGGGCTTAACCTCCAATGACACATAAAAAGTAGATTTATTTATTTTACTTATATAACGCCATTGTATTCTGCAGCGCTATTCAGACATCATCTCTGTCCCCATTGGGGCTCACAATCTAGATTCCCTATCAGTATGTCTTTGCAGTATGGGAGGAAACCCACGCAAACACGGGGAGAACATACAAACTCCTTGCAGATGCTGTCCTTGGTGGGATTTGAACCCAGGACACCAGCGCTGCAGTGCTAACCAATGAGCCAACGTGAAACTCATAGCATGACGCAGTGTGGTGCACAATCAAAATATTTCTACCCCGGCTGTAGGTTTGTAATGCATCTTTTGCAAGTGTAATTTTAACAAGTGAAAAATGTTCAAAATGTTCTTTCTTTTTTAATGTTTTACCTGCACGTCAGGGTACAGTGTCTTCAACTTTACGGCGCTGAACTCTTATCACATGTGAACCCATGCTAAAGCCAAGAGTACTAATGTAAGATTTTATCTTTAAAAGGATCAGTCCTTCCCAGGATCAAAGTGCGTTTAATGGAAAAGGCATGTAATGACTTTATCTTCTTCCAGACACAACCTGTCCGCAGTGCACACTGTAACTGTAGCATTGCCTGCCCTTTATGGCCATTTCAGCACTACCTGGCGTTTTTTTTTCGCTTGCTTATTCCATCCATGAGAGTAAACAAGTACGTTTGAATGCTCGGATGAACAAGCAGATTACTGTCATCTGGAGAGTTGTCCCGTACTTGCTGCAGACAGGTGTGAGCTGGATCCAGGGTGATGATAGGTCACTATTTACACAAAGCGTACGACAGATTTTCAGCCCGCAGCGTAGGACAGAATGGCTATATATCTTTGTTTAGTCCGAAAAGCTGCTGACTCCCTCCAGGCTTCAGCTAAAAATATCCAGAGCAGCATATTTATTTTCTCTCAAGCAAATGAATAGGGTTTTCATCTCGCCAGACTCAGAAACTCCCCTTCCTGTGACTGTAACCGTTGCTGACACAGTCTGTGTCCATCTACTCTAGACCTAACAATAGATGTAGAGACACTGACTGACACCGGCAGCCGCATTCTTAAGGGTATGCCACACTAAACAATATCGCTAACGGGATCGCTAAAAACGTCACTATTTAGCGATCCCGTTAGCGATATTGTTCAGTGCGGATACCGGACGAGCTTCCTGCTGTGATCTCGCTCGTCGTGAATCGCTCCGGACCTATTTTCTCGTCGGCGCTCCGCTGGTAAGTATCTAATCGCTGTGGCCTTTCTTAGCGATTTAGCGTACTTTTGTACGCTAAGTCGTTAAGAAGATCGCTAACGGCGATAGCGTCTTAACTATATCGCTAATGTGGCCGATTAGCGATATAGAAACGATCCGCTAGCGATCTCATTAGTATGCAACGTAACGAGATCGCTAGCGGGATAGCTTGTGTGCAGTACCTTATTCAATGCTTATTATCAAACAATCGTCGTAACATCTGAAGAAGAACTAGAACCAAGATAGAATGGCCTATTGTTCTCCACTTGAGCCAATGCTACTAAGTCCGGATACACATTGGATTAAGGAGACCCCATGTGTAAAAGGGAATTTAAAGAGAGGACCCTTTACCAAATTTTTCATGTTGAACTGGACACACGATGCAGTAGTGGCTGCAGAGCAGAATAAAACTGCTTTGATCCTTCTTAATTTTGCCTCTTCGTTGCAGAGATGTTAGCAATAGGGTTGAGCATTCCGATACTGCAAATATCGGGTATCGGCCGATATTGGCTGTATCGGAATTCCGATTCCGAGTTCCGATATTTTCGTCATATCGGATACCGGAATCGGGATTGTCACTGTCACTGTCAGTGTCCGTCGGTCGGGTCTGTCAGGAGTCAGCGGCACTTACCTGGCAGAAGATCTCCGGCGGTCACGTCCTGGACTGCTTGATGGCCGCAATCTTCTTTCCCCGGCGGTCACATGCAGTTTCTCGCGATAACTGCAGTGACTGCTGGGTAAAGCAGTCAGTCCGATGACGTCACCTCCGGGGAAGCAGGTAATCAGCTGTGCTGCGTCGCGATGACAGGCTCTGCCTGTCATTGCGATGTAGCAGAGTTGGATCGTCGTGGGACTGTCGTTATGGACTGCGTCGGACAGGTGGTATACTGTTGGTTTGTTTTTTTTCTTTTTTTTACAGGAGATCGATGGCGTCGCAGGAATGAGAGTACAATAAAATTAATGAAAACTGTGTTGTCTCTTTTATTTCATTAAAAGACTTTTTTCTTGCTTTGTCTTTTTTTTAAACATTTAAAAACTTTGGGATTAATAATGGATCGGTGTCTTATTGACACCTCTCCATTATTAACCGGGCTTATTGTCACCGTGCAATCAACGGTGACATTAACCCCTTATTACCCCGCTTGCCACCGCTACAGGGCAAGTGGGAAGAGCCGGGTAAAGTGCCACAATTGGCACATCTTTTGATGCGCCAAATGTGGGGCTGCTGTAGCCTGGTATTATCAGGCTGTTGAGGGCCAAAATCCATGGGCCTTGACAGTCTTTTAATACCAGGCCGCAGCAGTCTGCATTTTACTTGGCTGGTTAACAAAAATAGGGGGGATCCCCACGCCGTTTTTTTTTCGAGGGGATCCCCTATTTTTGTTAAACAGCCAAGATATGCAGACTGCTGTGGCCTAGTATTATCAGGCTGGCAAGGTCCATGGATCTTGGCTCCTTAACAGCCTGAAAATCCAGGCCTCAGCGGTCTGCTTCATCTGGCTGGTTAACAAAAATAGGGGGGACCCCACGCCATTTTTTTTTCGAAGGGAACCCCTATTTTTGTTAATCAGTTCCCTCTGACGTCACTGATTGTGTCCCTGGCTGACCTGAAGTGAAAGTGGAAAGCAATCAATTAAGCTTTCCACTTAAGGGCCCGTCTCACATAGCGATATCGCTACCGAGATCGCTGCTGAGTCACTAGTTTTGTGACGCAGCAGCGAGCTCACCAGCGATATCGCTGTGTGTGACATTCAGCGACGATCAGCCCCCCTGCCGGGTATCGCTGATTGTCGCTGAAATGTCAGGACCTTTTTTTGATCGCTGGTTTCCTGCTGACAGGCACACATCGCTGCGTGTGACAGGCGGGAGACCAGCGATCCGCTGGTAACCAAGGTACACAGCGGGTTTCCAGGCGCGGGGCTGTGCCTAGAAACCCGCTGTGTACCTTGGATACCAGCGCCCTGATGCAGGGAGCTGGTATCCAAGGTACACAGCGGGTTTCCAAGCGCTGCGCGGTGCCTGGAAACCCGCTGTGTACCTTGGTTACCAGCGGATCGCTGGTCTCCCGCCTGTCACACGCAGCGATGCGTGCCTGTCAGAGGGAAACCAGCGATCAAAAAAAGGTCCTGACATTTCTGCGACGATCAGCGATACCCGGCAGGGGGGCTGATCGTCGCTGAATGTCACACACAGCGATATCGCTGGTGAGCTCGCTGCTGCGTCACAAAACTAGTGACTCAGCAGCGATCTCGGTAGCGATATCGCTATGTGAGACGGGCCCTTAAGCGATGTTACCCGCAGTGTCGCTGTCCCAGATCGCTGCCTGAGCTGCCTGTTTGGCAGCTCAGCAGCGATCATGTAGCGATACACCAGCGATCCTGACAAGTGCATATCGTTGTCGGGATCGCTGGTGTATCGTTATGTGACACCCAGCCTTTACTCTCCTGTCAGGCAGGAGAGGAACTCATTCATTTGGGGTTTACTGTGAGGCTGCAGCATTAGCTGCGGTCCCTGCAGTAAACATTAACCCTTTCTGAAGGATTACACCATGGGACCTGACTGTGCATGGGATAGGTAAGAATAATTTTGCTTTTTTATTTTATTTTTATTACAGGAAATGGTTTTTGCAGTAAAATAAAAGATGGTCAAAAACATGTGTCTTTATTTCATTAAAATGATTTTTAATTAAAGTGTGTGTGTTTTATTTTTATTTCATGCAATAGGATTAATAATTGATAGTTGTCTAATTGACAGCTCTCAATTATTAACCTGGCTTAAGGTCACCTTTCAATAGCAAGGTGGCTTTAACCCCATATTAACCCATTCGCCACCGCTACAGGGCAATGGGAATAGACGGGCAAAGTGCCAGAAAGGGCGAATCTAATTATAGATTTGTCTTTCCTGGGGTGTCTGGGGGCAGATGTTAGTAGCCGGGGGGGGCAAAAATAATGGTCCCTCTCTGGGCTATTATTATCTGCCCCCACTCACTGGCTTTGTCTGTCTGGTTGCGAAAATAGGGCGGGAGCCCACGCATTTTTTTTCAGCAATTTTACACCTCATATATATATATACATGTCATTGAATTTGTGACACATATATATATATATATATTTATATTTGTAGTTCATACACTTCTACATAGTATAATAGCCGCTAATTCAATTGCCGGCTTTTGTGAAAATGCAGAACCCGACATGAAATGACACTTGGTGTACATAGGGTTAACCATGTCTTTTCATGTCCTTTGCTATCTAATTTGCACAAACAATTAAATCAGTCTATGTGTGCAAAATTTCACACCTGTAGGGGTTAATTAAAGGTGTAAATTCGTAGCAAAAAGTCAGTTTTTTTTACAACGAATTTACACCTTTAATTAACCCCTACAGGTGTGAAATTTTGCACACATAGACTGATTTAATTGTTTGTGCAAATTAGATAGCAAAGGACATGAAAAGACATGGTTAACCCTATGTACACCAAGTGTCATTTCATGTCGGGTGACCCGACATGAAATGACACTTGGTGTACATAGGGTTAACCATGTCTTTTCATGTCCTTTGCTATCTAATTTGCACAAACAATTAAATCAGACTATGTGTGCAAAATTTCACACCTGTAGGGGTTAATTAAAGGTGTAAATTCGTAGCAAAAAAGTCCGTTTTTTTTACAACGAATTTACACCTTTAATTAACCCCTACAGGTGTGAAATTTTGCACACATAGACTGATTTAATTGTTTGTGCAAATCAGATAGCAAACGACATGAAAAGACATGGTTAACCCTATGTACACCAAGTGTCATTTCATGTCGGGTGCTTCTGTCTTTTCACTGAAGCCGGCTTTACCCGGCAATTGAATCAGAGGATATTTTACTATGTAGAAGTGTATAAACTATACATATATGTATATATATATGTCACAATGACATGTATATATATATATATGTATTCTATGTGTGTATATTTAGTGTTTACAAGGAAAGAATGGGGTTTTTTTAGTTGCGATATTTTGTTCCCATAGACTTACATGGGACTTCCGGTATCGGTATCGGGTATCGCCGATATTTTAGTGATATCGGCGATACCATTCCGATTCCGATACTTTAGGATATCGGAAAGTATCGCTCAACTCTAGTTAGCAATCAAAGTACTTGGCACCTAATGAGTTAACTTTTTGAAGCCCAAGGGGGTGTTATCAGACAGTTTTCACTGGGGGCGTGTAATTCTTCTCCCTATATGATACTAACCAATCATAAGCAGGCAAAATGCTCAAAGGAAAGAACACCCCCCTACCATAGCTTAGAGTAGGTTTCTCAGTGTGTGTGAGATATGTGATTGACAGCTTTGATCTCCTGCATAAGTCAGTGTGCGGTGAGGGACAGTGCAGCTGAGTTTAGCTGTGTCACATTACAAACCTTGCTATCAGATCTCCGGATTCTGATTACTGAATGTGTTATGTCTGTTGTGCTCACACAACTTGTATTCACTCTGCAGTGAGATCAGAGCTGTCATTACATCTCACACGGTCGTAACCTTCCTGTTCTTGGCTACTCCTGTGTGAGATGTAATCACACCCTGCTCTACTTTCACTGCAGAGAGCGTACAAGTTGTTTTGAGCACAACAAATATACAGTACGTATAAATACTAACACATTTGAGCTCTCAGCTTCAGAGTGTGCGTATGTCTGTGGGGGGTCAGTACAGCAGAGTTGACAGGGCAATGAGTGGAGAAAAGCTGACAGAAGGGTTTGTAATGTGACACCACTGAACTCGGCTGTGCTGCCCCTTCCCCACAGGAACCTTATCTGAAAGATGTTTGCCATTCTTTACATTATATATCTGCTTAATCAAGACCAGTGGTTGTTGCTTGGACCAGTGTTTCACTGGCAGCCATCTAATCTGTATGGCCAACTTTAGAAGAATTTTCTATGCTAATTGTGGCAAATTTTGGCAAAACTACTGTATGTGAATTTAGTTAGGGTTTGCATCATCATGATTTTACATTTGCATAGTAATGTGCAGAGTATAACTAATGCCATGACTGGTGGTCGGTGTTTGTAATGTAGCACAGTCTTTGTCATTCTGAACTCCTTTAGATTACACTGTCGTCTAATATGAAGCTTTTGCAGTGTGTAGCATGCTGCTTGCCTCCTTGCTGTTATCTTGTGGCCAACATAAGTGATCGGCTTCCTCTACTTTGTGTTTTTAACCACAGTCATGTGTACGGCCAACGTCAGACACAAGTTCTGAACAATGTCTGCACTGGGCGCCTTATGAAATCTGGCACAAAAATGTGCATCAGGCCTGGAAATAAAGGTTGGCCGACGCCAGGTGGAGATACTTTTTTTTTCTTTTTTTGAGTAGCATATAAAGAGCAAGGCCAAGTGTTATGTGTATGTGTGTTTATTTAAAGCCTCTTCGATGCAAGCACCATAACAGCACAAAAGAGATGTGACTGAACACCGGAAGGTTCGTTAATTTCCTCTTTCTTTGGTGAGAACTCACAGCCATCTCTTAGGTGGCGCAGTACAATAGAGGAAGGAAGTAACCTTGATGGAGAAAGGACAGAAGCACAGTATTTGCTGCTGCTTATGTTGGACTTATGTTTGATTTTTTGTTGGGTGGGTGAAGGTGCAATTTAGGTAGCAGCCTTTTTTATCATTCTGCAAATTATATTTGTTTTTCATAGGTGGCACTTCTGTAATACTTCACAACTAGTCTAGAACAGGATTAAAATGGGTGGCTGTATAAAGGAATAGTCTTAAATATGTGTAAAATAGCAAGTTATACAACTTACTTATAAACTTTGATTATCAAAGATTCACACACTTCTCAGCATGTGACATGGGATGCAACTGCAAGAGTAGTGTATGTCCCCTCACTAAATCTTGCACTCAACCTCTGTTACAGGCTGCAAAGTAATAAATCACACCCCAACAGAGTAAACACAACCCCCCCTCCTCTGGACTAAATAACACGCTGCCACCACTCATCAAACACAAAGGGTGAGGAGTCCCCAAAATATATTACTATCCTGCAGTCAAAAGGCAAAGGGCCACACACTCTCTGATAAAAAATGCAGTGCTTACAGGAGAAGGTATAAAAAGTGAAAAATCAAGCGATATAAATAAGCAAAACAGTTATAAAATAAAGAGAGAGAAATAACAAAAATAACTAAACGTTTCTGTCTCAAGTTATTCTTCTGCTTACTTGAGGGTAGGAGAAAGGGTTCATGGATCACACTCAGCTCAGGACCGACCCCACATGTGATACACCTTTCCATTGTTTAGTCCATCTTATATGACTGGTCCTGGGCTAAAATTTCCAGGATGGCCTGTATTGTTTTGTGGAAATTGTAGGTCTGTAACTGGACCATGCCTAAGTACATTGCATACTAAATACCTTGTTTTGGTCAACCCTCTCCACTCATAGTAAGTAGGAGATGTCCAGCCTGGCCAAAAATTACCATCTGCCCAAAATTTTGAAGTTCTGGTTCACCAGGCCAAGGTGTCATGAATGACACCTCCTCTTACACGCATATTTTAAGGTCTATTGTTTTAACTAGACAATCCCTTTAATTTTCTTTATCATTTATCATTTATGCAATGGGTCTCTTTGAAGAAGCACTCCTCCCATCAAAGTTTTTACCCTCTTAGGCTAAGTGCACACGTTGCGGAATTGCCGCCGTAATTTCCGCGGCAATCCCGCACCTCCCTGCGCATTTTTTTGGTATGCGTATTCCCACTAAAACTAGCGTTTTGCAAGCGTAATTAGCTTGCAGAATGCTAGCGTTTTCCAAGCGATCTGTAGCATCGCTTGGAAAACTGATTGACAGGTTGGTCACACGAGTCAAGCATAGTGTTTGACAAGTGTGACCAACTTTTTACTATTGATGCCGCCTATTCAACATCAATAGTAAAAAGATCTAATGTTAAAAATAATAAAAAAATAAAAAATAAAAAAAATAATAAATCGTGATATTCTCACCTTCCAT
The DNA here is from genome assembly GCA_033576555.1 of Oophaga sylvatica. Classification (NCBI taxonomy): domain Eukaryota; kingdom Metazoa; phylum Chordata; class Amphibia; order Anura; family Dendrobatidae; genus Oophaga; species Oophaga sylvatica. Next base: position 92,489,140 of record JARQOD010000003.1, read on the forward strand.
TGAAAGAGTATAGTCTGCAGCAGTGGCAGGACGCTGGTGCGTCGCCTTTCTGAATACCCCACTCACAGCAACTCTGCTTTTTTGACTTATAACGCCTCCTGCCCCTACTACATTGGACATAGTGACAGTACCTGGAACCGCATAAAGGGGCGTTTAATTCTGTTTTCATCTAGTGCCTCAGTCTAAATATACCCACTACTAAGTACCCCATGATTAAGATACGGGAGTATCGAAACGTTGGGTATTAATCTATGTATGGGTATTAATGTATGGGTATTCAATCCCTTTATTTCTATTTTGTATGTGGCACTACAAGTTTGAAAGTGGAGAACTGTAATAAATATCACTTCTTGGCATCAACATTATCTCTTCTTTTTATGTGTGCGGTGAATTATACTCTTTCAATTGTTGTGGAACCTTCACAGGTCCATTTTCACCAGCACCCCTAAGCTCTTCTATCTGACCCATGTGCACACCCATTCCCTACCAATATTCTCACCTTCCGGCAGCCCCGCAGCATTCCTGCTCCTCAGCGACGCTCCCGGCCAATCCCGTTCCCAAGGATGCATAGCGACAATGACCCCAGATGACGTAGCATCACGCGAGACCGCTACGTCATCTGGGGTGATTCTCGCAATGCATCACTGGGAACGGGATTGGCCAGGAGCGTCGCTGAGAGGCGGGAAAGCTGCGGGGGCCGCCGGAAGGTGAGAATAGCACAATTTCTTATTTTAATTATTTTAACAGGGATATGGTACCCAAGGCCTGGAGGAGAGTCTCCGCACATGAACCGCTTACTTTGCGCATGGTGGGCATAGCCACATGCGGAAAGTAAGCGGTTCAATGCATTCCTATGGCGGCGTAATCGCCGCGATTCCGCAAAAAGAATGAGCATGCTGCTTTTTTTTCTGCGATGCGATTGCACTGCGGAAAAAAGTGCAGCATGTGCACATCATTGTGGAATCCCATAGGATAGAATGAGTTGCGTTGGGTTAGAGTTTTTGCCACATTTTTCGCCGCAAAAACGCTAAGAGTCCTCAACGTGTGCACTTAGCCTTAATATATTGCATTTGGCACTGTGTACTTACAATTGCTCATTTTGCCTTTCTAACCAGCTAATTCTGCTCTTTT
>JARQOD010000003.1:92490370-92569686 GCA_033576555.1 Oophaga sylvatica
GTTAAAGCCTCATAATCCGCAAATTGACTGCATATCAGATAACAACCCTTATAAATGATGCAAAGACATCAGGCAGCAAACACATCTCAATATCAACTGTCCAGAGGAGCCTGTGAGAAGCAGGAATATACTATCCACTATCTAGGAGCGCAAAGGAGAGAAGACTTGATTGGGCCAAGCAACATAAAGACTGGACATGAGATGAGTAGAAATCTGTACTGTGATCTTATTAATCAAAATTTTAGATTTTTGTACCAACCACAATGTCTCTGTGAGATGCAGAAATGATGAGCGAATAGTTTGTACATTTGTATGGAGGAGGAGGTGTAATTGTGTGGGGGTAGCTCTTCTGGTGACACTGCTGGTGTTTTATTCCAAATTCAAGGTACATTTCCGAGCATGGCTACCACAGCCTTCTGCAACGACATGTTATACTTTCTGGATTGCTTTTAATGGGACCATCATTTGTTTTACAACAGGAAAATGACCCAAAACACCAAAACACATCCACACTATGTAAGGGCTAAGTAACATGGTCTCCACAATCACGTGACCTCAACCCAACTGAGATGGTTTGGGATGAGTTGGACACAGTGAAGATAAAGCAGCTAACAAGTGCTCAGGAAACTGTTAGAAGACATAAAGACCTGATAAAGCTGCAAAGAGACTGCCAAGAGGATGAAAAGCTGTCATCAGAGTATAAGTGGGCTACTTTGAGGAAACTAAGGTTTAACCCCTGGCGATAAGAGTGAATGATTTTCTTTAGAATTTCAAAAGTTTTTTTCACTACCTAATTAAAAAATAAAACTATACAAGTTTGGTATCGTCATAATTGTACTGACCTGGACAATCTTAAAACCAGGTAATTTTTACTACACAGTTAACGTTGTAAAAACAAAGCCCATTAAACAATGGTTGAATTGCGTTGCTTTTGATATTTTGCCACACATAATTCTTTTTTCATTTTCCAGTAAACTGAATGATAAAATGAATGGATAAAAAAAAACTAGCAGAAAAATTGGGACCTAAAACTTAACATTTATTCTTACTATTAACATTAATAAAATGACAACAACCAGACACACAAATAACAGATAAAGCACCTTCAGTGGGTATAAAAGATGACTGCATGTAATAAATACAGTACATATATATTGGTTCAAGTATCAATAATCATTGAGGTAGATTTTTAGTGTACTATAAATTGACTGACTCTAACAAAGCAACCTATCCACTAGTCCATACATTCAAGATAAAAGAAAAGGTCTCACCAATTCCTAGAAATGCCCGATTAAGTCACTGTTGGAGCTCAGGAAAATATATCAAGATGCCTGCCCCGTGTAGTCTCCCTACGCGCTTCTTCCTAAATGAGATTCATAATGGGAGTTCACTTTATTTAAGTCATCCGTTGTTCCCGCTGCTTATTGCAGTATATGGGATAAGAATGCATCTCATTCCTGTTAGCCCTCCACAAATTAAATATGAGCTTCCAGAACGCATAGTGGAACGCACACATGGTTTCTCATGCACCGTTCATGGCGTCACTTACTGTTCAGAAATGTAATTAAAACAGTTATGTGTAAAGCATATGTATATAGATCGATGTGTACGGGTAACTAGGTAAATAGGTTAATAAGTAAATAAATTTTAACACAGATAGGTAAACAACATGGGGTTTTAGGCAGATATTCCTCAAAATAAAAGGGATTAAAACAAATAACCATTGTATAGACGGCAAGAATGAATGAGGAATTGTTATTACTGTGGAATATCATAAATATTGTATGAATGGGAAAAAATAATGAGAAAATATTTTGTAGGCAATTAATGAGCTCACTGTATCAAATAAGACGCCAAGGCTACATTCTATAGAGATTGGAGAGTAAATGTTTTGTAGGCAAATAATGGACACACTATATCAAATAGGACATCAGGACTAACTAAACAGGAAGGGGTAAATCGTGACTAAAGAAATCCTACCAAAAAATTAACTAAACATCTGACCCAATGTTAGGATTTGAACTTGTGAACCATGGCTTGCTAGTCTGTTCCTTTGCTGTGGAGCTATTCAGAACTTGAATAACTTCAGCCTGAAACCATATGAACTTCGTCTGGGATAGAAATCATCACCTGCCCTGCTGATTGTTCTCACCCTGATTAAGACTGATTGGACCTGCTATATACAGTCATGGCCAAAAGTTTTGAAAATGACACAAATATTATATTTTCACATGATCTGCTGCCCTCTGGTTTTTACGTGTGTTTTTGACAGATGTTTTTATCACAGACAGAAATATAATTGCAAACAATTATGGGAGAAGTTGCTCTTGGAGGACATTCTGGTACCATTCTTTATTCATGGCTGTGTTTTTAGGTAAGACTGTGAGAGAGCCGATTCCCTTGGCTGAGAAGCAACCCCACACATGAATGGTTTCAGGATGCTTAACAGTTGGCATGAGACAAGACTGGTGGTAGCGCTCACCTTGTCTTCTCCGAATGAGGCATTTTCCTGATGTCCCAAACAATCGAAAAGGGGATTCATCAGAGAAAATAACTTTACCCCAGTCCTCAGCAGTCCACTGCCTGTACCTTTTGCAGAATATGAGTCTGTCCATGATGTTTTTTCTGGAGAGAAGTGGCTTCTTTGCTGCCCTCCTTGAGACCAGGCCTTGCTCCAAGAGTCTCCGCCTCACAGTGCGTGCAGATGCACTCACACCTGCCTGCTGCCATTCCTGAGCAAGCTCTGCACTGCTGGTAGCCCGATCCCGCAGCTGAAACACTTTTAAGAGACGGTCTTGGCGCTTGCTGGTCTTTCTTGGGCGCCCTGGAGCCTTTTTGGCAACAATGGAACCTCTCTCCTTGAAGTTCTTGATGATGCCATAGATTGTTGACTGAGGTGCAATCTTTCTAGCTGCGATACCCACATTTTTGTGCATTGCAATGATGACTGCACGTGTTCTTTAGAGATAACCATGGTTAACAGAAGAGAAACAATGATGCCAAGGACCATCCTCCTTTTAAAGTGTCCAGTGGTGTCATTCTTACTTAATCATGACAGTTGATCTCCAGCCATGTCCTCATCAACACCCACACCTGTGTTAATGGAGCAATCACTGAAAAGAGGTTAGCTGGTCCTTTTAAGGCAGGGCTGCAATGATGTTGAAATGTGTTTTGCAAGTAATTGCTGTTAAGCTGATCACTCTTTATAACATTCTGGAGTATATGCAAATTGCCATTAGAAAAAGTTAAGCAGTAGACTTTGTAAAAATTAATATTTGTGTCATTCTCAAAACTTTTGGCCATGACTGTATATCTGGCCCTGTGCAGCTTCCTGTTGCTGAGTATATTGTGGTGCTCAGTCTATCTGAGTGAAGCATTATCTGAGCTCCTGATTTGGAAGGTGTTCTGCTGGCGCCTTCCTGTCTCTTGTGGAAACCCTGCTGTTCCTACCTCGAACTTCTATCACCTAAACGGACTTAGTGCTTGTGTGTGATCTCAGCCGGCCCGTGCTCGGGCGGGCTCCGGCATCTGCCGACATAGTGAACTACCACTGCCATATACTGCACTTCCAGAAGTCTTTCCACGGTCCGGTCATCTGCACACTTCTGCTCCGGCCACTGACCTCCAGTCTGGTATCGCCAGTAACTTGACACCCAACCTGAGGTTTGCACCCCAATGTCCTACGCCAGTGGCGTCCCCATTCAATGTTTTCTTGCCCTTACTAACTGACCCTGTAAGACCCTTATCAGATGAAACTAGTAAAGGTAAGTTGTTCATTCAAACCCCAGGAAGCGATTGTCTTCAGGTGGAAAATCCACCTTGACTCACATGGTAGAATGGTTCTATCCCAAAGTCCCCCCTTAGAGTTTTTTTTGCCCTATCGATGCAAATGAATTTCTAAACTGAAATTTGTCCTGAATGTTCAAGGTTGACATGTCTTGTTATAGGAGTGTGTCTTTTTTTCTGGATGTCTTGTAAGTACTCTTCAACCCTTCTCCTAAACTCTCATTTTGTCTTGCCCACATATTCATGTCCGCATGTGCAGGTGGCCTTATAGGTCACGCCTTCAGTTCAACAATTAAGAGATGAACTGATGTTATATTATTTTCCTGTAATATTGCTACAGAAAATCTTACCAACCTCAATAGCTCTTCATGCTATGCACCCACTGAATTTGAAGCAGCCAACTGTCTTGTCCATAAGCAATGTGGTGCTATTTTTTTGGAGTATAATGACTATGCACCAGATGGTCTCACAAATATCTTCCCTTCTTATACTGTATGTGATCTTGGGATTGGATGGGATCAGATCCCCAATGTCACTGTCTAATTTTAGAATTACCCAGTGTTTCTGCAGTATCGGTCTTATGTGTTGGGTACCATTATCAAACGTGGTTATGAACCTTATATCCTCATGAGTCTTTGTTGTATCGGAAACCGGGGTTTGTAATCTTGTCCTATCCCTTTTAGGAGATTCCCTATAGGCTTCCCCTATGATCTTTTTTGGATAGTATCTTTCCAGAAATCTCCCCCGTAAATCATGTGCTTGTCGTTTTAAGGTTTCTAGGTCAGAGCAATTTCTCCGGATTCTGAGAAATTAGCCTTTTGGGATTCCTTTTTTTTGGCGAACATATGACTGCTTTCCCATCTCAGGAGGGAGTTTTGTGGATGAATGTTTCCGATATGTACTTGTTTTAAGCAAGCCATCTGTTGTCCTAGTGATAAGTATGTCTAAAATAAGTAGTGTTGTAGTGTTGTTTTCAAATGTAAATGAAAGCCCTATCTCATTGTCATTGAGAGTCCTGAGGAATTCAGCAAAAGTTCCATTATCACCTCTCCACACTACAAAAACATCATCGATGTATCTCAACCAAAGTACAACATTTTCGCTTCCTATTGCTGGTCTGTCACCAAATACTATGGTTTCCTTGCCAACAAATGTGAAAACATTCTGCGTTAACCAAAATTCCGAAGTCTCAAGGGCAAATTGATTTTGATTGTAATATTGGCAGCCTCTACTCTACAGAAAATATTCTACTGTAGATAAGTGTCACGGGTGTGTCGCGGCGGAGATCGTCGCGATTGCACACCCTGACTTCGCACAGCTGAGTTTCTGGTGCTGGGTGTTTTTCAGCACTGAGGGAGTTAATTCTTTCTCTCTCGATGCTGGACAGACCAGCCTCGCCCAGCTGCGATTGATGTTTTGTTAATTAGCTTCCTTCATATACCTGCTGGTCTGCTGGGAAGTTGCCGGTGAAAGCATTCATTCAGACCAGCAGAGCGGATCGTTTCTGAGAAGACTTAAGCTAAGAGTGCCTGTTGTAGTTTTTCCTCTCCTCGCTTATTGTTTATCTTCTTAACCTTTTGTGTTCCTCTGTAGTGGAAGTTTTGTATGCAAGGCAGTGTTTTCTTTACCCCCTGTCTGTCTCGTTTGTATTTGACTATGTGTAAGCTGTTGCCTGCCCATTCCCTGTGGTGGTAATCAGGGTCCTTCTCAGGACTAGATTACAGTGGTCAGGGATCTACAGGAGACAGGGTTACGCTGGCGGCCTGGACCTCTGTACCATTAACAGTACCTCCAGGTAGAGGGACTAGTCAGGTCCCCAGTTCAGGGTCAGCATAGACCCCGGTCCACCTCTATCCTGAGACAGCGTTTCACGTGCACAGTATAGACCCACAATAATTTGGATATATTGTCAGGTAAGACATTGCTGGCAGATTCTACGTATACATGTTGATATTTTCTATAATATGAAATATAGAGTGTTGTCTCTTTAGATATTTGTTACTATCATAGAATATATCTGTTATACGTCGTGACATTTTCACCGGCCACTTCTAAAAGATTCTCCCCAGCTACCATGGATCCAGTAGCCCAGTTAGCTCAGCAGTTGCAGAGTTTGTCCATGGAGCTGACGGACGTTAAGTCCAAGGTTTTGTACCCCCGGGAGCAAACCAGATCTGAACCTAAAGTGGCTCTCCCGGACAGGTTCACTGGTGGGCGGGACAAATTTTTTACCTTCCGGGAGGCTTGTAAATTATATTTTCGGCTACGGCCTCGGTCTTCGGGGAGTGAAGACCAGAGGGTGGGAATTGTCATCTCGCTCTTACAAGGGGACCCTCAATCCTGGGCGTTCTCTCTTCCTCCAGACTCCCCGGCTCTCCAGTCAGTAGATCGATTTTTTACAGCCCTGGGTCTGGTATATGATGACCCGGATCGGGTCTCCCTTGCTGAAATGAAGTTACGTAAGATACAGCAGGGAGATCGTCCGGCGGAGGAATTTTCTTCTGAGTTCCGTAGATGGGCCACAGATACTCAGTGGAATGACCCAGCTCTTAGGAGCCAGTTTTGTCAAGGATTATCTGACAAATTAAAAGATGTGTTGGCTCAGTATGATTCTCCCCCGTCACTGGAGGCCACTATGGCCCTTGCGATTCGCATTGATAGACGGCTTCGAGAGAGGTGCGAGGTAACTCCGCCCCCTGTGATGACTCCACCTTCTACTATAGTCCCTCATATTGAGGTTCCCCTGGTTTGTTCTGAGGAGCCTATGCAGTTAGGAGGGACATCGTTTCGAGGGAGGGGATCGGCGGTGCGCCGCAAGACAGGAAAGTGTTACTTCTGCGGGAGAAAGGGACATTTTGTTGGGGGGTGTCCATCCCGTACTTTGCTGAGCAAGGAGTCGCCGGAAAACTGTTGATCCCAGGTTGTGTGGTGGACGACAATTTGGGAGTATGTATTTCGTCCCCAAGTCCGTCTCAGTTTCTCGTACCAGCGGAGGTGGTGGTAGGTACATGAACTGAGAGGATTTCTGTTCTTCTGGATAGTGGGGCCGCGGCTAATCTGGTGGACGTGCGGTTTGCCCAGGTGCAAGGTATGCAACTGAGTGTATTGGCCAAACCTATCCCTATATTCTCTATTGATGCCAGGCCTCTCGGTCAAGGTAGCTTTGTGCAAGCCGTGCATAACATAGACCTTCGAGTGGGGGCAATACATAAAGAACTATTGTCTTGTTATGTGTTGGAGGGCCTTCCCACTCCTATTGTGTTGGGACTTCCTTGGTTAACTAAATATAACCCAGTTATTAATTGGCAATCCAGAGAGATAAGCCAGTGGGGTGAATTTTGCCATAGTAACTGCATGAACACGGTCATCGGTGCGGTCGTGCCTAGAACCTTACCTCCTTTTCTGGAGGACTTTGAGGATGTGTTTTCAGAAGAGGGGTGTCAAGAATTACCTCCTCATCGCGCGTATGACTGTGCTATAAAATTGCTTCCTGATGCTAAGTTACCTAAATCTAGGTTATATAACCTTTCTGGTCCTGAGAGGCAAGCTATGAAGGATTATATTTCGGAAAGTCTAGCCAAGGGGCATATTAGACCTTCATCTTCCCCAGTGGCCGCGGGGTTCTTCTTTGTGAAGAAAAAAGATGGAGGCCTACGCCCTTGCTTGGATTTCCGTGAGCTTAATCGGATTACGGTCCGAGATCCGTATCCGCTCCCACTTATTCCTGATCTCTTCAATCAGATTGTGGGCGCCAAATGGTTCTCTAAGTTGGATCTCAGGGGGGCGTATAATCTGATTAGGATAAAGGAGGGGGATGAGTGGAAGACGGCGTTTAACACTCCGGAGGGACATTATGAGAACCTTGTCATGCCTTTCGGTCTGACTACTGCCCCGGCGGTGTTTCAACATTTTGTTAATGACATCTTTCCCACCTAGTGGGACAGTTTGTTGTCATTTATCTAGATGACATCTTAATTTACTCGCCGGATCTTGTGTCTCATCAGGAGCATGTGAGACAGGTGTTGCAGATCTTGCAAAACAATAAACTGTACGCCAAATGGGAGAAGTGTGTATTCGCCGTACAGGAACTTCAGTTTTTAGGATTCCTGGTGTCAGCTTCTGGTTTCCGTATGGACCCTGGGAAAGTGAAGGCAGTGCTTGAATGGGATCGGCCAGAGGATCTTAAGGCACTGCAGCGTTTCCTGGGGTTTGCTAACTACTACCGGAAATTTATTCGTAATTTCTCATCCGTTGTCAAACCTCTCACTGACATGACAAAAAAAGGGACGGATTTTTCTAGGTGGTCTGACAAAGCTTGTCAAGCATTTTCCTCCTTGAAAAAATGTTTTGCTTCAGCACCCATACTCATCCAACCTGATGCATCACAACCGTTCATTGTGGAGGTAGACGCATCTGACGTAGGAGTGGGTGCGGTATTATCTCAAGGTCCGTCCCCTGGTAAATGGCATCCGTGCACTTTCTTCTCTAAAAAATTGTCGTCCGCCGAGAGGAATTATGATGTCGGCAATAGGGAACTCTTGGCCATTAAGTTGGCTTTTGAAGAGTGGCGTCACTTTTTGGAGGGGGCAGTCCACCCGGTCACCGTCATTACTGATCACAAGAACCTGCTGTATTTAGAGTCTGCAAAACGTCTGAATTCCAGACAAGCTAGATGGTCGTTGTTCTTTACCAGGTTTAATTTTGTCGTCACATATCGTCCTGGGTCAAAAAATGTAAAGGCTGATGCCTTGTCTCGTAGTTTCCCGGGGGCCGGGAAGACGGATGACCCGGTTCCTATTCTTCAGGAGGGAGTTGTGGTGTCGGCTGTATGCTCTGAGCTTGAGGAGGAGATATTGGAGGCTCAGGGGGACGCCCCTGTAGGACCTCCAGGGAGACTGTTTGTTCCAGATCAGTTAAGACAAAAGGTTATCGAGGCACATCATAATTCTGCTTTGGCAGGACACCCAGGGAGTAAAGCAACCGTGGATCTCGTTTCTCGCCGGTTTTGGTGGCCTAACTTAAATAAAGAGGTGGTAACTTTTGTCGCGTCCTGTGGGGTATGTGCGCGCTCTAAGACCCCACATACCCGTCCGTCTGGGGCCCTTTTACCGTTGAAAATCCCGGAGCGTCCATGGACCCATCTGTCTATGGACTTCATTACGGACCTCCCTCCGTCTTCAGGTAAAACTGTCATACTAGTTGTAGTTGACAGGTTCAGCAAAATGGCACATTTTATTGCTCTTCCTGCTCTTCCTAATGCTGAAACTCTGGCGCAGGTGTTCATTGGGGAGATTGTGAGACTTCACGGTTGCCTTCCGATGTGGTGTCGGATCGGGGGTCTCAGTTTGTGTCCAAATTCTGGAGGGCATTTTGTTCTCGTCGGGGGATGCAGTTGTCATTTTCTTCGGCTTTTCATCCGCAGACTAATGGTCAGACAGAGCGTCTGAATCAGAGCTTAGAGACATATCTCCGGTGTTTTGTCTCAGAGAACCAAGAGGACTGGTCTTCTTTCTTGCCTCTGGCAGAGTTCGCTCTTAACAATAGGCGGAGCGAGTCCACTGGTAAGTCCCCGTTTTTTGGGGCATATGGTTTTCACCCCCAGTTTTGTACTTTCAATGGGGGGGGCTCTTCTGGGGTTCCTGAGGAGGAACGATTTTCGTTGTCACTTGCTTCAGTGTGGAGAGGAGTGCTTAATAATCTGAGCACTATGGGGAACCGATACAAACGTATGGCTGATAGGAGGAGAGTGTCTGGTCCGGACCTAAGTGTGAACGATCTGGTATGGTTGTCTACCAAGAATATAAAACTTAAGGTTCCCTCCTGGAAACTGGGTCCCAGGTTCATCGGGCCATACAGGATCAGTTCAATAATTAATCCGGTGGCTTTCCGTCTTGACCTCCCTCCTACGTTTAAAATCCACAATGTGTTCCACAAATCGTTGCTTAAGAGGTACATGGCACCAGTTTATACCGTCAACCCTACCTCCTCCTCCAGTGGTGGTCAATGGTAATTTGGAGTTTCAGGTATCGAAGATCATTGACTCACGTCTGAATCGCCGGTCCCTTCAGTACCTTGTTCATTGGAGGGGGTATGGTCCTGAGGAGAGGATGTGGGTTTCTGCGTCGGATATTAATGCAGACCGATTGGTTCGGGCCTTCCACACTACTCACCCAGATAGACCAGGCCCTGAGGGTCCAGAGGCCCCTCGTAGAAGGGGGGGTACTGTCACGGGTGTGTCGCGGCGGAGATCGTTGCGATTGCACACCCTGACTTCGCACAGCTGAGTTTCTGGTGCTGGGTGTTTTTCAGCACTGAGGGAGTTAATTCTTTCTCTCTCGATGCTGGACAGACCAGCCTCGCCCAGCTGCGATTGATGTTTTGTTAATTAGCTTCCTTCATATACCTGCTGGTCTGCTGGGGAAGTTGCCGGTGAAAGCATTCATTCAGACCAGCAGAGCGGATCGTTTCTGAGAAGACTTAAGCTAAGAGTGCCTGTTGTGGTTTTTCCTCTCCTCGCTTATTGTTTATCTTCTTAACCTTTTGTGTTCCTCTGTAGTGGAAGTTTTGTATGCAAGGCAGTGTTTTCTTTACCCCCTGTCTGTCTCGTTTGTATTTGACTATGTGTAAGCTGTTGCCTGCCCATTCCCTGTGGTGGTAATCAGGGTCCTTCTCAGGACTAGATTACAGTGGTCAGGGATCTACAGGAGACAGGGTTACGCTGGCGGCCTGGACCTCTGTACCATTAACAGTACCTCCAGGTAGAGGGACTAGTCAGGTCCCCAGTTCAGGGTCAGCATAGACCCCGGTCCACCTCTATCCTGAGACAGCGTTTCACGTGCACAGTATAGACCCACAATACTTTGGATATATTGTCAGGTAAGACATTGCTGGCAGATTCTATGTATACATGTTGATATTTTCTATAATATGAAATATAGAGTGTTGTCTCTTTAGATATTTGTTACTATCATAGAATATATCTGTTATACAGTACAGACCAAAAGTTTGGACACACCTTCTCATTCAAAGATTTTTCTGTATTTTCATGACTATGAAAATTGTAGAATCACACTGAAGGCATCAAAACTATGAATTAACACATGTGGAATTATACATTACACTTTACAAAAAAGTGTGAAACAACTGAAAATATGTCTTATATTCTAGGTTCTTCAAAGTAGCCACCTTTTGCTTTGATTACTGCTTTGCACACAGAAAAGGTGAACGGACGGACTCTACATGCCTAGTTCCCACCGTGAAGCTTGGAGGAGATGGTGTGTTGGTGTGGGGGTGCTTTGCTGGTGACACTGTTGGGGATTTATTCAAAATTGAAGCGGTGAGCGGTCCAGCTCACCCCAAACCATCTCGATTTGGTTCAGGTCTGGTGACTGTGGAGGCCAGGTCATCTGGCATAGCACCCCAACACTCTCCTTCTTGGTCAAATAGCCCTTACACAGCCTGGAGGTGTGTTTGGGGTCATTGTCCTGTTGAAAAATAAATGATGGTCCAATTAAACGCAAACCGGATGGAACAGCATGCCGCTGCAAGATGCTGTGGTAGCCATGCTGGTTCTGTATGCCTTCAATTTTGAATAAATCCCCAACAGGGTCACCAGCAAAGCACCCCCACACCATTACACCATCTCCTCCATGCTTCACGGTGCGAACCAGGCATGTAGAGTCCATCCGTTCACCTTTTCTGCGTGCAAAGCAGTAATCAAAGCAAAAGGTGGCTACTTTGAAGAACCTAGAATATAAGACATATTTTCAGTTGTTTCACACTTTTTTGTAAAGTGTATGCATAATTCCACATGTGTTAATTCATAGTTTTGATGCCTTCAGTGTGATTCTACAATTTTCATAGTCGTGAAAATACAGAAAAATCATTGAATGAGAAGGTGTGTCCAAACTTTTGGTCTGTACTGTACGTCGTGACAATAAGCCCTTTATGTGTGGCATGGAAGAATAGAGGGCCTCTACATCTATGCTCCCCAGAATCATATATATGAATCAAGAGTCAGGCACACTATTTGCTAATAAGGTCTGTTGTATCACGGGTAAACGAGTTGAGTGCTGTCCCGAAAGGATTGAGAATCCGATCTAAGTAAATTCCCAAATTTTGGGTTAAACTGTTCACCACAGCAATAATTGGTCTGCCGTTTAGAGTTACCAGCCCCTTATGAATTTTATTATGAATGGTTGCATTCAAAAGTAGTTTTCGTTGCACATGAAACAAGCCCTCATGTGGCTACGTAAATGGAAAAATAAAAGTTGTCATAGGAAGCAAGTGAGAAATAAACAAAAGTGCAAAAATGGAAAATTGCCATGATGTCGGGACATATTCTGGCTTATTTTACATGTGTTTCTTTACTCCATGTTATTTTACATGTGTTTCTTTACTCCATGTTTCCATATGTGCTTCTTGGTGGTTTTTGCTGTCTTAAGTCTGAATTTAAAATGTGCACGTTCCAATAGCCATTATATGAACAAGTGTGGACAAACTTTTGAGCGGTGCTGTATATGGTTTCAGCAACAGCGAACCTACTGGTATACGTTAGTAGTGGCTGCCACATCGCAGCGGTCACATCTAAGTAGTATATGCCCCCACTACTGGTTACTTAATTCTGCAGATGACAAGGCAATGAGCAAATGTATCCATTTACATTTGGATAGTGGATGAAGCCTAGAAAAGCCAAATTGTTAGGACATCGAATCCATACTGAGTGAGCACTAAATACAGAGACTCTTCAGCCCAAGAAGGATTATATAGGAGGTGCATGCTGGCCGGATTTACTTGGTCACATTAACTTTGCATCTCTCCAGAATAATGCAGCATTATATCAGAGCGTTACAGTGTATCCAGATGCAGAGAGGCCTCCGAACTGTGCAACTTAAATCTAAGGTGTTGAAAGATATACAGCACTTGATATAATGCTTGAGGGAACATTTATATGCTTAAAGTAAGTTAATGACTCAATAAAAAGCCTCGTGCACAAACACACGCGTTAAATGTTTTTGTGAAATAGTAACAGTTTTCTTAACTGTATAAATCGAGTTTTACTGTTCCTCTCATCATGCTGCAAATGTGCAAAGTTTCTCTGGACCTGATCGTTGTCCGATGTATTGGGTCTGCTATTACAGGAGACGTAGAAATGCTCCTCTTACAATACTTTGTGACCTGGGAACGACTTTATGAAGTTGTCACAGCGCATGTTACCTTTGTAAAAGTCATTGTATATTCAGCACTTTGAGCATTGAGTATCAAAACTTTTATTTTTTTTCTTTTGAGTATTTTTTTCCACCATGAAAACTTTGCAGATCACTTTTTTAGTGGATTTGACTTCAATCTTGTAAAAATAAATTGCATGTAAGTGGCTTCCAAATTCCTGCTTCAGGGCTCATGCTCACTTGCAATTAAATCGGATGAATTCAATCCAATAAAAAATTGGATTGAATTCGGATCAATGTTAATATATGATGTTTTCATCTGCGATTTTTTTTTTTTCCAGCCCGGATCAAGTCACGATTGGACTGGAAAAAAATCAGGGCATGCTGCGATTGTAATCGCGAATCACATCAGATCGCATCCCGCAATACAATTCAATGGGTGCGATAAAAAAATCACACAGCAATCGTACAATGCGAGTGCTGTGCGATTTTTACGCTGACCCCAGCAATGGAGGAGATGGAGAAATTCATTTCTCCACCTCTTCCACAGCTGTGCTCCGATCTGCTCTGTGAGAGAGGCTCGGAGCACACTCGCATGACACTTGGCCGGCTCGCAGCAGAGCAGGAGCTGAGGGTCATTAGCATATCGCATCCGATGATCTCACATCGGATGCAATATGTTAGTGTGACCCCGGCCATACCCAGTAAATTTGCCTGCCATTAGCTGCATTGATATCAGAATGAACTAATTTGAAGTACATATGATGGCAGTGATGGGTCAGCTCAGCACCTATGTGTCGCACTCGCTACCTCTAGGGATAAGCTGCAGCAGTAGATTGTTCTGATAAGCACAACACTCAGATTAGGAGACAGGAGCTGACTGATTACTGCCATCATCTGTACTCCAAATGTGCATTTTTGTCACGTAGGCACTGTACATGCTCACTCGGCAGCTCCAAAATTGCTACCACAAATAGATTTGGCACAAGCTATTCTGTCTCCCAGAACCCAGGGGTTGCACTCGTCTTCACCCTTTCACCCCTGTACAGGGATCTGGATTCAGGGTGCCTGGGCAAAGGCCAAAGAGTCAGATGCTGTTTGGTGGTAAAAGCTGGTAAGCAGGATAGTCAGGTAACCAGGTCAGATCCAGGAGGTACAGGAGGCACATAATCATCAGTCAGGAGAAACGTCAAAAAACTAGCCAAGGTCAGGGAACAAGATAAATCAGAATGAAACACCAGATGCACAAACACAGATAAAACCAGGTAGTATGAACATTGACTGGCAATGGGAACTGGCTCTTAGGTGCTTATATAGTGAACAGCCCCACCCAGTGCCCCACCCAGTGCTGATAATAGTACCTAACCCAAACCGGATTAACCCCATAGCTTTTGGACTAGCAGAGCCACACGTCTCAGAAATAAAATAGCATTGATCCTGTCAAGCATAACCCGCAACAAAGGCATGGCGTCGCTTAGTGGCTGAAGCAGAAACTAGAATAGATGTTAAACGTCTGATATCAATGCAGCTACAGGCAGGAAAATTGATCAGGGAAAATCCGGGGTTAGGAAGCCGCTTACAAGTGTGAGGGCCGCACGTACCGGGGCCGTGGGGTACTCGGCACCGAGCCCGTTGATGTCTATGGGGGATGTCACGGGTAGCGCAGCTCGGTCCGTTGCCCTGGGCGCTCACTTTGAATGTGGGATATTTACAGGTGACTTGAATGATGAAATGGGGATTCGTGACGCCACTTGTGGTACCTGGTCAGGATGACCAGCGCTGCTATGCAGATCCACTGGAGGGTTAATATTGTGCAGCTAGGTGTTAAGCCTTCCACAAGTAAGGCTGAGTGATCCTCCAGGGCAGAAAGATATACAGAGGTGCAGACAGATGGGGACCCGGCAGTCAGAGATAATAAGGGAGACACACACATAAGTCGCTTTGGTACCTTTACTGTAGATATTGCAGGTACTTCCCGGAGTACTGTAGGGTGAAGGATGCACTTCGAGATTCCTCCACTGGTAGGTGTGTGGCCTCCTGTCCTCTGCCTTTATGTGATAAAGTCCTGACCTGCCTGTAGCTAGGTCTAACTTGGTCTCCGTCTTGCACCTGGCTGATCTTGTGATTGAACCTTCTTCTGAAGCACACAGTCTCTATTTGCAGTGCACTGCTAGACTCCGTTCTTCTGATCCAGCTACGTATCAGCTCTGTGGTACTCCTGGGACTTGTAGTCCTCCAGGAACTCCGGTGTTCTCCTAATGGGTCGTGGAGATCCCTATAGGCTCGGACCCCGGTGTCCGGTCAATACTTGCTGAGATGAGCTATTAAGGCTCCTTTGTCTCATTAACTTCCACTCGCCTTTGGCCTACCTGATCCTCACACGATCACACAAGTTGGCAGTTGGTGGGCTGCCTCTTCGCCGCTCTCTAAGCGTTGGCACGCTTTCTACTGAGCTATACTTCTAAATTCAGCTCTGACTAGGCTGGAGTGATCTCTCTGTATCACTCTTACTAGACTCCACTTGCTGAACTGAATAGCTCTGCAGCCTCTCTGAGGTGACTGAGCTGCACCGAGCTGCTCTGCTCTCTGACTGAGCTCTGACTGAACTCTCCTAGCAGACTCAACTGAACTAAACTGAAACTAAACTTCTTTTTATATGTCTAACACAGCTCCCTCTGGAGGTCTTTAGGGTGCTGTACGTGTGTGGGTGCATAATGACCTCTAGTGGGATCTTCTTTCAGTGCACCCTTCTGGAAGATATGGATCCAGTCACAGCTGGGCTCCACATTCCCCCCTAGTAGAACTCAGCACTCCGGGCTGAAATACAAAAACAAATAACAATCAACATTATATAAATAACTCTTCCTTTACAGGAGGTAAGGCACTCTTGAACGGTTGCATAATGGTAAATAAACAACTATGTACATTAACACAATGAGGAATTGAGCAACCATAAAAGTCCTAGTCTCTTTTGGAAAAGGATGCTCAAAAATGGGTAGAGAAAACAAGTAAAAATAATGTCCATTCACTTGTTTCAATATTAAAAAGGAAAAAACAGATTAATAAATAACGATATAATAAAGCATATTATAAGCAAAATTATATACATTATGTACAGTGACTCTAAACAATTATTTACACTTGCCAAGGGTTGAACTAATCTCTAAACCTAGCAGGGATGTTTCCTTTTGTGCTACATTCTGATCTGCGTGGTGCAGTGACCTGTGAGGTAGCAGTTTCCCTGTCTGGTCTGCGTGAAAGTGAAGTATAGAATTGCCTTAATCTCGCTACTGGACTGGCAAGCACCCTGTGAGCTGGGTGAACTGACTCGACTTCTGCAGGGGATCCTTCTTCCTGAGGTTCAACTTCTTGGAATTCCGCTTCTTGGGGTTCCACTTGTTGAGGTTCTGCTGGGGCAGGTTCCTCTGGTACTGACTCTACTGCAACAACTGGTGCAACTGGATGTAGAGGTTCTCTTTGAGGTTGATAGAATTGAAGCACGGGAATGATTACAGCTTCTCCAATTCTGGGCCAATCCGCGGGGAAATCTCCTAAGTCTGTATGGATGACTGATTCATCACGCTTTTCCTGATTGACAACAGGTTCTTCTTCCTGAAGCTTTAATGGGTTTGGACACAACTTTAGGTGATCTCGGGATACAGTTGCAGTCGTTCTCCCTCCATCCTTGCTAATTATGCACGTTTTCTTGTTGTCAAACCTTGAATTCTGGATGATGTAGGGCTCTCTTTCCCATTGATCGTCGAGTTTATGTAACCTCCTCTTTCTTTTCAGTACGACTTGACCAGGTGCGAAAGGTTCAGCTGGCGCACTTTTGTTGTAGCGATCTTCTTGTTTATCCCTTACTCGATTGAGACTATCTTCAACGCAGGTTTGTACTTTTCTGTACTGTTCCTGTCTGGTTGTGTCCCAGTCTCCAGTAGTCACATCTGCTTCTGGTTCTACAACACCAAGCTCCAGATCCATGGGCAGCTTTCCTGGTCTGGCCCGCATGAGGTAAGCTGGGGTGCAATTGGTGGAACTCACAGGTATGTGATTGTACAGATCTACCAGGTCAGGTAGTAGGTCTGGCCACCGATTTCTCTCTTCCAGTGGTACAGTCTTCAGCAGGTCGATGACAATGTGATTCATTTTCTCACAAAGACCATTAGTTTGGGGGTGGTACGGTGTGGTTCTGATCTTCTTACACCCGTACAAGTGACAGAACTCTTTGAATAATTCGGCCTCGAAGGCTGGGCCTTGATCAGTTAGTACCTGCTCAGGATATCCGTGTGGTCTGCAGAAACACGCTTGGAATGTCTTTGCTGCTGTCTCTGCCATCAGATCTTTGACAGGGGCGACCACCAGGAACCTGGAGTAGTGGTCCACCATAGTCAGGGCATAGGAGTATCCTGACCGGCTGGGTGACAACTTAACATGGTCCAGGGCCACAATCTCCAAGGGACGAGTCGTCTGGATGGGTTGCAGGGGTGCCTTCTGACTGTTGTAGTCCTTTCTTCTGAGGCCACAGGGTCCACAGTTCTGGCACCACCTCTCAATGGAGCTGCGCATTCCCACCCAGTAGAAACGACACTTCAACAGGGTCTCCAGCTTCTTCCAGCCAAAGTGTCCCGCTTGGTCGTGGTAGGCTTCTAACACCATCTGGATGTCTGCTCTGGGGACTACTATCTGCCATACCATCTCATGGGTCCTTGGGTTGACGTACCTCCGGCACAGCTTCTCACGGTAAATGAACAACCGGCTTCTCTCATTCCACAGCTGCCTTGCTTGTAGAGGCGCATCCTTCTCCAAGGAGGAACCTTCTTGAGTTATCAGCGCCTTGATTCGGCTGACAACTGGATCGCTGTCCTGAGTTTCCTTCCAGCTGTGGTGAGGTAAAGGATTTAACGTCTTACCACGCGATCTCCTGCTGGCTTGTTGCTCATGGATCATCCCATTCCTGTGAAAGGCAGGTAGTTCGATCTCTTCCAGATCATCCACTTCTTCTTCTGTGTCCGATTCATGAGGCATCCTGGATAGGGCATCAGCGTTGGCATTCTTGCGGCCTGCTCGGTACTTGATTGTGAATTGGTAGTTTGACAGCCGAGCCATCCATCGTTGTTCTATGGCTCCCAGCTTAGCTGTTTCAAGATGCGTCAAGGGGTTGTTATCAGTGTAGGCAGTGAACTTACTGGAGGCTAGGTAGTGCTTAAACCTCTCCGTGATGGCCCAGACCAGTGCCAGGAACTCCAACTTGAAGCTGCTATAGTTCTCTGGGTTCCTCTCGGTCGGGCGGAGCTTCCTGCTTGCGTAGGCGATGACTTTCTCCAGGCCATTTTGCTTCTGACTGAGGACTGCTCCCAATCCTTCATTGCTGGCATCAGTATACAGCAGGAATGGCTGGCTGTAGTCAGGGTAAGCTAGGATCTCATCACCTGTCAGGATCTCCTTCATTTCCTTGAATGCTTCTGCCTGTTCTTTACCCCAGTGGAATGGAGAAGTTCTGCTCTTGAGGGACTGTCCCACCAGGAGGTCTTGCAGAGGCGCTGCTTTCTTGGTGTAATCCTTCACAAACCTCCGGTAGTATCCTGTCAGTCCCAGGAACTGTCGCACCTCCTTGAGATTTTTCGGCTCCGGCCATTTCTGGATGGCGGTGATCTTTTCAGGGTCTGGCGCTACTCCTTCCGAGCTGACAATATGTCCCAGATACTGTACCTTTTGTTTAAGCAGATGGCACTTTGAAGGCTTCAGTTTCATCCCATACTTGGACAGTGACTCTGAGTCGCACATGGTACCAGGGTTATGGATACTCGGCACCGAGCCCATGGAAGTCTATGGGGGATGTCACTGGCAGCAGAGCTCGGTCCGTGGCCCTGGGCGCTCATACAATGGGGGAATATTTACAGGGATTATAGTAATAGTTTGTGACGCCACCTGTGGTTTCTGATCAATATAACCAGCGTTGCAGGATAATTCTTCTGAGGGGATGTTACTAGGCAGCTAGATGTTAAGTCCCCCACAGGTGGGACTGTTCCCTCAAAGTCAATGGTGTTGCAGGGTGCAGATAATAAGTCAGTCACACACAAGTTGTTCTCTTTCCATACCTTTACTGATGATGGTGGCAGGTATGTCCCGGGAAGCTGCTCAGGGTGGAGTATGCACATCCAGGTAATTGCTGAGTAGGTTTAAGGCCTCCTTTCCCTTTAAAGTGTATGAGTCCTAACTTGCGTGAAGTCAAATTTAACTCTGAATAGCATAGCTTCGCCCGGCCAACATTGTGGTGGAAGTCTTCTAGTGACAAGAACTAAGTCTATGTGGCGGTACCTGCCAGACTCCTGTTCTGCCTGACCCTGGTTACGTATCGGCACTTAGGGCTACCTTCTGTGACTTGAAGTCCAGCAAGGATTCCGGTTTTCTCCTACTAGCCGTGAAGGTTCTAGCAAGGCTTCGGACCCGGTGTCCGGTTAGTCGAGTGAAGGTGATCTGTCACCGAAATCACTCCTTTCTTGAGTCACCACTCGCCCGTCGCCCTACTCTCCTCCTTAACATAAGCACAGGGCAGCGTAGGTTCTGTCATTAGCTTTCTTCCTTCTTTCCAAGCTCGCTGACTGATTCTCAGTTAACTCGATGTTCTGCAAACTGTAGTCCCCTTCCTTCTTTCCCTCAAAGACTCTGTCCAGAGCAGCTCTCAGGACGTTCCGTCAGACTGAATACACGCTTGCTCCGAGAGTCACTTTCCACATACATAGGGTACTAGCAATCTGTCTGTTCTGAGATATCAGCTTGCAATCTTTCCTTCCCTGATTCTGTCGCTCCTCCTCTAGTCAGATTTCGAGCTCTGACAGGAATCCTCTCACTCTGGATGCCTGAGGAACTATCTGTCTAGGTACACCACACTGCTAGCTGACTCTATGCATGCTGCATTCTCACGTCCCTAATACTGAATCAGGGCTCCTCTGTGTCTGGAAATGTACAGTTGAAGATTCAGATTTGCATTACCTTTCATACATACTCCTGGAACAGTGTACAGCTGGCCAATCGAATACCTCCGCCAGGTGTTCAAGTGATCTTCATACGTTTTCGAGTACACAATTTACGTCGTCCAGGTACAGCAAACAGTTTCAAAGTTGAGATGTCCCAGGCAGCTCTCCATCGCTCTCTGGAACGTCCAGGGGCACTGCTGAGTCCAAAGGCATTCCTGTCGAACTCACAGAGTCCCATCGGGGTGGTGAAAGCCGTCTTCTCCCGATCCTCCTCAGCCACAGCTACTTGCCAGTACCCACTAGTGAGGTCAAGGGTGGAAAAGTAATTAGCAGTTTTTAAGGCAGCTAAGGATTCCTCAATGCGTGGTAAAGGGTATGCATCCTTTATGTGTAATGCGATTTACTTGTCTGTAATCTACACACATTCTCATGCTTCCATCCTTTTTCCTGACTAGGACTAGAGGTGCTGCCCAGGGACTACAACTATCCCTTATCACTCCTGCTTCCTTCATATCACGCAACATTCCTTGGCTTTCTGGTAGTGTGCTGGGGTATAGGCCTGTACCGTTCTTTATGGGAGGATGATTGCCTGTGGGGATGTGATGTTGAACCCCTTTAATTTTCCCAAAGTGAGTGGGTGTTTGCTGAATACCTGTGCATACTCCTGAACTACTCGATATACTCCTTGTTTCTGGTGGGCTGGAGTGGTGTCTGTCCCGACATGGAGCTCTGACACCAATCCTCCACCTGGGTGGTCGGACCGTTATCCTCCACTGGTTGTGGGGAGGTTAAGGGCTCCGTCGTGTGAATGGAGTTATTATCCACAGCATGTAACTTAGCAACAGTGGCATAACGTGGTAATTTCACTTCATCCTCTCCCCAGTTGAGAAGACGCACTGGCACCCTCCCATTATGTACATCCACTACCCCTCTGGCAGTCAAGAGTGTAGGTCTGTGTTCTGAACAATGGGGCTCTACTACTGCTTGGTAGTTCTGTCCTATCAGACCTATTGCTGCTCTACACCAAATAAGCATTTCACTCATTGGGGGTATCACAATGGGATTCGGGTCTGTCACCCGTACATTACCAATCTCACCACCGGTCAGTTTCACTTGCTGCTGGCACATCAGGGTCCGAATCTCCTTCCGGATCACTCCCTTTTGCCTTGGTCTGGCAATTCGGCGAGCTGTTGGAGTAAAAACACAACCTCCTCCAAACAGTTACTAATAACGTTAGTGCCTAAAACCACATTCAACCCATTTTCCTCATTAACAGTCTTCACTACAAGAAGTCCCTGATCTTTTAGCTCCACTCTCCCCACTTTCACGTCTACATTTTTAGCCCCAAGTAAGTCAAGAGGAGGCCATTAGAGGCGTATACTGCAAAGTCAGGGTTTGGGGGTTGGAGACCGTCACTGGACCAGTATTTATTGTAAAGAACATCAGGTATGACGGTTACCTGAGATCCAGTGTCCAGCAGGGCAGGATTGCAATCCCGTCCAGTATGATGGACAAGAAAGGTCTTCCTCCCACAAACCTGCGGTTCCAGTCTGAGGGGCCTGAGGAGTCTATTCCTGGGTGTTGGCCCTCGGACCCAGGATTTGCTCGTTTAAAGGACACCGACGTGCTGGGTGACCTTCTCTGTGGCAGCGGTAGCAGATGATCTCTCGGCGAGGATGATGCTGGTCGCGGATCCTTCCTGGGGGTGGCGTTGTCCTCCTCCGGTGGGGCGACGTTCTCCCTCTCCTCCGGCGCATCCAAGGGACATCCTCTGGGCAGTCAGCTAGCAGGATCTTTCCTTCTTCCTCCGTCGGCAGTCGCAGGGCACTCATTACAGTGGCCAGGTTTTTGGTCAGCTGGCGCACTTCTGAGCGCAGACAGTCCACTCAGTAGGGGGCGCCACCTGCGTTTTGGCTTCCGCAACCAGCGGGAAAAGGTGGATGCTGCTGGCTTTAGGGTGGCTTCACTCGGGTGACACTGGGTTGCCATCTCGGGTGTTTCCAGGGGTCGCAGTCCTTTTATAGCCATGTCCTTAAGAGCATCAAAGGTAGCATCAGGATGATCCAAGGACCACCAGTGCACAGTCCTGCTTTCAGCTTGGGACCTCATCCCCGTACAAATTGTTCCTTAACATTTTATTCTCTTTGTGACACTATGGGTTAACTTGTTTGAGTGTTCGCAGGGCCCCTTGTAGTCGGCAGGCGTAGTCCCTAATACTGTCATCTGGTTTCTGGGAGCATTGGTAAAAACCTCATCCGGAGATCTGTTTCAGTGCGGTCCTCAAAGATAGTCTGTAGCTTTAAGAAAATGCAAGCACTGATTCCTGGTCTGCAGCTGTCCAAGTCTCTACCTCTCTCTCTGCAGCACCAGTCAATTGTCCGACTACCACTGCAGCTCTCTGCTTTTCGGTCATAGGGTACATGTCCATTATACTGCATATTTTCCGCTTGAACCCGGCAGGGTGTCTGGCTTGCCGCTGTACTGAGGGAGCCACTTCGCTCCAGGCATGTATGGTAGCGTTAGCGGTACTATTGGGACCACAGGACCAGGTGAGGGGCCAGCATTTCCAGCCTGTGCGGCAGCAGCCGAGGGGTAAGTCATTAAGGCCGTCGCTGGCGCGTGTCAGCCTGGGCCGCGTTGTCGGCTGGCTGCGACATGTCTGCGCCCCCTAGTTTAATCGTGGCCTACCTTCTCTGAAGGCTGCAGCTCTGCAGGGCACAGCGAGTGTAGGAGGACCTGGTCGCTGTCGCTCTGACGTCAGAGCGTTCACTGAAGCTCTTCACAGGACCTGCCGCCGCGTCAGCGTTGGGGGCGTGTCCAGGACTCAGCGCGCTTTTGCAGGTACGCCCACTAGTTTTCGCGCCGTGGCGCTGTAATTTGGCGGGCAATGGCGGCAAATGGTGGGAAATCTTCACCACATACAAAACACAGTCTTTTAGTGAGGCACACAGTACCCGGTGGCAACGGGCACAAGTTACTCCGTTGCTGCAAGGCACGCAATCCTGTTCGTGACGCCAAAGTTGAGGCCGCACGTACCAGGGCCGTGGGGTACTCGGCACCGAGCCCGTTGATGTCTATGGGGAATGTCACGGGTAGCGCAGCTCGGTCCGTGCCCTGGGCGCTCACTTTGAATGTGGGTATTTACAGGTGACTTGAATGATGAAATGGGGATTCGTGACGCCACTTGTGGTATCTGGTCAGGATGACCAGCGCTGCTATGCAGATCCACTGGAGGGTTAATATTGTGCAGCTAGGTGTTAAGCCTTCCACAAGTAAGGCTGAGTGATCCTCCAGGGCAGAAAGATATACAGAGGTGCAGGACAGACAGGGACCCGGCAGTCAGAGATAATAAGGGAGACACACACATAAGTCGCTTTGGTACCTTTACTGTAGATATTGCAGGTACTTCCCGGAGTACTGTAGGGTGAAGGATGCACTTCGAGATTCCTCCACTGGTAGGTGTGTGGCCTCCTGTCCTCTGCCTTTATGTGATAAAGTCCTGACCTGCCTGTAGCTAGGTCCAACTTGGTCTCCGTCTTGCACCTGGCTGATCTTGTGATTGAACCTTCTCCTGAAGCACACAGTCTCTATTTGCAGTGCACTGCTAGACTCCGTTCTTCTGATCCAGCTACGAATCAGCTCTGTGGTACTCCTGGGACTTGTAGTCCTCCAGGAACTCCGGTGTTCTCCTAATGGGTCGTGGAGATCCCTATAGGCTCGGACCCCGGTGTCCGGTCAATACTTGCTGAGATGAGCTATTAAGGCTCCTTTGTCTCATTAACTTCCACTCGCCTTCGGCCTACCTGGATCGTCACACGATCACACAAGTTGGCAGTTGGTGGGCTGCCTCTTCGCCGCTCTCTAAGCGTCGGCACGCTTTCTACTGAGCTATACTTCTAAATTCAGCTCTGACTAGGCTGGAGTGATCTCTCTGTATCACTCTTACTAGACTCCACTTGCTGAACTGAATAGCTCTGCAGCCTCTCTGAGGTGACTGAGCTGCACCGAGCTGCACTGCTCTCTGACTGAGCTCTGACTGAACTCTCCTAGCAGACTCAACTGAACTAAACTGAAACTAAACTTCTTTTTATATGTCTAACACAGCTCCCTCTGGAGGTCTTTAGGGTGCTGTACGTGTGTGGGTGCATAATGACCTCTAGTGGGATCTTCTTTCAGTGCACCCTTCTGGAAGATATGGATCCAGTCACAGCTGGGCTCCACACAAGCATTTTTATTTATAGGAATGAAGACAAAGCTCCTAACAAATTATTTGTAAAGTTTCTTAAAGGGAACTTGTCACCCCCCCGGGCGTTTTTAAGTAAAAGAGCTACCTTCAGCAGCACTAAGGCAGCAGTCTGTGAAGGTGGCTCTTTTTTTTCTGGTCCCCTGCAACGCTGAAATATAGAGTTTTAAAACTAGGTCCCCATACCTTAATTGCGTCCCTGAGGTATGGCCTCTTCCCCTGACTCATCCTCCCCCCAGCCGTCCATCAACCCCCTTCAGCATCACCGCGCCTCCTCCAGAGTTGTTTTTCTTTCAGTTCGGTTCTGTGTGGTGCCTGCGCTGTAATAACAGTCCCCGGGCATGCGCAGTGCGCGCTGCCCGGGAACTGTCAGAAGACTATTGCGCCTGCGTCTTCTCTTTCCCAAGATCCCTCCCCGCAGTGTGTTATCATGTATTCACACTGCGGGGCTGGCAATCTGGCGCCTGCGCAGTCTACATGTTTAGCTGCGCCTGCCCCCAGCCGCCGCACAGGGTATGAAAATGAAAGTGGAGGGACTGGGAGAAGGGGGCAGGCGCATGATTGCTGGAATAAGTCTGTTATGAAGATGCACAAATTGAGTATAGTTTTATTGCAAATGAACTTGGACTCTGAGAATCTTTGCGTGTTGTTGAAGAAAGCAGGAATTCTGCAACCTGAGGAGAACTCTGACCCACAGGTGGGTGAATTGCACCGCACACACACTGCACCTCAGAATGGACATTTTAATTACATAGCGGAGCGTCAGGGTGTGATGGAACAGCAGCTGCCCCTCGCCATGACTACTACCCTGGCCCCCCGTTACTCTACCACCAACAAACAGCTAGATTCTATAAGCAAACATGTCAGCAAATGCTTAAATCTCCTAAAACATCGCCCTAGCAATATAAGATTCCAGGTGGAATCATTGAGCTGTGCATGCAGTGCATCGGTCCAGGATCTCCAAAATTTTCTAGCCAGTTCCCTTATATTTTGCTTAAAAATTGGCGGAGTAACCTAAACAACACCTTCAAAGAACCTTAAAATCGTTTTCCTAGAATCAACATTTATCGTCTATCCACATGGTAGATGTTGAATGTATGGTTACTGGAGGCACCACCTATGGGACCCCCACAGATTATTTGTATGAGGGTGAAGGTGGTGATCAGGGCCGGTGCTGTGGGCTGGTTCTGTCTTCGCTTCAACCTAAAACCCCTCTTTAAAACTAATAGTTTTCCCAGGTATGCTGTGCTGTTGCATTCGTTCTGCACTTACTTGTGGGCCGGAAGTCTCTGTCCTCTGGACCGGGATTAGTAACACACATACCAGAAGACATTGGGTATGGTTCAACAGGTTCAGTTTTACTGTGCAATTCGGATACATTCAGCTGCGGCATACAGTATGAGACAGAGTCCCTTCTGATTGATGTTCCCTTTTCCCAGTACGCTATCAGATCTTTCCTCTGTTCTGCCCAACCTGCCATCGCCTCAGCAGACTCTGTTGGTACCAAGGGCTTCCTATCGGCATTGCAGCATCCCTGAGGCCCTCCACCTATCCCTCTCTCTGTAACACGACTGTCTTCTTCCACTTAAGGGAGAAAGAGCCATGGAATCCAATGCCCCTTCTGGGCCCTAGGCCCTGGACCACCCTGGGATCTGCACGAAACTTCCGATGTGTCCTCATGCTGTTTGGGAAACTTGAAACTGATAGGACCCTTTGTCGCTTATGCACCCGCTGACCTTGAACCTCTCACTCACTGTCATTGTTTAAGACTTCCGTACTCTCCCTAGCTTCGAAGTGCTTCCCTTTTTAAATCTCCACTAACCCCTCCCAATATGTGGGCTATTCCCATGCTTTAAACTGTACCTTACCTAAACAGCTGCTAAGTACATCCCTATCCTTCTTTTGGTTCCCCTAAAGACAGCCCTCCCCAATCCCGGAGATGGCCTTGAGGTAAAACCTCCAGGAAACCGAGTCACAATCCGGCCATAAGGATAAAATGCAGATTTATATGCAAGACCTATAACAAAACAGCATTATTATACATTACTATAAAACTCAACTCCCTCTTGACATGGCGTCTTCTTCTCACCCCCTTTCAAAGGTACCAAATTTAAGTAACGCAGCTGCCATGCATGCATCCTTGTCTTGGCTGTCTCCACCAGTCCCATAGACATTGATAGGAGCAGAAGGACACATGCTCAACCAGTCATCATAGAAACTCTGTCACTGTGGTCATGGTGGGGATGAAAAATGGGGGACCCCGTATCCCCGTACTCTAGATCAGATGAGTCTTATCCATGGAGTCTCCAGTGATCTGACACTTAGGTGAAAATTATCAATTCTAGACAAAAAAACTTTAACAAGAAATAAACAGTAAGAGTGATGATATTTCCAGGGGCAGTGCTGTTGTCCACCATGAAAGAATATAACAGGAGTGTGTAGGGTCTTGCATGGGACAGAGTAGCTGCCTGAGACCCCCTAATCTTACAAACATGCACCTCCCACCACTGAGCCCATCTGCAACCATTCGACCAACGTTTATGACTGACACAACAACCAGCGAAACATGAACCAGCAATATATTTAGCTGTGAATTCTTTATGGATTTATTACCATGTTTAATAAGCTTGTTTTACTGCATAAAAGCAGGATGTAGATCGATTTAAACCCATGCACCATTCCAAGTATTTAATAAGTGTAAGGTCGAATAAAGCCGTTCACAATTTAAGCTAATAGACGAGAGCATGGACAGACTTTTCTTTAAGTCAACTCCAGCTTTGCCTTTAACATTCGGAAATATATAGAAAATATATAAAGTTGTGGGGGACTATTAGCAAAGGTGTTCCTGGTAATGCACAGAACCTTTGTTTTGGTGCCAGTTCTCTTATGAAGGGTTACAGTCGCCATATCTCCTCCATTCTCCCCCAATACATTCTGTAAGCATGCGCAGTACGAAACTCACATGTTTCCTTGCTTCCAATCTTCCCTTAGTCCATTTACAAGAAGAAGAGACAAGAACAGCTGCAGAACCGTAAGGTTATGTTCACACCTACAAACCGCAGACGCGTTTCAGACTTTGTATTTACTCATTGCATGCAACGAGTAAAGACTTAGTCCGAAACGCGTCTATGGTTTCTAGGTGATGGATTGGGTTGTAATGGATTTACAATAAACTTCTGAATTTTTACGGATCCTTTTGCTGCATATGCCAGAACACTTGCCATACGACAAGGTCTCCGCGCAAACAGGATATCCTACTGCGGGCGAGCTGATGTTTTTTGTTCTTCTTCTTCACTGTTATGTTCACACATTGTGTTTTTGCAGCTTTATTTTCCACACCAAAAAAATACAGTGGTGGCGGGAAAAGCGCTGTGTACAATTACATTATTTTTACTTGCGTTTTTCACCCATTCATTCTAATAGGTGAAAAGCTCGGAAATAAACTCTGTAAGAATTGACATGCTGGCAAAAAAATACAAAAATGCAGCATGTGTATGAGATTTCAGAAATGTCATTGATTATGTTGGAACTGTGAAGTGCTGCGTATTTTACTCACTACATATGCTGCAAAAACGCTATGTGTGAACAGTCCCTAATTAGGCTTCATTGCGCCCAAGGGGAAAAGTTAAGTTTGACAAGTAATTCTGCAGTAAAGCTACTGTATATCCCTGCTGTCTGCTGTCTTCAAGATTTTCTGGTGACTACTACCATTGGCTCCACGCTGATGGCAAGATCCTGGACCTAGCAGCCCATATTTCCATATCAAGGACCCCTACAGGTAATACTGGGGGCAGCTAATCAACTTGGCTATGCTATAAATCTACTGTAAACCTCTGATTCCCTGTGAAGTCCTTCCTTCCATATTGACATCTTATGACCGTACTTCCCTTTTAATGCGATTGGATAAAAGTAAAAAAAAAAAAAATAGTTTTCTTTTCCTAAAACTTTATATTTCGATGTTATTTTCCACTAATTATAAAAAGCGTCTCTGAGAAGAATTCTCCAGTGATGGAGTCTGTAATGACTTCCCAGATATACAGCGCTGCTGACCATGTTGGCGTCCGATGAATAATTGATCAGAGCAGGGTCGTGGCTTAAGAGTCTGAAATGTGTTTTAATTTCCATTGCCACCCACCGGCTGTTCCACCTTGCTAGAAGCTGTGGAAGATTAACCTTTAGCTGGAGAGACTTTGCTTACTGCGAGCGGAGGGCACAGCTGCAAATAAAACATTAGAAATTGGCGCTTCTTTTAAATGCGTTCACACTTTTCTGCCCCGTCCGAGGGACCCGTCGTCCATTAGATTTTCTAACATAAGCAGAATTCAGTGAACATAAATATTTATACAGCTATTTGGTTGAAACGTCAGCCAGCTCTCCATGAAAGGACCATTAAAAAATCAAGATAGAAATGATTTGAAGTAAAGCTGCAACTTGGGAGTCTGATTCCAACTGCCGGGTAGCAAGTTATAAGACAAAGAGAATAGGTCATGGCAAATTATACAAAATAATGAAATCTGGGATTTCTGGTCATAAACCCATCTGATCCCTTTACTTTAATGAACTTTACTTAAAGGCAATCTGTCAGCAGGTTTTGTTATGTAATCTGAGAGCAGTATGATGTAGGGGCCAAGATCCTGATTCCAACGATGTATCACTCACTGGTCTGCTTGGTGCAGTTTTGATAGAGAAATCACTGTTTTCTCTGCTGTAGATCTAGCAGTGCGCAGAATGCTGAGCTGTGTACAACCCCACCCACACCGCTTATTGGCAGCTTCCTTGTGTACACTGTGCATTGTCAATAAACTGCCAATCAGTGGTGGGGGCGGTGTAAGGCTGTGGTTCCACGGTCCGGAACCACAGCGCTTTGGACGGAGCAGAAATTCCGCTCCGTCTAAGCCCCGCCCCCTTTATGACGCGCGATCTTTCCGGAGGTGTTCAGGACACCTCCGGAAAGAGCGCAGGGCTACATAGCCCTGTGTTAATTCTGTTGCGGCGACGCACCGTCGCCGCAATACGCGAGGACATGCTGCGGTCTGAAAAGACGCGCCGCATGTCCGTTTACGCAGGTCTGCCACCTGCGTATTGTTACGCATAGTGGAGACGGGATTTCTTGAAATCCCCTCCACTATGCTGTAACATCTGGACGCTGCGTGTTTGGCGCTGCGCCAGCGCACAGCGCCAAACACGCAGCGTTTCCTGACCGTGGAAACTCACCCTTACAAAGATTAGCTGGACTGGCCTGCACATGAGCCCTAGTCCTGCAGTGATAATCTCCTGCCAATAAAACACTGATTGTATTGAAACCACAACACACATCCTCATAAGTGACACATCAGTAGAGTTGGGATCTCTGCTGTTCTCAGATTACATAGCAAACACCTGCTGACAGATTCCCTTTAAAAGGATATATATGCAGTCTGATCTGTGGAAATGTAGAGCAGAAGGAGTTGAGCAGATTGATATATATCATTTTGGGGAAAATAATCATAATAGGTTACTTTTTTTTTCATTGTCTTTTTATGCTTAGGAGTCCAATGGACAGTTAATAGCTATCTCTACATGCAGAGTCATACAGAGAAGGCTGTCAATCACTGATGGTTGTCACCCACTGGACTCATAAACATAGAATGATCCAGATATAAATGAATAAAACGCAACTTATAATGAATTTTTTCCAAAAAAACTGTATCGGTTTGCTTATAACATGCTGTCCGTAGGTTAGGCAGCTTATTTGAAGGTGGCAGGTTACCTTTAAAAAAAACTACAGTCAAAAATTCAGCTCCTACAAAATTTGTATAAATCTTATTTAATGTAAGGCCGGTTTCACACGGCCGTGTCTCCAGTACGTGTGGTGACAGTTCTCACACGTACTGGAGACACGTACAGACATAGACACATTGTATTCTATGTGTCTATGCACATGTGCGTGTTTTCACACGGTCCGTGTGCCAAACACGTAGACATGTCCGTTTTGACACGGACACACGGACCGGAAAACGTTCCGCACACGTAGAACTGTTCACACAGTCCTCCATGTGCGTGGATGGCCACCGGGGAACTCTCGGCTACTGTAAGCCGCTGTCCCCCTGCAGCTGGTGCTGAAGCCGGCTGTAATTCCCCCTGCTCTGCCTGCGAGCACAGGAGAACGAAGAGCGGTGTATTTATATGGCTGGAGTGTGTCAGCAGTTCCTGCAAGATGAAGGCATTGAAGCTATGGACTGGCTCGCCCGTTCCCCAGACCTGAATCCGATTGAGCACATCTGGAACAGCATGTCTCTCTCCATCCACCAACGTCACGTTGTACCACAGACTGTCCAGGAGTTGACGGATGCTTCAGTCCAGGTCTGGGAGGAGATCCCTCAGGAGTACATCCGCAACCTCATCAGGAGCATGCCCAGGCATTGTAGGGTGGTCATACAGGCACGTGGAGGCCACACACAATACTGAGCATCATTTTAACTTGTTTACACTTTCATTTTGAGGGTCTCTCCAAATCCAGGCCTCCATTGGTTCAAAAATTGGTTTCCATTGATGATTTTTGTGTGATTATGTTGACAGCACATTCAACTTTGTACACAACAAATTATTCAGTGAGAATATTTTATTCATTCAGATCTAGGATGTGTTATTTGAGTGTCCCCTTTATTTTTTTGAGCAGTGTATATATATATATATATATATATATATATTGTAACATTTCCGGGGGTTTAGCTCTAGGATCGCTGTCTGGGTAGACAGAATGGCATGAAAACAGTTCATTCAGACAGCAGTTCTGGTGCAAAACTGGCCGCAACCAGTTTTATTAAAGTCCACAGCAAACAGATTAAAACAAAGCATAAACAGAAAACCTGGGCTTGTCTAGCCTCTAATTACACTTAGATAGATGGCCCTCTCTATCCGGGACCCAGACTCTACCAGTCTATGCCCAAAACAACACATATCACATATGTTACCAGTATGGAGCTTTACAGATACTCCTCCTTGTGTCTAAAGGCACCTTCCATGTCCAGACTTGAGAGAGATCCACTCCTATTCAGCCGCTCTTCACACGGATTCGCACTGAGACTACTCCTATGTCCGGGGTCCTTCCTGCACCCAGACTGAGATAGCTCAAACTCCTGGAGACTGCTTCCCTGTGCCAGGACACCTCTCTGTGTCCAGGCTAAAGACAACTCTAACACTCTTGGAGACTGCTTCCTTGTGCCAGGACACCTCTCTGTGTCCAGGCTAAAGACAGCTCTAACACTCTTGGAGACTGCTTCCTTGTGCCAGGACACCTTCCTGTGTCCAGGCTAAACTAGCTCTAACACTCTTGGAGACTGTTTCTTGTGCCAGGACACCTTCCTGTGTCCAGGCTAAACTAGCTCTCAGATTGTGTTTGCAGACACCTACTTCTGGTCTCCTAATTAAGACCTGAGTAGTTTCAGGCTTGTGCTGCAAGTGTGTGCTGAATGTGAGGTGTAGTGACCTTTCTCTACCACTAGGTTTACAAAGCCACACATTTCCCTTATACCTAGGTGAAATGTACACCCCATTCATCACATATTCACTCACTGTCTCACAATATATATATATATATATATATATATATATATATATATATATATATTTTTCTTTATATTTTGCTATTGGGGGTGTGACTGCCTCCAGCCTGACTCTGCACTCCTCCCATTGACCGGCAGGTGATGTATATCAGTTATACTTACCGATTTGAATTGTATGCTCATGGCCCGTAAAAGACATGTTTTGCCAATTAACTGTAGACTAATAGCTCAAAAGAGGTATGCACAGTAGAACAGGGTCCCATCAGAGGGAGGTCATCTTGCCATGGTTTATGCGCACACATGGATTGGCCAAGTTATGCGTCAAGAACGTTCATTTTTGTACGTTTATCTTACTGAATAATAATACAGTTTAGATTCAATATTTTCAGTATTTGCATATATTTTGGCTCGTATAGAGTGCTGCTGTGTTTTCTTTTAGGCCTCTTTCACACTTCAGTCGTGCGACATCAGTCAAAATCCGTCAAAATGTGAAAAAAACAGATCCGCCATTTTTTTTTGGCGGATCCGTTTTTTTCCCATTGACTTGCATTAGTGACGGATTTTGACGGATGGTCGTCCGTTAGGTCCGTTTTTTGACGGATCCGCCAAAAAATTGGCGTCCGTCATTTTAGAAAAACGTCCAATGCAACGTTTTTTTGTTGCGCCAAAATGGCGGACTAAGGCGGATCCGCCGCATCCGCCATTTTGTATAATGGGCGCCTATGGGCGACGGATCCGCTGGCATCCGTTTTTGACGGAATCCGCCCGCGGATCCGTCGCCTCCATAGAAAACCATTGAAAATGCAGAGAACACTGTGTATATATATATATATATATATATATATATATACGCGTGTATACAGTACAGACCAAAAGTTTGGACACACCTTCTCATTTAAAGATTTTTCTGTATTTTCATGACTATGATTAATTGTACATTCACACTGAAGGCATCAAAACTATGAATTAACACATGTGGAATTATATTCTTAACAAAAAAGTGTGTAACAACTGAAATTATGTCTTATATTCTAGGTTATTCAAAGTATCCACCTTTTGCTTTGATGATTGCTTTGCACACTCTTGGCATTCTCTTGATGAGCTTCAAGAGGTAGTCACCGGAAATGGTTTTCACTTCACAGGTGTGCCCTGTCAGGTTTAATAAGTGGGATTTCTGGCCTTATAAATGGGGTTGGGACCATCAGTTGTGTTGTGCAGAAGTCTGGGGGATACACAGCTGATAGTCCTACTGAATAGACTGTTAGAATATGTATTATGGCAAGAAAAAAGCAGCTAAGTAAAGAAAAACGAGTGGCCATCATTACTTTAAGAAATGAAGGTCAGTCAGTCTGAAAAATTGGGAAAACTTTGAAAGTGTCCCCAAGTGCAGTTGCAAAAACCATCAAGCGCTACAAAGAAACTGGCTCACATGAGGACCGCCCCAGGAAAGGAAGACCAAGAGTCACCTCTGCTTCTGAGGATAAGTTTATCCGAGTCACCAGCCTCAGAAATCACAGGTTAACAGCAGCTCAGATTAGAGACCAGGTCAATGCCACACAGAGTTCTAGCAGGAGACACATATCTACAACAACTGTTAAGAGGAGACTTTGTGCAGCAGGCCTTCATGGTAAAATAGCTGCTAGGAAACCACTGCTAAGGACAGGCAACAAGCAGAAGAGACTTGTTTGAGCTAAAGAACACAAGGAATGGACATTAGACCAGTGGAAATCTGTGCTTTGGTCTGATGAGTCCAAATTTGAGATATTTGGTTCCAACCACCGTGTCTTTGTGCGACGTAGAAAAGGTGAACGGATGGACTCTACATGCCTGATTCCCACCGTGAAGCATGGAGAAGGTGGTGTGATGGTGTGGGGGTGCTTTGCTGGTGACACGGTTGGGGATTTATTAAAAATTGAAGGCATACTGAACCAGCATGGCTACCACAGCATCTTGCAGCAGCATGCTATTACATCCGGTTTGCGTTTAGTTGGACCATCAAAGCAAAAGGTGGCTACTTTGAATAACATAGAATATAAGACATAGTTTCAGTTGTTACACACTTTTTTGCCAAGTATATAATTCCACATGTGTTAATTCATAGTTTTGATGCCTTCAGTCTGAATGTACAATTTTCATAGTCATGAAAATACAGAAAAATCTTTAAATGAGAAGGTGTGTCCAAACTTTTGGTCTGTACTGTGTATATATATATATATAATATATATATATATATATATATATTTATATTTACACAGCTCCAAAAATATCACTAAAATGCCACATTCTTGATATGACTGAAGGAAATATTCCAGTTGCAAATCTTTGTTCATCATTACATAGTGGAATTTGTTGAGAACAGTGAAACATAAAAATGATCAATGTAAATCAAAATTAATATCCCATGGAGGTCTGGATTTGGAATTATACTCAAAATCAAAGTGGAAAATCAAATTACAAGGTGATCTAACTTCAGTGGAAATGCCTCAAGACAAGGAAATGATGCTCAGTAGTGTGTGTGGCCTCCACGTGCCTGTATGACCTCCCTACAATGCCTGGGCATGGCCCTGATAAGGCGGTGGATGTTCTGCTGAGGGATCTCCTCCCAGACATGGATTAAATCATCAGTCAACTCCTGGACAGTCTGTGGTGCAACATGGCGTTGGTGGATGGAACGAGACATAATGTCCCAGATGTGGTAGATTGGATTCAGGTCTGGGGGTGCAGGCCAGTCTATAGCATCAATGCCTTCATCATGCAGGAACTGCTGAAACATTTCAGCCACATGAGGCCTAGCATTATCATGCATCAGAAGGAACTCAGGACCTACTGCACCTGCATATTGTCTCACAATGGGTGGACATGCTTTGGACACTGTGCTGACAGACACAGCTACCGTTCTTGTCACTGTTCGCATTGATTTGCCATCCTGTATGAGCTGCACTACCTGAGCAACTTCTGTGGGTTGTACTGTAGACACTGACTCATGCTACTGCACCACTAGGGGTTAGAGCAATGACAAAATGCAAAAGTGACTAAAATAACAGCCAAAAAAGGATGAGAACAGAGAAATGGTCTGTGGTCACTCTGTGCAGAACCTCTCCTTTATAGGGGTTGTCTTGGTAATTGCTTATCATTTGTACCTGTTTTCTGTTCCATTTGCACAACAGCAGGAGAAATTGATTCACAATAGGTGTTGCTTCATAACTGGACAGGTTGATTTCACAGAATTGTGATTGACTTGGAGTTACATTGTGTTGTTTAAGTGTTACCTTTATTTTTTTGAGCAGTGTATATGTAGGGTTTTGTACTTACTCAGTTGCGGTTGAGGTCAGCACAGGAAGCGGTATCATTAAAATGCCCAAGCAGGTTTGTTAGACCTGCATAAATCGCATAGCATAGGCAAACCAAAGACAGCCTTTTCTGGCACAAAGGGAAAAACAGAAAATAAACAGTCCATTTAATGTGCGGGTTCGCGGCTCAGGTCAGTGTCTTTCAGCAAACACACTGGAGGCCTCCACACCTCCAGTCACAGACTCTGAATGAGACACTTGGTCTCCATTTTATCTGCCAAACCAAGCCCCCGGAGTGGGGATATGTGAGTAGTCATTCCCACCCATCTGTTTTGACTGTTCTTAAAACCCAGCCCTGATATGCCCTATTAACTCTCTCAGCGCTATTCATGCTGGAGTATACTTTCTTTGGCTTACATCATCGAAGCTGCCAACCTCGATGATACATAACTCCCTCCAAGGACCTGTCCGGCGGCTATCCTACTATAGACATATATATATCCTGTGGTAGAGCGACTCACTAGGCTGGACCCAGAGGTAGAAACGGAACACTGTCTCAAGAACGTGCTTGGAAAAATAAACACGGCCCTCTGGGCAAAACAGCAAAATAAAACACAGTCCTTCTCTTAGCTGGGATCAGCCTGCTGAAGGTCAGCAATGTCCACGGTTCAGGTCTTTTAACACGGGCACAAACACTTTCCTGGAGTGCTTCCTCTCCAGACACTGACACCTGTTGCCTTTGAAGGCCAGCTACTTAAGCACCAGACCATGTGACTCCTCCCCATGTGACTGATCACATGACTGTGACACCACACCGATCCTGTCAGCACAGGCGGTGCTGGCTCTGCAGGTGGAGATAAGGTGGGCATCCTCCCACCCACTCTAAGGATGTCCACATAGAAGCCAGCCCATTATGCAACTTAGTTTAACCCTCACTTCACTTAGTGTGCTGGAGGAAAAACTGAATGAAAGTACGCAAATCGCATAACTGCAGTCAAGTGCCCGTCGACTTGAGCCGTGAATACCGGGGAATTGTGACAGCATTCACATAGCACACTGTCAGATTCAGCAGTCTGCAGTCACGTAGATCAAGTTGAGACTTATCCCAAGACTATACCTTGAAATATATGCGACCATTGCATTAAATGCACTAATTGTGAGATTTTTATATTTCCGTTTAGGCCCCAAAATAAAATAGCCCTATTACATAACAGATTGAGCCACTGCGCTGTGACTGAATTTTCCATTTCTATCATGGAAAAACAGTGCATTGTATAGAGACTCTGAAGTTGGGAACAATTTGCACAGCTTGAAGCATCCAAAGCACAAAATCTATAAGCAGAGCGCCTTGGAAAATTCCCTGTTTTGTCATAGGACGGATTATAAGTTTATGACTTTAGAGAGCAGTTCCAGCCTTTCTCCTTTTGCTGAATACCGACCCGTTTCACTGGAAAAGACAGATTCAAACTGTGTGTTTATGTGGAAAAATGAGGTGAGCATTTTCATAGCGGAATTCTTGGAAATTTCTGCAAAGTCGATGCACCTAATACCCAACTGGCCCATGGTCTTATCTATATTTAATACTGGTCAAGTGAAGACCTCATACCTAAAGTATGTTTAGCAATCTGTCAGCTAGAGAACCCCAGGAACTGATAAAATAAAGAATTAATAGATAAGTTCACCTAAACATAAACATTCCAAACTTGTTAACTGATAATAATGTTAATAAAACATATCTCCGAACTCCTGTTATAGGGACTATATCACCTATAATTTTTCACACATTTAAACCAAATAATTATAAATATTTTTTGTTTGTTTTTTATTTTCATATAAAATAAAATGAAACCTGTAATTTGTAGATGTACAGTGGTCTTTATGGTGGAATGTTTTGGTCATGCTCTGTGACCTGTGCAGAGGGGATTGCGCAGAGAGGAGTACAGAGGCGAGCTTTGATCACTGCCATCACTTTTTTTTTGTAAATTTTGGCTCCTGTCTTATCTGTACATAGTTGATACCTTTTAAAATAATTCTGCCTGTGATGATAATGAGATGACTGCAGAGAAGTGATCTCTGCAAAACAGGTAGTTTCAGGCTACAATGAGGTTCAGTGCTCAGGATGAAATCTGTAAGATGTGTGTAATCAGCGGGGTCTCTTGTAACTGAAAGTCCTCAGTGGTTGATACCTTTTAATGGCTAACTGAAAAGATGGTAACAAATTGCAAGCTTTCGAGACTACGCAGGTCTCTTCATCAGGCAAAGACTAAAACAAAAGCTGAAGAATCACATATTTATACACAAGAGGACACAGGAATAATGCAATAGGTAAGACAAGTGACGTGAAGCACGTCACTTGTCACTTGTCACACGTCACTTGTCTTACCTATTGCATTATTCCTGTGTCCTCTTGTGTATAAATATGTGATTCTTCAGCTTTTGTTTTAGTCTTTGCCTGATGAAGAGACCTGCGTAGTCTCGAAAGCTTGCAATTTGTTACCATCTTTTCAGTTAGCCATTAAAAGGTATCAACCACTGAGGACTCTCAAGTCTAAATATTTTTCTATCTACTGGCTAACACGGTACGAAGATACACATCTTTCCTATTGTAACTGAAAGGCATTCTGTCAACACAGAATGACTGTGCAAACCAAATACA
The DNA here is from genome assembly GCA_033576555.1 of Oophaga sylvatica. Classification (NCBI taxonomy): domain Eukaryota; kingdom Metazoa; phylum Chordata; class Amphibia; order Anura; family Dendrobatidae; genus Oophaga; species Oophaga sylvatica. The sequence goes on from JARQOD010000003.1 coordinate 92,528,037, forward strand.
TGCCCTTGGAGCACCCATGGTGTGGCCAAACTTTTAAGTGCACCTCCTCACCTACTTGTTTTCCATGTATCTCCATCCTTCTCTCTATAAAAACAAAATCAAAATAAAAGGGGGGCGAAAGTAGAGGCGAAATCAAGTAGGTGTTAAGGTGCAATGAACCATTTGGTCACGCCAAGAGTGCGCCTAGCGCCTGTTCTTGGTTTGAACAGTCATTCGATGCAGACTGAGTCCCCTTAAAAGGGGGCAGCAACCATAAAGTCACCCAAGCTAAGGCTAGCTGCAAACGACAGTGTATTTAATCATCCGATTGAATCGATTTGATTACTCTAATCACACCCTGATCAAACTCTGATCAGATTTTGATCAGAGTGTGATCATAGGGTGATTTGATTCCACTGGATGAGGAGGAGATGGAAAAAAAATCTCAATCTTATCCATTCCGTCAGTCCGTGGAAATCAGACTGCACTCAGATGTCATCCGAGTGCAGTCCAATGTTTTCCACAGACTCATTGACTTGCAACGCGATGATCAGATCAAACTGGGGCATGTTGTGATTTTTTTCTTGGACCAGCTCGGTCCCTGGAAAAAATCAGACATGTGTACGGTCCCACAGAATGACATTGGTCCGAGTGCAATCTCATGTTTGTCAGATAGAACTTGGACCAAAAATACGGCCATGTGCATAAGCCATTTGGGGTATATACAGTATTTAGTGCCATAAGAAGTGTGTAATGCAGAACAGTAAAGCCCCAGTGTAAGCTGACAGCGACCCCGGTGGTGACGATACTGTGTGGCCCAGCTATGTCAGGCACACATAATCCAGGAAAATGCACAGGAAGGTAACCGCAAAAGCTTGATATCCATTCACGTCACTCACACTTTCAGACACACCCACCAGGGTATAGGAGGTAGTGACACGTAGCAGAGTCAGATAGTTTCCTGTCTTCGGACAGTCCAGAGTTCAGTCAGAGTTCTGTTAAGGAGGGAGAGGAGCTCAGATCATTCAGTTTCCTGTCTTAGGACAGTGCAGTTCTGAGTCAGTCCAGTCTGGACTTGGAGGATACTGAGAGCTGTTCAGTGAGCTCTGGAGAAAGCTGACGTTTCCATCAAAGCTACAAGTGCTTATGTTAAGAGCGAGAGCAGGGCGAAGGGCACAGTGGAGAAGACAGAGAGAAGTGCTTCAGGTACCAGATTACCTGCACTTATTCACCGGACACCGGGGTCCGAAGCGTTGCTAGTGCTTCACGCCTAGTAACAAGATAACCGGAGGCTTTCTGGACCACAGGTCGCAGGAGGTAGCCCTAAGCGCTGATACGTAACCGGAGTCAGGGGAACAAGGACCTTGAGTGGGACGCTACAAAAGTAGGGACTTAGTTCCTTCAACATCTGAGAATCAGAGACATAGAAGGCTCCACCACAATGTCAGCCGGGCGTTGCAGCTATTGAAGAAGCTGGAGATTGCAGAGTTAACTTCGCTTCATGCAAGTTTGGACTCACATACATATGAAGTAAAGGAGGCCTCTAACCTGCTCAGCGGTTATCCTGAATGTGCATTCTCCACCCCGACCAGCTCCCCGGGACCTGCTTGAAACACCTACAAGTAAAGGTATGGAAAGAAGCTGCATTGTGTGTGACTGAATTCTTAACTACACCCTGCATCACCACCATAGACTTCCAGGGATCGGTCTCACCTGTGGAGACCTACCACCTAGCTGCCCCATAACATCCCCTGTGAAGATCCATACAGCAGCGCTGGTCCAATTGATCAGATACCACAGGTGGCGTCACGAACTAACTACAAATCCCCTGTAAATATCCCCCATTGTATGAGCGCCCAGGGCCACGGACCGAGTCCTGCTGCCAGTGACAAATCCCATAGACTTTCATGGGCTCGGTGCCGAGTACCCCATTGCCCTGGTACTTAGTGCGACTCATCTTCTGGCGTCACGAACAGGATACGAAGCTTGCAAAATTGTGAGTCCTGTGTGCCTATTGAACTGTTTATTACAGAAAAAGACTGTTTGCTGTTTGTCCCTTTTGGCGCCAAATACCGCCATTTTACCGCCATATTCGCGCCCTGAGGCGCTGGTGAAGAAGGTGGGCGTGCATTCATGGGCGTGTACCCCCCTGTGGCGCGAAAGTTATGGCCGCCCTCTCAAATGCTACTATAATGTGAGATCCTACCCCACTGCAAGGGAGATCCGCCTCCTCTTAATCTTCTATGCAAAAAAGAGGAAGCGCAAATCCCGCCTCCACGGAAGAGACCAGATAGTTCCGGATGGAGAACACAGTCTGGCTTGGAGAGAGATGGAGGCAGGACAAGAGCAGCTGTGTGAGGGAGCGGTGGAGTGCAGGCCCTGTTCCCCAGTAAAGCTGTTGCTTGAACCGGAGCCATCCCTAGTCCGGGACCTCCAACAAACCCTGCTGGAGGTAAAGGAGGAGAATGCGGCGCTTAAAAAGCTGATCCAGCGCCAGGCAGATATGGAAGAGACTGAGAGACGCTGGCGTGCCCAGACACAGCGGCTGCTGTGGGACGCAGTGTTCTCTCCCACAGACATAACACCATCACCTGAATTTCCTAAGTCCCTGCTGAAGAAAGAGGCTGAAGGACGACCGGAGGCAGCCCCCAAAAGTGCTGTACCTGATCCCACCGATGGAGAGGTGGAGGGGAAGGAGGCTGAGGAGGCCCTGCCTGATCCGGAGTACCAGCCAGGCCAGGAGGCCGCAACGGATTACAGTTCCCCGGTAGGAACGCCGGAGGGGTCCCAGCCATCGTTACCGGAAATCGATTGGGACGCAATGCAGTATTTGGATGACGTCACTTACGCTGTGAAAGTGGAGAATGAGCAGCGATGTCGTGATCGGGTTAAGCAACGCCAACAGGAGCAGAGGGAAGCGCAACAGCAGCGGCAGCAGTACCACAAAAAGTTTCTTGCTGACAAGGAAGCAGTCCGGAAAGATAAAGGTACCCTAAGGGAACCGCGGCATCAGGGGTGCGTAACTGGGTTCCAACTCCGCAAGGGCTGGGGCTTTATACATGATCCGGGCCTGTACCAAGAAATTTTCGTAAGTCGGAGAGACGTGGAGTCTCATTTACCTATCGGGCACCCTGGGAGGGATCTTGAAAACGGGGACATTGTGAGCTACACGCGGCACTGGGGGTTAAAGGGATGGTATGCCCTAATTGTCTCTATCGTCAGTGACCCCGTCCCCGACGCCGGTAACGCACATAAAACCGCAGCGTCCCAGTCCCGGGCCCCAACAGCACTAGGCCGTGCACCAGCATCGCCCCCTGCGTACTCCTCTCGATCTAAGTCGCCCTTCGCATCGCAGCCAACGTCACAATCAACACTGCCGCCTATGCCCCAACCTGCATCGCAATTCGCATCGCAAACTGCATCGCAAGTTACCGCGGCACCCTCAACAACGCAACCTGCGTTCTACACACCCGTTGGGACCACAGTTAGAATGAGAACTGTCGCTACCCAGACCTACATAGCAGGACACAATATGCTGGTAATGGGAACACAAGGGCATCGTGTTATTCTGTCCCCAGGGATGGAAAAGGTTAATGTCACACCAAGCAAGGAAGATAAGAGCCAGTAGGACCCAGACAGGGTTTACTGCACCAAGAATTGTACAAAGTTGATGAAGAAGTTTGACAGAATTGCACATTATTTAAAATGCTTAACAATATGTATGATGTTTACATAATAGAATACCCGGCTGGGTAAAAGAATTAAATAATGAAAGTTAACAGGTTAATGATAATTGTATAAAGTTTTATAAAGAAGATTTTTGCACTTTACAAAGAGTTAAAGTATTACTGTGATTACTTGAAAATATATGTGTCTTTTATTATGCATGGACTGCGTGGCTGTGGACTGTGCCAGCCCAAGAACTTGTATTGTAAATAGTTCGCACTTCAGTTGCCCTATCTTGGTTTTACATGAAACCTAAACTACCTCTAAAGAAAAACCCGTATGGTGTGGCCTAGAGTGAGGTCTGCAATGAAGTCCTGCAGCCCACCCAGGACCCACGTGGGAGGTTTTTGGTGCGGGTCCTCCACAAGAATATTATCTAGTATTTATAAAAATGTTTTGATACTTTGATACTTTTGTATTTTTCTAATGTACAAATTGTAACGTTAAAGATTCCTCACCTCCCGGATGGGATGAGTTATTATGTTTATGTTAAATGCAAAACAAATGTTTTTCTTTTCTCTTTTACAGCCCGGGAGTGCTGTGTTTAACCAAGGGGGGATGTGTGGCCCAGCTACGTCAGGCACACATAATCCAGGAAAATGCACAGGAAGGTAACCGCAAAAGCTTGATATCCATTCACGTCACTCACACTTTCAGACACACCCACCAGGGGTATAGGAGGTAGTGACACGTAGCAGAGTCAGATAGTTTCCTGTCTTCGGACAGTCCAGAGTTCAGTCAGAGTTCTGTTAAGGAGGGAGAGGAGCTCAGATCATTCAGTTTCCTGTCTTAGGACAGTGCAGTTCTGAGTCAGTCCAGTCTGGACTTGGAGGATACTGAGAGCTGTTCAGTGAGCTCTGGAGAAAGCTGACGTTTCCATCAAAGCTACAAGTGCTTATGTTAAGAGCGAGAGCAGGGCGAAGGGCACAGTGGAGAAGACAGAGAGAAGTGCTTCAGGTACCAGATTACCTGCACTTATTCACCGGACACCGGGGTCCGAAGCGTTGCTAGTGCTTCACGCCTAGTAACAAGATAACCGGAGGCTTTCTGGACCACTGGTCGCAGGAGGTAGCCCTAAGCGCTGATACGTAACCGGAGTCAGGGGGAACAAGGACCTTGAGTGGGACGCTACAAAAGTAGGGACTTAGTTCCTTCAACATCTGAGAATCAGAGACATAGAAGGCTCCACCACAATGTCAGCCGGGCGTTGCAGCTATTGAAGAAGCTGGAGATTGCAGAGTTAACTTCGCTTCATTCAAGTTTGGACTCACATACATATGAAGTAAAGGAGGCCTCTAACCTGCTCAGCGGTTATCCTGAATGTGCATTCTCCACCCCGACCAGCTCCCCGGGACCTGCTTGAAACACCTACAAGTAAAGGTATGGAAAGAAGCTGCATTGTGTGTGACTGAATTCTTAACTACACCCTGCATCACCACCATAGACTTCCAGGGATCGGTCTCACCTGTGGGAGACCTACCACCTAGCTGCCCCATAACATCCCCTGTGAAGATCCATACAGCAGCGCTGGTCCAATTGATCAGATACCACAGGTGGCGTCACGAACTAACTACAAATCCCCTGTAAATATCCCCCATTGTATGAGCGCCCAGGGCCACGGACCGAGTCCTGCTGCCAGTGACAAATCCCATAGACTTTCATGGGCTCGGTGCCGAGTACCCCATTGCCCTGGTACTTAGTGCGACTCAATACCTCTGGCAGTTGCTGTGGCATAAGGCTGGAGCCGTCAGATGGAGACTGCCTGAGCCTCAGCTCTTCTGACCATAGTCTGTAACTATGTGCTTTGTGGGTATTATGATGTGAACCTCCCGCCCGTTGCTTCACCTGGACACATATCATTTTATATAACAGAGGTCTCCTCTGTTAACTGCAGGGGCTGGAAACCGAGAGCTTTATTCCAACACAAACTCAGAAAATAAAGTGAAGGTGATCGAGGATCACAGACAAGCGACGGAAACTGTGAGTAAACATTTCTAAGAAGCCACTATTACTCAGCAACATTTTATGACTAACACACGTCTGCTAACATTATGACAGCCGAGTCTGATGAAAACCCCAAAAACAGTAAAATCTCTGATGATATCACTCATAGCAACCAGTAAAGTAGTTGAAGCCATGATTATTTCAGTGGTCCGTTATGTGAGGATTCAGTAGTGTTGTGGTTTAGTGTATTAAGTGCAGCATAATGTCAGCATATGGAACAAGGAGTCCGATATATTTATGATACCTGGCCTCCTCCCTGCCGCTTACCACTGATTGACAGCTTTCTGCCTATTGCTGTGCATTGGGAGAAAGTCATCAATTAGCGGTGAAAGCCTGGGGAAGTCCGCATATCATGAATACAATTACTGGATTGTCACTCATAAGAGACAACCAGCTGAAATTACTGGGAGGTGGTAGCAGAAGGGCTTGACAAGTTCCTGCCAGGCGAGGGTCACCAGGCCGTATATTCTCTCATCTGAGAAAATCAGTCAGATTATATTAATCACACTCTGACCAGAGTTTGACCAGAGTGTGATCACAGTGTTATCCGATTTTCTCGGATGTGGGGTAGATAGAAAAAAAAATGTTTCCATCTTCTCCATTCTGCCTGTCCTTGAAAATTGAACTCCACTCAGATGTCATTCGAGTGCGGTTAAATTTGTTGCCATGGACCCATTTACAGTCATGGCCAAAAGTTTTGAGAATGACACAAATATTATATTTTCACATGATCTGCTGCCCTCTGGTTTTTATGTGTGTTTGACAGATGTTTTTATCACAGACAGAAATATAATAATTGCAAACATATGAGTAACAAAAGCTTATATTGACAGTTAGAATGAGTTAATGCAGCAAGTCAATATTTGCAGTGTTGACCCTTCTTCTTCAGGACCTCTGTAATTCTCCCTGGCATGCTCTCAATCAACTTCTGGACCAAATCCTGACTGATAGCAGTCCATTTTTGCACAATCAATGCTTTCATTTTGTCAGAATTTTTAGGTTTTTGTTTGTCCACCCGTCTCTTGCTGATTGACCACAAGTTCTCAATGGGATTAAGATCTGGGAGTTTCCAGGCCATGGACCCAAAATCTCTATGTTTTGTTCCCTGAGCCATTTAGTTATCACCTTTGCTTTATGGCAAGGTGCTCCATCATGCTGGAAAAGGCATTGTTGATCGTCAAACTGCTCTTGGAGGGTTGGGAGAAGTTGCTCTTGGAGGACATTCTGGTGCCATTCTTTATTCATGGCTGTGTTTTTAGGCAAGACTGTGACAGAGCCGATTCCCTTGGCTGAGAAGCAACCCCACACATGAATGGTTTCAGGATGCTTAACAGTTGGCATGAGACAAGACTGGTGATAGCGCTCACCTTGTCTTCTCCGAATGAGGCGTTTTCCTGATGTCCCAAACAATCGAAAAGGGGATTCATCAGAGAAAATAACTTTACCCCAGTCCTCAGCAGTCCACTGCCTGTACCTTTTGCAGAATATCAGTCTGTCCATGATGTTTTTTCTGGAGAGAAGTGGCTTCTTTGCTGCCCTCCTTGAGACCAGGCCTTGCTCCAAGAGTCTCCGCCTCACAGTGCGTGCAGATGCTCTCACACCTGCCTGCTGCCATTCCTGAGCAAGCTCTGCACTGCTGGTAGCCCGATCCCGCAGCTGAAACACTTTTAAGAGACGGTCCTGGCGCTTGCTGGTCTTTCTTGGGCGCCCTGAAGCCTTTTTGGCAACAGTGGAACCTCTCTCCTTGAAGTTCTTGATGATGCGATAGATTGTTGACTGAGGTGCAATCTTTCTAGCTGCGATACTCTTCCCTGTTAGGCCATTTTTGTGCATTGCAATGATGACTGCACGTGTTTCTTTAGAGATAACCATGGTTAACAGAAGAGAAACAATGATGCCAAGCACCAGCCTCCTTTTAAAGTGTCCAGTGGTGTCATTCTTACTTAATCATGATAGATTGATCTCCAGCCATGTCCTCATCAACACCCACACCTGTGTTAATGGAGCAATCACTGAAAAGAGGTTAGCTGGTCCTTTTAAGGCAGGGCTGCAATGATGTTGAAATGTGTTTTGGGGGGATAAAGTTCATTTTCTAGCCAAATATTGATTTTGCAAGTAATTGCTGTTAAGCTGATCACTCTTTATAACATTCTGGAGTATATGCAAATTGCCATTAGAAAAAGTGAAGCAGTAGACTTTGTAAAAATTAATATTTGTGTCATTCTCAAAACTTTTGGCCATGACTTTACTTGCATGGCTGAGCGCCATCCGATTTCCGGATGCAAATCGTAATCGCACATGCAACGATTTTTTTTTCTCATCTGACAGGACATATGCACAGCTCCATAGAATAACATTGGTCTGAGTGCGATCTTAATGTTTGTTGAATCGCACCAGGACCGAAAATACGGTCATCTCCACTAAGTATTCAGTAACACTACAGGTTTAGATTTTAATTCATTTGGTTACTATTCAGCCACTCTATATAATTCAGTTAGTACTACTTTATATAGTTCCTTTCTCTTTGAACACTCATGGTATACATCTCTACAGTTAGGTCATGTGATCATAAGGTGACCACCTGGGAATTACTTAGCTTTATGGTCTCGCAAAGGGTGTCACAATCTCAGTCACCAAAAGTTAATGTGATGCAATTGCATAGACTGTACCACTGAAACGCTCCACAAGCAAGAGGTAGAAGCTTATATCAAAGACAATGATGATGATTGTACAGTGCCTGACACACAGTTGTAATGGAGATTACTGTATGCTTGTAATTCACTCTACATTCTGCTAAATAAGCTGTGTTCTTTCTTTGGAGATGCAGTTATAGAAGAAGAACGATGCTGTATATATGAAAGGTTCTTTAATATATTTGTGATTCATGCGGGCCATAGTTGTATGCGCCTGACAAACTGGCATGTACTACATGGGAAATTTGATGTGGTAATACATTGGAACTTGTGCAGATTTTAAAAGATGATAAATAGGAACAAAATGCAACTTTTCACTCTGTATTTATACGCTCCAATCCAACACAAATCTATAGGCCATAGGGCTGGAACAATGGGTAAACAGGGTAGACACCCACCTAGGGGCGTGGGTAGTGGCACACATGGGAGCAGTGACCAAAAAGTAAATCACCCATTGTGAGGCTGCAGGGGAACACCGGTCACCCCGATGTACGTTTCCCACAAGTGATATTTGCTTCTTCAGGGGGAGGGAGGGGAAGAAGCAAATATCACTTGTGTGAAACGTACATCGGGGTGACCGGTGTTCCCCTGCAGCCTCACAATGGGTAATTTACTTTTTGGTCACAATTAACTATCATTGTTTTATGGATGGTTTGCTCAGGTCTCCTTTGCATGAGGGAAATTTCCACTGTGATATTATTTGGAGACCTTCTGGGCCCCGCCTCATATGCATAGTTGTGTGCCTTTTTGGTGACTAACATTTACATAAGGTGTGCTGGGCTCAATCTTTCGGCTACTTAGCATTACCATTTGGTGGTCGGTATGCAAGTGGCATGACAGGATGTTTACTTCCACACATGTGCCTTATTACCTGTCATTCTGCACTGCATGTCACTCTTCCATTTGTTTTTTTACCAGCCTCAGCATACCCCAACCCAGGGGCTAATATTTAGCGGGGCCACACCGGCCTGTCTCTTTACTGGGTTTTTTGGTCATTATTTTCCTTGTCTTTTTGATACTAATCATGTGACTATTTTATGATGTTTGTCTCGTCCTTACATATGTCCTTTTGTAATCAATAAAATTGTGTGTATTTATATAGCAAAGCTGACTCCATTTCCTCCTTTGTTTTCACCATTCCGTCTGTGTAGAGACTGGAGGACCCGAAAGGATCTTAAATTCATGACACTTTAGGCCACATGAGCAGCAGAGACGGCGAAGTTGCAGAGGAGCAGAGTGAAAGAACACACAGGCAATTGGGATTCTTGTGTGGAGGCATTTGTGTGGAATTCATCGTGTATGGATGACTGTGAGTGCCTTATACTTTGTAGGCTGGGGACTGTGGGGGTATCATACTGTGAGTGTAAGCCGCTTTGTGTGTGGATCACTGTGGGCATAATATTGTTTGGGAGACCACTATATGGACATCATACTTTGCTTGAGAGCCACTGTGGGTGTCATACTGTGTTTGGGGGCTCTGTGGGCATCATACTGTGTTTGGGAGCCATTGTGGGTATCATTCTGTTTTTAGGGGCCTCTGTGGGTGCCATACTGTTTGGGGGCCACTTTGGGCATCATACTGTTTGGGGGCCACTGTGGGCATCATGCTGTTTTTGGAGCCCACTGTGGGCATCATGCTGTTTTTGTGGGCCACTGTGGACATCATGCTGTGGATGGGGGCCACTGTGGGCATCATGCTCTGAGTGGGTGCCACTGTGAGCATTCCACTGTGTTTGGGGGCCACTGTGGGCATTCCACTGTGTTTGGTGGGCAGTCTGGGAAAAAAATTTAGTGTGATAAAGGTCTCAAGGACAGTCTGGGTGCCATGAAATACGTTTATACTGTGTGGGAACACTTCCTGGCTAATCGGAACAATATTTCAGTGTGTTCATATAAAGGAGTGATTGACGCTAGGGAAATAGCTTAGTATAAAATAAAAACTGCTGTGGTGCGCTACGCGCTTCGCAATATGTGTCCCTCTGCCTTTACCTGCAAAGTAGAGCGGTATGGAGGTGCAGTACGGCAATGTGCCTGAGGCCTAATAGACATTCCCCCAGTCCATCATGTAGGCTGAGAGCAGCTAAAATAAATCTATATACTGTGGTCTGCTTTTAGGGCACAGTTCCATGCAATGTGAAAAAAATGTACAGTCATGCTAATACTTCGGGTTTTCAAATTAATTGTTTAAAATTGATCTGCAGCACATTCCCTCATGTAAGCAAGATGTGCTGCCAAGAATACATAGACTGCATGGGAAGGAGCGATTGTAGTAATGATCATTCGTCTCTACACACCCTGCACACACAGATGATGTCACATGTGAATGGACCCTTAAGGAACGCCGATCTACATGCTATATCATAGCACAGCCATCATTATTGTGGGGAGAACTGATCAGATAAGTGAATGTTTCATTATGTCAGATGATAATACAATCAAGAATATCTGTATAACCAGTTTCATTTCTGGTTCTCCAGCAAGTAGCGTCCCTGGCCACTGGAGCCGTTCTTGGGATAGTCAGGAACTCTGGGGCTCGCTGGTTCTAGAATTAGACATTTGAGATGTAAGTTTTGGTGGTAAAGCGCCACCTAATGGTCACAGTGAAATATGTATTCTGCAAACCTCCAGAAAAGTACGGATCTTATTCTTTACACTTACGTTCACATAAATGATAAGGAGATGTTTCTGCAGAAATGTGTTTTATTTTTTTTTACGGGTCCCTTTTTCAGTTCTTAGCCGGACGTTCTATTTCATCCACAGAACAATAAATAAAAGGTCATGAAATACATTACAATTCTGTACATTAGATTACAAAATCATCAGCGCCACAAAACTCAGCAATCGGCGATACATCAAGTGATCAGATTAACCCTACGGAAGGTGCACACGTACAGGGGGCAGAAAATAAAAAGTCAGCAACATTAACCGGCTGTGACTGAACAATAAAATGAATTATTGCTCGGAACGCTCTTCCCTTTATAATGACAGGTAAACGTACAGTCCACAGCTGTGCCCGTGTCATCTGTACATTATTACAGTGGTTTGATCAGATCTGTCCCAATTATCACTTGCTGTCTTCTTATGAACACTTGTAAACGGTGACATATGTGACCGGTAATCCCGGAGACAGGAGCATTCTCGTTCATTTTGGGTTTGACTGAAATCATTTTAGCCCTGGGGCGGCACACAGCCTCTGGTATGTGTCTGGCACCAGTATTTTTCTTCACATTGTATTTCAAAACAGTCAAATCACCATCATACATGTAATTCAATGGACCGTGGCTGTCCTGCTACGTAAAGGCCGCGGAGTTCAGTTCTTGTATTTTCCAGGGCTATGGGGTTTAGCAGAAATGTACAGACTTCAAAATAAATAAAAATATTAAGTTTGTTGTTAATTTATGACATGCATAGCTTGTTGCATATTTACTTTCATAGAAACTTTGGAAAGTTTAGATGAATTAATCACATTATTTTTCATCAATCCGAATGTCTGTATTAATTAACTACACTAAATGTGTTAATACTAATTATTATACACTAATAAGGAGTCGGAGTGCTCATAAATGGAGGAGACAGAGGTTTGTCTTTTCAACTCCACAGCCCTGGTATTTTTTTGCCAATAAACTTCAATTTTTACTTGCGCATGTATACAGAGCTCCATCATTGGCTCAGTCCGATACTGTGTTGCTTCTGCATATATACAAAGCAGATGTACTATGTGCCAATAATAACAATCCCATCAACTAATTGGGGATCACAGTATCAGAATATGTTTATGTCCCTGGTCATAGGATTGATCGAAACTGCTGCAGGACACATTGGAGCCGCACGCTGGAAGAAAAAAATGAGTTGTGGTTCCTGTGCCAAGCAGATATCTGATTGTTTGCTGCCAGTTAAAGGGGTTAAAACAAGTTACTACCTATATGTGGGGTAGTTAATAACTTACTGATCGGTGAGGATCAGATTTCTAGGTCAAACAGCGATCAGCAAAACGGGGAATTTTTATCTCGGTTTCAAAATGTAGCATCAGGTAGGATGCCCGACCGCCTCTCCATTCATTCTCTATGAGGTTGCTGGAAAAAGGAGAGTGCAGCGCTTAGCAGCCAAATAAAGAATGAATGGCGCTGCGGTCGACCTTGTGGACAGCCATTCTATCCTAACGGGGATGAAAATGCCTGGCTTTGCCGATCAGTTGTTGGACCCCCACCAATCAACAAGTTATCTATGTAGAGGTGATAGATTGCTTTCAACAACCACATTTAAAGCAGTGCCTCATCTTACCATCATGTTTAATATAGTTTATTCAAACTCTGTACTTCATTAGTCACATAAATACACACAGAAATAAAGAAATAAAAAAAAATGTACTGTGTTCAGGAGAATGTGTGCAGGGACAGTGCATGAGGGGTGACGTGCGCAGTGTGGGGAAGGAGCTAGTGACATGCAGAAATGAAGCCACTCCAGTGCAACGTTCACTACTGACGCTATCTAAGATATTGGCAAAGTATGAATTCATTTTGGCACTCGTCTAGAAAGAACAGAAAAAGGTAAGAGGCCATATCTATGGAGATAAACCTCTCATGCATAACCAGAATTACTGCAGAGGTGTCACAGGCTCTTACCCAGGCCACTTTCAGACAAGCATAGTCGGGTGCTCTTTGGAGTCAACATCATGCGAAGACTTCCAACAGTTTTTGAGAAATGGAGGTAATGTGCTACAGGCTTGTATGATGCTCCAACTCTAGTGTTAATGACCCGTAGGAGGTCCAGGCTTCTGTCTGTAACACAGGCTCAAAAAAAAGACTAGTATTCTCACAATGTTACTCCATATTGCTACTGGTGCAATTTCATTGTTCCCATCTCAAGGCCTTTGTTTTGGACTGTTTACACTTATATGCGATGCATCGTTTCTGTTAAAACTTGATAAAAATGGAAAAGTGCAATAAAAAAAATATAGAACAAAAAAACCCAGCTGTATAAAATTTGTCTGAAAGTGGCCTTTTAAGGACAAAAATCTAGAATTTTTTTTCCCCATAAATGCATATATTTTTGGGCTAAAATTCATTTTTGCAATCAGGTTTCATTAAAAAATTTTGCATAGTTTGCCTTCTATAACCTCTGTGTCATACTGTCTGCCCAATTAACTAACTGAGACTTCATCAGTGAGCTCGTTCTGGAGAATTTATAACTTTTATTGGACTTCTCTGAGCTCCTCTCAGCTGATTTATGACCACAGACCACATCAAAGTTGAATATGCAGGGAAACAGAGAGCCCGTAAAAGCCAAATGTTCGAAATTTTTTTTTGCAAAATTGACTTTTAGCGCCAAATACATCCATTTGAGTAAAAAAAAATAATTTTGGAAACGCACAGATTTCTGACCAATCAGATGACTTGAAATCAGTCTACATTGGCCATTTATACCCACAGATAGATTTTTAGGTTAGAACCAATTATTTTCTTCCTAACGGAAAACCTTTCTATTCCCTATAGTGATTGGATTTTTATGCATGTCAGAATAAATCGGAACTATTTCCTTTTTTTTTTTTGGATCAAATATCTGTACATGTAAAAGCGTGCGGAATATCATCAGTAATTTATCCATCAGACATAGTTCATTATTATGATCTCACAGGCAAAATAGTATTTTATAACTATGCGTGCCGACATACACTACTACTTCACCAGGTGGTAGCCATGCCAGCTCATAAAAGTGCCATTTTCTCCGGCTTCTTCAGAAGAGTTACATGTCTTTGCATTACTCCTCAGGTCGGTAACATCACATACACAAATATATTTTTTTCTGTGTGAACACCACAGTTGTTACAGGGCCAGAACGACAAAGTCAGATCTAAATGCTTCCACAGTCCAGACCCCTGACGTCAGTCCATGGTTGCCCATCACAGGTGGCCCAGTCCAGTAGAAGGCATTTACTGCCATGCAGAGGAAAAGAATAATCGGAATATTGGGATCTTCTGTCCGGTTTACTGCTATTTTTTTTTCTTTGCCCGGTAACATTTGGTTTCGGCACAATATATCACTTAGTATTTGAGATGAGATAAACCCTGTATGATTTTCTCCCTCAGGGGAATGATCAGTAACCAATGATCATTGTCAGTAAACGTCCATATAAGCAGCATCGGTGGTCGAGCACATTCACAGGGGGTCTAGGATGTCAGCTTGGAGTAGCTGGGAGGAGAGAACTTTCGCCTTAGATATTTGAGGACGTAGAGGGGGAGACAGCTGACCAGCGTAATGACTGTCACTTTCCACAGGAAGGACACCGTGGTAATGAAGTAAACATCTGAAAAAGATGACAAGCAACAGGTAGTAAGACGGGTGGAACAGCTACGAGCGATATGCATGTGCTCGTATAAAAGACAATGTAGAAGTGGGTTTCAGACTCCCTCCTCCCAACCACCCTTAATTTCTCCTCTAAAGGGACTCAAACATATTTTTCGAGCATGACGAAGACACTTAGCCCCGAGCATGCTTGGATAACACCTTATCCCAGCACATTCGCTCATCACTAGTTGAGATCTATCAGTAAAAATGCAAGAATTGTAAATTATTTCAGTCACAATTGGTTATATTTAACACAATTTTTACATGTGTCTTTTTTTCTGTGCAAGTAGCGGTTTTAGCACCATGATGAACGAAATGATCAACACCTTAAGCTATGTACACACATTGCATTTTTTTATGCAAATTAAAAGCTGTTTTTTACAGTAGCAGCAAAAGCTGTTAAATTTCAGAAATCTCATGAAAACTGCAGCATGTCACTTCTTCCAGCATTTTTGCAGCAGTTTTCCACCCATAGAAAACAATGAGTAAGTGCAAAATACACAGAAAAAAAAACACAGCAAAGCCTGCAGGACTTTTTTTTTATTGCCAAGAAATTAGGTTTTGGCAGCAGAAAAAGTACAGCAAGCAAGCAACGTGTGAACACAGCCTTATACAGAATTTGTGACATTTGGTTTTTGGTGGACTCTTTGATTTCTTCTTACCTATGAACTCATGTAAGAAAACAAGGGAGGCGATATAACAGGAGAGACTGAGGAGCTCGGCCACGATCATCAGCAGTGCCAGGTCTGGATGGTCAGTGCCACCATCAGTAGTTCAGTGAGGATCAGGGAGGTGAAGGAAATGGCCACAATATGGACAAACTCCGACTCGAAGAGCAGCAATGCTCCATACATGATGATGCTCCCTGGGAGAGAGGATGATGAATACGAAAATTAGTGACAAATACACCTGGATTCATATCTCTTATGCATAAAGTTGACTTTTTAAAACAATGGTAAACCCAGCGCCTTTGGCACAATTTCTTACAAGGTCATGCATGGCAGTATACTTGTGGCCGAGGTGCGGCTGCATCCTGACATTGGTGTGTAAACTTATTACTTTTATTAATACCTGCACGTTTTTTGCACAACCATTAACAAGAAGTAATCAATTAACAAGTATTTACCTATAATCTGACAGCCATACCTTGACCAGCGGCAACCACTCCGTGTGACCCTTAATAACTCTTAGGCCGGGGTCAGACTAGGGTATGGCATCTGATGCGAGAGCATTAGATGTGATATGCTAATGACCCTCGGCTCCTGCTCTGCTGTGAGTGGGAGCCGAGTGTCATGCGAGTGTGCTCCGAGCCTCTCACACAGCCACGGAGGAGGCAGAGAAATTAATTTCTCCATCTCCTCCATTGCCGGCGTCGGCGTATAATGCACAGCACTCGGGTGATATCGAGTGTCAATGACAATCGCAGCATACTGAATACGGCCGAGAAAAAAAATGATGATGTGATCAGCCCATAGATGAATACTGGCCCGAGTGCTATGCGATGTTTCCTCACATAGCACTCGTCCGTATTCATCGCTAGTGTGACTCCGGCCTTACAGCCTGCCTCTTCAAAGCTTTACCGTCCAATGCAAGAATCAGCTTTTCACATGTTAAATTATCTGCATGTGTTAAAGTGGAATTTTGATCTTGTAAAGTGAGGAGAACCTAGCTCTAAATCAGCCCTTTTATTCTCAGAATTAGTGGAGCCACCGAAATCAGACCGATGATGGCCTAACCTAGTTATTCGCCACCACTTTGTAAGATGAGAATCCCCTTTAATGAACCAAGCAGCCCCTCTGGATATGCACACTAGACATAAATAGAAATAAAAGGAAATTCATGATCACATTTGTCATCAGCAACCGAATTATTGAACATTTCAGCTAGCAACAATGATCAACTGCAAAAGAAAAAATGTGGGATGCTGGACTTCACATATGTTGCTGGCCATCTAATGTTACCTAGAGTTGCACTTTATACTTCAATCAGCCAACCAAACAGAACATACCACGTACCTTGATAAATGCTGATCAATACCCAGATGAGGAATGTCTTGTACGACAGTGGCCTTCCCTGGAAGGCAGAAAGAGAATATTTAAGCATGTGCTGATACTTTACCTGGCATTATTCCTCAAATTTTTGATATTAAAGCATCTTTTCAAAAAATCACTAACTAAACATATAACACATCCTATAGAAACCATCAAGTTAAGTTCTGTATTATACTCCAGAGCTGCACTCACTATTCTGCTGGTGGAGTCACTGTGTACATACATTACATTACTTATCCTGTACTGATCCTGAGTTACATCCTGTATTATACTCCAGAGCAGCACTCACTATTCTGCTGGTGCAGTCACTGTGTACATACATTACATTACTTATCCTGTACTGATCCTGAGTTACATCCTGTATTATACTCCAGAGCTGCACTCACTATTCTGCTGGTGGAGTCACTGTGTACATACATCACATTACTTATCCTGTACTGATCCTGAGTTACATCCTGTGTTATACCCCAGAGCGACACTCACTATTCTGCTGGTGGAGTCACTGTGTACATACATTACATTACTTATCCTGTACTGATCCTGAGTTACATCCTGTATTATACTCCAGAGCTGCACTCACTATTCTGCTGGTGAAGTCACTGTGTACATACATTACATTACTTATCCTGTACTGATCCTGAGTTACATCCTGTATTACACTCCAGAGCTGCACTCACTATTCTGCTGGTGGAGTCGCTGTGTACATACATTACATTACTTATCCTGTACTGATCCTGAATTACATCCCGTATTATACTCCAGAGCTGCACTCACTATTCTGCTGGTGCAGTCACTGTGTACATACATTACATTACTTATCCTGTACTGATCCTGAGTTACATCCTGTATTATACTCCAGAGCTGCACTCACTATTCTGCTGGTGGAGTCACTGTGTACATACATTACATTACTTATCCTGTACTGATCCTGAGTTACACCCTGTATTATACTCCAGAGCTGCACTCACTATTCTGCTGGTGGAGTCACTGTGTACATACATTACATTACTTATCCTGTACTGATCCTGAGTTACACCCTGTATTATACTCCAGAGCTGCACTCACTATTCTGCTGGTGCAGTCACTGTGTACATACATTACATTACTTACCTGTACTGATCCTGAGTTACATCCTGTATTATACTCCAGAGCTGCACTCACTATTCTGCTGGTGGAGTCACTGTGTACATACATTACATTACATTACTTATCCTGTACTGATCCTGAGTTACATCCTGTATTATACTCCAGAGCTGCATTCACTATTCTGCTGGTGCAGTCACTGTGTACATACATTACATTACTTATCCTGTACTGATCCTGAGTTACATCCTGTATTATACTCCAGAGCTGCATTCACTATTCTGCTGGTGGAGTCACTGTGTACATACATTACATTACTTATCCTGTAATGATCCTGAGTTACATCCTGTATTATACTCCAGAGCTGCACTCACTATTCTGCTGGTGGAGTCACTATGTACATACATTACATTACTTATCCTGTACTGATCCTGAGTTACATCCTGTATTAAAGTCCAGAGCTGCACTCACTATTCTGCTGGTGGAGTCACTGTGTACATACATTACATTACTTATCCTGTAATGATCCTGAGTTACATCCTGTATTATACTCCAGAGCTGCACTCACTATTCTGCTGGTGGAGTCACTATGTACATACATTACATTACTTATCCTGTACTGATCCTGAGTTACATCCTGTATTAAAGTCCAGAGCTGTAATCCTCTTTGGTGAAATCTTCTAGTACTCCCAGCCATGTTAGTGCACAGATCTTGATCAATTGACTTGCTTTATTGGACATTTCCTTATACCAGACTCTATACAGTCATATAATATAGGAGATATTAACTTCTCCCATTCCCATCTATTTGTGTAAAAGTCTAACCTCCTGATGAAGTGACACGTGAGTGAAACACATTTCAAATGTGGACCCACATGGCAATATAGTAATCATAAATTGATGCTTATTTTCTTCCCTATATATTCATTTAGGCTTCTGGCCCATAATTTGGGGGTACACTATGGGTGATATATAGTTACATTACATTCTTTTTTTTAGCATTACATAGTGCCTACTGTTTTTGAAGGTAGCAAGATGGGGAATCTGGGATCAGGTTTCTGTTTTTGCAATGGTTCCTTTTTTTAATATATTTCCATTTAAATCTGTCTGAGTTAGTGATACATAATAAAGTGCATTATTATTGCATTATTATTGGATGAGCAGTCATTATGGCTTAGTCCTGTTTACATATATATGAGCCCACCACTTATATAATTGTGGTGCCTATGGTTACTTTTTGTCTTGCAAGTAGAGTTGGTGCGAATCGATTAACACCATCCATCAGCCAGGTAAGTAATCTCTGGCAGCTGGATACGAGCCATCAGAACCTGATGTTATCTGTGGCTCTTTTTTTGATCAGCCGGCCTGGTACGACGTCACATGTGAGTCATCCCACAATGAGGACGTTGTACCAGACCGGCTGATCAAAAAAGAAAAGAGCAGCAGAGATATGAGTGCAATCCAGGAACAGTTGTAACTCTGGATCTATACCAATATTAAAAAAGGCTCTCAACTTTTTATGCAGAGTATATATTTTTTTTATTTATTTAGTGGCCGTCGGCTCGATCTTGAGCCATGGTGACTTGATGGATGGACGCTCTGTAGGAAGATTGATCTTGTGTAAGTCTAGATAGGTCCACCAGGGTCTTCTCCACTGTTATCTTGATAGCACCAAGCCATCGGGTTTGCTGGTCTTCCTCTTTACCTTGTTCCTTCTATTCTTTCGACCATGATGTCCTTCTCCAGTGATTGCTCTCTTCGAATGATGCGTCCAAAATAGGAAAGTCGTAGTTTGGTGATCCTTGACTCCAGTGACATGTCTGGTTTGATTTGTTCCAAAACAGATTCGTTTGTCCTTCTTGCCATCCATGGTATTGATGATGTCAGTACAGTATATACGGTTATTTTTATGCTTTATTTATCATTTATAAATGCTTGATTGCAGAAAAGTAAGTAGGAAAGTGATGGAATTCATTACCTTTAGAAGATCCTTGTACAGCTCTGGATACAACATTGCTACTTCAGATTTGACATCTTTATCGAGCACCAGAGAGAAGACTGGGAACATCGTGTAGATAGTGGAATATCTGCAGAAACAACACATAGGAAGCTGAACAATTCAGGTAGAAGCAGCAGAATAGATTGGTCATTAAATGCTGGAGATTTCCTAGTGCAAAAGTAGGAAAATACTACAAAATCCCTGGTTCAACACTGGTAAAGCATTACACCTAAGGTTTATTATCCGTGCAGCACTGCTTAGTAAAATTGTATAGTTCTTCCATTGTGGAATATTTATTAAAAAAAAAAAACACTGATTGAAAAAAAACCCTAGCTCTTTTCTAATCTAAGCCCTTTCTGACTCACAACTCCGGCTTTTCCTGATAGAAATCCCACAGCACAATAACCATACAAGCTTGGGAGGGTTTGGCCATCACCCATTCTTCATCCTGATTACATCATAAAGGACCCAAGGGGCCCAAAATTTCAAAGGGCTGCGCTCTTGAATCAAGTGGGCAGGGTGGAGTGGCCTCCCGGAGAACCACGATACTGTACAAGGCCGGTCAGGAAGGGCGGAATAAAGAGAAATGAAAATAGCACGCCATTAATCCTTTTATGGCCTTCAAACTTCTCAAGATACTGACAATTATAAAAAAATAGTGTTATTTACATAGAAATATATCCGTATTAGTCCACGCACTTCCCTGGGACGATGCCGGGACTAGTTGTACTCACTGATTTCTCACCAGACTAAAATTCCTGAGCCCTTATCTATCTGTGGCATTCTGCAACCCGAGTCGTATCTGAATGAATTCAACCTGAAGTTACATAATGTTACATGATGATGGCGCTGAAAAACGAGAGCAAAAGGTGATGGTGGGTCCTGGAATGGAGTCAGCCTTGTCCTGTTGGAATTTTCTCTCTAAAACATTTTTGAAAGATTATAAACTTTCTTATACTTTGCCTTCCGAAATCCAAACCTGACCACTGAATTCTGCAGTCCCCTGCTCCGAGGAAAGCAGTTGTGAGGGCGCCTGCCCCAATAACAGTGTTACATTTTATGGCAGAGTCGTCTACCTACCCGATGATGAGAAATCCTTGGTAGAGGGGAACAGAGGCAAAGTAAAACACTGAGGAGAAGACGGCCTGCAGAGATAAAAGATCCATAATTAGTTCAGCAATCTAATGAGGTCACAGTCCAAAACTGCACACAACCAGACACCATGTACAGCAATACAGACATGCGATATATTCTACTGATGGACACCATCCATCACCATCAGTCATGTTTTTAGCATTTTTTTCTCATTGGCATATATTTAATACTTTTTTATTTTCTCCATGTTTAGTGGGTCTCATGGGTAACGCCAATGGGCACATTTATCACTGCAGTTTCACCAGTTTAGTGTAAATTGCACTTTGGCTGAACACTGAATTTGTAAGGCGGTTACAACAATTTCATCCATATTGTTATCCGTGCGCCATCGTTCTGTCCGATTCTTAGGTCCATGTCACAACCAATTTAATATATCAACACTTTAATAGCATGCTGATGTCGTACTCCCTGTTTGATGCGAGCTCTGGCGCTGAGCCCGCACCTTTCCGGGCACATGACAGCTGATCTATACAGGTGGAATCGCGAATCAACCGCGGCTGTTAACTAGTTAAATACAGCTGTCAATTTCTGACAGCGGCATTTAACTAGCGCTTACCAGAAGGGTGTCGTAAATCCCAACCATTTGTGACCCCGTCACAGGATCGCAGGTCACTGATGGATCGGTATAACAACCAGAAGTCTGAAGCAGACCTCTATGGTTGTCATTGCCGGATTGCTATAAGCGCCATTTCGTGGTCAACGCTCATAGCAAGTGAGCATTTCTGCTACACACAGGCGATCTGATCATCTCCTGTGTGTAGCAGAGGTGATCGAAGCACTGCAGCTTCTAGTCTCCCATGGAGACTATTGAAGCATGCAAAAAGTAAAAAAAAAAAGTTTTGAAAAATATTAAAACATTTAAAAAATCTAAAAGTTCAAATCACCCCCTTTTCACCCCATTTAAAATAAAACAATAAAAAAATATATACATACAGTATTTGAATCACCGCATTAAGAATCGCCCGATCTATCAATATAAAAAAAGAATTAACCCGATCGGTAAATGGTGTAACGAGAAAAAAATTCAAAAAGTGAGAATTAAATTTTTTTGGTTGTCGCTACATTGCAATAAAATGCAATAACGGGCAATCAAAAGGTCATATCTAGACCAAAATGGTATCAATTAAAACGTCAGCTCGGCGTGCAAAAAATAAGCCCTCACCCAGTCTAAGATCAGGAAAAATGGTGCCTTTTTTTATCAACTTTTTGATTTTTTTTTTCACCACTTAAATAAAAAAGAACCTAGACATGTTTGGTGTCTATGAACTCGTAATTACCTTGGGAATCCTAATGGCATGTCACTTTTAGCATTTGGTGAACATGGTAAAAAAAAAATCCAAAAAAAACAGTTATGGAATTGCACTTTTTTGCAATTTCACCGCACTTGGAATTTTTTTCCCGTTTTCCAGTACACGATATGTTAACACCAATGGCGTCATTCAAAAGTACAACTTGTCCCGCAAAAAACAAGCCCTCACATGGCCATATTGACAGAAAAATAAAAAGTTATGGCTCTGAGAGGAAGGGGAGCAAAACACGAAAACGCAAAAACAGAAATTACCTCTGGTCATGAAGGGGTTAAGGGACTTGAAGCTGTGATCGTCCACCCTGCTAGCTATAGTGAAAGTCATGATCTCC
Organism: Oophaga sylvatica; assembly: GCA_033576555.1. Lineage (NCBI taxonomy): Eukaryota > Metazoa > Chordata > Amphibia > Anura > Dendrobatidae > Oophaga > Oophaga sylvatica. The sequence continues at coordinate 92,550,709 of JARQOD010000003.1, forward strand.
TATGAACACTAGCTAAATGCTGGCTTTCACAGGAGTATCATCATGAAACGTAGACTGGCACGGAGGTCTTCAGCAGACCCTCAGCTAACATGGCAACCCACTGGCACCCCGTGATCAAGTCACAGGCATGCCGAAGGTGCGCATGGAATGACGCATCCAACTCCCAGCGCATGTTGCTGTCAGATATTGACAGTGGCAATTAACAGGTTAAGAGTAGTGATGAGCAAGCGTGCTCGGATAAGGTGTTATCCGAGCATGCTCTTGTGTTAATAGAGAATCTTCGGCGCAACACAACAGCTGCAGCACATGTAGGGATTGTCTGTTTGTTAGGAAATTCCTGCATGTGTTGCAGTTGTTGAACACAGTATTTGAGCACTCCGAAGATACTCTATTAACACACGCTATCCTTATCTGAGCACGCCTGCTCATCACTAGTTAACAGCCGTGGTTGTTAGAGGCACATGATGACCGATTAATTCAGCCATCATCTACCGGGAAAGTTGTGTGCTCAGTGAGCGAGCTTGCATCAAAGTCAAGGACACGACATATCACGTAAATGTAAAAATCAGATGCTATGTAGATGATGCATATGGGATACTCAGAGGAGACTAATGCATGCTTTGATTTTTTTCATATGGACACAGCCCTTTTGAGATGCATTGGTGTGAATGCTGTCTGATTTTTACTCATATAGCTCACGTCCGTATAATACGCTCGTCTGAGCCTAAATGAGGTAAATTAGAGGAAAACAATAAAAACTCACCGACACTATGAGAATCTTGAGAAATAGTGAAGAACTGAGGCATACAGGGACTAATCCATTATTGATGTTGCGCCTTTATTAACTAGTGTTGTGTATGTTTCATCTAGTTTTCATTTTCACCATATTTATCCTTTCATTTGCACCTTTTTAAAGTCACTTTTTACGTGTTTGTCCCTTTTTTTATCTTCCCACTTTGGGTGGAGTTTCAACTTCTTACAATGTTTTAGCCTGAATCATCATTTGTGACTTTTTGAAAAGTTACAAATTTTTGTGCTCCAGTCATATTTTTTTTTTTTAGACATTTTATGAAATGTGACTTTTTTACACTAAAAATAAAAATTGCAAAAATGGCTAAAAAAAAAATGAGTTTTTTTTTTTTACTGTGCGCAAAATTCATGAACTGTGTACGTCATTTTGAAGAGTTAGGTACCAAAAAAAAAAAAAAAAAAGCACCTGAAGGTAAGAAAGAAGTATTGATTGTGGCTGTATCAATAAGGAGTTGAGGGATTTGTAGAACTGGGGCATCAAATATCAGTAAAGATGGGGATGTGAGGTTCGGTAGTTTGTTTTGTTTCTTGATGGAAATATTATAAAATGTGCTCCACTTTCATAGTTTTTCCAAAGGCGATCCCTCCCCTAGAGACCCTGGATACTACAGGGACCGAGCCTGTGATATATACATTAATCAGCAGGGCACATTCTACAGATCAGGCCGACTTTATCTGAGGTCAATGTGAATGAGGAAGCAGAACAATGGCCGAGGACTGTTTTACACTCTCCGGAGAGGAAGTATAAGGTGAAAGTGTAAGGTGTATTGTGCAGTGCCTACAATTCGTGTAGCTGGTGCTTTACTTCACGGCATTGTTGTACAGACCGCATTCACTCTTGCGGAGTCCAGCACCCGATTGTGTTGATAAGGCTGACGAGAGAATGGTTATTGTGAAGGGTTTTGTTCATTGAAAGCTAAGAGTGACAGCTCCGACAGGTTGAAGGAGTGTGCCCACGTCAAAATGGTGATCAATATGGGCAGCCACTCTCCAACATTCTGTGTCTCAGGAATCGGGCATATTACCAATCCCAGAGCCCTGTATGACAAATCTGCCTCATTATGTATCAAGTTGGTAAGACCACATGCACTCATTGAGTATTTGGTGAGTATTTTACCTCAGTATGTGTAAGCCAAAACCAGGAGTGGGTGAAAAATGCAGAAGTGGTGACGTGTTTCTATTATACTTTTCCTGAGGTAAAAAACACTCACTGTCATGTACACCGTTCCCAGCATGTGATGTGGGTGCTTCTTCAAGGGTTAATTTATCTTCCCTCACTCAATCCAGCACTCAATTTCTGTTCTAGGCTATAGAGTAAGCATAAATCACACCCTCAACACAGACTACACACCTCGGATACGCAACACACTGCCTCCACTCATCAAACACACGGGGCAATGAGTCTCTGAAATATGTTACTGTCAGACAATCCCCCACACCCAAAAAAAAAAGGTCACACACTCTCTGAAACGCTATGAATTTTTTAGCGCATAGAAGGATCAAAATGAAAGATTTTAAGCTTTAATATTAAAATATACAGGGATTACAATAAAAGATACAAAAAGGTAAAAATAAAACGACACACAAATATGCAAAACAGTTATAAAAATAAAAAGGAAGAAATAACAGAAATATCTAAACGTTTCCATCTACAGTTATCTTCTGTTTCCTTGGGGAAGGAGAAATGAATTATGGGTCACAATCAGCTGGCGCTGATCCCCACATGTGAACATGTTCTCATTGTGTCACCCATCTTTTATACGCCTGGTCCTACGCTCATATTCCCAAGACGGCCTGAATTGGACTATTTAAAAATTCCAGTTTGTGACTGGACGGTGGGCTAATTAAGGGGCCAGAGCCTCGCATTTCTAATATTCTGTGTCTCAAGTCACCCCCTTCATACAGTACATAATATGAAAGTACAGGAAATATCCAGCTTGGTTATAATCACCATCTGCCTACACTTTAAAGCTTGGCTCACGCAGGTGTCATAATTGACACCTCTCAGTATTCTTCCAGAACTAGTAAATCCAGTTTGACCCTTTGTTGATTACAGTACATGTAACCTTAGGCTGTGTTTCCACGATCAGGAAACACAGCGCTTTGGACGGAGCGGAAAGTCCGCTCCGTCCCCTTCTGAACGCGCGCTCATTCCGGAGGTGTTCATGGAACACCTCCGGAATGACCGCAGGGCTACATAGCCCTGTGTTATTTCCCTTGCGGCGCCGCAGCGTCGCCGTAAGGGAATAGGACATGCTGCGATCTGAAAAGACGCGCAGCATGTCCGTTAACGCAGGTAATGCGTATTTTAACGCAGAATGAGGAGAAACAACAACCAACAGAAAGTCTAGAAAAATCCACAGTAGTTCAGTGTTGTTCAACAAAATACATTAAGAAGTCTAAGGGGCTTTAATGCTTTTCTTAGGCAGAGAAACAATACACAACACCCAGAAACACGTGCCCTGAACACGATCACTATCGGAGGAGCAGCAAGGTCACAGAGCAGAAATAACAGACAGCATTCAGCGTGGGGTACATGGAGGCGATCCCGGTGTTAGAGCTGCACGGATTGTAATGCGCTCACATCCAGATCAGCGCCTGTTTGTTTATTTAGCAGAACATTGTTTTAAACAAGAATTTCCTTCTATTAAACCTTATTAGTCATCGCACCATGTCCTCTGTCACCACCTCAATTGTACCGTTTCCTTCTGTTTACAAACCAGCTATTTGTGGAGGACCTCCGCTACCTCCCAGCAACAAATCGGTGCCAATTACCTTTTTTAAAAACATATTGTCGTCATTGTATACAAAATGTAATCAGTGATTAATGATAAATTGGTCAGTCTGGCAGAGACAAGATTTACATTAATAGCTGTAGTTTTTCTTTGATCAACAGATGATACATGAACCACATCCTGTATTATACTCCAGAGCTGCACTCACTATTCTGCTGGTGCAGTCACTGTGTACATACATTACATTACTTATCCTGTACTGATCCTGAGTTACATCCTGTATTATACTCCAGAGCTGCACTCACTATTCTGCTGGTGCAGTCACTGTGTACATACATTACTTATCCTGTACTGATCCTGAGTTACATCCTGTATTATACTCCAGAGCTGCACTCACTATTCTGCTGGTGGAGTCACTGTGTACATACATTACATTACTTTTCCTGTACTGATCCTGAGTTACATCCTGTATTACACTCCAGAGCTGCACTCACTATTCTGCTGGTGGAGTCACTGTGTACATACATTACATTACTTATCCTGTACTGATCCTGAGTTACATCCTGTATTATACTCCAGAGCTGTGCTCACTATTCTGCTGGTGGAGTCACTGTGTACATACATTACATTACTTATCCTGTACTGATCCTGAGTTACATCCTGTATTATACTCCAGAGCAGCACTCACTATTCTGCTGGTGGAGTCACTGTGTACATACATTACATTACTTATCCTGTACTGATCCTGAGTTACATCCTGTATTACACTCCAGAGCTGCGCTCACTATTCTGCTGGCGGAGTCACTGTGTACATACATTACATTACTTATCCTATACGGATCCTGAGTTATATCCTGTATTACACTCCAGAGCTGCGCTCACTATTCTGCTGGTGCAGTCACTGTGTACCTACATTACATTACTTATCCTGTACTGATCCTGAGTTACATCCTGTATTACACTCCAGAGCTGCGCTCACTATTCTGCTGGTGGAGTCACTGTGTACATACATTACATTACTTATCCTGTACTGATCCTGAGTTACATCCTGTATTACACTCCAGAGCTGCGCTCACTATTCTGCTGGTGGAGTCACTGTGTACATACATTACATTACTGATCCTGTACTGATCCCGAGTTACATCCTATATTATACTCCAGTAGGGGCTGTAATGAGCGCAGTGGGTGGAAGCCCCCCATGACTGCACTTGGGCAGGGGGAGGGGTTTTTTGCATTGGAAAAATGCATTTTTAAATGGGAGCGAGCTGATTGGTGCCTGGGTCAGGGAATTTGAGATAGGGGGCGGTATAAGGAGTGGGGTATTGAAGAAAGTGCGGGAAGTGTCAGTACCTTTGTGGAAATCCGTAAGAGAAGTCGCAGGAACATGGCGTCCGTTGATTTACTGATGGACCGTCTGCGGGACGTGGTGCGATCCAGGATGGCTGGAAGAACAGTTGTCCTTGCTCCTGCGTGATCCCGGCAGCTAGGCAGTGAGCAGCAGGGGCCGGAGGACTCGGCCCCCGGAGCGTCTATATCCCCAGCCAGCAGCGCGCGGTGGATGCAGGCAGCGGAGCCCCTCCGGGACCCCAAGGAGGCCGGGCGCGGTGGTGTGCTTCCCCGCCGCCGTGCCCGCTCCGGCGGGAATCCGCAAAGCCGGTCCTCTGGCGTGGGACGGCGGAGGCAGAGTGGCGGGGAGCCGGTAATTGCAGAGTCCCCACAGCAGAGCAGCGGTCCAGGGAATGGAGGCCGGAGAGCGAGCGGACAGGCGGTGGAGGGTCCAGTGACGCGGCCTGGGTCGCAAACCGGTGCCGCTAAGTGAGCGGGGCCTGGGCCGGATGTGCAGGCCGCGTGTGGACCGGAAGTGCGGCCTGGGCCTCGGCGGAGCGGGTCTGGCAGTAGTAGGCCTGGGCCTGAAAGTGGGGCCGCATCCGCTACACGGGGGGCATGGCTGGAAGAGCGGGCCGCGGCGGTGCAGCAGCCTAGTGGACGGGTTTCATGGGCCCGCCGCAGGGTCAGCAGAGGCACTGGCTCGCAGCGGGGCCCTGACGGCGACCAGGTGGACGATCTGAGTACTGGGCCGGGCGCTGCCCGGGCAAGGATGGAGCCGGTCGGCCTGAAGGTCCAGAGGAAGGGAGCGAGAGTAAGAAGACGGGGGGCGGGCTGGCAGCGGCAACGGGAGCAGCTGCTGTCAGGCCCTATCAGGGGAAGAGCGGCGGGCAGCAGCCAGGAGCTGCCTGGCAGACCTTATAGCATCAGTGCACGTTGCGCTGCAGGAACCTCAGCGCGGTCCCGTTCAAGTTTGCGGGCAGTGGAGCGGCGTTCTTCATTGGCACCGGTCCCCCCGATGACGAGGAGGTCAGGAGCGCGGGCCTGGAGCCACTAAGCAGTGAGGAGGAGTCGGATTCATGCAGCGATCGTCAGGAGGAGGCGAGACGTCTGGATTCCGGATTTACGGCTGGCGGGGACACAGCACCCGCGCAGCTTGGTGAGCATGACTCTGTGTATTGTGTGTCGCCCGCAGGGGCTGGAGTGCAGGGTGTTATGGCAGGTCAGATGTCGGGGTCGTGGGGGCAGCAAGCGGAGGGCCCTTGCGGGGAAAGTGTAGGGGATATCAGGGAGGTTTTACGTCATATCTCGCAAGTATTGCATAGATTAGAGAGTGGAGCCGCCGGCACGGTTGGGTGTTCGCCAGTGGGGGCATGGTTGCCGGGGACGATTACCGGGGCAGCAGGGGGCAGTGTTGGTACGGGGTCAGTGGAAGTGGAGAGGGCCGGTGGGTCAGCCGTCTTAGTGTCAGGTCAGACGGAAAAAGATAAAGGGGATACTATTAAGTTGGATGATAGGGCGAAAGGGGAAGTATATGTGTGTTTTGAGGGGCCCTTGGGAGCTCATTTAACCCCTTAATGTCCAATGACGTGCACAGTCCGTCATGGCCGGGTGTCAGTTCCGGCACCAGGACGGACTGTGCACGTCATGCCTTTGATCTACCACTGCGTGTAAACACGCAGTGGTAGATCAGTGCCGACAGCTGTCACAGACAGCTGACAGGCACGGCAAGCGGTGCGGGGACCTTTGCCGTCGGTCCCCGCACCTACGGCGCTGTGCTTGGTCAGTCAATCTGACTGACCAAACACAGCAGCGATCGCGCAGGAGAAGCTAAAATTTCAGCTTCTCCAGCGCGATCAGTGCAGGAGCCGGCGCTGCAGTGGCCAGGCTTCCTGCACTGACAGCCAGGAGCGGAACCCCCACCGCCCCTGGCTGTTAACCCCCTGACTGGTGCGATCGAGCGCGATCGCAGCGCTCAGGGGGGGAGGCAGAGGGTCGGGAGCTCCCTCTGCCTCAGATCGGCGCCCTGCAATGTATTTGCAGGGCCTGATCTCTGCCTTGATGACCCGGGGGTTGTCATGACAACCTCCGGGTCATCTAGCTACGGAAAGCTGCTGTGATCATGCTCACAGCAGCTTTCCCCATAGGTACAATGCATTGCAATGCTGGAGCATTGCAATGCATTGTAACTGCAATAAAAAGTAAAAAAAAGTGAAAGTCCCATAAAGGGACAAGTTAAAAAAAATCATTTTTTTAAAAAAATTGTAAAAAAAATATTAAAAAATAATTTTAAAAAAGTCCCCTAAAAAATACACATTTTTATGTAATAAAAAAAATCAAAATAAAAAAAATACACGTTTGGTATCGCCACGTCCATAAAAATCCCATCTATAAAAGCGTAACCCTAGTTAACCCCTTCAATGAAAGCCGTAAAAAAAAAACACAAAAAAGTAGTAAATTATACTTTTTCCAAGCGGTATCATCATACCGCTTGGAAAAAGTGCAATAACACGCGATCAAAAAGTCAGATATAAATAATCATGGTACCGCTCAAAAAACGTCATCTTGTCCCGCAAAAAACAAGCCGCTATACAGCATCATCAGCGAAAAAATAAAAAAGTTATAGCTCGCGGAATAAACTGATGCAAAAATAATTATTTTTTCTATAAAATTTTTTATTGTGTAAAAAACGCCAAAACATAAAAAAAATATATAAATGAGGAATCGCTGTAATCGTAGTGACCCGAAGAATAAAGCTGCTTTATCAATTTTACCACACGCTGAACGGAGGAAAAAAAAAAAAAAAAACAATTCCTGAATTGCTGGTTTTTGTTCATTCTGCTTCCACAAAAATCGGAATAGGAAGATCAAAAAACGTTATGTGCCCCAATATGGTACCAATAAAAACGTCAGCTCGTCCCGCAAAAAATAAGCCCACAGATAACTCTGTCGGCCGGAATATGGAAAAATTATAGCTCTCAAAATACGGCGATGCAAAAATTTCTTACAAAAAATTATTCCAAAAAAAAGCATCTTTTAGTGTGACAGAAGCTAAACATGAAAAAAGGTTGTAAATCTGGTATCGCTGTAATCGCACCGATCCGAGGAATAAAGTCGCCTAATCACTAATACCGCACGAGGAACGGCGCAAAAAAGAAAACCAATTCTTCACCTTTTGTGGATTTGTTCATTGTGCCTCCCAAAGATCGCAGTAAGGCGATCACAGTGGTTCCCCCCCACATATGGGGTATCAGCGTACTCAGGACAAAATACACAATAGCTTTTGGGGTCCTATTTCTCCTGTTACCATTATAAAAATAAAAATTTGGGGGCAAAAAGATTATTTTTGTGGAAAAAAATATGATTTTTTTATTTTCACGGCTCTACGTTATAAACTTCTGTGAAGCACTTGGGGGTTCAAAGTGCTCACCACACATCTAGATAAGTTCCTTGGGGGTCTAGTTTCCAAAATGGAGTCACTTGTGGGGGGTTTCTACTGTTTAGGCACATCAGGGGCTCTCCAAACGTGACATGACACCCGCAGACCATTCCATCAAAGTCTGCATTTGAAAAAGGCGCTCCTTCCCTTTCGAGCTCTGCCATGCGTCAAAATAGTGGTTTACCCCCACATATGGGGTATCAGCGTACTCAGGACAAATTGCACAATAACTTTTGGGGTCCTGTTACCCTTTGGAAAATAACAATTGGGGGTGGAAAGATCATTTTTGTGGAAAAGATATGATTATTTAATTTTACTGCTCTACGTTATAACCTTCTGTGAAGCCCTTGGGGGTTCAAAGTTCTCACCACACATCTAGATAAGTTCCTTGAGGGGTCTAGTTTCCAAAATGGGGTCATTTGTGGGGGGTTTCCACTGTTTAGGCACACAGGGGCTCTCCAAATACGACATGGCATCCAATCTCAATTCCAGCCAAAAAAGTCAAATGGCGCTGCTTCCCTTCCGAGCTCTGCCATGCGCCCAAATAGTGGTTTACCCCCACATATGGGGTATCAGCGTACTCAGGACTAATTGCACAATAACTTTTGGGGTCCTGTTACCCTTTGGAAAATAACAATTGGGGGTGGAAAGATTATTTTTGTGGAAAAGATATGATTTTTTAATTTTACGGCTCTACGTTATAACCTTCTGTGAAGCCCTTGGGGTTAAAAGCTCTCACAACACATTTAGATAAGTTCCTTGGGGGGTCTAGTTTCCAAAATGGGGTCACTTGTGGGGGGTTTCCACTGTTTAGGCACACAGGGACTCTCCAAATGCGACATAGCGTCCAATCTCAATTCCAGCCAAAAAAGTCAAATGGCGCTGCTTCCCTTCCGAGCTCTGCCATGCGCCCAAATAGTGGTTTACCCCCACATATGGGGTATCAGCGTATTCAGGACTAATTGCACAATAACTTTTGGGATCCTTTTATCCTTTGGAAAATAAAAATTGGGATGAAAAGATCATTTTTGTGGAAAAAATATGATTTTTTAATTTTACGGCTCTACGTTATAACCTTCTGTGAAGCCCTTGGGGGTTAAAAGCTCTCACAACACATTTAGATAAGTTCCTTGGGGGGTCCAGTTTCCAAAATGGGGTCACTTGTGGGGGATTTCCACTGTTTAGGCACACAGGGACTCTCCAAATGCGACATGGCATCCAATCTCAATTCCAGCCAAAAAAGTCAAATGGCGCTGCTTCCCTTCCGAGCTCTGCCATGCGCCCAAATAGTGGTTTACCCCACACATGGGTTATCGGTGTACTCTGGAGAAATTGTACAACAAATATTGTGGTTCATTTTCTCCTGATACCCTTGACAAAATTTTAAAAAATTGTGTCGAAAGAAAAATTTTGGGAAAAAAAGTTAAATGTTCATTTCTCCTTCGTCTCATTGGGGGACACAGGACTGTGGGTGTATGCTTCTGCCGCTAGGAGGCTGACACTAAGTAACATAAAAAAGGTTAGCCCCTCCTCCGCCGTATACACCTCAGCACTGGCCGCAGGCAAACCCAGTTATTGCTTAGTGTCTGATGGAGGCACACGTCTGGTTCTTTTTCCAGACCATTTTTTTTTTTCCCCACGAAGATGAGATAGGGGCGACGGATCCTATTGAAAGGGTCCGATCTCCCCAAACCATCAACGGGCGAGCACGTGGAGTAAAGCCTCCAGCGTATCCTCTCCCGCAACGTGGGACACGAATGCCGGACTTAGCCCTGTCCACCCTGAGGTATTGAAACCCTAGGTTGCACAGAGGCAGGAGATTGTCCGTGCAGCCCCCACTGCGCCACCAATGCTAGACTGCGGTGCTGCAAGGAGGCGGACGGTCCCTCTCCTCATCCCCTGTAGGGGTGATGGAGTTAGGGTGCCTGCACCGTCCCACCTTTTTTACTACAAAGCCCCCCTCTAAATGCATCAGGCAGAATGGCTCACCTTTTTTGAAAACGGACAAGATACTGGAGTAACGCCGCACGCATGGAGCACCGCAAGTTTCAAGCGTCTGGATTCCAGCCAGGTACACTCCTGGCCCGTGTTCCCCCCCGGGGGCGTCAGGTCCCTGACTTCGGCGGTGTTGGGCCTCGGGCAAGGACCGGGGTCTGGGGCCCGAGGTGTGGCGTCCGGCGCCGGCAGGGGGGTGGGCCGCGGTCGCGGGGATCCTCCCCCGGCATCGTCTCCTTCCGGCGGGCCCGCCCTCTGATTTTGGGGCGGTCTCCGCCGGAAATCTAGGCCGCGGCTTCGGGCGGTGCTAGGCCGCGGCTGCAAATTTAGTCCCCGGCTTCTGCCGGGGACTAGGCCGTGGCCCAAGATGTAGCGTCCGGTGTCGGCTGGAGGGCGGGCCGCGGTCGCGGGGATCCGCCCTCAGCATTGTCTCCTTCCGGCGGGCCCGCCCTCTGGTTTTGGGGCCGCCTCCGCCGGAAATCTAGGCCGCGGCTTCGGCTGGTGCTAGGCCGCGGCTGTAAATTTAGTCCCCGGCTTTTGCTGGAGACTAGGCCGCGGCTGGAGGCGGGCCTCTGACAGCTAGGCCGCGCCTCTCGACCCTCCCCCTAAAGGCTCGGCTACATGAGCTCGCCTTCCTAACAAGGGGGCGCTCTTTTTGAAAAATTTGGAGCCAGACGCCACTGCTACGCGGTTTAAGGACGCAGGGGGTACAGGACTGGGGTAAGTGCTTCTACCTCCAGCCTGGTTGTTCCGCTTCACTAAGTACTTCTGCACTCCGTTTCACTGACCGTCGCACATCCAGTTCATTGCGGACTCTGTGATAGACTCAGTATGTCCAGAAGAACTAAAGCTCATACGGTGCTGTATACCGCATGCATTGCCTGTAGGTCCCCTTTTCCGCGCGCCCAGATTACTCGGGTTTGCGAAGCCTGTGACTCCGAACGGGCTCAGGAACCCGCTCCTATTATGGAACCCAGTGCGTCAGGTCCCCCTGAATGGGCTCTGTCCCTGACTCAATCTGTGGCATCATTGACTAGAGCAATCGAGTCCCTTCAAGCTCCCGATAGGAGCAGGGACAGTGGTTCACCCGTCTTGGCGACGTCTCATGAACCTCCGGCCTGCAGGGGCCGCGCTCTCACTAGGCAGACGCAGGGGAAGCGAACCCACACTGCGTCGCCTTTGCCGTCTGGAGCCTCGGCATCTTTCAGTTCCGTCTCCCGCTCTCCCTCACCTCTGACAAGTGATCAGTATTCGGATTCTGATTCAGAAGGGTCCCTTAATTTGGAGGCACCAAATTGTCAGGACACAATTGACAGTTTGATTGAAGCTGTCAATCAAACCTTGGTGATAGACGATGAGTCCACCTTGACCTCCGGTCATAAGGTGTCCTTCAAAAGAGCCAGGCAAGCTCATAAGGTATTTGGATCTCATCCTGAGTTTGAGGAACTAGTGCAGCGCCACCGGGAGAAACCGGACAAGCGCTTCGCAGGACAAAAGGCTCTCAATACTAGATATCCTTTTGCTCCGAGCTTCTTAAGAAATGGGCGGAATCTCCTGCGGTTGATCCTCCTGTGTCGCGTTTGGCGTCTAAAACGCTCCTCTCCCTTCCTAACGGTTCCTCGATCAAGGAACCAACGGATCGTCTGATTGAAGGTTTGGCCCGCTCGGTGTTTGAAGCATCGGGTTCTGCTCTCTCTCCTTCTTTTGCAGCGACTTGGGTTGCTAAGGCCATGATATCCTGGTCGGAGTCTCTAAATAGAGCGCTTCATGGTATTGAGGTACCATCTGAAGTAACTGAGATTTCTAATCAGATAGCACTTGCAGGAGACTTCTTAATTAATGCGTCCATGGATGCGGCAAATTGCGCAGCCCTAGCTGCTGCTAATGCAATTGCCATCAGAAGATCTTTGTGGCTTAGAACCTGGCGAGCAGATTCAATCTCAAAGAAATCGCTTACATCCTTACCATATCAGAATGGTCGGTTATTTGGCGAAAGGTTGGATCAGCTCATATCTGATGCGACGGGAGGGAAGAGCAGTTTCCTTCCTCAGCAAAAGATTAAGCAGCCTTTTCGCCGACAGCTTCAGCCTCGCTTTAGGGCCTTTCGTAACCCAGGTTGGGCCGCGCCAGCTACCTCCAGCGGTTCAGGTCGGCCTAGTCAGGCCAGAGATCGTCAGGTCTCCTACAGGACCAACCCTCTGGGAAGAGGGCGATCTCAACAACCAAGATCTAGAGGGTCCAAACCCCAGAGATATTCGGACAAATGACTGGAGGCAGAATCCGGTCAATTTATCCAGAGTAGGCGGCCGCTTACTCTGGTTTCGCCCCATTTGGCTATCGATTACTCACGACGAGTGGGTCCGGGAGTTAGTCTCCTCGGGGTACAAAATAGAATTTTCCAGCCTTCCCTCAAATCGTTTTTTTCCCTCGCGCCTTCCCAAGGAGGAATCTCGGGTTCGCGCCTTATTCAGGGCGGTCGAGTCTCTTCGGCACAGCGGGGTTGTCGTGCCTGTACCGGAGATCGAAAAGGGTCAGGGGTTTTATTCCAACCTGTTCATTGTACCCAAAAAGGACGGTACCGTAAGGCCCATTCTGGATCTAAAGCGACTGAACCGGTTTGTCAGAATTCGACATTTCCGAATGGAGTCTCTCCGTTCGGTCATTGCAGCCATGGAGAAAGGGGAATTTCTAGCATCAATAGACATTCAGGATGCCTATCTTCACATCCCCATATTTCCTCCTCATCAGAGATTTCTTCGGTTTGCCGTCGGCAAACTTCATCTTCAGTTCGCAGCCTTGCCATTCGGGCTAGCCACAGCCCCCAGGGTGTTCACAAAGGTCATGGCTGCTGTTGTGTCCATTCTGCACTCCAGGGGGGTAGTCATCCTGCCTTACTTAGACGATCTCCTCATCAAGGGTCCGTCTTTTCAAATCTGCGAGGAAAGTGTCAGCATTACGTTAGACACCCTTGCTCGCCTGGGGTGGCTGGTGAATATGAAGAAATCATCTCCCGTGCCATCTCAGAAGATCACCTTTTTAGGGATGAATTTCGACACCGCTCAGGGGTTGATAATTCTTCCTCAGGACAAGGCCTTGGTTCTCCGTCAAGAGGTACGGATCCTTCGCCAACCAATTCCTCACACCATCCGGTTTTGCATGAGGGTCCTGGGAAGGATGGTGGCAGCAATAGAGGCTATTCCATTTGCCCAATTTCATCTTCGCCCCCTTCAACTTGCACTCTTGGCAGTATGGGACGGGAGCCCTTACTCCCTCAATCTTCGGTGCCGTCTGTCCCTGCAGGTCAGACAGACTCTAATGTGGTGGACGAAGAGCACCACTCTTCGACAGGGTCGGTTGTTTCCTCCAAATTTCTGGTTGGTTGTCACAACGGACGCCAGCCTGCTCGGATGGGGAGCAGTGTTTCGTCACCATACAGCCCAGGGAACTTGGTCTCAGCAGGAATCGACCCTCCCGATCAATGTTTTAGAGATCCGAGCTATTCGGCTAGCTCTGAGACATTTTCACCAGCATCTGGCGGGCCACCCAGTCAGAATACAATCGGACAATGCCACGGCAGTGGCATACATAAACCATCAGGGAGGTACCCGCAGCAGGGCGGCCATGCACGAGGTAAAACAGATTCTGACTTGGGCAGAGGTAAATCACTCTGTGATTTCAGCGGTCCACATTCCGGGCGAGGAAAACTGGGCTGCGGATTTTCTCAGCCGTCACGGCATAGCGTCAGGGGAATGGTCGCTTCATCCCGAGGTTTTTCAGCAGATATGCCGACGCTGGGGAACCCCAGATGTGGACCTGATGGCTTCCAAGATAAATGCCAAGGTGCCCAACTTCGTCTCCCGGTACCGGGATCCGCAGGCATTTGCAGTAGACGCTCTGGTCCTACCATGGAATCAGTTTCATCTTCCATACTTGTTTCCACCAATAGCCCTTCTCCCAAGGGTGATCAGAAAGATCAGGATAGAGGGGGTTCCAGCGATATTAATCGCTCCGGATTGGCCGCGTCGCTCATGGTACGCGGAGCTGGTACAATTGCTCACCGACACACCCTGGCGACTGCCAGAGCGCGTGGACCTTCTCTCCCAGGGCCCAATTTACCACCAGAACTCAGCGGTCCTGTGTTTGACGGCCTGGCCGTTGAATCTTGGATCCTGACCAGGGCTGGATTCTCTAAAAAGGTCGCCGCAACGATGGCTAACGCCCGAAAGCCCGTTTCGGCTCGCATCTACCACGGTACTTGGAAGGTCTTTTTTGATTGGTGCAGGGAACATGATTGTTCCCCGCTCCTCTTTTCAATTCCGAACATTCTATCTTTTCTCCAGGCAGGCCTAGATTCAGGTCTAGCGCCTAGTACTCTTAGACGACAGATATCAGCTTTGTCGGTTCTTTTTCAGCGAAAGATCGCGTCTAATTTTCAGGTTAGGACCTTTATTCAGGGGTTGTCCATATAGTTCCTCCCTACAAGACTCCCTTAGAGGTTTGGGACCTCAATCTAGTCCTGGGAGTCCTACAGGAGTCTCCTTTTGAACCTTTGCAGGAAGTTTCTCTATCATTTCTTTCCTGGAAAGTGGTTGTTTTTGGTAGCCATTACATCCATAAGGCGGGTTTCGGAGCTGGCTGCACTGTCTTGTCGAGCTCCGTACTTACTTTTCCATCAGGATAAGGTGGTGCTCAGACCAACACCACCTTTTTTGCCTAAGGTTGTGTCCTCATTTCATATTAATGAGGACATTGTTTTGCCCTCATTTTGCCCAGCTCCGACGCACCGAGTGGAGAAGGCTCTCCATACGCTGGATCTGGTGAGAGCACTCAGGAGATATGTATCTCGGACGGCGTCCTTTCGACAGACGGACACGCTGTTTGTCCTCCCTGAAGGTCGCAGGAAGGGACTTGCTGCCTCTAAGTCAACCTTGGCTAGGTGGATTCGGTTAGCCATTCAGGAGGCTTACCGTATCAGAGGCGCGGTGGTTCCCGCAGGGATCAAGGCTCACTCCACCAGAGCGGTGGGTGCCTCCTGGGCCCTTCTGCATCAGGCTTCGGTGGAACAGGTTTGTAAAGCAGCAACCTGGTCCAGTCTGCATACTTTTTCCAAGCATTATAATGTCCATACCCAGACTTCTGCGGATGCCAGTCTGGGTAGAAGGATTCTTCAGGGCGCGGTTGCGCACCTATAAGCAATGCTGGATTATAATCTACACTGTGGAGTCGTTTTCCCACCCAAGGGACTGCTTTGGGACGTCCCACAGTCCTGTGTCCCCCAATGAGACGAAGGAGAAATACGGATTTTTGTGTTACTCACCGTAAAATCCTTTTCTCCGAGACACTCATTGGGGGACACAGCACCCTCCCTAAGAGCCGGCTGGCTTTATATTGAGTTAACTCTATTCTCCTTAAATTGGTATCAGCAGTTTTTTTCTTCTGAATATACTGTATCTGTGTTAACTCTTGATTTATTTTTTAGCCTCCTACTGCTTTTTGCACTAAACTGGGTTTGCCTGCGGCCAGTGCTGAGGTGTATACGGCGGAGGAGGAGCTAACCTTTTTTATGTTACTTAGTGTCAGCCTCCTAGCGGCAGAAGCATACACCCACAGTCCTGTGTCCCCCAATGAGTGTCTCGGAGAAAAGGATTTTACGGTGAGTAACACAAAAATCCGTATTTTTTCCTTCCACATTGCTTCAATTCTTGTGAAGTACCTAAAGGGTTAATAAACTTCTTGAATGTGGCTTTGAACACGTTGAGGGGTGCAGTTTTTAGAATGGTGTCACTTTTGGGTATTTTCTGTCATATTGACCCCTCAAATTCACTTCAAATGTGAGGTGGCCCCTAAAAAAAATGGTTTTGTAAATTTTGTTGGAAAAATGAGAAATTGCTGGTCAACTTTTAACACTTATAACTTCATAACAAAAAAAAAAATTTTGGTTCCAAAATTGTGCTGATGTAAAGTAGACATGTGGGAAATGTTATTTATTAACTAATTTTTGTGACATATCTCTCTGATTTAATGGCATAAAAATTAAAAGTTTGAAAATTGCAAAATTTTCTAAATTTTTGCTATATTTCCGTTTTTTTTCATAAATAAACGCAAGTTATATTGAAGAAATTTTACCACTATCATGAAGTACAATATGCCACGAGAAAATCTCAGAATCGCCAAGATCCGTAGAAGCGTTCCAGAGTTATAACCTCATAAAGAGACAGTGGTCAGAATTGTATAAATTGGCCTGGTCTTTAACCTACAAAATGGCTTGGTCGTTAAGGGGTTAAAGAAGGAGGTGAAGGAAAAGATTTGGCGGGATGAATATGTGGAGATTTTCTCCCTGTTGCCATTGGAGAAATTTAATCTGGACAAAGGAAAAAAAGATGACAGCAAAAAGGAGGAAGAAGAGAAGCGGCGGTGGCGGTTGATTCCGCAAACCTTTGTAAATTGGTTGCAGGCCTTCGCGATTTTAGCCAGTGTGATCGGGGAAAAGGCCCCTGAAAATTGTTCGGGTTTATTTTGTTACCTGGATGCGATTGGGGAAGCGCATAGGACGTATGGGGGCATGGCGTGGTTGCGTTACGACGAACAATTTAGGCAAAGGAAGGCGGTGCGACCAGAGATCAAATGGGATCAAAAAGATATCGGGCTATGGTTGAAGGTTATGGCGCCAGTCAGGTACGGGCAGTCCTTTCAGGCTGGAGGAGGGGGTAACAGTCAGCAGTCAGGGCGCAGTGGTAGTGGACAAGGGATGCAGGGAACAAAGGAAAAAACAGGGACCTGCTGGCAGTTTAATGACGGCCAGTGCAAGTACGGCAGTACATGCAAGTTTAACCCCTTCACCCCCAAGGGTGGTTTGCACGTTAATGACCGGGCCAATTTTTACAATTCTGACCACTGTCTCTTTATGAGGTTATAACTCTGGAACTCTTCAACGGATCATCGCGATTCTGAGAATGTTTTCTCGTGACATATTGTACTTCACGCTAGTGGAAAAATTTCTTCGATATAACTTGCGTTTATTTTTGAAAAAAAAGCAAATATGGCGAAAATTTTGAAATTTTCAAACTTTTAATTTTTATTCCCTTATAACAGAGAAATATGTCACACAAAATAGTTAAGAAATAACATTTCCCACATGTCTACTTTACATCAGCACAATTTTGGAACCAAAATATTTTTTGTTAGGAAATTATAAGGTTAAAAGTTGACCAGCGATTTCTCATTTTTACAACAAAATTTACAAAGCCATTTTTTTAGGGACGACCTCATATTTGAAGTCACTTTGAGGGGTCTATATAGCAGAAAATACCCAAAAGTGACACCATTCTAAAAACTGCACCCCTCAAGGTACTCAAAACCACATTCAAGAATTTTATTAACCCTTCAGGTGCTTCACAGGAGCTGAAGCAACGTGGAAGGAAAAAATGAATATTTAACTTTTTAGCCACAAAAATGATCTTTTACAAACTTTTTTTTTATTTTCACAAGGGTAAAAGGAGAAAATGGACAGATAAAGTTGTTGTACAATTTCTCCTGAGTACGCCAATACCCCATATGTGGGGGAAAACCACTGTTTGGGCACACGGCAGAGCTCGTAAGGGAAGGAGCGCCGTTTGACTTTTTCAAACTAAAATTGGCTGGGATTGAAATTGGACGCTATGTCGCGTTTGGAGAGCCCCTGATGCGCCTAAGCAGTGGAAACCCCCCACAAGTGACACCATTTTGGAAACTAGACCCCCTAAGGAACTTATCTAGATCTGTTGTGAGCACTTTGAACCCCAAGTGTTTCACAAAAGTTTATAATGCCTGGGTGTGAAAAAAAAACAAAACAATTTTCCACAAAAATGATTTTTTAGTCCCAAATTTTTGATTTTTCCCAAGGAAATTGGACCCCAAAAGTTGTTGTCCAATTTGTCCTGAGTACGCTGATACCCAATATGTGGAGGGGGGAAACTGTTTGGGCGCACGGCAGGGCTTGGAAAGGAAGTAGTAACGTTTTGGAATGCAAACGTTGATGGGGGTCATGTTCCGTTTGCAGTGCCCCAGATGAGCTTAAACAGTGGAAACCCCCCCACAAGTAACCCCATTTTGGAAACTAGACCCCCTAAGGAACTTATCTAGATCTTTGGTGAGCACTTTGAACCCCCAAGTGCTTCACACAAGTTTATAATGCCCGGGCATGAAAATACCGTGTTTCCCCGATAGTAAGACACCCCCGATAGTAAGACGTAGTGGTGTTTTAGGGGGATCGGCTAATGTAAGACGTACCCCGAAAGTAAGACATACCGGTAGTAAACTGTACGTTGGAAAAATAGCTGTCCTCTGTGAAAAATAATAAAAAAAAAAAAAAATAATGATATTCTCACCTTCCGGCGGCCCCCGCAGCTTTCCCGCCTTCAGCGACGCTCCCGGCAACTCCCGGTCCCAGGAGTCCTTTGCGACAAATCACCCCGATGACGTAGCATCACGCGAGACCGCTATGCCATCTGGGTGATCTCGCAATGCATTACTGGGACCGGGAATTGCCGGGAGCGTCGCTGAAGGCGGGAAGGCTGCGGGGGCCGCCGGAAGGTGAGAATATCATTATTTTTTATTTTAATTATTGTTTTACCAGGGATATGGTACCCAGGGCCTGGAGGAGAGTCTCCTCTCCTCCAGACCCTGGGTACCACC
>JARQOD010000003.1:92569786-92612953 GCA_033576555.1 Oophaga sylvatica
AAAGATAAAAAGGCTGAAATATAACTATCACCCCACAGAGTAATTTTCAACATGGGTTTTTCCCCCATTTACTCACAGGCCGAAATATTGGATGTTTTGGGTTTTGGGTCACTAGAGGGCATTTTTGGCAGTGCTTTTGCGTCTCCGTTTCTCCAGTAAGACCAAACCTGTTTGAAAAAATTAAAATATTACGGCGGGATTTAAAGGAGCCCGTACCCCCCCCATTCCGTCTGCTGAACATTTCTGGCCCCGCAGATCTCCCCCCCAACCTTGTCCTCCCATACCGCTCCTCCGGCCAAGAAAGTAGTGTTTTTAAAATGAAAGAGATAAGTCTGGCAAAAATTCGGGAAATTCCCGAAATTACCATTCTGCCCCATCTTTTCCCCCGCAGACCCAAGGTTCCCTAAAATTAGTTTTGGGTTCGGTCTGGAAAAATTAAGGGTGTTTGCCAATTTTGCTCTAATTATTATTATTTTTATTTATTTATTTATATGCGCCATTGATTCCAAGGGCTGTACATGAGGGGGTTACATAAAATTATAGATATCGTTTACAGTAAACAAATTTAAAATGACGACTGGTACAGGGGGGAAGGACCCTGTCCTTGGGATTACATTCTAGGGGAAATGGGGAAGAAACAGAAGGCCCCGGGGGTAACTCTAAGTGTAGACCACTTTTCCTGGGGACGCGCAGTAAAAGGGGGTAATAAATTACTTATTTTTCCAAAAGTTAGGCTGATGGAAACGTTTCTCCTTGTGGAGAGTGAAAAGTCAAGCCGGCATGTCAAGTGGGGAGACTTAAATTGCCAGCGGGCTCCTCGGGGAAATTAAATATCAAATTTCTTTTCAGAGACAAAGGGGGACTAAACTCTAGCACCCCAATGGTAGCAGTGACCCTAAAAGTCAATATTGACTCTTTAACGAGCCTTGCCATATAACTTTGGATAAAAGCAAGAATGTCAATTTGCAGACACAGTGTTTCGGGATATTGCCCCATATCAGTGTAAAGTATGAGATCTGATTTGGCTAAGTGAGAAGCTTTGGACTGTGGTCTAAGGGGTGACGCTTCTCCTTGTAGAGCGCAACAAGCCAAGCCGGGCATGTCAGAGTGAGGAGACTGATATGCCATGCAGGCTCGTCTGGATAAATAAATATGCAAATTGTTTTTTCTGGGAAAGCAGCCTGCAGTTTACAGCATAGAGGATTTATTTGTCAGGGTCACGATCATGTATATAAGATTTCACTAGATATATTTTTTCTAAATTATTCTTTACAGATCTACACAATGAATACAAATACCATATATACTCGTGTATAAGCCGAGTTTCTCAGCACATTTTTTTGGCCTGAAAGCGCCCCCCCTGCTTTATACATGAGTCATTGTGACAGAAGACGATGGGGGAGGGGGGAGCGGCGGATCACAGGAGGCAGGAGCCGGCAGCTGCGGCTGTAACTGTGCCCGCTGCTAAAGAGAAATGAATATTCACTGCACTGGCGCACTGGCACTGAATATTCATTTGTCTTATAGCGAGCACAGTGTCAGCAGCGGTTGCCGGCTTCCAGCAGCTGCCAGGCTATCACGGGTGCCCGCTCAATAAGGTAATGAATATTCACCTCTCTCCACTCCCATAGGTGTGGAGAGAGATGAATATTTATTCCTTTTAGCAGTGGGGACACGTGATCACCAGGCCGCAGGAACTGCTGGAACCGGAACAAGATGCTGCGAGGGCGCGCAGGGAAGATAAGTAGGATATTTTTTTTATGCTTTTCTCATGGGGGCCACGAATACAAGGATAGGGATAAGGAGCCATGCATGCAAGGATAGGGATGAGGAGCCATGCATGCAAGGATAGGGATAAGGAGCCATGCAGACAAGGATGGGAATAAGGAGCCATGCAGACAATGATGGGGATAATGAGCCATGCAGACAATGATGGGGATAATGAGCCATGCAGACAAGGATGGGGATAATGAGCCATGCAGACAAGGATGGGAATAAGGAGCCACGCAGACAAGGATGGGAATAAGGAGCCACGCAGACAAGGATGGAATAAGAAACCATGCAGACAAGATGGGAATAAGAAACCATGCAGAAAGGATGGGAATAAGGAGCCATGCAGACAAGGATGGGGATAAGGAGCCATGCAGACAAGAATGGGAATAAGGAGCCATGCAGACAATGATGGGAATAAGGAGCCATGCAGACAAGATGGGAATAAGGAGCCATGCAGACAAGGATGGGAATAGGGAGCCATGCAGACAAGGATGGGAATAGGAAGCCATGCAGACAAGGATGGGACTAAGGAGCCATGCATACAAGATGGGAATAAGGAGCCATGCAGACAAGGATGGGAATAAGGAGCCATGCAGACAAGGATGGAATAGGAGCCATGCAGACAAGGATGGGGATAAGGAGCCATGCAGACAAGAATGGGAATAAGGAGCCATGCAGATAAGGATGGGAATAGGGAGCCATGCAGACAAAGATGGGAATAAGGAGCCATGCAGACAAGGATGGGAAAAGGGAGCCATGCAGACGAGATGGGAATAGGGAGCCATGCAGACAAGGATGGGGATAAGGAACCATGCAGACAAGGATGGGGATAAGGAACCATGCAGACAAGGATGGGAATAAGGAGCCATGCAGACAAGGATGGGAATAAGAAGCCATGCAGATAAGGATAGGGATGAGGAACCATGCATACTGGGATGGGGATGAGGGGACAATGCATAACCGGCTTATACTCGAGTCAATAAGTTTTCCCAGTTTTTCGTGGCAAAATTAGGTGCTTCGGCTTATACTTGGGTCGGCTTATACACAAGTATATACAGTATATACAAATTTATAAATAAATGATATATCTATCTATCTATATACACAGATACATACGCACATATTTATATGTACACTGTTGACTACCTCCTGAAAACTCTGAAGGCGACAATTGCTGCAGCTTGGTGGTGATTTATATAATTAAAGCCAGAAATTGGTCACAACTATCTAAAGCCCCCCATAGATTTTAGAAAGCTGTTGGACGAACGATGGTTCAGGTATCTCACCCGACTCTCAAACACACAGCTCGCTCTTCCAAGCGCTCCTGTGTTCTCTATGAGACATCTCTGAAGGTGGTTTATCTCTGGAGAACTAAAGGATCGGTGGTATGAAATAAGACATGGTTTCCCCTGACAATCTTCTGTCCGGGGCTCCCACTCACATTAAACTGTCAACCAAACCTGTAGCTATTGTGGTGGGTTCAGCCAAAATGAGTCTAATATGTATGGGGGGCTTAAGTGAACAAACTTAAACTTCAGCTGTCACCCCTTGTACCTTCATGCCGGCATTTCTTAAAGTCTCCAGGGTGGGTCGGACATCGACTTGCAGTTGATCTTCAACCCGGTCAGACAGAGCAGTTCCATTTCCATTTCCAAGCTCTCAATCACAGTAGCCACTTTTAATGAGCGGTCGTGGACGCTGAGCTTTGCTTGTACGTAGCGAGCCTGGTCACAACACCAACACAACATATATTAGACTGACAGGACCAGGCTTATATTAATTAAACTGTTACAGAACCAGAGAATAATTGCTCTAATGGTCTTATTAGCTTTTCCACCAGAAAATTTCTATTGCAAGGTTCCAGCTTATTTAGGGAGCCTAAAGCCCCCGTCTCACATAGCGAGATTGCTAGCGAGATCGCTGAGTCACAAGTTTTGTGACGCAACAGCGATCTCCCCAGCGATATCGCTGTGTGTGACACTTATCAGCGACCGGCCCCCCTGCCAAGTATCGCTGATCGTGCCCGAATACTCTAGACAGTTTTTTGATCGTTGGTCTCCCGCTGGCCAGCACGCATCGCTGCGTGTGACAGGCAGGAGACCAGCGATCAGCGAGCTGGAGCTGGTAACCAAGGTAAACAGTGGGTTTCTAAGCACCGTGCTGCGCCTAGAAACCCGATGTTTACCTTGATTACCAGCTCCCTGCACCAGCGCGCTGGTATCTAACGTACACTGCGGGTAACTAAGCGACGTGCGTCGTTGAGATCTGCCTGTTTGGCAGCTCAGCAGCGATCATGTAGCGACACACCAGCGATCCTGACAAGTTCATATCCTTGTCGGGATCGCTGGTGAGTCGCTATGTGTGAAGGGGCCCTAAGGCTTTTTTAAGCATTTTCAAGTGCTTTTTCAGGTAGCATCCGACTGAAAAAGCCGACGTGCACATATCTTAAAGAAGCAATTTTCCCTGAATTAATTTCCCCTTGGAAAACTCATTGTTTTCAAACACCTTAAAAAATTCTGACCGCACTTAGCTTACAGGCAATGCTACGTGGGAAAAATGTTTGCAAATTAGCTCTCCTCCAGAAGGAAGAAAACTGACTCTAGCGCCACCTATTGTGAGTCAATGTTATCTACTCTAATTTTTGCACATTTATGTTTCTTCTGGAAAAATGATGGAGAAAAACAGCTTAATTTTTACAAAACAGAGACGCTTCTGTATGAAGAGACCCACCTCAAAATCCTGATACTGTTCCTCTGACAGAGACTTCTTTGCCACTACCAGAACCCGGAGTCCTTCTCTTGCCATGTTGCCACACTGGGAAAAAAGAGCCAAAACAGTAATTTCCAGAAGAATTGTCCAATTGACCCATATGATCGTGTTAGAGATTTTCCTAAATTACTGAACATTTCTACATATCTGCTTAAAAGAATGATTATTGGGGTCCACCACCTTCTCAGAATTAATTCACAATGGGTTCCAGAGCTGAGCTTTTCAGCAGTTACAGATACATCCAGGGCTCAAGGTCCAGCTCCAGGATTTCACCAATTCCCATAAGTATCTTACAACAGTCCAGGATTTCCTTAATCATTCACCGGTGAAAAAATCTCATTGAAATAGATTGTAATTATCCCACAAAATAACATGACCATGACCTGGGCAGTGTCATTTACGAAAGTGTGGAAATCTGTTGAACTTCTACGTAACACATAACATCTTAAAAGGGGTTGTCCAACTTTGGGGACAATATTTTTTTTATTGCTCAATATGTGTGTTTTTGGTTAAAAGTCATTTTTTGTAAAAGGGTTCATTAAAAATGTGCCATTTTTTTCATGAGACCGGACTGTGACAGAGGATAGCGAGATCCTAGTTGAAGGAAGGGGAGAAGAGACCGAAAGACAGAGTGATCGGAGATGGGTCACAGGAGAGGGACCCATCCCCATACACTTTAAATGTTCGAACAGTCCAGCTCCTATTCTGCAGCAACACTCTAAAACTATGTAATTGAGCAGCTGTCTAAGTGGGGATCCGAATGACAGAGACAGCCAAAGTCAACATAGAGGAGATACAGACGGTTTACTACCATCTTTACCTTCTTTATGGCTGTATACAGTGTATATATAAGAGCTGTATACATAGTAATAGGAAGCGGAAGCTCTGGTGTCGCTTTCTCCTCCATACATAGCGGTCATGTGATCGCTGTGTATAGGGTGGGAACAGGTCACAGGAGACCCTGACAGCTCTACTGTGCAATCAGGAGGTTAAATTTCCTCTGCAACTGGGGCTAAAATACCAGCCCCAGTTATAAGGGAAATAAGATGAAAATACAAATATTTTAATATTTAAATGCCCCCAAGGGTCTCATATGAAATTATTAGAGGGCACACTATGTAAAATATATGCAAAAAAAAGAAATAAAATTAGACAAAAAAATGCCACTGTCAATCCAAATCACGGCTACTAGTTCCACTCCCAAAAAAAACCTGTGGTCAATATATAATAATATTTGTTACAAAATGGCGAAAAAAAATGTTAAATGTATTTTAATGGCCCTGTTTTTACCATCACTAACAGACAGACATTTATTTCCCTTATTTTTTCCATGATATTGCTCAATATCAGCAAAAAACAAAGAAAGAATAAGATGCAGACATAAAAATTACACCCAGTTATCTGGACAAAAAGACGCAAAACTTACTTGAATATCTGAACGAAAAAAAATGTCTGTAGCTCTTTAAACCGCATGTATGAAAAACCTCTGGTCAGTAACAGGGGTAAATGGTCTGGTCTTCATCTGGTTAATGTAGGTCATCAATATCACATCGGAGGGGGATCCAAACATGGCATACCCACTTATTTACTCTTTTCAGCTTCTGACAACGTTCAATAACTTTTTACATTTAGCAACATTTTTCATTACAACAGGCCCCTCATCTGTGTAAATTGAACATTATTAGGACAAGTTTTTAGCCCTTAGGTGTCAATGTAAAGGTGTTCATTAGCTGACAGCAAGCAGACATTTTGGGCAGAATTGAAACAGCTGGGCTGTAGATTAGAAATGTATAGAATTCTACATCGAAGGGAGGTGTCACCAGGTCATAAATGGACAGACTTTGCTCTTATTCCTGCTGCTACTGAATATTCCATTTTTTTTGTTTTCTTTTAATCCACCATATGGTTCCAGAGATTTGGGCCTTTTTATTTAGGGCTAATTTTTATGGTGTTTACAAGAAGGTGTGGCTCACAGGTAAATTATGCAGAGACAAGCCCCAGATTAGAAATTATATACAGACATGTAACGATAAAGACACGCCCCAGAGGATCTTCCTTGGTACAGACCACATCTGTGGAACAATATGACAGATATAAAAAACAAACAAAAAAAAAACATATACTCAGGGGAGCAGCAGTAACACTTGGCTGCTACAAGTGACACAAGAATCGGCTTCACCAGGACACATACCTCCTCCTCCAGCCAGTCATTATACTGCACAATCCCAGCCATCACCACATCCGCTCCCTTCATGTAGAATGTTATCTCTCCAGTGGCATCCTCCTGCACGACAAGGGTTAAAGAATTGAGATTTACTAAGTGCAATACAAAATGTAATCGTTGCCATGTACAAACTTCATCCTCTGAAATATTTTCTATGTTACATGATGGGTATAATGGATCAAAAGTTTGCAAAAGTTTGGCCACCCTTGGAGATTTGTGTGCTCAGATAGCTTGTTAGCCTGTTAGGGTTGTGGGTTGTTCACTATCATTGTTAGGAAAGGCCAGGTGATGCAAATTTCCCAGCTTTATAAAAACCCAGTCTCCTATAACCCTGTGCCAAAAAACAGCAGCCATGAATTCTGCTAAGCAGCTGCCTAGCACTCTGAAAATGAAAATGGTGGAGGCCCACAAAGCAGGAGAAGGCTATAAAAAGATAACAAAGCATTTTCAAAGTGCCCTTTCCTCAGTTTGAAATGAAATGGCAGTTAACAGGAACAGTGGAGGTCAAGATAAGGTCTGAAAAAACAAGTAAAATTTCAGTGAGAGATCCTTGTAGGAGGATTGCTATAGAGACAAATCAGAACCCCAGCTTGAATGCAAAAGACCTTCAGAAAGATTTAGCAGAATCTGGAATTGTAGTACATTGTTCTACTGTTCAGAGACGCCTGCACAAATATATATATATATATATATAATATATATATATATATATATATTGTGGTATAATGACTAATGTGGCACCTAGGGGGCGCTGTATAAGTTGCTCAAATTATGCCTGGAGGCATGAGATGGATGGGAAACCAGTCCCTGGTATGAGGATAAACGGAAAGTATGTGTCGCAGAGATATTCTGTGCTGTAGGTCAGTAAAGTTGTTCTGGGACTTATAGTCCCATAAGAGTTCTGATTCTTGTTAAGGGTGAACCTACAGGGTTAGCTTGTGAGCTGGGTGGGACATGCTAACCACACATACACCGCCCACTGGTGGTGGGAGAATGAATGATACATACTGGTGAGTGTATGTGGTTAAGGACCTGTGATGAGGTCATGAACAGGTGACCAGACCATGGGCTTCATACCTTGGCTTGGGGAGTGGCTACAGGTATGAAAGGCAGTGCTGGGCACATGGAGGGGAGATTGTGGTGGAGACTGGGAAGTGTCTCTGTAGTCTGTCTCAAGGGATTCTGTCTGAGACTGGGAAGTGTCTCAAGGGAGTCTGGCTGAGACAGTGGAGAGTGTGTCCTGCACAGGGCTGCCTGGAAGGTTCCTGGAAGGTCTGTCAGTGTTGGAAGATCCTGGGGTTGGATCGGATTCCTGGAAGCACGTGGTGAGACTTGGAGCTTGGTGGCCGGGGTGTTGGACTGGGGTCCTGAATAGCACCCGGACAGGACACAGGGGTGTGCGGAGCCTGTGACGGTCCCACACTGAGAACCAGGCGGTTCTGTTGAGGAGTTTGGCTGGAGTCAGCCTGGAAGTGACTTTCTGTTACAATGTGTCAGTGAGCACTGGAAGCGAGTCCAGATCACCCGGGAAGGCACCTGGCGGTCCCTGCTGGCTTGCAGCCGCTTAGTCAAGCCCGTCCCATGCAAGGGTGAGTCTGGGACCAGTAGTTTGCAAAGATGTAATGCATTTATGTTTTTGTCATGTTTTGTTACCTGGTCTTAAAGAGACAGTAAACCGTTATTTTTGGACCTAATGCCTGTGTATTGCCTCATTACTGCGTGCCCGGCCTCGGCCTACCAGAGCGAATCCCTACAATTGGTGTTCGAATGCGGGCATACGCAGTGAGGTCAGGCTGTTTTTTTTGTGGATGTTTTTTTCTCTGCATGACAAATGACCAGGTGAAGACGTCTGGCTGTAACCCGGTGGGGTTGCGAAGGTCACAAGCGGCTGGCTGTGACTCGTGGGGTCACGAAGGTGACAAGCGGCAAGTCAGTGCAGCCGAAGCAAGCAGAGTCTTGTGGTAGCAGGAGCTACAGTGACTTGCAGCAAGAGGTTCTGCAGGAGCTGCAGTAACAGCCACAGCAGCTTATGAGCAACATCTGGAGGTGTTGGTGGTTTGTGGCTGCAACGGAAGCGGCAGCAGTACCAGCAGGAGCTGGTGTGGTAATAGGACAGTGTGAACCAAGTCACACAGACTTTTAAAGGGCCAGTAACAGCCCAAAAGAAATAAAACTGTACTGAGGGGTTGTGCCTAAGAAAACTGTGGGGAGTCCACAGGGTATATCCCAGAGTGGGGTGGTGGCCAAAAAGGGGCGGTAACCCACCAGCAGGGATGGGAGGTAAAAAGGGGGTGGAGTATCCCAACAGAAAAGGGGAGGCGACATCAGATGGTTGCCAGGGGCAGTCGGGCTATGTATGTCCAGTCTGTCATTTGAATTACCCTCCAGGTGAGAGGCTTCGGGGGTGTGCCCTGCTAATGAATGGTGAGGAGGAGGTACACGGACTGGTCGATTCAGGAAGCTCGGTGACCCTAGTGAGGACTGCACTCGATAACTTTATAACCACAAGAAAGATCAAGGTCACCTGCATCCATGGGTCCACTAGAGACTATGTAGAGGTCTGTGTGATCCTAGAGACGGACAGGGACGTTAAAAGACATAAGGCCGCTTTAGTTCCAAACTTAGCTTGTCCGGTGGTAATAGGTCGGGACTCTACACTGTTCTCCAGCTGGTGGGACAGGGGAGTTCCTCTACAGCCACTGAATGGAGGGATCGGTACGGTTGGGGCGAGGTGTATTAGCACAGTAACTCCTCCCAAAGTGGACGGGTCTGACCAACTTGGTGATGTAGCAGACGGTGACACCAGCGGAAAGGGTGCGTTTACCCAACTGACAGACCTGAAGTCTCTTGACGGGTGCCAGGAGGGGGGTGACTCAGACTCCGAGGGTGACTGTGACTCTAAGTTAGAAAAGGAGTACAGTAAGGAAGGCCCCCACAAGGAGGGAAAATCCTCCCGTCGTCGGAGACGTAAAGGGCGCAAAGCGCCGGAACACAATGTATGTTCTGAGGATGGTAATAAAGAAAAATCTATGACTGATGTGTTAGTGCAAGATGTGAGTACTCTTCCAGACACTGAAGAGCTGAAGAGTGTAGAGCTCGCTGAAGGTACAAAGAGTCAAGAGGGGCCTAAGGATGACCGGGCCGATCCTCAAGAAAAGTTGAAGGGGTCGAATACGAAAGTCGCCGACGCCATACAGTTGGAGCAGGTACGCCACCTGGAGGCCGAGGTTGTGGCCATGAAGCGGAACATCGCTAAAAAGTTGTCTGGTGAGAAGCAAAGGTCTGCTGAACTAGAGACCCTTAAAGAGCAGATCAAACAAGAAAAGGCCCTGAGACAAACGGCCGAACAAAGAGTGGATGAGCTAAAGAGGGAAGTCTCTGAGCTCAGAGGTCACCTGTCCACGTGGCAAAGTGGGAATAAGGCCGTCAGGGAATATGTGATTGCGCTCGGAGAAGCAGTAAGAGGTCTTCTGCAGGAGGAGAAGTTGGTGGGTGAAAACTTACAGCGGCTGTGCCCAAGTGATAACCAGGCGGAAGTGCCAGTGCCCATCTTGGCAAGGGGTCGTGAAGAACGTGAGTCTCAGGAAGAGGAGAAGGCTTCACTCTTTAGGTGTGTGATAAAGGTACCTGCAGACATGCGAGAAGCCTGTGCCAGTGAGGGGGTGCATGAGGCCTTTAAAAAGGCAGTAAAAGCCGATAGTGTGAACTGGGCACCAGAGACGAACCAGTTGGTGATCCTGGCAGAGGGGGAAGACACAGGGAAGCTAGTGGCTGTCCTGAAGGATATGCATCTGCAGTGTCTCCACGCGAAACAGATGATTATGTTGAGTAACATGAAAGCCGCTCGACGTCTGGAGCAGGCCAAGGAAGATCAAAATCGGCTGGGTTTGGCAGAAGAGGTAATTCCGGTACCCAGAAATCTGGTGGGGAGAGTCGTTGGAAGACTTGGAAAAGTGATGCAGGAGATGGTGGATAGATCCGGTGTAAGGAGAGTGAGGATTCCAGCTGATGGCGAGATCAAGGTGGCTGGAGAAGACATGGTTCCATTCATTGGAGTGGGCTCAGTGGAGAGCCTGAAGAACATCCGGACGCTCCTGGAGTATAGAATAACGTACCTACGAGAAGTAGAACAGCTGATCTCAGAAAGAAAGCAGATAAAGGAACAGCTGCATGAGTTAAAACGAAGATGGCGACTACTTCCAGCCCAAAATGTAGAGAGACAGGAGGCTTCTCTGTGGACCGGCAGTAGACGAGCTGAAACATTGAGGGGTAGAGATGACGATTCGGTTAGCTCAGGGCTGAGTGACCTAAGTGTGAGACCCAGTGACAACCAAAGGGGTAGAGAGTCCGACTCAGATCAGCTAGTGAGCTTGACTGGACGATGGACTCAGGACCGCAATAACCGTAGGAGACAGTACTGGAGGGGTCTGGTGACACCGACGGAAAAACAAGGCAGACATTCTGATAGCTGGGGGCGAGGGAGGCCTGACCAAGAGGTAATGTTGCGGGATGCCCAAAATCGACTGAGACAGTCCCCTCGACTTGTAGGGCAAAGTGACATGGGTGACTTGTCTCGGGGTCCTCGGGTTGAAACAGGTGCTCAACCTAACAAGTTTGAACAGAGGGGAAGGTATGTGGTATAATGACTAATGTGGCACCTAGGGGGCGCTGTATAAGTTGCTCAAATTATGCCTGGAGGCATGAGATGGATGGGAAACCAGTCCCTGGTATGAGGATAAACGGAAAGTATGTGTAGCAGAGATATTCTATGCTGTAGGTCAGTAAAGTTGTTCTGGGACTTATAGTCCCATAAGAGTTCTGATTCTTGTTAAGGGTGAACCTACAGGGTTAGCTTGTGAGCTGGGTGGGACATGCTAACCACACATACACCGCCCACTGGTGGTGGGAGAATGAATGGCACATACTGGTGATTGTATGTGGTGAAGGACCTGTGATGAGGTCATGAACACGTGACCAGACCATGTGCTTCATACCTTGGCTTGGGGAGTGGCTACAGGTATGAAAGGCAGTGCTGGGCACATGGAGGGGAGATTGTGGTGGAGACTGGGAAGTGTCTCTGTAGTCTGTCTCAAGGGATTCTGTCTGAGACTGGGAAGTGTCTCAAGGGAGTCTGGCTGAGACAGTGGAGAGTGTGTCCTGCACAGGGCTACCTGGAAGGTTCCTGGAAGGTCTGTCAGTGTTGGAAGATCCTGGGGTTGGATCGGATTCCTGGAAGCACGTGGTGAGACTTGGAGCTTGGTGGCCGGGGTGTTGGACTGGGGTCCTGAATAGCACCCGGACAGGACACAGGGGTGTGCGGAGCCTGTGACGGTCCCACACTGAGAACCAGGCGGTTCTGTTGAGGAGTTTGGCTGGAGTCAGCCTGGAAGTGACTTTCTGTTACAATGTGTCAGTGAGCACTGGAAGCGAGTCCAGATCACCCGGGAAGGCACCTGGCGGTCCCTGCTGGCTTGCAGCCGCTTAGTCAAGCCCGTCCCATGCAAGGGTGAGTCTGGGACCAGTAGTTTGCAAAGATGGAATGCATTTATGTTTTTGTCATGTTTTGTTACCTGGTCTTAAAGAGACAGTAAACAGTTATTTTTGGACCTAATGCCTGTGTATTGCCTCATTACTGCGTGCCTGGCCTCGGCCTACCAGAGCGAATCCCTACAATATATATATATATATATATATATATATATATATATATATATATATATATATATATATATATATTTATTGCACTATTAACCCTGTAAAAAAACAAACTATTTTGGGCATTCAAGAGCTATAACTTTTTTTTTTTAATTTACTGTCAATAAAGCTGGATAAGGGCTCATATTTCTTTACAGTACATTAAGTTATATTGAGCAGCAATTCTGGACACATTTCATTTATTTTGGAAATTGTTAAAAAAAAAGTCATTTTGCCATCTTTTTTGCTCTTTGTTCATGCTGTACATTAACATACAGGGGGGAGCAGTTTAAATACTGTGTTATTATCAACAATGTTGTTTTTTCTGCTGGTCATTACGATAGCGCTGGTGCCAAGAAATGGCAAAATTACAATTTTTTTTCTAATTTCCTCACAATAAATGAAATTTATCTCAAATTGCTGCCCAAAAAAACTTAACTTGACTCGCAAACAAAAACAATCCAGCATTATTGACAGTAAAGCGCTGTGGGTGGGCACTGCAAACACAGCTCTGCTACATGTCCTCCCTGTTCCCCATCTGTCTCCTGACAGTGATTGACAGTTATTTGGATATGGGAAAAAAATTGTTGATTGTTTTAGCTGCTGATGAGAAGATAATAAGGTCCAGAAACTGGAACTGTATTTAATATGGATTTTTAATTGACATGTCTCAGGATATAACCACAGAAGTGTGTGTACTTTGAAACGCATTGATTACAAACTGCAATAAATACAGTTCTGACCTTATTATCTACTCATCAGGAGCCCTAAATACACAATTTTTTTCCTATATCCATAATACCGGTCGGATGACCTGTGGATCTGCAGCAGCTGGATATTCATGCTTAATTGTTGTGTATACACAACTTTATCAGGTACCACAACCTCTATTGATTTTTATAGTTTATATCGGGTAAGACACTATTGCGCTTTCCCCTGTATAATAGTGATTGACAGTTCACTCTTTTTTTCAGTGACCTGTCTCTCGTGCATGAGATCTAGTGCATGCGCTGTCTGAGATCTAGTGAATGCGCCATCATTCACCGATGCATACACAATGGGGTCCTGATGAAGAAGACTGTCAAGGTCTGGAACAATCTTTATAGTTTGCAGATCACACCAGACACTGACTGTCTTCACTTCTGCTGCTCATTCCCAATGGTCATCCTAGTGAAGAGGGCTATAATTGTCTGGTGCAATCTACAAACTATGAAGATTGCTCCACACACTTACAGTTTTCTTCATCAGACTTTATTGGTTTGCACTGCCACGATGAATGACAACGCTTGCACTGGATCTTGCGCGGGAGAGGAAGGTGACTGCATATGCACCACCTCGTGAATGCATGAGATCACGGACAGCGTATGCACTACAGTCATGGCCAAAAGTTTTGAGAATGACACAAATATTATATTTTCACATGATCTGCTGCCCTCTGGTTTTTATGTGTGTTTGACAGATGTTTTTTATCACAGACAGAAATATAATAATTGCAAACATATGAGAAACAAAAACTTATATTGACAGTTAGAAAGAGTTAATGCAGCAAGTCAATATTTGCAGTGTTGACCCTTCTTCTTCAGGACCTCTGCAATTCTCTCTGGCATGCTCTCAATCAACTTCTGGACCAAATCCTGACTGATAGCAGTCCATTTTTGCACAATCAATGCTTTCATTTTGTCAGAATTTTTAGGTTTTTGTTTGTCCACCTGTCTCTTGATGATTGACCACAAGTTCTCAATGGGATTAAGATCTGGGGAGTTTCCAGGCCATGGACCCAAAATCTCTATGTTTTGTTCCCTGAGCCATTTAGTTATCACCTTTGCTTTATGGCAAGGTGCTCCATCATGCTGGAAAAGGCATTGTTGATCGCCAAACTGCTCTTGGAGGGTTGGAGAAGTTGCTCTTGGAGGACATTCTGGTACCATTCTTTATTCATGGCTGTGTTTTTAGGCAAGACTGTGAGAGAGCCGATTCCCTTGGCTGAGAAGCAACCCCACACATGAATGGTTTCAGGATGCTTAACAGTTGAAATGAGACAAGACTGGTGGTAGCGCTCACCTTGTCTTCTCCGAATGAGGCGTTTTCCTGATGTCCCAAACAATCGAAAAGGGGATTCATCAGAGAAAATAACTTTACCCCAGTCCTCAGCAGTCCACTGCCTGTACCTTTTGCAGAATATCAGTCTGTCCATGATGTTTTTTCTGGAGAGAAGTGGCTTCTTTGCTGCCCTCCTTGAGACCAGGCCTTGCTCTAAGAGTCTCCGCCTCACAGTGCGTGCAGATGCACTCACACCTGCCTGCTGCCATTCCTGAGCAAGCTCTGTACTGCTGGTAGCCCGATCCCGCAGCTGAAACACTTTTAAGAGACGGTCCTGGCGCTTGCTGTTCTTTCTTGGGTGCCCTGGAGCCTTTTTGGCAACAATGGAACCTCTCTCCTTGAAGTTCTTGATGATGCGATAGATTGTTGACTGAGGTGCAATCTTTCTAGCTGCGATACTCTTCCCTGTTAGGCCATTTTTGTGCATTGCAATGATGACTGCACGTGTTTCTTTAGAGATAACCATGGTTAACAGAAGAGAAACAATGATGCCAAGCACCAGCCTCCTTTTAAAGTGTCCAGTGGTGTCATTCTTACTTAATCATGCCAGATTGATCTCCAGCCATGTCCTCATCAACACCCACACCTGTGTTAATGGAGCAATCACTGAAAAGAGGTTAGCTGGTTAATTTAAGGCAGGGCTGCAATGATGTTGAAATGTGTTTTGGGGGATAAAGTTCATTTTCTAGCCAAATATTGACTTTGCAAGTAATTGCTGTTAAGCTGATCACTTTTATAACATTCTGGAGTATATGCAAATTGCCATTAGAAAAAGTGAAGCAGTAGACTTTGTAAAAATTAATATTTGTGTCATTCTCAAAACATTTGGCCATGACTGTAGATCTCAGTCAGGAGAGGTAGTTCATTGGAAAAAAGAGTGAACTGTCAATCACTGGCAGGAGATAGATGGTGGGCGGGGAATAGGGTAAAGAGATAGCAGAACTGTAAGTGCAGTGCCCCGCCCACTTGCAGCTAATTTGCACAACAAATTTCTCATAAATGTAACCTCAGATTTGTAAAATAAACTGGCCATTTCCTCAGTGTCTGCCCTTGGGGTATGCGCCTTCACCCCTCCCTCCCAGAGGCTGCCAATCACAGCTCAGCAGATGATTTAGTAGTCTTACCAGTCTCAAACATGGCTGAGCTGTGATTGGCAGCCTCTGGGAGGAAGAGGTGAAAGTTCACACCCCCAGGAAAGACTCCTAAGAAATGCCCAGTTGGTCTGCAAAGCAGAGATTTCACATATTGCACTCCAGAAGAAACAAATGTGAATCTCAGCAATGGAGTAATGCAGTGGGAAATGAAAGAGTGTGTCAAAATAGGGAAGTTCAGGGATTTTTATTAGATATTTATCTCAATATTTGGAGCAAATGACAGGTCATCTTTAACGGACCAGAATCAGAGGCAACTGCAATACTGGCCATTGCAGCAGGATGTTAGCTCCCTTGCTTGTACTAAAATGTCCATTCGCAGGAAGAACTTATGTGTTTTTCGTTGATGACATGCACTGCAGCAGTCCAAAAGGAATCTATGACTCTGAGCTTTCTGGTTCCAGTACGGTGACAATTACAAAGGCAGAAAAGCCTTTGCAAAAAGGCAAGGGTTTTTTGGGTGGGGGCAAGGTTACGTTCTTCAGCACACTTGTTAATGAATGAGTGAATACACAGCAACAAAGCAGCCCTGACACCTATTATTGTTAATAAAGGACAATCCTGAGGAGTGACACAGAAGAGGCCGGAATGCGATTGCCTCTGCGCCGATTACCACACCAGTGATAAGAGGTGCTGAGGTTAGAACTGTGCACTCAGCCATAGTGGAGCTGTTATTATTGAAGGTGTCTAATGACATATATGTAGGAAATGGTGCAGAGCCCGGCTTCCTGCACAATAATGCCGCCGTAGAAAGCCTTACTAGCCGCTCCAACATAAATAGCATGTCAGCGGACCCTCATGTGAGTCACTTCCTCCAACGAAGTTCAAGGGGAGGTTAGAACTTTCTCATGTTTACAGTGGATGACAGAAGTGGTTGGCAATCACTGGGCATCCACAACAGGTCCAGCCATGACTCTATCGGACAGCCGAAGAAATGATCCGCACCCCAGAAGCCAGAGAGTAACGTCATCATCTTCCTGCGCTTATATAAACAGCACACTTATATACTTAATAATAATAACAATCACAACTATGACTGTAACAATCACGTTCTATGTTATCTCCTATTGTAGCCCTGGATTCTGAGTGGCTGCGGCAGATGCAATCGATCACATTAGACCAAACATGCACATCACATATCCTACTGATATGGGAGCCATCCTATTCCACAATATAGCTGTTTCTGGGTCAACACCACCCATAAATGGCTAAGGGCTGCAGGTTAAAATCCGGGTTTGGGGCTCAAGTCTCAAGATTTGATTCCCAGGTCTGGCGACGGTCATTTGACCTCAAGTATGCGATTTGCATACTTGTGGCCACATTCCAACTAGACGTCTCCAGCCTTGCTCAATTCACTTGTATTGAGCAAGGCTGCGCACGACTAGTCAGCATGAGACCTCATATATGCAAATTGCATGCTTGTGGTCATGTTTACTACTGGTGCCGGCACTGGACAATCCTGAGATAGACTGACTGCAGACTTGAACCCCAAGCCTGGACAACCACTTTAAACTTTCAAAATCCTGCAGCTAATGGCTAACTAGGAGTTAACAGGCCTCTAGGGCTACAGCAACTGGTTTTGAAAACCAGCACAGTCCAGCAGTCATTGCATGCAAAATCCTGCAGTTGTACGGAAGGGCGCATGATTTTATGGAATCACCCCCTTTCCAAAACTAAAAAAATAAAGAAATAAAAAATAAACATATTTGGTTTCGCCACATCAGCAAAATTCTAATGAACGAAAGTAAAAAAATTATTTAACCTGCATGGTAAATATTGCATAGCAAAAAAATATATAAACGCCCAAATCGTTGTTTTTCTATCACGTCAACGTCAAAAATGCAATAAAAAGCTATGAAACTGTTATTACATGCAATCCAAAACGTTACAAATGACAACAATAACTTGACATAAAAAAATGAGCCCTCGCACAGCTCCATTAATGGAAAAATAGACATGATAGAAATCGAAGAGAATGGAGACAGAATACAATTTTTTTTTATGGCGCTGTAGCCAATCAAAGCGCTCATTGATTGGCTGCAGTGTTGTCATTGTGACCTCATCGCGTGCAGTATCAGTATCGCACGTAGGCTATAGTATAACGTTTTTGTGAAAGACAAGCCCTTTAAGAGCTCCATAACCCTTCACCTCTGCTCGAGTGACAGCTGCGCCATCCCCTCAAAGGACAGTTAAACCAATCACAGGAGCACACGGGATGGGCTGTGGTGAACTTATTGCTAAGAGCAGAGAGCACTTCAGTGTTGGGAAACGCCCAGAAAGCACTTGCAGAGGTGGCATGCTCCAAATAAAAACTTTACTTTCATATTAATGCAGCTGCTAAAAGCCTTGCCAAAAGCTATGTTGTACCATCTCTATGAATCTCCTAACTAAAGCTGTCGGCTGCTTACAGAGACAAAACCAGTAAGACTCCACTATACCACTTTCCCAAAAACTTGGCGTTTCGCCTAGTTCATGTTCTTCAGGAGCTCTACTTACTGTCATTGAATTTAGGTATTTTTGCAAGCATCCAAAAGCTGAAAGCCCATACTAATAATTTTCACGGCTACGGATGTGCAACAATTGTATCCATTATAGATAATGATAACCCTCTGTGAGCCAAACACAACAACCCCAGAAATCTTTCTTCTGTTCTGATAGTTTGTTACGATGTATCAAAGCAGGTAAAATTATATAAATCTGGACTGTTAAAGGGGTTGTCCAGTCATAACACATTGGTGACCTTTCCTATAGGTTTGACACTTGGCATCCCAAACAATTAGCTATTATTAGCTTGGGCGGCTGATCATTCAAAAGAATAGGATCCGTTTCGCAGTTTCTGGTAGCGGCCACTACAAAGTATTTACATCTGGCAGCTGCCAGAGCAAATTACAGCCGGTAGGTCAGGGTGCGGAGTGTCGGACCCGCACAAATCTGATATTGATGACCTATCTTATGAAAAGGTCATCAGTTTTGTGTGACAGAACAACCCCTTTAATTGAAAAAGAGAAAGGGGAAGAGGATATCTTCTAAATCAAGTCACGCAATTGGAAACTGCGGTGCCTCAAGAAGTAAGGGAGAAGATATCCAGCATCAGGGTCTTCCATAAAATTCAAAATTTTGTGAAAAAATTTCAGAAAAATTCCAAGAGAACAAAATCGCCACTACACACAACCACCACCACTTACGGCAAACTAAAAAAAAAATAAAAAAATATATACCGTATATATATGTATATATATATATATTTTTTTTTTACCGTAAGTGGTGGTTGTGTGTAGTGGCGATTTTGTTGTGTAGGTATATATTAAACCATACGGCAAATGCGTTTCGGACGTGTATCCTTAATCATTGCAATGATTAAAGACACACGTCCAAAACGCGTTTGCAAATATATATTTTAAGATATATATGTTTCAGTGGTGGTGTGTAGTTGCCATTTGTTCTCTTGGAATTTTTCAGAAATTTTTTCACAAAGAAAATTTGGAATTTCATGGAAGACCCTGATGCTGGATTATTATTCTCCCGAACCCCTTTAATTGTTATGGATAATTAGTTGCACTGGACAAGTGTAGCAAATGTCCAGAATGATTTTATTCACGAACAGCAAACCGAGATCTTAAAAATGTTGAGGAAGTAAAGATTAATGATTAAAGAGTAACTGTTATTTAATTTTTATTTAATTAATCAATAGTAAAGGTGAAAATAAGAAAATTAGTAATGTATCTTATCAGAGAAATCTTTCTCCTCCTGGACTGATGTTTTGGTCTGAAAATTGTTAATTCATGGATGGATTTAAGGCTAATGTTCACATTACTGAGATAGGATATGACAATTGGTGCTTGTAAAATTCTATGGAAAGGGAGGGGGATGAGCGAAAAGCAGCTTTCCTGAAACTACAGTTCTCCGTAGATCTTTATGAGCACCAACTGTCATCTATCTCAGAAATGGGAAAATCTGTCTTCACCGATGAAAGATTTTACACATGAATTTTGAGAATGAAAGCTCAGTTCTGGAGGAGAAAGAAGCTGATTTCTCTGATAAGATATATTACAAAGTTTCCTATCTTGATGTGATTTATGAAAAAAAAAATGTAAAAAACGGTTACTTTAAGTCTTACACAAGACCAGAAGTTATCTTCTATAATATTGTATAACTTGCTGGCAAGGTTCATACTTGGTAGGTCTCTTACCCGTACAATGATGCCCATCCTTTTACTTTCATAGGTGAATGGGAAGATCTGTAGAATGGTGAAGTTCATGATTTGTCCACCAGGTGTCCTCAGCTGCATTGAAGACTGGTCTCTTCCGACCAGCGTCAGCCCCACGCTCTCAGTCCATTGTACCAGGGCCACCTATGAGCGAAGAAGGTGAAAGGTCACAACTATGGAGTCAGCAAGGTGATACTCAGCCAGAGACAATGTGGCTTTATGAGAAGTTATGAAGACAACAATGGCTGACTGTTCCTGCGGATAACCAGCTGCTAATTAAAAATTGCAAAACATTTTTTTTTCTTTTTCAATGTTATAAACTTTTCCAAACAACAGAAATTAGAATAAATAAAAATCATATAAAATCATATTAAAAACACCCTGTTGCTAACTTCATGGGACTCCAACTAACAGGATATTTTTGAAGTTTGCGAGTAAACTCACACAAACAAGGGAAAAAACATGCAAACTTCAGACAGATGTTTCCCATGGTCAGATTTCTACTCGGGACCAAGATAAGAGAGCCAATACTCCGAGGCGCTGTCCATTTCTGGATTAACACTCATCAGGTCCATGTCGCCCTTAGACTTTTTCTCTAGTGCCCCTTCTGGTCAGTACACTCATGAAATGACAGAAAATAAAAGTTGTCATTGTGAAAAGATCTCACGAAGTCAAACCATTTACTCTAAAGTTGGTCAACTGGTCAGCCAATAACCACGGATCTGGTTTCAGTGACTGAGGAATCAGTTACAGTAGGAAAAATGTAATAATACATGGCAAACAACAAAATCTTGAAGGGTTTATTCTCATATTTATAAACGTGTATCATCAGATAGTGCTCGTGAAAACAAGCACTTTTGCAATTTACTGCATATTAAAATTTTTGGCCGTTCTTGAGATAATAATGTTTTTCTTTTATTTACAGCCAGTTGTCTTGGAGACCGACCACCTTTATTAGGCTGGGATGACACATGCGAGAATCGTGCGAGTTTCTCGCATGTGCGACCCTGGCCTTAGAGAGCAAATCATGTGCAGTGCTTACAAGCTGTTTTATATTGAGCGTGTACGTTTTGGTTTGAAGCTGGTAGGATCGCTTGAGCACGCCGTTACCTCTTACTCCTGGCCAGCTTCAGCACAGTGCTTACAAATTAGAAAGCTGCAGTGGTCGGTCTCCTAGGCAACAAGATGTAAACAAAAAGAAAAGTATTAATATCACAAAAACGGCTGCAAATTTTAATGCACAGTAAATTGCTTGTTTTCATAAGCACTATCCAAAAATATCCAGCAACAAAAATAGTAATTAACCCTTTAAGGATGGTATCATTTTACTGAAGTGGATTATACCTCTGTATAAAAGCTTGCTGCCTACTCCTGAAATATTATACAAATAGAATTTGTGAAAATCATCATAATCACAGTTTAGATTCCATTCATGAGCCTGGTACATGTTCATCCAGTTCATAACGTCCCATTATTTCACTCACAAGTCCCAGAAGCGTCTAAGTTTTATTATAGCTCCCCCACCTCTGCCCCCATTGATTTAATGCCATGTCAAAATAATTCCTTTAGATTAAAAGAAAGGAGTTTAATCAAACAATAGTTTATACGTCCCCACTTCCTTCCTGAGCCTGAAAACAATGCAGATGTTTATACAGGATAAAGAAAGGCAATTAATGCCACATGTTTCACCAAAATACATTCTGAGAAGTCCAGGAAACACTTCCCATGTCCCAATAAATTTCTCACCTCATTTTTAATGCTTGCTCCCCCTACTCACAAAACCTCTGATTAATCATTAGCTTCATTTGAAAGCCTGAGAGGGATTAAAGCCACATCTATATATTCAAATCTGCGGTGTGGCCAGATTCCAATTTTTATTTTTTTTATTTTAACCTTCTTTTTATTCATTGCACGGCGAATAAGCCTCCTTACCTCGACACGCCAGAGCTGGTATGTCACTCTCCACAAGGAGTAACCTTACCCCCAGACCCAGTCCAGAGCCTCTCATCTAGCCAAATCAGATCTCTCCTACTTTGCACTGACGAGGACCAACAGTCCGAAACACCGTGTCTGCAAATGGAGATTCTGATTTGGCTTTTATCCTAAGTCATATTACAAGACTCGTTAAAGGGTTGATTGTGACTTGTAGGATCGCTACTTCCAATAGGTGGCGCTATAGAGTACAAGTCCTCTTTGTTTGAAGAGGCAATTTGCATACTCTAAAATGATCACTCATGTAAAAGTTAATAACAGTTGGCATTTAACCACTGGAGAACAGAAATATATCTGCTGCAGTTACACAGAAAAGTCACTAGAGGGCGCTCATATGCCATTCTACTGCCATCAGCGCTTACAGACAATAATCACACGAATTATGCCCTCAAAATAAGGAATAAGGAAGATGCATCTTTCTGCGCTGACCGGACAACACAGCTATCAAATAGTGACACAAACAATAATCATATAGAATTATGGCTGCAAGGAGATCAGCATTTTGTATTTTGCCTACATCACGTTCTACTATAGAATTGTGCCGCTAACTACAGACCAGTCTTTAATCTTCCCTTCATCTTTAAACTCCTAGAACACTTGGTTCACTCGTCTAATCCGCTATCTCTTCTTGCCCCCTTACAATCTGGTTTCCGCTCCTTACACTCTACTGTCCAGCCACTTCACTGATGCCTCCACCTTGTGCCAGTCATTGCACTGGTTACCCATCCGCTACAGAGTACAATATAAACTTCTCTCTCACCCACAAAGTTCTCCACATTTCTGCACATCCCTATAGCTCATTCATCATTTCTGTCATCACCCTACCTGTTGGCCTCAGACAGGCAGATATATATCAGTATATATTTTGATGAGATATTCTATAAGAAAAAAAAAAAGAAAAGGATATGGCATAGTATTTAATATAACGGTGCCCGTCGGCGACTTATGGAACAGTGTGTCATGGAGGCTTTACTGTTGGTATCACGCAGGACTCATGGCAGTGTTCACCTTTTCTTCTCTGGACAATCATTCTTCCACTGTCCCAAACAGTCTGAAGATGAACGCCTGCCTGCTGTCATCCATGAGCAAGCTCTGTACTGGTGTTAAATGGATCCCATAGCTGAATCCTCATTAAAAGATGGTACTGGCATTTTGTGGACTTTCTTGGGTGCCGTGAAGCCTTCTTCACAGGAATTGAACCAAATCTCTTTGAATTATTTTTCTTTGTGACTAAGTTAGTTTTCACGGTAAGGAATTACTTTATCTGATCACTTGTCATAACAATCTATAAACAATACACTTGCACTGAGCGAGGCTGCGCACGACTAGTCGGCATGTGACCGCATGTATGCAAATCAAATACTTGTTGTCATGCACCCAGAGGATAGTCGCAGTGAGTGTGATGTCAGGATTTACAAGTCTACAGCCACATAGAGTGACTGCAGACTTGCAGCCTAAGGTCGGACAACACTTTAATGGAAATTGCCACTATAAAAATTGATGCGATAAACAAAACTTGTATCAGTCTCAAAACTTTTAGCCACGACTATATGCTCTTTCTGTCATCCTCCATGATGTAATTATGAATAAAATGCTGCTACATGTCCTAAGTGAAACAGTTATTTCTCCCTCAAGCAGCAAATGTGTTCTTACAACAAGTTGGTAACATGCAGCATATATCGGAGCATCAGAGGAGGAGCAAGATGGGAGCAACGGGTCTTTCAGCAGGGACCAGGCTGTCACCGTAATCCATCAGTGCCTTGTCATCATGTGACAGGAAATCAATGGGAGCAGTATGCAAGCACCTGCCAGCTCAGCTCCTGAGCCTCCTCCAAATACAGTCACCCCCAAAAATCACATACATGTATGTGATATTGCACTAAGGGGTGAACTGACCAGTCTCTCTATTCCTATCTATAGAAAGAGTCCTGCCAATCAAGCGAAGTCGGAAGGTAAGAAGCCAATGGGAGCCACGCTCATGTTACATCCAGAACCTTAAAGGAAAGCTCTCATCAAAAAATCTGTTTTTTATGTTGCATGTATTTAAAAAAGGGCATTTTTTAACGTTACAGTCTTTATAAAAAACAAAATTAGTAATCTACCAATTTTCACACTGGCCACTGGGGCTTTATTAGACTCATACTTCCTGTGACAGTCAGAGGCAGGATTATAACAACACCACAATGCACAGCTAATGATACAGGAGCCACCAATCAAAACAGGTGATGTCACAGCTCCTGCTCCTTTGCAC
Source organism: Oophaga sylvatica (assembly GCA_033576555.1). Taxonomy (NCBI): domain Eukaryota; kingdom Metazoa; phylum Chordata; class Amphibia; order Anura; family Dendrobatidae; genus Oophaga; species Oophaga sylvatica. Next base: position 92,593,948 of record JARQOD010000003.1, read on the forward strand.
AAGCTCATTCGAGACCTCAATGCAAAACATATGGTCGGAGTTTGACTATTGTAGCCATGTACATATGTTGTTTCCTGAAACAATAGCAAATTGGAGTCTAAAAAAACTCCCAAAGGTCAGTGTGAAAATTACAAGATTTCTATATTTCTATTTTTTATTTTTAAAACAAAGTGTGATATGGAAAAAAAATCATTGCCAAAATGAAAAAAAAAAATGTAACACAAAAAGTTGATTTAAACAATAGGTCATTTTCAGATGATAACTTCCCGCAATACACATTACAACTGAGAGCCTACATTTAAGTGGATCCATGCCCATTCATAAGGCTTACTAAAACTCTATGGAGCAGAATAATCACTAATAAGATCTGTCCCCATACAGCATCATCTTGTTGGCAGGCATCACATCCCCTATTTACGCCATGCTTATGCACAGCCGACAAATTTTTTTCTGTGTGCATACACGATTCCATCACCCAATAAAAAAAGCTATTTTTTTGTTTGTTAGGTTATTGCCAACTTGTGAACAAGGGCTGTTTTTTTACAGGAGATCGATGGCGTCGCAGGAATGAGAGTGAAATAAAAATAATGAAAACTGTGTTGTGTTTTATTTCCTTAAAAGACTTTTTTTTGCTGTGTTTTTTTTTTTTAAATTTACAAACTATGATTAATAATGGGTCGGTGTCTTATTGACGCCTCTCCATTATTAACCGGGCTTATTGTCACCGATCAATCAAAGGTGACATTAACCCCTTATTACCCCCGCTTGCCACCGCTACAGGGCAAGTGGGAAGAGCCGGGTAAAGTGCCACAATTGGCGCATCTTTGGATGCGCCATTTGTGGGGCTGCTGCAGCCTGGTATTTTTAGGCTGTTGAGGGCCAAAATCCATGGGCCTTGACAGTCTTTTAATACCAGGCCGCAGCAGTCTGCATTTTACTTGGCTGGTTAACAAAAATAGGGGGATCCCCATGCCATTTTTTTTTCGAGAGGATCCCCTATTTTTGTTAACCAGCCAAGCTAAGCAGACTGCTGTGGCCTGGTATTATCAGGCTTGCAAGGTTCATGGATATTGGATCCTTACCAGCCTGAAAAACCAGGCCTCAGCAGTCTGCTTCATCTGGCTGGTTAACAAAAATGGGGGGACCCCACGCCATTTTTTTTCGAGGGGATCCCCTATTTTTGTTAACCAGCCAAGATAAGCAGACTGCTGTGGCCTGGTATTATCAGGCTTGCAAGGTCCATGGATAATGACTCCTTAACAGCCTGAAAAACCAGGCCTCAGTAGTCTGCTTCATCTGGCTGGTTAACAAAAATAGGGGGGACTCCACGCCATTTTTTTTTTTAGAGGGGATCCCCTATTTTTGTTAATCAGTTCACTTCAGGTCACCCGGGATTCCCTCTGATGTCACTGATGCTGTGGGTGTCCCTGGCTGACCTGAAGTGAAAGTGGAAAGCAATCAATTATGCTAACCACTTCCTCTCCTGTCAGCCAGGAGAGGAGCTCATTCATTTGGAGGGGGGGGTTTACTGTGAGACTGTCAGCATTAGCTGCAGTCTCTGCAGTAAACATTAACCCTTTCAGAAGGATTACATCGGGGGACCTGACTAAACATCGGATTGGTAAGAATAATGTTGCTTTATTATTTTATTTTTATTACAGGTGAACAAGGGCTTCGCAAGGAATGGCAGTAAAATAAATATTGTCAAAAACTGTGTGTTTATTTCATTAAAATGATTTTTTATTAAAGTGTGTGTGTTTTATTTTTATTTCATACAATAGGATTAATAATTGATAGTTGTCTAATTGACAGCTCTCAATTATTAACCTGGCAAGGTGGCTTTAACCCCTTATTAACCCATTCGCCACCGCTACAGGGCAATGGGAATAGACGGGCAAAGTGCCAGAAAGGGCAAATCCAATTATAGATTTGCCTTTTCTGGGGTGTCTGGGGGCAGATGTTAGTAGCCAGGGGGGGGGGCAAAAATAATGGTCCCTCTCTGGGCTATTATTATCTTCCCCCACTCGCTGGCTTTGTCTGGTTGAGAAAATAGGGCGGGAGCCCACGCATTTTTTTTCAACAATTTTACACCTCATATATATATATATATATATATATATACACATGTCATTGAATTTGTGGCATACATATATATATCATTATATATATTTATATTATAGTTCATACACTTCTACATAGTATAATAGCCGCTAATTCAATTGCCGGCTTTTGTGAAAATACAGAAGCCGACATGAAATGACACATGGTTTACATAGAGTTAACCATGTCATTTCATGTTGTTTGATATATTGTTTTCACTAACAATTACATGAGTGTATGTGTGCAAAATTTGACACATGTAGGGGTTAATTAAAGGTGTAAATTCGTAGCAAAAAAATTCGTTTTTTTTACAATGAATTTACACCTTTAATTAACCCCTACAGGTGTGAAATTTTGCACACATACACTCATGTAATTGTTTGTGAAAACCAGATATCAAACTACATGAAAAGACATGGTTAACTCTATGTAAACCATGTGTCATTTCATGTCGGGTGCTTCTGTATTTTCACAAAAGCCGGCATTACCCGGCAATTGAATCAGAGGCTATTTTACTATGTAGAAGTGTATGAACTATAAATATATGTATATATATATATGTCACAATGACATGTATATATATATAAATATATATATATTATATATATATATATGTATCCTATGTGTGTATATTTAGTGTTTACAAGGAAAGAAAGGGTTTTTTTTAGTTCCGATATTTCTGTCCCATTGACTTGCATTGTGTTTCCGGGTATCGGATCGGCGATACCCGATACTTTTTGAGTATCGGGCCGATCCAATTCGATCCGATATTTTAGGATATCGGGCAGTATCGCTCAACAATAGTCACAATTGCTCTGCTCAGTGGGTCTTGGACGCAATGACTGACAATCTAGGGCAGGGGTGTGCTGAACTGTTGGTATTTTGATTGACAGCTCGGCCGTCCAATCTGAGACCATGAGGTGTTGAGATTCCTTCAGGTATTCCTTGTTCCAAGCATATACCCAACTACCTATCTAAGCTGTCAGTCCCAGATTTCTGCCAGACATAGCATTTGCTCAGTGGTTGGCCTTGTATTCCTATGCTCTGTTGATCTATTGCTGCCTGACACTGGACCTCGTTCTGACCACGCTTTGCTCTGATCCGCTATCTTCCTGAGCCGTCTTCGCCTTTGTCTTCACCCTTCAGTTTACTATATGCTCCCTTAGTATCTGACCCCAGAACGTTTGACTACCTTGCCTAACGGCTTGTCTGTGAGTAGTGACTAGCATCACAGAAAGAACCATTACTTACCATAGACAAGGGAGACTTGATTCATAGGACTCCGGTCTATCGGCCTGGTGAGTAATCTGTGACCATGAGACGAGAGGCATGCGAATCATCTTACCTCATGGCTTCACCAGCTCTTCTTTTGATTAGCCAGGGCTGGAGCAACATCACCTTTGTGGCATTACGCAAACATGATGTTGCGCCGGCTTGGCTAATCCAAAGAGGAGTAAAGAAATGTAAGGAGACTCGCAGGGCTCCTGTCCTCTTGTCACAGAATACTGACCTGCCCGATGGACCGAAGTCATGCAAATCGGCTTTCTCATCACAACTTACCCACCGAATTTCCTGCCACTCTGGTGGTCCCCAAACAGTGCTATAGTCATGGTAATCTCATGGCCCATCATTTCCACGACTGGTGCAGTCAATCACTGGCCTTACTTGTCACTGTCCACAATTGAAAATATTATGGCTGCAGTGGTCACATGAAAGTTACTGCTGCAGAACTGGGCAAGACCTTTGGTGTGGCAGTGGGTGATCCAAGGGTTAAGTACAAGCTATTTTATGATGTACCCAAGTTTTGGAAAATAGAAAACATGAAATGTGTTTTTCACTAAGTATGTCATTAATATACAAACATAGGAGTATCGTCCTCCAGCTGCGGTTTCACGAATCCCAGAGTGAAAGTGACTCCTTGGGTGGAATAACACGGCCGCTGGTTAACCGAGTTCTTGAACCCCTTATCTGCCATCTACTTGTATCCGTTTACTGTAGCAGCGGACGGCTCTGCCCGGGGGGGCTGTAACAGATAGCTCAGGACAGGGGCTTCTCAGAGGAAACAAATTTAGGAAATCCTGCCTTCTGTCTAAGGAAACAAATTTTATGCCAACTGGTAAAAATTTGAGGGTAAGAAGAGACAGAATAAACAATTTCTTACTTAATTCAGAGTCTCACCTTCCTGGATATGGTAATGGCCGAGCAGTAACGGATCCCGACACATGACGCTACAGGAGACGATATAATACAGAGCATCGTAATAAGCACATTTATACCGCTCTGTTTTTGGGGTAAGTCTCCATGGAAATAATGAAAAATGCAGGTGACTGTGAGAGCTGAAGCAATGAATTGTATTATTGGGAACTCTAAAAGGGGATTTCATTTTTTTTTATTTAGTATCCTAGAAATCATTTGGTTGAACAACTAATTTAACCCATTGTCTGGGATATATAAGGTTTAGGCTATAAAAGAATATAAAATATCCTATAATTATATGTATGTTGAGGACAAAGATACGCCAGTAACGTCACACATTTATATTAATGTGATCTCCTACACTCACTCAAAGCACCGAAAAATAGCTGGCATTTCTGCTGGGATGTTTCTACCACCAAATGAGCATGAAAATGCACAAAATATTTGTTATTTTCACACGAAGAGATCCGCAAAATCTCACCCACTTGTACTGTAACCCGCTGCAGATTTTACCTGCACAAATTCGACACATATGGGAAGAAATAACCCTAAATTCTCTTCCCTTCTACTGAGAGTCAGCAAGGCGGCCTAAGAGAACAGGCAATATAGCGCAGAGTTGGAGGAGAACCATAGTCCCAAAATAGTAAGTTATCCCCTATAAATGGGATTGGGAATAACTTACTGGGACCTCCAGCGATCCCCAGAATGAGAGCCTTTTCTGGAAGAGAGTGAAGGTGCGTATTCCCGACCTTCGCTCTATTCATTGTCTATATCTATAAGAATGCCGGCAAAAGCCAAGAACGGTTCTCGATTATTTCTGAAGATCCCATACACAATCAATGGGATTGGGAATAACTTACTGGAACATTCAATGGTCCCCAGAATGACAGCCTTTTCTGGAAAGGAGGGTGCGCATTCCCGACCTCCGCTCTATCCATTGTCTATAAGAATTCTGGCAAAAGCCAAGAACAGTTCTCAGTTATTTCTGAAGGTGCCATACACAACCAATGGGGCGGAGGTTGAACATGCGCACCTCTGCTCCATTCAAGGTGCGCCTCTTCTTGGGATTCAGAGTCCTGATCTGGAACCCTTCAAAACTTTATAGAATTTATAGAGGTTATAGAATTCACCAGTAATGACTGAGTGTGAAAATTTAGAATAGGAAAGTACAAATCCCTTTTTTTTTTAATTAGAAAATTGACAGACATAATCCAGTTTTTTTGTGCATCTTTCTTTAAAAATAATTCCTCCCTGGAAAGGGGGAACTTGGTTGTCACATGTCTTTGTGCACATAAGCCATGGCCCCATCTGCATCTGGTAATCTCATTGTTCCGCTCCATCATATGAGCAAAAAAATGAATTTATTGGCAGAGCCAAATCAGCCTTATGATGTACACTAATGTCGCTCATTGGACCTCATTGAATAGGGTGTGGACCAAGCCTTACACATTTCTGGATGTAGGAAAACATGTCATGTAGATGTCATCCACAAGTTGCTACGTCCAACATCTATTCCAAATAATTTATCACCTTTGTAACCAATATTCTACTAGACATATATTTCATTACCTCACCACCTCAAAAAAAAAACAAAAAAAAACAGATGTAATTTATGACTGCAGATGAATTTAGACTGGAGCCCAAGTTCAAAATGGAAGAAATGATCCGATAACGAATAAACTGGACTTTACCTCATCGGGGCTGGATGCCTGGTAAACTCGACAGGAATCTTCAAATTGTCTCTCTGCCTCGGCCTGATCTGTCACGCCGTTGGACTCATAGGAAGGGGTGACGTTGTGACAGAGGGCGATCCCCTTTACAGCTTCGTAAACGCGGCTGCTCATCGTCTTCCTCACTTTGGTGGTGGTGCCTTTCTGTGCAGGAGGATCATGAGAAGGCTGGAGAGAGAGGCCGGTATAGGAATGGTTATGACATTGCAGGATCCGGCCTGGTCTAATGCCTTAAAAGGGCACTAAGTGTGCATAGATCTGTCAATCTGAAGGAGTCGGATGAAGAAAAGCTGCCAGGGACAGGCCACCTTGACTAGGAATTCAATCATTTTAACCAGATCAGTACCAGACCACTGGTACCCCATCACTGACCACGCACATTTGTTTGGGTCTTAAATTAAAATGTGATTTAAAGAGCTGTAAAAAAAAAAATAATTCTTTTTCAGATATTCGATTTTTTTTTTTGCAATATCAGTGAAAATATGTGTCCATATTTCATATTTTTTTATGACCAGGATGGACCACTGAAATAAATCTTAATAATTCTTAAAATTTGTTCCCCTTTCCAAAAAAATGTTTTTATATGTTGGACACATTTCATTTTTATGGGGCGGGGCTAGTAGCGATTTAGATTGACAACTTGAGGTGAGCGAACCCAAACTGTGAAGTTCGGGGTTCATACCCGACACCTAGTGTCCGGTGCTGAACTCCTGACGCAGACTTCTCCTGGAATTACGTCTTTGGCCGGCGTCACACTTGCGAGTGTGATGCGAGTTAGCCGCACGACTTTCTCGCATCAACACCCGGCACGGCCGCCCGCTCTCGGACCCGAGTGTGCGGCTGCATGAATTTCTATGCAGCCGCACACTCGGGTCCAAGAGCGGGCGGCCGTGCCGGGTGTTGATGCGAGAAAGTCGTGCGACTTACTCGCATCACACTCGCAAGTGTGATGCCGGCCTTACAGTTCGAGGAGAGTTCAGCGAGAGACAGAGTTCGGAGAGAGAGGGATAGATAGAGAGGGTTCGGAGAGAGAGAAAGAGAGAAAGAGAGAGAAAGAGGGTTCGGAGAGAGAGATAGAGAGAGGGTTCGGGGAGAGAGAGGGATAGAGAGAGGGTTCGGAGAGAGATTGAGAGAGAAAGAGGGTTCGGAGAGAGAGAGGGTTCGGAGAGAGAGAGGGTTCGGAGAGATAGAGAGAGAAGGTTCGGAGAGAGAGGGATAGAGAGAGGGTTCGGGGAGAGGGAGAGAGATAGAGGGCTCGGAGAGAAAGAGGGATAAAGAGAGGGTTCGGGGAGAGGGAGGGAGAGAGAGAGAGGGTTCGGAGAGAGAGATAGAGAGTTCAGAGAGAGAGAGAGGGATAGAGAGGGTTCGGTGAGAGGGATAGAGAGAGGGTTCAGTGAGAGAGCGTTAGAGAGAGGATTCAGGGAGAAGGATAGAGAGAGAGAGAGGGTTCAGAGAGAGAGCGTGAGGGTTCAGAGAGGGAGAGAAAGAGAGCTCGGAGAGAGAGAGCGGGCTCGGAGAGGTAGAGATAGAGGGCTCGGAGAGGGAGAGAGAGGGATAGAAAGAGAGTTCGGAGAAAGAGAGTTTGGGGAGGGAGAGGGTTCACAGAGAGAGACGGTGATAGAGAGAGAGAGTTCAGAGCGCGAGAGAGAGAGGGTTCGGAGAGGGAGAGATTTTGTTTGGAAAGCAAGAGAGAGTTCGGAGAGCGAGAGTTAAGAGAGAGAGGGTATTGAGAGAAATAGTTGAGAGAGGAGAAAGAGAAAGGGTCACACCCCACAACGTATTAGTTAACATTAATGAGTTCTACAAAAAAAACATCTCTGATTGAATACATAGTTCAGTAGTATAGTATAATATAGTATAGCTCATGTATTTTTTACATTCACATATTCAATATTTTATTTTGATAAATGACATGGAATCTTCACAATCTTACAAATTCATCCACGACGCGGCTGATACATTTGCCGTTATTAGGCATTGTGCGGCATTTGGTAGCTGTTGGGGAATAGAAGTTCACAGGACTATGAAATAAATGTCTTGGTGCGGTGGTGGTGGCGGCAGGAGCTGGATCAAATGTATATAATAAACCTGTCGGGTTATACGCTGCATTAGAAACACATTTCGAGAGCGAGTGACCCTCCAGTCAGGAGCCGGGCAGTCCTTTATGGATATGATTAATGGAAACCTAAAACAGATGTTGACTCTGGGACTTCCCAACGCGTTTCTGTGAGATATTTTTTAAGACTATTTTTAGTTTTCGCCTCCAAACTCCTGGTGTAAGTAGACAATTAGTTAATTAGGCTGGTCAAGCAGCGGACACAGGGCTGTGCTTCCTGATCTGTTAACCTCTAGTGTCAGGAGGAGCACAGAAAAGTTTCACTTCCAGGTCAATAGGTGACTGAATGGAAACAGTAATGGAAGCCATGAATCAGATCTACAGTGGAAGGAAATGCTTCTCATTACACATCACAGAATCAGCTTCTTAATTCACTTGTCAACAGCCAAACAAAAATGGGGGGTCCAAGATGGTGGATGTGCGTTACGCAGCACACCGCTCTCTGGTTACACATAAATCTCACTTATCCACTGGCTTTCATGTGAACTATTACAGTGTTTCATCATACAGTGCACTCAGAGGCGGCCACAGAGGCTTAACTGGGGCCTGTGAGTCGACGCCAGGGAAACCATATATCATACCGAAGAGTCCAGATGAAGCGCGCGGCGTAAGCCTTCGCACATTGAAAGCCTGCAGTGTGTGCATCCAATATGACAATACGGGAAATTCATGAAAAAAAAGCAGCGTAGGCAAGAAATACACTGTGTCACATTTTTTCACTACTGATCTAAATGCACCACTCAAGAGTTTTTTTTTTTATTTCAGTGCTGAAGCGGTGCCAATAATCTATGCTCCCTGCCCTTAGTATTATATTCACCACCTGCCAATTTCAGCTCTTCCAGACGCCGCTCTGGTCCCGCGTCACCTTTAGAGGCGACGGTCACAAGCTCTTAGTGTAAGTCTAGGAGAGCCTCATTCTGACCTAGTTCCCCCTGATGAAGCCTGATGCGAAACATGTGTTGTGAGCGTTTTCTTTGATAAGTAACGTGTACTCCATGATACTGTGCATTATCATCATCATGTGATATCCCTGTCTACCTGTATAAATCTTTATCTACCTTAAGGGGCCTTAACTTACACAGCACTGGCTATTTTTGGCACGTACACAAAACTTTACAAGAAGCAGTAAGGAGACAAGGATGGACTGAAGTCGCTACAGTGAACCTCACAGCTCACAATCACACCTAGCTATAGCAGAGTTTTGAAGTAATCTTATTATTTTGTGTTTTATGCAATTAATCAATGCAGCTGTCATTTCGGCCAGACAATTCTGTATTATATATGGTTTCATTGGTGTCGACTCATGAGCCCAGCTAAAAATGGATCCAAAAACTTATTTAGATTGCCTGAACCCTGGCTGAAAACTGAAGACATTCAAAGTTGTCAGGCCTTGGACTACATGTCTGTAGCCATGTGACTTCAGATTTGTGAATCGTCACATTGTCCGCACTGTCTTCTGTGAGGATTCTTTGGCGCCAGCGTCAAACACGATAATCATGTGATTCGCAAAAATGCGGTCACATGCAAACTAGATGGGCGCGAAAATCTAGTAGGAATGTGGCCTTGCAGTCACATGATTGCCCGCTCACAGCACCAGAGAATCCCCACAGCGTGCGGTGAGCACGTTGTGATGATTCACAAGTCTGCAGTCAGATACAGTGACTGCAGACTTTTACTCCAAGGCCGGACAACCCCTTTAAATTTCTTGCAGGGAAGATGGGACAAGATGATTAGTATAAGAGGCAGGTCTCCAGTGGATTTTTCCTGCGCTGAGTCCCCTGACTGAAGAAGGAGCAAGACTCGGGTATTTCAGAGTGAAACGCACATGGCTCCAATAACGGAGTCGATGAATCAGCCAACAGGTTCCCTTTAACAACAAAAAAAAATGCATCAAAGACGCATGCAAAAATGTGGTAAAACCCTGCATATTTTATGCTGGATTTTTACTGCCAACATTCCATCAGATTTTTCTGCTGCAAATACTGAATGTGTGCATATAGCCTTAAGGCACTGTCACACTTAGCGATCGCATCAGCGATCACGACAACGACACGACCTGGCGAGATCGTTGGTGCGATCGCTATGTGGTTGCTAGTAGCTTCCAAACACAAAGATCTCATCAGAGATCAGCGATCTGTATAGCGACCTCTGCGGTCGTTGGGAAAACCTAGTCCCACCTGCGATGCTGGTGAAGTCGTTCATAAAGGGTGTCACACTCAGCGATTCAGGCTCACCAGCGGGACACCAACGACCAAAAAACGGCTAAGATCGTTCATGAGCGATCAGCGACATCGCAGCGGGGGCCACATCGCCGCTACATGTCACACACAGCGACATCGCTAACGAGATCACTACTGCGTCATAAATCGCTGACGCTTTAGCGATCTCGCTTAGTGTGACAGTACCTTTAGTAAGTAAACTTTTATCCTAAGCTCTTTTCACATATGGGTATAAAGGTACTGCCACACTAAACAATCCCGCTAGCGATCACGATAACGACGCATACTAATGCGATCGCTAGCGGGATTGTTTCTATATCGCTGATAGCGGCTTAACTTAGCGATGTCGTTAAGGACGCTATCGCGGTTAGCGATCTCCTTAACGACTTTAGCGGTACAAAAGTACCGCTAAATCGCTAAGAAAAGGTGCCACACTCAGCGATATAACTTACCCAGCGGGACGCCGACGATCAGAATAGGGTCCGGAACGATGTCAGCGACGAGCGAGATCACAGCAGGATCTCAGCAGGGGCCACGTCGCTGGTAGATGCCGCACACTACAACATCGCTAACGGGATCGCTAAATAGTGACGTTTTTTAGCGATCCCGTTAGCGATGTTGTTTAGTGTGGCATACCCTTAATATTAAAACTTCTTTTTTATTTGCTGAAGATTGTGTTTTCACAGTTCTTATCTTGCTGTTATGAATGTCTGATAAGAGCTGGAGGGAATTGGGTTTAGATACCCACCAGGAAATATGACCTCCCTATAATAGGCAGTGAGTATATTGATGGCCTGCTGATCGCTATTAACCTCCCTAAGTGCCCCGTCACACATAGCGACACACCAGCGATCCCGACAATGATATGCACTTATCAGGATCGCTGGTGTGTCGCTACATGATCGCTGGTAAGCTGCCAAACAGGCAGCTCAGCAGCGATCAGCACAGCGACACTGCGGGTAACATCGCTTAGTTACCCGCAGTTTACGTTGGATACCAGCCCGCTGGTGCAGGGAGCTGATAACCAAGGTACACATTGGGTTTCCAGGCGCTGCGCGGCACCTGGAAACCCGATGTGTACCTTGGTTACCAGCTCCCCTGAAGCAGCACGCTGTTATCCAACGTACACATCGGGTTTCCAGGCGCCACCCAGCGCCTGGAAACACGATGTGTACCTTGGTTACCAGCGGATCGCTGGTCTCCTGCCTGTCACACGCAGCGATGCATGCTGGCCAGCGGGAGACCAGCGATCAAAAAAAAGTCCAGGACATTCAGCGACGATCAGCGATACCCAGCAGGGGGACTGATAGTCGCTGAATGTCACACACAGCGATATCGCTGGGGAGATCGCTGTTGCATCACAAAACTAGTGACTCAGCAGCGATCTCGGTAGCGAGATCGCTGTGTGTGACGGGGACTTAAGGCCACGTTCACACGTTCAGTATTTGGTCAGTTTTTTACATCAGTATATGTAAACGTATAGGAAAAATATAATAGAAACACGTCACCACTTCTGTATTTATCACCCACTCCTGGTTTTGGATTACAAATACTGAGGTAAAATACTGACCAAATACTCAGTGTGTGAACGTGCCCTAAGCTGCACACTCAGCTGACCCAGTAGTGCATGTGATCGCAGTGAGGAGAGGAGAAAAAGCATACACTGCCGGCATGTATCATTCTTCCTCTGGCTAACATCTGATGTCGGGTGACAGTTAGGACATCACCACACACATCAGATGGTTGGAGATTCCAGTCGACTTTCATCCAACACGTATGATCAGCTGAAGGGTATGTTCACACTTTTAGATTTTGCAGCACAAATTCTCCAAAAACTATGAGGAGTTTTGATTGGAGAGTTACAGTGTGTTCCTACCAAAGTTTTTTTGTTGAGTTTTTGGAGCAAAAGTTCTCCCACTCCCAATCAAAACCCATGGTTTTTGGAGAATTTCTGCTCCTAAAGCTCAGAAAAAAAAAACTCAGTATGCACACACCCTAAGGGTATGTGCACATGACGTCATTAAGATGCAACGTTTTGCTAGGCGAAACCCCTTCAGCAGAAAGCCGGCGCTCTTTTTCCTACATTGGCTTTGCTAGTTATTTTGCGACGGATCTGCCGCCGGCATCTTTTTACTATAATTTATACTATAATTAGCAGAATGTGCAGAAAGAATGAGCATGTTACTTCTGTTAAGTAAGGTTCTGAACTAACAAAACATGTGCAGAGCAATTTCGTTTTTACATTGCTGTGCACCATGTTCATTTTTTGTGGTGGTTTCGCTGTACATTTTCAGGTGCTATCCACCTGACAAAGACTCTGTGTGCACATACTCTAATACTACAGGATCTTCGGGCAATGGTGAAATACATAATTTCTGTAGAATTCTGTAGAATTTCTAATAATCCGGCACCTCGCCGTCCCCAGATACATATCCGGATATAACCTGATGAATCTACTATAGTTTTACTTGTCTGCAACTCAAAGCCTATACCTGGACATACAGGGCACAAAGCCAGGTCTGCACCGTCATACATTATGTGATATATAACGTACCTGTGTGTATACACTGAATATGTGACTCTGCACCTCGTCCATCGAGTCCATGCCATAAGCCACTGTCCCCAGGTGAAGACGCTTAAATACCATCTCATTCTGGGTCAGGGTCCCTACGAGACAAGCCATTATAATATTCTCAGTCCACGTAGGATAATACTGTGATCCAAGAATGTCAAAAATTATCTCAAAATATTAGGAGGAAAAGAGAAAAAAAAATCATAAAAAAAATCAAAGAATTAAAAGGAAAAATGATGAAGCTTCTCGCTGCTGATCCGTTACAGTCAGGTGGGATTTTATCCTTAGATCCTGGCTCCTACCTGTTTTGTCTGTCAATAGGTAGGAGATTCGTCCAAGCTGTTCTGGGATTGTACTGGATCGGACCACGGTTCCGGGATCTTGGGGTCCCTGCGGATCATCCAGCTGTAGACAATTTTTCCCATGTCCAGATTGACCCGCAAACTGCAGGATGAAAAAGAGAAAAAAGTTCAATATTGTTATAGCAAATTTCATGTCCTTATATGTACAAATATCTTTATTTATAAATTGCCGATAAAGGAAAATTTCCTGAGCTGAATCGCAACATTTTTTTCTAATTTTTTAATCTATTTTGCCTAAATTCCTTCTCATATTCAGAGTTGGGTAAAATTGCTGTTCAGAGAAGGATAGGTCAGTTTTATTTAATCCCTTCAAAATAAATCTTCTAACTTGGAACTCATCATCTGTGGTGGAACTACAAATCCCAGCATAAAAAACATGCTCTGCACTTACTGTAAAGACAATAGGCATGAGCACAGAAAGAGGCCGCGTTACCATCAAATTACAATGAAGGATGTAATGCACAATAAAATGGAAAGTAAAGATGTTGTCCACCTCTAGGGACATTTTTTTTAATAAATTCATGTATTTTGGGCTAAAAATCATTTTTGCTATTGGGATTCACCGTTTTGCTTTTACAGGCTGCACATTCAATTTTGATGCGGTCTTTGGTTATAAATTGGCTGAGAGATGCTCAGAAATACAAATAAAAGAATTACAATCTCCCCTGTAAAGCGCTGCGGAATATGTTGGCGCTATATAAAGATTATTATTATTAGACCATATTGAGCCAACTGATGGACTCTCAGTTAACTCATTCTGCATTCAGCAATAGACAATGCAACACAGACATTGTAGAAGGCAAATGGTGCAACATTTTTTATAACCCAGCCCACACCACTGATTGGCAGTTTTCTGCCTATGCACAGCGTACTCAGAAAGCGGCCAATCAATGGTTGGGGCGGGGTTATATAGAGCTCATGAATATGGAGGACTACACGACAGCAGGATTACTAGTCCTCTAGTGATAATTTTCCAGCTGATAAAACAGTGATTTTATCAAAACTGCAGCATTTAAAGGGGTCTTCCCATCTCCAAGATCCTATCCCAATATGTAGTAGGTGTAATAATAATATTAGCAACTACCTCCAATTAGAAATGTAGTATAGTTCTTCTGATTCGCTATGTCTATTTACTCATGTGAAGGCATTGCAGGAACTTGGTATCCATGGTTATGACCACTGATATACTGAGTTAGCTAGTTGCTAGTGGGCGTAACCATGGATACCTAAGGTCCTGCAATGCCTTCACATGAGGAAAGAGACAAAGCGAATCAGAAGAACTATACTACATTTCTAATTGGAGGTATTTGCTATTATTATCATTATTACACCTACTACATATTAGGATAGAATCTTGGAGATGTAAATACCCCTTTAAGGGACACAGTGCTAGAATCAGGGTCTCTTCCTCTACATTTTGCTGCTCTCAGATTAAGTGGAAAAAAAATCTGGTGACAGATTCTTTTTAAGTTCTGGCACATTTTCTATACCCAAAAAATAGTAAACCAGCATGACGTGACTCTACAGGACACAAATGCCACAACCTTGTACTGAGGATATTTGTATTAGGATGTAATTGAAAAGACTGGTCGAACAGTTAACTCCTCACCTGATGGGAATGATGTTGGAGAAGAGGAGCAGGAAGCGGATGATCTGTAGATACCAACGACCAGCAAAATGCTGGAGAGACACCATGACCAGAGAGACGACCACCAGGGCGCTGAATAAAATCTTTGTCAGGCAATTCACTTCCAGGTCAAAGAGACCAATCTGCAACAGAGAATATAGACACAGCTTACAGGCATGTTCACACTGAGTTGAGATGCAGCATTTTTCCTGCCAACAGTCTGGTTTTTTTTTTTGCAGCAGAAAGTCTTATAGTGCCAGGAAAGTGGAGGAGATTTTCATCCACACACAGCGTAAAAATATCTGTGCACAATGTGAACCAAAATTGATCTGCGACATGTCCATGCGGGAAGTGTGTTTTCTTTTTTTTCCAGCTTTCGTCTAATGCTGATATATCCTAAAACAAGCCAGGATGGACAGCAACTAGTCCAATGATGCAGATGTCATACAATGCTGCTCCTTCGATCATTCATTCATTAAAGGGGTATTCCCATCTCCAAGATCCTGTCCCGGAATGTAGTAGGTGTAATAATAATAATGTTAGCAAATACCTCCAAGTAGAAATGTAGTATAGTTCTTCTGATAAGCTATGTCACGTACCCCATTTGCACGGCATTGCAGTAGCCTAGGTATCCATGGTTACGTCCACTCATATAGTGAGTTAGCTAGTTGTTTGTGGTCGTAACCATGGACACATAAGCTACTGCAATGCCCTGCACATAGCAAATCAGAAGAACTATACTGCATTTCTAATTGGTGGCATTAGTTATTATTATTATACCTAATACATATTGGAATATGATCTTGGAGATGGGAATACCCCTTTAACTGAGTGAATGCAGCAATAATTCTGTTTAAATGAGCAATGCGGCCAGAAAATGTTGAAGTAAATAACAGTAAATACTGTCATGTGTGGCACATACGATGGTGTCGCCAGCCACAAATAATAAGTTAATTCAACTATATAACCTACATCAATCCTGGGTGTTGTGGATGAAGAACTGTGGTCGCACTATGATAAAATATTTCTCCGGGAGGTTCTATTTATTGCTAGGAAGGCAGTAGCACTAAGGTGGATGGGGGAGAAGCCTCTTACTAGTAATCAGGGGAAAACATTAGTGTATGATATAATACCATATGAAACTATATTATATAGAAATAGAAGATACCCTCAGAAATTTCATAAGATATGGGAGAGATGGTGCGATTTACATCTATCCCCTAACCCATGACTTCATCTATCTCTCGATATGAACACTGATGTTGTCCCTGTCAACATATGGGAGGTGACGATGTGTGTAAACTGCAAGAGTGTACTTTTCTTATGACCCAAACTGGTACGTGATCTGAGAACCTGTTAATTCAATTGAGTGTGCAATGCTTCATAATGGAAATTATCAGAATATGCTATGTTCTATATTGTTTGTTCACCGTTTTTTTTTTATTTGTATACTCTGTTATTTTGAGTGTAATGTTACCTACATGTTATTGTAAAGGGTGACTGTTTGGATCATTGACCATATACTGTGATATTATATGTTTGTAACTTTATCCTGTGGAATCTTTCAATAAAAAGAGTTTAGAAAATATATATATTGTCATGTGTATGAGCAGCGTAAAGGGGTTGTCCAAAACTAAAATTATTTTTTTACTATGAGCCAAAAATCTAACAGGCAGGTAAGCTGCCAACTAGCTGCCTGTTCTATCCAGTGCCGGCTCAGAGCAATTAATGACCGCTCCTGCCTGTGATTCAGCTGCTCAATGTCAACAGCGCAGCTCTGTCGACAGGGTGTGACTGCAGACTGACAGCATTTACGCAGTGGGGAGCTGGCTGTCAATCAGCATGATGTCGACAATCACGCCCCGTTGAGCGGAAGAGAAGCAGCTGCTCTGTTGACATGACGTCGGCAGAAGTCACTAAATGACTGGCAGGAGCAATCTGCGCTGGGCAGAGCAGACAGATAGTTAGCAACCACCTGCCTGTTAGTTCTTAGGCCCATAGTAAAAAATTAATATAGTACAGGATAATGGCCTAAAAAAAAGGTTATAAGTCAAAAAGATTAAGGTTTGCACCATAACTTACCAAGAATGATTACTCTAGTCTAGAGCATAGGAATTGCATTGCTGCCATAGAAAATGGGAGAAAAAAATTTAAAAAAGTGCTATATAGTGTATATATGAAATATGCATCTGTAAAAATTGCTATGGAAAAAGGAAGGCTCTTAGCATATAGATTGGCCAATATATGTATGCCCAATTACCACGTCACGGTGTCCTTCATCAATTGGGTCCTGTCCTGTAATGTTACCTCTCCTGGGCAAAAAAGCCTATAATTTATGGGCAGGAATGGACCAGCTAATCTGCTTAAAATCACCTGTGGCTATTGGGAGTGGGAGTGCACTTGCCCAAAAGAGCCTTCCTTTTTTCATAGCAATTTTTGCAGATACATATTTCATATATATACCATATAGTGCTTTTTTCATTTTTTTTCTCTCATTTTCTATGGCAGCAATGCAGTTCCTATGCTCTAGAATAATCATTCTTGGTAAGTTATGGTGCAAACCTTAATCTTTTTGACTTATATGCTTTTTTTGGTTGGCGCCTTATCACACTAGCTTAGATGTGCTGGTCCTTCTTTTTGTCTATTTGTAAAAAAAAAGGTTGTCTGCTACTGGACATTTCCTTATCAATGACCCCAGATTGCTGCAAAAAGTTAAAAAAAAAATCTATACTTCCCTACCAGACTAGTGCAGCAGCTCCTCTTGCAGCTGTGTCCCCAGTTGGTCTTCTGCTGCAGCCAATCAGTAGCTACTGATTGTTTGCAGTCCTAATATTTTTGTCCAAGCAGAAAAACATAGTTTCTTGCACTCGGATGGAATCAGTGACAACTTATTGGCTGCAGTGGACACATGACATGTAGCCCAAAGACCGTCGAGGGAACACAGATTGAGAACGGAGCAGCAGTGCTGGTCCCTGAAGCAAGTACAGTGGCATGTAAAAGTTTGTGCACCCCTGGTCAAAATTACTGTTATTGTGAACTGTTATCTGTCTGTCACTCTTACATAATGACAGTTCTGCTTAGCGTCACTTGTCTTATCTATTGCACTTATTCCTGTGTCCTGTTGTGTGTATAAATATGTGATTCTTCAGATGTTGTATTAGTCTTTGCCTGATGTAGAGACCTGAGTAGTCTCGAAAGCTTGCAATTTGTTACCATCTTTTCAGTTAGCCATTAAAAGGTATCAACCACTGAGGACTCTCAACTCTAAATATTTTTCTATATATTTAACTAAAATACAAAGGAAATGTGTCATCTTTAACTTTAGGCCTTTTAGGCTATGTGCACACGTTCAGGATTTTTTGCGGGTTTTTTTTAGCGTTTTTGCGGCGGTTTTCCGCTGCAAAAACGCTTAAAAAACGCATGCATTAAGCATTCTATTATTAGAATGCATTCCACAATTTTTGTGCACATGCTGCATTTTTCCGCAAAAAAAAAAAAAAACGCATCGCGGAAAAATACGCAGCATGCTCATTCTTTTTCTGGAATCGTGGCAATTCCGCCGCCATAGGAATGCATTGAACCCCTTACTTTCCCATGTGGTTATGCCCACCATGCGCAAAGTGAGCGGTTCATGTGCGGATGGTACCCAGGGTCTGGAGGAGAGGAGACTCTCCTCGAGGCCCTGGGTATCATATCCCTGTTAAAACAACAATTAAAATAAAAAATTGTGATATTCTCACCTTCCTGCGGCCCCCGCAGCTTTCCTGGGCCTTGCGATGCTCTTGGCAACTCCCGTTCCCAGTAATGCCTTGCGACAATGACCCCAGATGATGTAGCGGTCTCGCGTGATGCTAGGTCATCTGGGGTCATTGTCGCTATGCATCACTGGGAACGGGATTGGCCGGGAGCGTCGCTGAGAGGCGGGAAAGCTACGGGGGCCGCCGGAAGGTGAGAATATCACGACTTTTTATATTTTTTATTATTTTTAACATTAGATCTTTTTACTATTGATGCGACATAGGCGGCATCAATAGTAAAAAGTTGCTCACTATGTTTGACTCGTGTGACCAACCTGTCAATCAGT